>OZ014519.1:702598814-703226001 GCA_963966055.1 Lathyrus aphaca | reverse complement strand
TACACCCACTGCTTCTTTCTTTTCATTTTCAATTTTATTTTTGTATCTTTTTCATTTTTGTTTTTTAAAATAGGTAGAGGTCTCTAAAAATTCCAGGAAAATTCACACTTGTTTTTCAACATTTTATAAAATTTACACCAAATTTTATTTTTAATTTTCACTTTATTTTGGTCCCTAAATTAATTTTTCTTTTAATTTCTTTTTGATTTTTCTTCCTTAAGCACACTTTGCCTTGTACATTTTATCCCTTTCAATTCAAACCTAGTCTTCATCCCATTCTTTTTTCTTTACTTAGAGGACATGTTAAAGTGTTGAGAAACATTTTTTTACATTTTTTTACATATTTTAAGTCACTTTTTGTATCCTTTTGAGCCTCTTATTTGAGAATAGTTCCTTGAGACCCTAACTTGAATTTACACTACCATTTGGAGGGGTTTGATTGTGAATCTTTGGGAGATTTTTTAGAATGTTGTTTTCTTCTGGTTGGTGATCTTAGATACTTAATTTAATAATTTTCTCATGACCATAACCATTTGTTTGATGCCTTGTTTCTCAAGTCACATTTCATACATCCTCTTCCCTCATTCTAGCCAAGTTTTGGTGAAGGCATTTATGTCATTCATAAGAGGTCTTTTGTATGAGTTTTAAGGTGTCATTAGACATTTATAATCCCCTTGTGTTCAATTATAGGTCCTTTTCTTGAATTCTTATCTTGCTTGATTCATAAGTTTCACATTTGATCACATATGTCTCTTTGACCCACGTCTCCATCTTCTTTCTCCTTTAATCATTCTTAACCTACTTTGTGAGTGTTGTTTCCACTTCAAACACTTCTTATACACTTCATAAGGTGTTAACTTCTGATATCACATCATTTCATCTAATCAAGAGACCATTCATTTCATATGTTAATCTTTTGAACATGATTACTTCTAATTCAAGCTTTCTTTTCTCATAACCCTAAAATAGTTCACATGTGTTCATTTATGGTTAGTTTGTGTTCTAATCTTCAGGTTAATAGCCCATCTAGCCTCTGACTTTTATATTGGAAATTCATTTTTTCTTGTTCATGTTTGACTTTTAGTCCAAGTCACTTCCTTTCTCATAAAACAACTTATTCATTTCTCCTTACTTCTTCTCTATCTAATCTCTTACACTTAAGTAATCCTTCTCATACTTTATGTATACTTTCATTTACTTATGAGACACTTTTAATTGAGGTTAGGTTCTGACTTTAACATTCAACCATGGTTTGATACATGTTTACCTTGCACTTTCATTCAATCTTCTTCATCTAACTTCAACTTGACCTTCTTTGGGGTTTAGTACCTAGTTAGGGCATAGTTTGTTAGTTTTTGAGCTTATAACCTTAGAACACATTAAGATGGTATATATACTTACTTTAGAAGCCTTTTATCATTTAATATCCTTCTCCTTTAGGACTTATCCTTGGGGAACCTTTAGCGCTATTTCATGACTTGTTAGCTTTGTATTTGCTTATGATTTCAATATGAATTGTGTATCTAACCTTTGTTTTGTAGTGGGTTAAGGTAATTCTTGTGTGTGGGAGGGTATCCAACATACAACTTCTCCCTTCATCTCTTATACTTTCAAATTGTGTTTGTCTTAGCACTTTGTGCTTTGTTTGTATAACTTCATTCTTTTCCTCTTTAGAAACAACTTAATTTCTTTAGAGAAGTAAAATGCTTTCTAGTTTCCTCTTCTTTTCTGCTTCTTCATTAGGATTAGAGAACCTCATTAATCATAGGATCACCATTATACCACAATTTAGGGTGAGTCTTAGTTCCCTTAGTTTTTCCTTTTTCGACTTGAGTCCCTCTTTCTCATCTCAAAGAAAAAATAAAACACCTAATAAAGGTTGAACTTTCTCGTGCGCCAGGAGACTTTGCCGTGGGGCACTTGCACACGTCCCATTTCGAGGCAAGGTGTAAGGAATCTACCATGATGAACAAGTCTTAGCATGAGGATGTTTCACAAATGAAAAAATCAAAACATTCTTTTAAAAGACAATAAACAAATAACACACTCTAAACGAGAACTTACTACAACATGTCTCTTTGCAAGACGGTAACGCACTCGTACCAGACGAGCCTAAAACACCTGAGCATATGCATAAGCAGTTCAGTCATAAAAAACACAAAAAAAGTTCTCGCCTTAGTTAGGCAAACTACGTCGACTCTGATCCTCATTTTCCCGATGAGGTACGTAGGCAGTGGGGTAGGGCCCATTCGAGCACACTCTGTATTTTCCCTACATTTTTCCCGTACCTTTTCATTCTCTTTTTCCAGTTCCCTTTCTCATTCCAGTTCCAGTAGCGATTTTTATTTAGCAGCATTTTTATTCCTTACCCTTCCTTTGAAACAGACAAACAAGCGTGGATCCCTTCGGGTATGGCAGATGATTTGAGGTGCTAATACCTTCCCAGTTCGTAACCGACTCCCAAACCCAATTCTTTGGTTCACATGATCTTGTCCTTTCCTTTTCCCTTCGGTTTGTGCAACATTACCTTTCCCATTCTTTCGGGATAAAAATTCCTGGCTGGTGACTCTACCTTTTCCGCGCCACTTTCATGTTTGTACTAGGATGAAAATCCCGGGAGCGACAAGAAGCTCTCAGCAAATCTTCTAAATACTAGATGGTCATCTCTATCTGATCATCTATTTGCGGATGATAAGCAGAAATCAACCACGACATGGTTCCCAAGGCTTTATGCAAGCTCTCCCATAACCTCAAAGTGAACCTCAGGTCTCTATCTGAAGCAATACTCTAAGGAATACCATGCAAACTGACATTCTTCTCAATATAAACCCTGACTAACTTTTGCAAGGGATAACTGATCTTTATCAAAATGAAATGATCCAATTTAGTCATCCTATCCACCACAACCCAAATCAAGTCGTTTCATTTATAATTCTTAGACAATTTTTTCCACAAAATCCATAGAATTTATATCCCATTTCCACTCCGAGATACTCAACGTTTGCATTAATCCATATGGATTTCAATGCTCAATATTTAACTTCTTACAAGTAAAAAAAAAGAATAAATAAACTCAACAATCTCCATCTTCATACCTGGCCACCAAAACATCTTCTTCAGATTTTGACACATCTTGGCAGTTTCAGGATGAATACTCAAACCACTCCTATTACCTTCCTCGAGAATTCTCTTCTTAAGCATCGGAAAATCTGGTACATAAACTCTATCTCTGAACTTCATAACATCATTCTTATCAATTCTGAAATCTACCTCAATACATTGATTGATTAACACCAACCAATCAATCAATCCCAAGTTGACTTTATAAACCTCTCTAATCTCTTCAAGAATACCACTATTCAGCTTCAGCATACCCAACTTCACACTATTAAGAGTTACCTCAAACACAAAACTAAGATCTCTCATCTATTTTGTCAAATCCAATTCTCGAACCATAAGTGTCGACATATGCAAAGACTTCCCACTCAAAGAATCTTCTACCACATTGGCTTTACCAGGATGATAACTCAAACCCAAATCATAATCCTTTAGAAATTCAAACCACCTCCTCTGCCTCACATTTAGTTCCTTCTAATCGAAATAATACTTCAAAATCTTATGATCACTGAACACTTCAAATCTAGAGCTAAATTGATCATGCCTCCAAACTTTAAGCACAAACACTATAATTGTTAACTCTAAATCATGAGTAGGATAGTTCCTCTTATGAACATTCAGTTGTCTTGAAGCATAAGCCATAACTTGACCATTATGCATAAGCACACCACTTAAACCAATCGACAAAGCATCACAATACACAACAAAAGAATCATTTGGATTTGGAAAAATCAAAACTAGCACTGGCGTTAATTTCTTATTGAGCTCTTGAAAACTCTCTTCACTTTGAACATCCAACACATAATCTTGACCCTTCTAAGTCAACTTATTTAAAGGAAAAAATAACTTCAAAATGACTTATATAAACCTTCTATAGTAATCCGTCAAACCCAAAAAACTTATGATTTATGTAACTGACTTCAGAGTCTCCCACTGCAACATGACATCGGCTTTTGATGGATCAACTATAATACTACCACTAGAAATCACATGACCAATGAAAATCATTTCACACATCCAGAACTCACACTTGGAAAAGTTAGCATACAACTTCTTTCCTATAAAGCATGTAGTACAACTTTCAAATGTTCTACATGATCTACATCTATCTTAGAATAAACTAAATTATCGTCGATGAACACAACCACACCTGGCACATTAGACACACCAAAAGACATCATTGAATACTATTAGTGACCATATTGGGTTCTAAAAGCAGTCTTCAGAATACCTTGTAGCTTCACATGATTTTATGATAACCCGATCACAAATCAATCTTATTGAACACTTAAACACCAACTAACTGATCCATCTGATCTTCAAGTCTTAGAAGAGGATACTTATTCTTGATAGTAACCTTATTCAACTATCAATAATCAACATATAACCTCGTGTTACCAACTTTCTTCTTAACTAACAACACTGGTTCCCCCATGGTGAAACACTAGATGAAACAAACATTTTCTCAAGTAGATCCTCTAAATGTTTCTTCAACTCACTCAGCTCTGAAGCCGACATTTTACAAGGGGCCATCGACATAGGACTAGTACTAGGTACCAGGTCTATGGAGAACTCAACCTTGCGCTCTGGTAAAAAATCACTAACGTTGTTTGGAAACATATCTTGGAAATCTTGCACAACTGGTAGATAACACATCATAGTTTTGCTTTCAGCCTTCAAAGAAGCGAACATCATAAACACCCAAGCCTCGTCCTTCAAAGACTCACCCATTTTCTTAACAAACATAAATATCAAATCTCCACCTTCTTCAAACTCTGGAAATAACTCAAACTTGTCACAATAGTTGATATGAACACATTTGAACTTCATTCAGTTCATTCCCATGATAATATAAAGTTGGCTTAACGGTAAGCATACTAAGTCAATACAAAAATTCTTATTATAAATAGTAAAAGTGAAATTCAAACAAACCCACTAAGTCGTCACTGAACCATTAGTTGGTATCAATTACCAAACTTTCAACCATATAAGACACTTCAAGATTCAACTTTCTAGCACAGTCAAGAGATATGAACGAATGTGTCTGTTGTACCCCAAAATTTTCTCTCCCATATTCAAGACATTATGTCTTAAGAGGTCTCTTGATGGTCACAAGATTCACAATTGCTCAAGAAAATTCAAGGTTTCGTCAGACAAAGCCTCCTCCTAAGCAATGGATCTAAAACTAGGGTTTTGAATTTCTCAAGGAAAAGAGGACTTCCAAAGCCTCAAGTGGGCTTCATGACATCCCAAATACCTCAAAGAATCCTCATGTCAAGTTTCAAGTCCTTCCACACAAGTTTCGTTAGTCAGATGCTCAGATACTTAAAAATAAGTTAATTTGGTCAACAAGTCAACTTAAAGTCAAAATTCAATATTTTTGGTCAACATCAAGATTATGAGGTGAAATTAATCATTTGATCAAGGGTTGATCATGATTCATCAAGGAAACCTCAGAATCATCAAGGATTAAGAGTTACTAAATTAGGGTTTTGTGTAGGAAAAGTCAACTAAACTTTGACCAACCACAACTTTCACATACTTCATCAAAAAATTCCCATCCAAAGCTCATTTTAAAGGAAATTCAATTCTCTACAACTTTGTATCTCACAAGCCAAGTCCAAAAATGCTTCATTTGAGAGGTATGAGCTAAAACATTACAGGTCCTTTTGAAAGTCAACAAAAAGTCAAATTTTTTCAAAAGCTCATAATTTAAAAATGAAAAATGATATGGAAATGGGACCAAAAGGAGAAGTTATAGGATATTATAAGATTTCTAAAAAGTCCTAGAACACCTTCATGGGATAAATATTGAGGGAGTTATGCATTGTGGAAGTTGGACAATTTTGAGGAGGTATATGAAGCAAAAAGGGTCTAAACTCAAGATTTCCTCAAATGGGCCTATAATATTTCAATCCAAACTTGAAGATGAGGTCATGAATGACCCAATGATCAATTGTTCTGATTTTTATTATTTATTTTATATTATATTGGATTTTAATTGAAATAAATTATGAAAAATCAAATATTTGATCTAAGACTTATTTTTAGATCAAATATTTGGTGATTAAGATGATTCAACTCTTCCAAATTCGTGCAAGACCAATATAGCATGATCAAATTTGATTTTTGGACAATTATGGCAAGTTGATTTCTTCATCCTTAAGTAATTCACAAAATCCATCAAAAAGCCCAAGTTTTTAACCTAAATCACTCCACTACATATACACAACAAAGGCATAAGGATTGTGGACGAAACATTGCAGACAAAGTGCATCTTCAACATTCAAAAAAATCAAAGAAAAGTGAGAATTCGGTTTCCACATTGCAAGCTTGTTTCAATAGATTTAAAGGTGGAAAATCAATCTCGGAGGTTCCCTAAACCCATTGCAATGATCATCATCATCCAATTCATGACATTATGCACAACCTGAATCGTTTTTTTTCGTTTTTTTCTTCTTCATGATTTTCGAATCCTTACATATACTTAATATAAATTGCATTTGATGCTTGCTTTGTGTTTGTTGTATGATAAAGATGATTTCTGGACAATTGCTTTGAAGTTTCATAGTCGGATTCGTGTTCCACCATTATTAGGGTTCCAAGCTCTAATTTGGGGCTTCTTGATTTAAGCAATTTAAAGACCCTTTGATGATATATTTGGATTATACAGATTATGGGGAGTATTTTGATGTTATTAATTTGATTTAATCGTACATATTATGAGATGTTTGAGAAAATGCAGGATTTCCTACAAGAAAAATTTCGCAGCAAAGCTTGTAATAAATTTCGCAGGTAATGTTGCAGGTCTGTAGGTAGAAGATGATGAATGGAGCGCTGCAGAAAATTCAAATTTTAAGTTGTTTTCATTTATTTATTGATTCCATATAATCATTAGCAATGCACATTTGGTTTGGTGGTTGGGTGTCTGACCTTGGAACGATAGGGCGTGGGTTCAAACCCAACCTTCAACACTTTTTTTACTCAATTGTTTTTTTTTTAGGTTTATTATATTATGAATTCTTTCAGGTTTATTCATACCAGCGCATGCACGGCCCAATGGATGAGTGAAAGAGCTTCAAGGCTGATGGCGTGGGTTCAAACCCTGACTCCCTCATTTTGGCAAAATTTGGTTTTGTTTTAGTTCTTTTCTAACTTTTTCTTATTAAATTATTTTCTAATTCACCAATTAATTAAATAATCAATATTAATTAACCAAAAAATAATTTAATCACTTTCTTAAAAATAAATCATAATAATTTTCAATTTTCTTTATATAATGATAAATTAATTTATTTTATTAAGGTTTTTTAATTTATTTAGGTTTCATAACTAACTCCCGTGATTTTTTTCCTAAAAACCTGACGATTTCGCCACTAACCCTAAATTTTTTCCTAAACCTCAAAACCCTAATTTTTCATTAAACCTTAAATTTTATTTTAAAACCTAAAACCCTAACCCTAATTTTCTAAACCTTAAACTTTTTTTTCAAACCCTTTTTTTAACCTTAAACTTTTACTTATTTTCATAATTTCTTTTCTTTTAATTTCTTTATTTATTTCTTAGAGAAGTTGTATAGGCTGCATTATCTTGTAATTTATTTTTCACCTTTATTAATTTTCTGCAATTATTATTATGTAACTGCCTCGAAGCCATGTAATAGTGTAAGAGCTTTTAATTGCTGCCTTTAAATTTCCGCAAATATTTAAACAGCGTGGTGAGTAATCTAGGGAATGCAAGACTTGAATGAAATTAATTTGGACTTAGATAATTAATTTTAAGATAAATATTTGAAAATAATATTCACACACGTAAGTCGATCATTTTACGATCGCCATCTTTACCTCCTAGGGTTACCCCTCTTGGTTGCCTCAATAAATGGTCAAGTCCCTCGAACAGGGGGTGTCTTAAGCAAATGTCCCTACCGATAAATCATCAAGTCCCTTCAAAGTTAAAAGGATCATAGTCCCTTCGAAGTTGCCTACATAATAAATGATCTCGTCCCTCGATGACCCTACGGAAAAAATGATGATAGTCCCTACGAATTGCTAAAGACACCCCTACAAGTTGCTTTCTCTGACCGTACGATTACCCTACGCTTGTACCTTAATAAATCCAAGGTAATGACTACTTACTCCTTAATAGTAAGGACAATCTTACCCTTGAAAGGAAATAAAGAAACATGAAATACCAACTTAGGGTAGGTAGCACTTAATTACTTGCTCACACTTTCAAAAAATTCTTTTCACACCCCACTTTTGAAAATCTTTTCAAACTCAAGACTTTGTATACATCCATACAAGGATCATTACAAATACTTCTGAAAATTTTCTAAACACACACTACACATTTTTCAAACAAGTTAAAATGAGCTAAGTAATTAAGAGCTCATGGATAACCATGGATATAAAGGGTGCTAACACCTCCCTTTTATACAACCTACCCCCGAACTCAAATCTTTTAAGGTATTTCCTGTTCTTTTATACCCTTTCCTAAATTGGATAAAATAAAAGTCGATGGAGACTCTTGCTATCCGCACATGTTTCTGTCAAACAAAAACACCCAAGTCAGTTCTCCCACCGTGTTACAGAACTGACGACTCTGCTGGGGAAAACAAAGTAAAAAAGGGGTTACCTTAGGAATTAGATCACTTACTTGTTTGATTTGCTTGCTTTATCTTTAAGGGATTGTTATGGGGTTATTGTGTGAAAGATCCTAACCCTGATCTAGTGTACCTTAGGTAAGTGGCAATAGACCAAGGAAACTGTACATCGTATACCGATATGGTTGATCTGGTGGCTACAGTTAGTGTGACTTCTTGGTTGGTGCTTATGTTCCTTAAGTAAGTTGAGGATAATATGAGGCTTCCATACGTTGTCATAAACATTAACCACCCTTTAGAACCCTAATTGACCCATATTGGCCTTTAGAAAGTAGTGAGATAACCGGCTTTGGTGAAGTCTAAAGTTGGTTGATACTCGATGCTACGCTCTTTGAGATTCTAATCTTGGGGAGTTTTGGTTGGCAAGTCAGTTGCTTAATTAACAATAACCTTTGAGAATGATCAATGATATTGAGATTCCTTAGAACCCGGTTACTTTTACTCGGACATGATGAACCAACTAAACTTCAATGGGAGGGTACTCACCTATAAACTCCATGCAAGCCTTTTAAACTTAGGGCTATTGTGTGACTTGTTTGTGTGTGCCACTTGTTTGTGATTGAACATAGCATCATAACATCATGAAATCATAAGCATAACATTCTCACTAACCATTTCAAGGACCAAATGATTTATCTTTGTTCTTTGTTGCAGGTTATGGCTTCCACTCGTAGGAACACTATCCAGATCAAATTTGTAGGGATACCTTCCAAGCTTAAGGAATTGATCTCCAAACTTCCTGAAAGCTCTCAATTCATCAAGAAGCATGGTTATCTACTTGACTTGGTTACCTCAGGATTTGATGAAGATATGATGAGTGTCATGTTCCAGTTCTTTGATCCTAAACATCATTGCTTTACATTTCCCGATTATCAGCTGGTGCCCACAATAGAAGAATTCTCCAAATTACTTGGTATGCCTATCCTTGACCAGAAACCTTTCACAGGCTTAGAGAAGGAGCCTAAACCTGAAGTCATTGCTGCAACCCTACATTTGAAGAAATCAGACATTGTCCTAGAAACAAGAAGTGGAGTTAAGGGTATTCTTGCCCAAGTGTTGATAGAGGAAGATCAGGTGTTCTTGGATGCTATGAGTTACGATGATTTTGGGGAAATATTAGCCTTACTGATTTATGGTTTGGTATTGTTCCTTAATCCAGAAAAAGGTAAAAATGTACACGCCATCAACATATTTTTGACTCACAATTAGGTGCCTACCTTGCTTGGGGATATCTTGCACTCTCTCCACACTCGTACTACGAAAGCGCGAGGAACTCTGATGTGTTACATACCTCTACTATCAAGGTGGTTTATTTCACACATTCCTCGATTCGTGATGAAAAATGAACAAGGTTTGAGGTGGTCTAAAAGGATAATGTCACTCTCTCATTCAGATATTCACTGGTGTTCCCAATCTATGGAAAATGTCACTATCATTGACCGTTGTGGAGAGTTCCCTAATGTGCCACTCCTTGGAATAAGATGGGGAACTACTTATAATCCTTCATTGGCACTACATCTGTTTGGTTATGCTCGGAGTAATGGTCCTCATGACATGCTTATTCAAGGTATTGTGTTTGATTCTAACAACATGTGTTTGATTACGACAACGATCATCAAGGTTACCGTCAGAGATTCATACGAGCATGGGGAAAAGTAAACAGGGTTGACAGCAAGACACTGGAGCCTAAGTACACTATTCCTATGGAAGCTTATCTCAGATGGGTACGATCTCGTGCTCAGACTCTCATGATGCCATACCCTGCCGTCCTACCAGTTACCATGGAACCTGTTGCTGAAGGAGACACAGCTTATACCATCCTTCACCCAGACATGCCTACTGATATGGAAGACTTGCAGAGATCATGGATCCAACTGAAGGAGCAAAGGGATACTTTCGAGGCTCATTACAAAGCAAGCCAAGAAAGAATCCTGGAACTAACAAAGCAACTTCACGAGGAACGGAACCTCAACTCATACCTCAACACAAAGAGGAAACGTCCATGGGAGACTTAAAACCCCATCTTTTGTACTTATTTCACTTCATTTTTGTAAGCCTAAAAGGCAAAACAAATTTATTACTAATAAAAGTTTACCTTCTTGTTTGTTTAAGCAAATTTAAATCCTGCGGTCCTTGAAAACATTGCATACGCATTCCCATATCATTTCATTGCATCACAGGTTTATAATTTGTGCACAGGTTTCTCATCTTCTCGTTGTTTATTTCAGCAATGGCTCTTGAACAATCAGTTAAGGATCTCCAGGCACAAAATGCACAGTTCCAAGAGCTGATCTTGAACCTGTCCAAGGGGCAGGATGAATTGAAGGCACTGCTGGCCAAGAAGACTAAGAAGACTAGAAGGTCAGCTGGTTTGATCAACATGGGAAGAAGGTTCAAAGGTCTTGCCAAGACCAAAGAACCAGCTGAAGACTATGAATCTGAGGAATCTGAAAAAGAGGGAGGCAGTCTCCACAACACTATGGGGGACTCTGATTCTGAGGCTAATTACTACCATGATCCTAATGAAGACAAATTCAAGATGCTGGTGGATAGGATGGATGCCATGGAGTTGCAGAAGTCATCTGGGCTGGATTTTGAAGATTTGAGTCTGATATCTGGGGTAGTCATACCCATTGGTTTTAAGGTTCCTACATTTGTTGTTTATGATGGGGTCTCTTGTCCCAAGCTGCATCTGAGGTCTTATGTTAGAAGAATTCAACCTCACACTGCTGATAAGAAATTGTGGATCCATTTTTTTCAAGAGAGCTTATCTGGAGCTCAGCTGGAGTGGTATTATCAGTTGGAGAGTGTCAACATCAGGGACTGGAATGATCTTGCTGAAGCTTTCTATAAGCAGTATCAATACAATGCTGACTTAGCCCCCACTCGCATGCAGCTTCAGAGCATGTCTATGGGTGCTAAAGAAAGTTTTAAAGAGTATGCTCAGAAGTGGAGAGATTTAGCTGGAAGAGTTCAACCCCCTTTAACTGACAGGGAATTGGTTGATATGTTCATGTGTACGTTGAATGGTCCGTTTTACAGTCATCTCATTGGGAGCTCATCATTTGGCTTCACTGAGTTGATAATGACAGGAGAGCGAGTAGAAAATGGCATAAAGAATGGTAAGATCCAAGTGGGTACTTCCTCATCAGGTGCTGCCAAGAAGCCTCCCACTGGGAAGAAAGAATCCAATGCTGTTTATGGTCAGCCTGATCGTAATAGAAGGCATCAGTCTGTTAGTGCAGTTCATATTTCAAATCCAACTCCTGCAACAACAGAGCAGCCACAGGGCAACCAACAGAGGGCTAGAAGGCAGTTCACGAAGATCAACATGTCAATGGCTCAGGCATTGCAACACTTGTTGAAGGCTGAACTTATTACCTTGAAAGAGGCTCCTCAGAATCCAAATGTTACCTCTCCCAGGTACAATCCCAATGCACGGTGTGCATACCATTCAAAATGTCAGGGACATGATACTAATAACTGTTGGGTCTTGAAGAACAAAATTCAAGATATGATTGATGCTGGAGAAATTGAGTTTGATCCTCCGGGTACTCCAAATGTAATTACTGCTCCAATGCCAAATCACGAGAAGACTGTCAATGCCATTGAGGAGGATTTGCATATTCATTCAGTTGATGAATTGACCACACCATTGTCTGTCATCAGAAAGAAGTTAGTGCAAGCTGGGTTCTTTCCAGGTTGTTGTGAAGATTGTGTTTATTGTGAGTATAATCCAGATAAGTGTTGGAGGTTGAAGGACAGAATTCAACGTCTCATGAATAATTACACCATAGTGTTTGAAAGAAGACCACCTTCCGTGGAGATTATGGTAGATCATATTACGCAGGGTAAGAAGACTGAAGAGGTTGACATGGTTGACAAAGTACCGGTGAGAATCACTTCAAAGGGTCCTATTAAAATCACTCATCAGGGTCCAATCAAAATTACTGCTGAAGGTCCCGTGAAAGTTGTTGCTGAAGCCAGAGTTGCTCCTATGGTCATTACTACTCCTGGTCCTATCCCGTATACGTCTGATAAAGCTGTGCCTTGGCATTATGGATCTGATGTTTACATTCATGGTGTTAAGCAAGAGCCCTTAGCTGATGTGCCCGTTGATGTTGACAATATTGCTGGATCTAGTAAGATCACACGTAGTGGAAGAGTCTTCTCTCCTCCAGTTACTTCCAAGAATGCAGTTACTCCTGCTGCTACTTCCACCCCTGATGCTAGGGGCAAAGGCCCTGTTATTAAACCTGTATCTACTGATGTGCCAGCTGCTGATGATCTCTCGAAGCAGATGGAAGAAGTATTGAAAATCATTCGCAAGAGTGATTATGACATTGTTGATCAGTTGGGGCATACTCCCTCTAAGATTTCTATACTGTCCTTGTTGTTATGTTCTGAAGCTCATGCAAAAGCTTTGATCAAATTTCTGAAGACTGCTCATGTACCCAGTGCAATTTCTGTGGATCAGTTTGAGAATTGTGTTGCCCACCTGACCTATGACAATGGGTTAGGATTTTCTGATGCTGATTTGACCCCAGCCAAGAGGGATCATAACAGGGCCTTGCATATCTCAATTGAATGCAAGGGCACTACCCTGTCACATGTACTGATAGACAATGGTTCCTCTCTGAATGTGTTGCCCAAGGAAGTCCTGAATAAGTTGAGTCCTGAGGATGCTGTGCTGAAACCCAGCAATATTGTGGTGAAGGCTTTTGATGGTTCTAGAAGAGTAGTGCATGGAGAAATTGATCTTCCAATCAAAGTTGGGTCACAGGTCTTTACTGCTACATTTTTTGTGATGGATATTCGTCCTTCATACTCTTGTCTGCTTGGTCGTCCCTGGATCCATGGGGCAGGTGTTGTAACCTCTACATTACACCAAAAGTTGAGATATCCGGTAGAAGGAAAGGTTGTTACTGTCTATGGAGAAGAAGAATACTTTGTCAGCCATGTGAATACTTTCAAGTATCTGGAAATGGAAGGTGAATACATTGAGACTCCGTGTCAGACGTTTGAAGTGGTTCCTTGGGTTGTTAATGATTATGTAGCTCCTCCTGTTGCAAAGAAAGTTCTCGTGGTCACCAGAAAACCTCCAACAATGGCAATGGCTTCCCTCAATGATGCTAGAGCTGTGGTGGATGAAGGTGGTTGTACTATTTGGGGTCAACTTCCTGATATTCCATACAAGTCTGACAAGTTTGGTTTGGGTTTCACTGCAGAGTCCCAGAAGGCTGTTCGTCGTGCTCGTGCCGTTCGTATCACCAATCAAGGGGTTATGAAAGATCAGATCAATGCTGTGGGAGACTATGATAAAGACTACAATCTGAATGCTTGGATTTTTCCTACTGTGGGTGCTGGACTCAATAATTGGAAAGCTGAAGATGTTATCCCTATCTCCTTTAGTCAGGAGTAAATACTATTACTGTGTTATTTTTTTAGTTTGTAATTTCTGAATAATTAAAACTCTCAAGCCTTGTGCCTTACCCGGGGCACAATGGTGTGCTTGTTACGGGCTGTCATTTCATTTGCATACTTCATTCAATAAAATCAGTGGACGTTTCGTTTTCGTAAATATTGTGTTCCTTGTCTTTCTTTTATTTTATTTTTACCTTTATCAGCTATGTGTTCTTACACACACCCACATCACTAAAATGCAGATCCTCATCCACTCTGGATCCTGTTGATAACAGTTCTACTATTGCCAATTATAATTTCGAGAATCCGATCTATCAAACTGAAGACGGAAATGAGGACGATTGTGAAGTACCTGTAGAGCTTGCTAGGTTGTTACAACAAGAAGAGAAAGCTATACAGCCACATGAAGAGCCAGTCGAAGTTGTGAATCTGGGAACTGAAGAAAACAGGAAAGAGGTCAAGATAGGGGCTGATTTAGAGGACAGTGTCAAGAGCAGGTTGATTCAGATGTTACGTGACTATGTGGAGATCTTTGCTTGGTCTTATGAAGATATGCCAGGGTTAGATACAAACATTGTGGTTCATCGTTTACCAGTAAAAGAAGATTGTCGTCCAAAGAAGCAGAAGGTTCGTCGTATGCGTCCTGAGATGTCAGAAAAGATCAAAGCAGAGGTAATGAAACAGTTTGATGCAGGGTTCTTAGCTGTGACTTCTTATCCTCAGTGGGTTGCAAATGTGGTACCAGTTCCTAAGAAAGATGGTAAGGTGCGTATGTGTGTGGACTACAGAGATTTGACAAGGCTAGCCCCAAAGATGACTTCCCACTTCCTCATATTGATGTTCTGGTAGACAACACTGCTCAGCATAAGGTATTCTCTTTTATGGATGGTTTCTCTGGTTACAATCAAATCAAGACGGCACCCGAAGATATGGAGAAGACAACCTTTGTGACACAGTGGGACACCTTTTGCTATAAGGTGATGCCATTTGGTTTGAAGAATGCAGGGGCAACATATCAGCGTGCTATGGTGGCTTTGTTTCATGATATGATTCATCATGAGATTGAAGTATATGTGGATGATATGATAGCCAGATCCCAGAATGAAGACCAACATCTTGATCATCTGCACAAGTTGTTTGAGAGGTTGAAGAAATACAAGTTGAGATTGAACCCAAACAAGTGTACTTTTGGAGTTAGATCTGGAAAGCTCCTGGGTTTCATTGTCAGTGGAAAAGGTATTGAAGTGGATCCTGCAAAAGTGAAAGCTATACGAGAGATGCCAGCTCCCCGTACCGAGAAGGAGGTTAGAGGTTTCTTGGGACGATTGAATTACATTGCAAGATTTATTTCCCAATTGACTGCCATATGTGAGCCAATCTTCAAGTTATTGAAGAAAGATCAGGTGATGGAATGGAATGATGAGTGCCAGACTGCCTTTGATGAAATCAAGAGATATCTACTGGAACCACCAATTTTGATGCCACCAGTTGATGGAAGACCCTTGATTATGTACTTAACAGTGTTAGACAACTCAATGGGGTGTGTATTGGGGCAACATGACGAGTCTGGTCGAAAAGAGCAGGCAATATACTACCTGAGCAAAAAGTTTACCGACTGTGAAACAAGATACTCACTGCTCGAGAAAACTTGCTGCGCTTTGGCATGGGCTGCTCGCCGACTAAGACAGTATATGTTGACCCATACTACCTTATTGATTTCAAAGATGGATCCAATCAAGTACATATTTGAGAAACCTGCTCTCTCCGGAAGAATTGCAAGATGGCAAATGATCTTGACAGAATATGACATACAGTATACTACTCAGAAGGCCATTAAGGGAAGTGTTGTTGCTGATCAGTTGGCTCATCAAGTAGTGGATGATTACCAGTCAATGAGTTTTGAGTTCCCTGATGAAGATATTATGATTATTACCAAAGAACCTGGACAATATGACGGACCTGAACAAGGATCCCGATGGACTATGGTTTTTGATGGTGCCTCTAATGCACTTGGTAATGGTGTTGGTGTTGTGATTAGTTCCCCTGAAGGTTGTCATACCCCGATTACTGCCAGACTTTGTTTCTATTGTACCAATAACATGGCTGAGTATGAGGCATGTATCCTGGGTATTAAAGCTGCTATTGATATGAAGATTCAGTTCCTTGACGTGTATGGAGATTCAGCCTTGGTGATAAGTCAGATTAAAGGAGATTGGGATACTAAGCATGATAACCTCATCCCTTACAGAGAGCATGTGTTGTCTTTGATCCCACATTTCAAAGAGATTACCTTTGGACACATTCCACGAAGAGAGAATCAGTTGGCAGATGCATTGGCCACCATGGCATCCATGTTTGAGATCAGCTGGGATGATGAAGCTCCCAAGATTACCATTGATAGATTTGAAAAGCCTGCATACTGCAATGAGATTGACACTGAAGAAGCAGAGGAGAAGCCTTGGTTCTACGAAGTAAAAAGATATCTTGAAGCTCAGGAGTTCCCTGAAGGGGCATCTGTCAAAGATAGGAAATTTCTGAGAAGGTTCTCTGCTAAGTTCTTTTTGAGTAATGGCATTTTGTACAAACGCAATCATGATTCAACTTTGCTTCGTTTTGTGGATAAGAAGGAAGCAATTGAGATTATGGAAGATATGCATGATGGGATCTTTGGCACTCATTCTAGTGGTCATACTATGGCAAAGAAGATATTGAGAGCAGGTTACTATTGGTCTACCATGGAAGCTGATTGCTATCAACACTCCAGAACTTGTCACAAATGTCAAATTTATGCTGATAAAGTCCATGTACCTCCATCACCATTGAATGTGTTGACTGCTCCTTGGCCCTTTGCCATGTGGGGCATTGATATGATTGGTGAGATCAAGCCTACTGCTTCTAATGGGCATCGTTTCATACTGGTTGCTATTGATTACTTCACGAAGTGGGTGGAGGAAGCTTCATTTGCATCTGTTACTAAGAATGTTGTGGCTCGATTCATTAAGAATAACCTCATATGTAGGTATGGCATCCCTGAAAGGATTATTACTGACAATGGATCTAATCTGAACAACACTATGTTTACTGACCTCTGCACGCAGTTCAAGATTAAGCATCACAACTCTTCTCCGTATCGTACAAAGACGAATGGGGCAGTTGAAGCTGCTAATAAGAACATTAAGAAGATTGTACAGAAGATGACTGTTACTTACAAGGATTGGAATGAGATGTTACCATTTTCTCTTCATGGTTATCGTACCACAATACGAACTTCAACAGGGGCAACCCCATTCTCCTTAGTCTATGGTATGGAAGCAGTTCTGCCCATTGAAGTTCAGATTCCCTCCTTAAGAATTATGAAGGATGCAGGTTTGGATGAAGATGAGTGGATTCAGACTCGACTTGACCAGATAAATTTGATTGATGATAAGAGACTAGCAGCAGTTTGTCATGGCTAGATGTACCAAAAACGAATGATCAAAGCTTTTAACAAGAAGGTTAAGCCAAAGGTATATCAGGCTGGTGATTTGGTAATCAAGCGTATCATATTACCACAGGGTGATCCTAGGGGCAAGTGGACTCCAACATATGAAGGACCATTTGTAGTCAAGACAGTGTTCTCAGGAGGTGCCATGATACTCACTACTATGGATGGTGAAGACTTCCCACAGCCTGTAAACGCAGACATAGTTAAAAAATACTACGCATAAAAAGAGACCCGCTAGGTTGACAGGCCTAGGCAAAAATAAGGGCATCCCGGCAAACCAAAAGGGTTTGGGCAAAAATTAGGGATATATATAAAAAAGAATGTACACCCGGCAAGTCGAAAACCTGAAAAGGCGGCTTGGGCAAAAAAGGGTATCCCGGTGGATTGAAAACCTGAAAGGGCAATCCAGGCAAAAGTTAGGGATTAAAGCGTATGGCTATGTCTCGTTAGGATCACCCATGAAACTGCAACCAGTTGTGCTACTTACTCAAGCTTGAACAGATAAAGCTCAACCCAATCATTTTCGTCTCAACAGCAGAAGATGAGATACTTGAAGATAATGGCAATAGTAGAATTGAAACTCAATAGGATTATTTCTCACATAGCTGATACTCTTTGTTTTGTAAAAACTTTATGACAAAATCCTCTTACTAAGGTTTATGTCTCCTTGTACAAACTTACCCGTGTATGGGTCACTTTTTGATATAAATAAATTCCATCTTTTGAATCCAGATTTACTTTTACCCTATTTACATAAGCGAAGCGTCCATTGGTTGTGTTTGAATGTATGTATGCTTTTGAATATGATTGATGTTTACAAGAAATGCATGTATGCTTAATATGATTGATGTTTACCAGAAATGCATGAAAATGCAGTAATAGTATTTACTAAGGACGAACGAGGGAAGGATTTCAACGAAGCTTCGCCGGTTCATCTCTACAAGACAGTTACAAACCCTCAGTAGGACAAATCCATCTCCATAAAGTCTCATCTCCCCTGGAATTTATATCCATCTCTTTTATCCTCATACGGATATACGGAAATTTACTTTCCAATAAGGGTACGACGAACGAAGACGGGAGGTTATATCTGCCCTACCATCAAACGAAGACGAAGGTTATGTATACCTTACTATCCCCAACGTACGGGAGGTTACATATACCTTGTTATCCCCAGCAGACGGTAGGTTATATATATCTTGCCATCCCCAGCATATGGAAGGTTGTGTATAATATATTACCAAACAAGACGGGAACGAGTTCCTCATATTCTTCAGCAACGAATCGGGATTTATTTTCCCTGGCCAGCAGTTGTTATATGAAGATATCCAGGCGCTTCCGGCAGTGTCATATCATACATACATCATTTACATCATACCATAACATACATATCCATGAATACATAATACATTTACTTAGGTGCATCATACTATGCATGCATACATATTGCATAAACTAACATTTTCCTTGTAGGAAAGTTATATGCAGATAAAACAACATCAACAATTCACAACGGGTCAGAGATGATCCATACATTGCTCAAGATGTCCTCGGAGAGTAGGCAAACGGTCTGTACAAAGATCCATTCCCTAATCCAGGATATTTCCAGAAGATTTCATCTATCTGGTCTTGAATAGCAGGCAAACGATCTGTACAAAGATCCATTCCCTGGTTCAAGATATTTTCAGAAGATTTAATCTATTTCCTCAGAGAGTAGGCAAACGGTCTGTAAGAAGATCCATTCCCTAATCCAGGATATTTCCAGAAGATTTCATCTATCTGGTCTTGAATAGCAGGCAAACGGTCTGTACAAAGATCCATTCCCTGGTTCAAGATATTTTCAGAAGATTTAATCTATTGGCCCTTGAATAGCAGGCAAACGGTCTGTACAAAGATCTATTCCCTGGTTCAAGATATTTCTCAAAAGAACAAATCCTGACGTTCTTTTGACCTTGGAGAGTAGGCAAACGGTCTGTAAAAAGATCTATTCCCTAATCCAGGATATTTCCAGAAGAGATAATCATCACGAAGATTTATTTCTACTGGTCTATTCAACAAATTCAAATTATAAACGATTCAGAGACGGCCTATACGAAGACCTAGTACTGAGATCCAGTATCAACACAAAAGCTATCATCACATCCAGTTCTTTAGATGGCATCTCTAAGCCCATATCCAGTTTCCCCAAGTGGCATCTTTAAGCCCACTCAATCATATTCAACTAGCCATCTGTATCATTTTATGCACTGGTGAGTGCAAATTTTTGGGCTTTTGTGTTCAATCCCCTTCAACCTTCCAGGTCACGACTGGCAAATATACCAATCTAACCCCTCAGGTTTCAGAAAATTGAACAAGGGCAGCTGTTGCACCCCAAAATTTGCCCTCACAATACAAGACTTTGTGTGCTAAGAAGTTTCACAAGGTTCACAAGCTTCCCAATGCTTTCAATACCTTTCATGAGGTTCATGAGGTCTACAAGTCACTTCATGAAGGTTCACAAGGTTCACAAGCTTCCCAATGCTTTCAATACCTTTCATGAGGTTCATGAGGTCTACAAGTCACTTAATGAAGGTTCACAAGGTTCACAAGATTCACAATGCTTTCAAGACCTTTCATGAGGCTCATGAAGTCTACAAGTCACTTCATGAAGGTTCACAAGGTTCACAAGTTTCACAATGCTTACAAAACCTTCCTGAGGTTCATGAAGTCTACAAGTCACTTTATGAGGTTCACAAGGTTCACAAGGTTCACAATGCTTCCCATGAGGTTCACAAGACATTTTATGATGGTTCACAAGGTTCACAAAGTTCACAATTGGTCAGAAGAGTTGACAATTCCCTCAGACAATGCACCTCCTAGGCAGTGCATCCAAAACTAGGGTTTTGACTTTAATCAGGCTAAATGGATTTCCAAGACTTCAAGTGAGCTTCATAACATCTTATATGTGTGTAAGAACCCCCATGACAAGTTTCAAGACTTTTCTCAAAAGTTTGCTCAGTCAGATGATCAGATAAGTCAAAATCAGTCCAAGCAGTTAAAAAGTCAAACTGAGGTCAACTGTGGTCAAACCAAAGTCAAACTTTATGATTTTTTGCCAACATCAAGTATATGAAGTAAAATTCATCATTTTATCAAAGGTTGATCATGATTCATCAAGGAAATTCCAGATCATCAAGAGTCAGGAGTTTCTAAATTAGGGTTTCCTCAGTAAAAGTCAACTGAACTTTGACCAGCCATAACTTTCACATACTTCATCACCAAGTCTCCACTTAAAGCTCATTTTGAAGGAAATTGAATTCTCTACAACTTTGTGTCTCACAAGCCAAGCCCAAAAATGCTTCATTTGGAAGGTATGAGCTAAGACATTATAGGTCCTTTTGAAAGTCAACAAAAAGTCAACAACTTCAAAAGGGCATAACTTGAGATTGGTAAATGATATGGACATGAAACCAGTGGGGTTGTTTAGAGGACTCTTCAAGCTTTCCAAAATGTCCAAGAACACCCTCATAGCATTAAAATTGAAGGATATGTGCCCTTGCAAAGTTGGGAAATTTTGGGTTGGTTTATGATGAAAATGGAGGTCTAAAACCAATTTCTTCCAAATGGGCTTGCCAAATAATGACCCAACCCATACAATGACTTCATGCACGACCCAAACCATTAAAAATCAGATTTTTTATTATTTTATTTTTATTTATTTTGATTTAATTCATTAAAAATCATTTTAAATAAAAATAAAATATGAAAATGTAAGATTTGATTTGGATTAAGCTTCTAGAAAATCATAAATTTGATTTAAATTGAAGAGGAAAGAAATCATGAGGATTAGCCAAAAATAGTAAGGGTTTATGCATGAATATTTGATTTTTAAGGCATGATCATTTTGAATCTTTTCATATCAAAATCTCCACACAACCATTCAATTTTATTGACCTAATTCACTCTCCTATAAGTACTAAACATAACCCTAACATGAATTCACGGATTCCACAGCCTCAAGAGTAAGTTCATATTGTTCAAAAACCTTCTCAAAACTCACATTAGGTTTTCAATATCCAAAGCATTTGAAGGTAAAATAAGGACATAGCAAGACTCCTTGGACCTCATTGATCATGAATCATCACTCACATGCATCAAAACCATGCCATATTGTTCAAACCGAACCATGATTGTTCTTGAATATGTTTTTTTCGATTACACTAATTCACTGCATATTAATGAATTTTGTTTGCCTAATCTTGTTTGTGATGATATGTAGAACGTTTCTGGATCATTAAACCAAAGCTTCACTGTCTAGAATGGATTCGGCCATGATTAGGGTTTTGACCTCCAAATTAGGGTTCTTCGATTCACTAAATATAAATGAATTTGAAGAACATAGGGATGTTGTGTGAACCATAAGGATCATAAAACACTGATCAATTTCATGAATTGGTACTGTTTTGTTGGAGTTTCATTTTCGCAGGTTTGAAATATGGAAGAACTCGCATGAAGATTCGCAGGAAAAAGGGCATGAAGTTTCGCAGGAAATCTGGAGAAGAAGAAGTTGACTGGCGCGAAATCTATATTCAAAATATTGTTTAAAAATAATATGATTTTGTTTCTGTTTATTTCACAAGCTTGATGCTTGTCCCAGTGGAAGAGGAGGCGCATATATTGTTGGAGGACCTGTGTTCGAATCTTGGTCTCACCATTTTTTTCATTATTTTTCCTGATATGTATTGGTTGTAATATATAATCAATTATGGTCATCATATTACCAGACGCGCTCACCTAGCTGGATTAGCAATGCATTTGTGTGAAACTTGAAAGGTCCTGGGTTCAATCCTCCCCCAGGCCTTTTGCTTTATTTTTTTTCCTGATTTTCCAGGTTTCCAAAGAACAAAACCAATTAAACTCATTCCATTATCACACATACGTGGCTGGCCTGGTGGTACGTTTTGTTGCTGGCAGGCAGGATGTCATGGGTTCAAACCCAGCCAGGTAAGTTTTCATTCTTTTTTCTTGTATTTTGTTTGTTTCAAATATTTTATTATTAAATTATATAGTTTTATATATATATTATATATCTAAATAATTCTAAAATAAAATATATGTATGTACTATGTATTCTTTTCAAAATTCTAAAATTTATTTTTCTAAATTCAAAAATTAGTTTTTATTATTATTATAAAATGTATATATGTATTATTTAGTTAAATAAATTATAATTATAAAATAAACCCTAATATATTATTTTCTAAACAAATATTAAAAAATCTAATTTTATTTTTTCAAATTTTATTTTCTAAATATAATTATTATGTACATATTTATTATTAATTTTTTGTAAATATAATTATAACCTATTTTCTTTATATAATATGTAAATATTTTCATAATTTGTTTGAAATCTAAATTATATGTATAAATAATTTTTTAAATATGTGTTTTAGAAATAATTGAACTCATGATAGTTTAATTTTGTAATATGTTTAAAAATAATTTAATAATTTGTATATAAATTAAAATGTTATAATAATTATTTAATTGTTCATATTTCCTCTTATTTCTAAATAATTGTCTACATTAAAAATCTAATCTTTTGTTTACTATTTTAATTATGTTCTTATAATATTTTTGCTAACTCCATTTATTTTAATTATTGTTATTATTACTAATCATATTATTACTAATCCATTTATTTTTTAATTATGCTTATTATTATTATTTCACTAACCTTATTTATTTTTAATTATTATTACTAACCCCTATTATAATTATTATTGCCTATTTATTTATTTTGCATATTATTTATATTTTACTTATTTATTTATTTTTTGCTATTTATTTTAATTGCTTATTATAATTATTGTAACTGCTCCTGGATGTAAATTTTTGTAAATATTTAAATTATTTAATTTGCATGCTATGGTTAGTAAAATAGGGAGTGTAAACATGTATTATATTTAAAAATTGAATTTAGATCATTTTAATTAAAAGATAAATTAAATTAAACACTCACACACGTAAGTCGATTTTTAATCGCCATCTCACTTTCTAGGGTTACCTCTCATTGTTGCCTATTCAAAAAAGGTCAAGTGGGGTGTATAAAGCAAAGTCCCTTACAAGAAAAGTCATCAAGTCCCTTAAATGGTTGCCTTTATAAAAGATCTTGTCCCTTTCGAATAATGATGACAGTCCCTCCTAATTGCTTAATACACCCTACAGTTGCCTTCATTAAACAGATGTCCCTCATATGTCCCTCACATCCAAGGTAATGACTACCTATTCCTTAATAATAGGGATAGTCTTACCATTTAAAGGATTCAAGAGCAGAAAGACTTAAAACTTTAGGGTAGGTTCCTCATAGTTGCTTGCTCACTTCATTTAAAAACCTTTCAAACACTTCACAAATTTCAAACAATTTTCAAACACAAGTTTTTTACGCATCCGTACATGGATCATTATTAAACTCTTATGAAAATTTCTATTCACACACTTCACCTTTTCAAAAACAATTCAAAGTGAGCTAAGTAACTAAGAGCCCATGGATAACCATGGATGTAAAGGGTGCTAACACCTTCCCTTTACATAACCTACCCCCCGGACCCAAAAATCTTTTAAAAAGGTCTTTCCTGTTCTTTTATGCCTTTCCTTTGGATAAAATAAAAGTCGGTGGCGACTCTTGCTATCCGCAACATAACTAAAGTCAGTTCTCCCACTGTGTTACACTTACGCCTATACTCAGGTGTCGCAGGTTCGTATGGAACTAGTGCGTTTACCGTCTTAAAAAAGACAAGTTAGAGCAAGCTCTTTCGTTTAGAGTGAAGGAGATGAGTAGATAATTCCCGAAGGAAAGACGCTTATTGTTTGTTGAAGCTTTTTGGTAGCTTTTTATTTGAGATTTTGCATAGGAGAGTGTATTCAAGTCTCGTTCAATGGAGTGTGTACTTCTTACATCACTCCGAGATGCAATGGATAAGAAGTACACCTAAGTTTGGAGGAAATCCCCAAACCTAGTTCCAAAGGTTAAGTCTCAAGCACACTAGCCTATTTTACTTGTTATATTTTTTTTTTTTTGGATTAAGAAGTGTTTTTTAGTTTATGTTTGTGAATCATCCTCATGCTAAGACTTATTCATCATGATAGATACCCTACACCTCATCTCCATATGGAATGTGTGCAAGTATCCCATGACAAAGTCCCTTGGCACATGAGAAACCTTGTCATTTATTATATGTTTTTCTTTTGTTAAGAGATGAGAGAGAGAGAGAGAGAGAGAGAGAGAGAGAAGACTTAAGTGGAGAAAAAGGTAAAACTCTAAGGGAAACTAAGACTAATCTTATGTTATTATACAATGGATATCCTATGGTTAGTGAGGTTTGAAGAACTCTAAACCTAGAAAGAAGAACAAGTTCTAACTCACTTCAAAGATTGAAGATGAGATAAGAACTCAAAGGGATGAAGAGAGATTACTAGCCAAAGAAGTATCAAGTGCTTTTCACAATCACATAAGTGAAAACTTTTAAGAGATACGGGAGAAGAAGCATGAGTATGGATAAGCATCCACATACTCAATTACTTACCATAGCCTATACATGAAAGGTTAGTGATAATTGTATATGTACTCCTCAATAAGAAAAACAATTAAGAATGACACATAATATAAGGTCACATGACTTCTAAGGTCAGTAGCACATCTCTAAGGTTTCTCTTTAACACTAAGAAACTAAACACAAACCAATTAAGCCCAAACTATGCCTTAAACCCCAAGGAAGTTCCATGTGAAGTTAGTGTAGAAAGAATGGATGATTATGAAAGATGAACATCTATTAATGCCTAATGAATGGTCAAAGTCAGTAGCATACATCATTTATGAATTTCCTATAATATATATGAATGAGCATACAAAGCATGATAAGAAATGTTCAAGTGATAGAAGGATTAAGATGAAGAAGTAGGAAAAAGTGAACACATATCACATAACATGGAATGACTTGGAACGCAAGCCAAATTTGCAAACAAAAATGAATGAACTTGGATGAGGTCAGTACCAAATGTCAATTGATATAAGGTTAGTATGCATGAATTAGTCATACAAAATGCATATGTAAGTCACTTTGAAACTAGTTGAGGAAAAGATGCAAATTAGGTCAAACTAGTTCATGTAATCATACAAGTTAAAGATGAATGACATTTGAATGCATGAAATGATCATGGGTCAGTGGAATACTCATTATTAAATGCACATGATAGATGTGAATGAGTATGGATGATTCAATTACAATTTACATTGATGATTAGAAGAAAAGAGAAGTGAAACTAGGTCATAAGATTCAAGTTAAGGATGCATATATACCATATACACAAACCAAATGAAAGCACAATGTACATGACGTATAATTCTAACCAAATGACCTATAATGTTTTAATGCGATGGCACAAGTGCCTTACCTAAACTAGGGTTAGGAGTTAGCAAACGTTTACACAATTATGGATGTCTCAAAAGGAAATGAAAACCTCACAAAAAAGATGAGAAAAAATGAATGTATGCATCACATTTTAGGTATGAACAGAATGCAAACATGCTATCAAGATTAGAGGTCGAGGAAGATCAAAGAACAAGTTCAATTATAGGTTATAACCTCCTTTAAGTCACTTTTCAATGATGCACAAAGATGGATGTAAAAATATAATATGGGATGCTTCCAAAAATTAACAAAAATATGGATTAAGTACATTAAGATGTCATGTAGTCATATATTAAATGTCATGTCAAAATTCAGAATCAAACTATGCCAATTAAAATGCAAATGAGCATGTATCATGGATGATGAACCTTTAAAAAGACATTCAAAGAAAACTATGAAATTAATGCAAAAAATAATGAAAATCAGAATTAAAAATTGTCAAAAATTATTTAAATATGTTTTAATGATACATGAATTTACTGGGAATTTTTGGAATCTTTTTGATATTTTTAATAAAAGAAAATGGAAACTATATCAAATATAAAATGAAAATGAAGAAATAATGTGGGTGGTACATGAATAGCAAAATCAATGTTAGAAAACGCGTTTGGGCCTAAGGTGGAGGTGTAAAGAGCAAAGGGAGTCCAGGTCCAATTGCGCAAAAGACTATGGATCTTACGATGGACTATAGTCAATATGTTGACTCACTGAGAGCCATATGATGATGTCAATACACAAAGATTATGAAAGTAGCATAATTTAATGGATCCTAATGAATTCACATGGTACTAATGATGATCATGCTCTCACTGGACAAGTCAAGGTCAACACTTATCAAACTCAGATGCATGTGTGAGGCACATGCCTCATTAATGTGTTGACATGTTCTTAGCCCTTAGATTGAAACAATCGCACAGTCACGACTTAAACTGGCATAAAACTAGGGTTTATGCATGCATGAATTTTCAGGTGACCGGAGAAGATTCCGGTCATCTTCTCTAGTGACTCTCCACCACTGCAACCTCTCAAACAATCCAAAAATGCATAAAACCTACATCAATCGAATCACCAATGCAGATCATGAATCTAGCTTTAAAAATAAAAAACAACATGCATACAAAGAAAATCAAAGCCATAAATTTTTCCCTAATTTCTACAACTAAGCACCTGTGGAACCTATCAACTAGCCAAATCAATCAGTATGCTTCTATTAAGCTCAAATATCATAAAAACAAACTTTAAATCATTGAATCGAGGAAAGCAAGTTTGAGATGAAAACCTGAAGAAGAAGAAGAAGAAGAAGAAGAAGCTTATGCAAGTCAAAAGAAGTCCAGAGAGGAGAGTCCTAAGCTTCTTGATCTTGAATATGAGAAAAATAAATGCTTGAACGACTTGATTCTTTAGAAATCCAAATTGCAGCAATGTTGCAATTGAAGAAGGAGAACCTACACCAAGCTCAAGCTTCCATGGATGAAGGATGATGTTGATTGATGAAGAAACTTTGAGAATTCGTGGAAGAGAAAGAGAGAATTTCAAAGGATTCTTAGAATGTGATTTGTGAAAAAGTGGCAAATGATGAATATTATGGGGAAATTTTGTTATGGATTTTTTTTATACCCTTGGTTAGGTTCTAACTACCTTAGTTGGTAGTTAGAACCATGGTTGAGTCAAGGGAGAGGTGGTTGAAGCAATGGAGGTAAAAATCCAATTCAGAATGAAGGGAATCTGTGTATGGTTGGTATGCTTGTGTATGGAGCCTTCATGGTAAGTTATGGTATGGGTATGGTGATGATGAATGCTGATGAAGTAATGTTATAACATGGTACATCACCCAAACTTGTTCCATAAGCTTCTTCTTTTATTAATTTTGTTCTCATTCATGCATGGTCATGTATGCATACATGACATGTAAGATTGTGTTGGTATTTTTATGGTAATATGATGATGTTATGCGTGTGATATAAGTGAACCAAAGCAAGAGCAATGCACAAAACCTCCCATGTGACCAGCAAACACACAATGAAATCAATGAACTTTAGAGAAGAATATCTTCATGTATAGCCTATGAAATTAGATGGTTTTGAGGCCTATGGATCAAGGACAAATCATAGAACAAGTTTGATGTTAGAATGGAAGCTTGGAAGATGATGCAAAATGGCTTAGAATATAAGAAAGCATGACTAGCCCAAGGGTGTGTCAAGCTTGGCCCAGGCCCAGGGTAAAAACTCAGTGTGAATGAACTCTCTTTGAACCACCATAACTCTTGATCCTTTGGTCAGATGAAAAATCTTCCAACATCAAAGTTGAAGAGGAGATGAAAATGAACAACTTTGATGTTCAAAAAAATTTCATTTGAATATTTCTTGATGGAGAAAAATATCTTGACATTTGGCACACCACCTGCTTGATGAAATTCAATGCACCTGACACGCCCATGCCTTGGCTTCTTGGCAAAGTTGCTCAGGTTTGGTCAAACATTGATTGATCATATCTCTCTCAGTTTTTATCAAATGGAGATATTCTTGCTATGGATTTGAAGCTCAATATGTTCTCTTTAATTGGCTCAACTTAGGCCTAAAGTTTGAAACCTTTATCTTGAAGAAAGAGGGCTTTGAAGTGAGGTGCAAAATGGCCTAAACTCGCCATAAATAGAAACCCTAAGTTTCTATTTTGGGCAGTTTTGTGATTTCTTGATTTTTCCATGAATCTCTTGACTTTTCTTGATCAAATTTCAACCATTGAACATATTAAACTTGTGGATCATGATTTTGACCTCAAAAAGTTTGGAGTTGACTTTTTCCTCTGCATAATTGACTTTTCCCCAATTTCTTGATTTTCACGTAACTGACCAATTGGAGACCTTATGAAATGATCCAATGGACAACCTTTTATTATTAGATACCTGATATCATGTGGAAAACATTTAAATCAAGTTTGGGACAAAATTTCATCAAGAAGCCCTTTGAATCAGAAACCCTAATTTTGGCCCTTTTTGTTAAGAGATGTTGCACTGCTTTAATTTCTTGACCAATCCGCATCTTCCAATGGCTTAAGGAATAATTTGAGATTGTGTGGGATATGAAATACCATTGAGAATTTTTGGGAGACCCTTGGTTCTTCTTCCTTGACTTTGAATGATCATAACTTTGACATTCATTGATCACATGCCATGTGCTCCAAACTATGAATGTATGCCTTCTTTTCCTTTGATTTATATGTAATGTAATGTATGAGAATGGTATGCTAAATGGCTTTAAAAAGAGAGGAAAAATTTTGAGGTGTTACACTCACCTAGGTGACGAGCTGATCATCATGACCAATAAGGATCGTTTTTAGGCAATCGGCATGGATTTCAATGTTGTTTTCTTGTGTGGACGAGGATTGACTATTGTTTTAGGGTATTTGATGTAATTAATTAATTAAGGGTATTATTTTGTTGATTAAATAGTAATTTAACTAAATTGAATGATTATAATTGGTGAATTATGATTATGTTTATGAGTTGTTATGTTGCGAATATAATTATGTGATGTGAATGTAGTGGTATATGTTATGTTGAGATGTGTGGTTCAGACGTGGGGACTATTGTAAATGTTATATTGCATGTTGTTTATGGTTATAAGTGGAATCATAAATGTTGTTGTTGTTGCATTACTTTGTATGACATGCATCATTTTGTGTGAGTGTGTTGAAAGAGGCGAGTCATGGATTCAGAAGTGGAGATCGGTGATCATCTGGGGTTCAGAAGTGGGGACCTAGGGTTCTGAAGTGGAGATCTGATTCGAATGAGGAACCATTGTTGATTGGACGAGATTAGTAATAAACCTCTGATGTATAAATTGGTACCACATGCATAGGGTCAAGTTGTGAATCACATTGCAACATAAAGGCAAAGGATCAAGAAATTCATAAGGTATCAAGAGATTTGTCAACTTTTTGTGCTAGTAAATAAGTCTAGAATCCACGATGAAGATAGTTATGTTATATCTGCACACTGTAAGAGTATTAATGAGAAGAGAGGTGGAAATCAAAAGTGTGGAAATCTTATAAGGCTCCAGTTGATAAAAGGGAGTGGAAGGCCTGAGGTGGAAAAGAAACAAATGGGGGAGGTACTCCTGCTTTTGTCAAATGTTTTTAGTTACAGAGGGATAGGTCATCATGCTAATGAATGCAAGTGTTCTGGTCATAAATGTTTCAAGTGTGAAAAGCCTGGACATTGTATTGTTGATTTTAAGATTAATGTGCTTACTTGCTTCAATTGTAGGGAACCATGTCACATTTTAGAGGAAATTGTTTTGCTTTGAGTGGAGCAGAGACTACTAGATCTAATAACTTGATTTGAGGTATGAGCTTTATTAATGATGTTTCTTTTATTGATATGATTGACTCATTGACATAGATGTGACACTTTAAAACGGTAGGAGAACTGACTTGGGTGTTTTTGTTTGACAAAAACATGTGCGGATAGCAAGAGTCGCCACCGACTTTTATTTTATCCAATTTAGGAAAGGGTATAAAAGAACAGGAAAGACCTTAAAAGATTTGAGTTCGGGGGTAGGTTATATAAAGGGAAAGTGTTAGCACCCTTTATATCCATGGTTATCCATGGGCTCTAAATTACTTATCTCACTTTAACTTGTTTGAAAAATGTGTAGTGTGTGTTTAGAAAATTTTCAGAAGTCTTTGTAATGATCCTCGTATGGATGTATACAAAGTCTTGAGTTTGAAAAGAATTTCAAAATTGGGGTATGAAAAGAATTTTTTGAAACTGTGAGCAAGTAATTAAGTGCTACCTACCCTAAGTTGGTCTTTCATGTTTCTTGATTTCCTTTCAAGGGTAAGACTGTCCTTACTATTAAGGAGTAAGTAGTCATTACCTTGGATTTATTAAGACGGACGTATGGTCATCGTATGGTCAGAGAAAGCAACTTGTAGGGGTGTCTTTAGTAATTCGTAAGGACTATCATCATTTTTTCGTAGGGTCATCGAGGGACGAGATCATTTATTCTGTAGGCAACTTCGAAGGGACTATGATCTTTTTAACTTTGAAGAGACTTGATGATTTATATGTAGGGACATTTGCTTAAGACACCCCCCCCCCCGTTCGAGGGACTTGACCATTTATTGAGGCAACCAAGAGGGGTAACCCTAGGAGGTGCAGATGGCGATAGAACGATCGACTTACGTGTGTGAATCTTTTTTTCAAATATTTATCTTAAAATTAATTATCTAAGTCCAAATTAATTTCATTCAAGTCTTGCACTTCCTAGATTACTAACCACGCAGTTTAAATATTTGCGGAAATTTAAAGGCAAAAATGAAAAGCTCCTACACTATTACATGGCTTCGGGGCAGTTACATAATAATAATTGCGGAAATATAATAAAGGCGAAAAATAAATTACAAGATAATGCAGCCTATACAACTTCTCTAAGAAATAAATAAAGCAATTAAAAGAAAAGAAATTATGAAAATAAGTAAAATTTTAAGGTTAAAAAAAATGTTTGAAAAAAAAAGTTTAAGGTTTAGAAAATTAGGGTTAGGGTTTTAGGTTTTAAAATAAAATTTAAGGTTTAATGAAAAATTAGGGTTTTGAGGTTTAGGAAAATTTTTAGGGTTTGTGGCGAAATCATCATGTTTTTAGGAAAAAAAATCAGGGGAATTAGTTATGAAACCTAAATAAATTAAAAAACCTTAATAAAATAAATTAATTTATCATTATATAAAAATAAAAAAAAATTGAAAATTATTATAAGAATATTTTTAAGAAAGTGATTAAATTATTGTTTTGGTTAATTAATATTGATTATTTAATTAATTGGTGAATTAGAAAATAATTTAATAAGAAAAAGTTAGAAAATAACTAAAATAAAACCAAATTTTTCCAAAATGAGGAGCCATGGTTTGAACCCAGGCCCTCGACCTTGAAGCTCCTTCACTCATCCATTGGGCCATGCATGCGCTGGTATCAATAAACCTGGAAGAATTCATAATATAATAAATCTAAAAAAACAAACGAGTAAAAAAATGTTGAAGGCTGGGTTTGAACCCACGCCCTATCGTTCCAAGGTCAGACACCTAACCACCAAACCAAACGCGTATTGCTGATGATTATATGGAATCAATAAATAAATAAAAACAACTTAAAATTTGAATTTTCTACATCGCTCCATTCATCATCTTCTACCTCCAGACTTGCAACATTACCTGCGAATTTTATTACAAGCTTTGCTGCGAAATTTTTCTTGTAGGAAATCTCGCGTTTTCTCAAACATCTCATAATATGTACAATTAGATCAAATTAATAACATCAAAAGACTCCCCATAACCTGTACAATCCAAATATATCATCAAAGGGTCTTTAAATTGCTTAAATCAAGAAGCCCCAAATTAGAGCTTGGAACCCTAATAAAGGTGGAACACGAATCCGGCCATGAAACTTCAAAGCAATTGTCCAGAAATCATCCTTATCATACAACAAACATAAAGCAAGCATCAAATGCAATTTATATTAAGTATATGTAAGGAATCGAAAATCATGAAAAAAAAACAAAAAAAAATGATCCAGTTTGTGCGTAATGTCGTGAATTTGATGATGATGATCATTGCAATGGGTTTAGGGAACCTCCAAGATTGATTTTTCCACCTTTAAATCTCTTGAAACAAGTTTGCAATGTGAAAACCGAATTCTCACTTTTCTTTAATTTATTTTAATGTTGAAGATGCACTTTGTCTGCAATTTTTCGTCCATAATCCTTATGCCTTTGTTGTGTATATGTAGTGGAGTGATTTAGGTTAAAAACTTGGGCTTTTTGATGGATTTTGTGAATTACTTAAGGATGAAGAAATCAACTTGCCATAATTGTCCAAAAATCAAATTTGATCATGCTATATTGGTTTTGCACTAATTTGGAAGAGTTCAATCATCTTGATCACCAAATATTTGATCCAAAAATAAGTCTTAGACTAAATATTTGATTTTTCATAATTTATTTCAATTAAAATTGAATTTTAATGATTAAAATCCAATTTAATATAAAATAAATAATAAAAATCAGATTAATTGATCATTGGGTCGTGCATGACCTCGTCTTCAAGTTTGGGTTGGAATATTATAGGCCCATTTAAAGAAATCTTGAGTTTAGACCCTTTTTGCTTCATATACCTCCTCAAAATTGTCCTCTAACTTCTCATTTTTATCCCATGTCCATATCATTTTTCATTTTTAAATTATGAGCTTTTGAAAAAGTTGACTTTTTGTTGACTTTCATAAGGACCTGTCATGTTTTGGCTCATACCTCTCAAATGAAGCATTTTTGGACTTGGCTTGTCAGACACAAAGTTGTAGAGAATTGAATTTCTCTTACAATTAACTTTGGATGGGAATTTTTTGATGAAGTATGTGAAAGTTATGGTTGGTCAAAGTTCAGTTGACTTTTCCTGCACAAAACCCTAATTTAGTAACTCTTGATTCTTGATGATTCTGAGGTTTCCTTGATGAATTATGATCAACCCTTGATCAAATGATGAATTTCACCTCATAATATTGATGTTGACCAAAAATCTTGAAGTATGACTTTAAGTTGACCACAGTTGGCTCGTTGACCAAATTAACTTATTTTTAAGTATCTGAGCATCTGACTAACCAAACTTGTGTGGAAGGCCTTGAAACTTGACATGAGGATTATTTGAGGTATATGGGATGTGATGAAGTCCATTTGAGGCTTTGGAAGTCCTCTTTGCCTTGAGAAATTCAAAACCCTAGTTTTAGATCCATTGCTTAGGAGGAGGCTTTGTGTGATGAAACCTTGAATCTTCTTGAGCAATTGTGAATCTTGTGACCATTAAGAGACCTCTTGAGACATATTTTCTTGAATATGGGAGTGAAAATTTTGGGACAACGCTCGAATGTCCACTACAACATGCCCCAGTTGGGCCTTCATCTCGGTCACCTCCGCTCGGAGTTGTTCCATGTCTAAACCTTGACAGTCGTGATTCAAAATGACCATTCTGGAGAGAAACCAGGTCAGGATAAGAATTTGTCTCTGAACACCTGTAAAAAATGCAAGGATGTATGCAAATTCCATGTTCGGTTATTTCCAAGGAACCCATCTGTTTTGATCCCAGTTTTAATGCAGAAGAAAATCCGACATAATTCAGATATGGGATCCTTAGAAGTAACTGAAACATGTATGCTAAAATGCTATGATGTCATGTATGCAACTAGCATGTGGTCAGCGGTCCGACGCTGGTGTGGATCAGATAACCAAGTGTTGGTGAAGATCATGATATCAGTATCTCTGTGCAGAAGTTCCAGAATTCTCAACCAGGCATCATATGGGACCGGATCATAACACGAAGTAATACTGGCGAAAGCGGGTATGTTGGAAGTTTTAGGGTTCCTGCAAACCTGTAAACCCCTCCAAATCTCACGGGTGTGCTACTACGGGTCAACATCATGGACTCTCAAAGCCGAGTAGCAATAATACGTTCACCATTTCCGAGAAATGGCTCATGACCGAATCAGGGAATCGGTTTGGCATTATGTACTACTCAGGGAGGCCTCAGCTGAATTCCGGAAAAACAAGCATCCCTCATAAGTTCCCGGCTTCAAGCACTGAAGTCGAGAAACAATAGTACATTCATCCCGAAGGGTACAATACTACCGTCATACGACCAGTTGCGTTAACCAGGTTCCTACGAGAGAACAAGGTCATCCTATGCGATTTCCTAGTGGGCCCTCGGGTGCGAATGGGTTTGCCACGAAATGTGGTCTGCCATTGTCACCACTGGAGAGGGTTGTTTCCACTAAGTCCTCGATGATCGGTTCCCAGTGTTAGCAGCTCAGGTGGGAACATTCTATGGTCTGCCTAGGCAGTATAGAACATATCCCAAGAGAGCCTGATCTGGGTGTGGGACTCGTGAAAACTACACGTGCTCAAGACCACGCAAGCCACACGACTGCCCACTCTAAATCCTATGTGTATACTCAAGCCGGGTATTTGGCTTATCTCACAATAATCCCATCCCGCCAAGGAAAACCAGAACAGCCAGTACAGTATATGCCAGTATATGCGACAGCAAAGTAAAGTGCAGAAAGCTGTAAATAAAGCTGTAAAGGAAAGCGATAAACTGTAAATAAAACAGTAAAGCTAAACTAAAGCATAACAGCGAATGAAAAAACACCCAAAGAAAACAGAAACAGACAAGCGCTAGGATTGACTCTCAAAGGGGAAATTAGAATTTCTAAAAGTCCCCAGCAGAGTCGCCAGCTGTCGCTCCCGGGATTTTCATCCTAGTACAAACGCGAAAGTGGCGCGGAAAGGTTAGAGTCGCCAGCCAGACATTTTTATCCCGAAGGAACGGGAAAGGTAATGTTGCACAAACCTGAGGAAGAAGGAAAAGGACGAGGCCTTGCGAACCAAAGATCTGAGTTCGGGAGTCGGTTACGAACTGGGAAGGTATTAGCACCCCAGATCGTCCGTCGTACCCGACGGGATCCACGCTTGCTTGTTTGTTTCAAAGGGTGAGAAAAATATAATTGATGCTGAACAAATGAACCGCTAATTGGAAATGGAATTGAAATGAGAAAGGGAACTGAAATAAGAATATGGAAAGAAAGGGGGAAATGTAGGGAAAATAAAGAATGTGCTCGAACGGGCCCTATCCCGCTGCCTACGTACCTCATCGGGATAATGAGGATCAGAGTCGACGTAGTTCGCCTAACCTAGGAGGGAACTCTTTGTTTGTGTTTTTTACAGCTGGAACTGCGTATGTCTATGCTCAGGCGTTGCAGGCTCGTCTGGTACGAGTGCGTTTACCGTCTTGCATGTGTGACAAGTCGTCGCGAGTTCGCGTTGTGAGTGAATGATATGATAAGAGAAGTTCCCGCAGGATAGTCGCTTGTTATTTGTTTTTGGTCTTTTAAGAGAAGTGTTTTGAATTTGTTTGTGAATGGTCTTGTACTAAGACCTATCTATCGCGGGAAGGATTTACACCTCGCCCCGAAACAGGACGCGTATAAGCACTCCGCAACAAAGTCTCGTGTCGTACAAGATTGTTCGGTTTTTATTAAGTGTTTTATTGCTTTTCTTTTTGAAGAGAGAAAGAATGACTCAAGCTGCAAAAAAGGAAAAAATCTAAGGGACTAAGACTCAATCCTAATTTTATTTATTTACAAAAGTGGTCCTATGGTTTGTGAAGTTTTCTATTCCGAATGAGAAACTAGAAACTACTAGAATTCAACTTACTTCTTAATGAAGTTAAGTTGATTCTAAGAACAATGGGGAAGCCTATACAAGTTGTAAGAACCAAATGATAAGGCAAAACAATGAAATTGAATTAAGAAATAAAATTCTAAACAAAACCATTAAAGGCATGAATTAAAAAAATAGTCTATTTTATTTATTCTAGTTCTAATGACAATGAAACTTTAAACCTAAGTACTAAATCAAAGTCAAGCCTAATGCCCATTCTACAAATTCAATTTAAACTAATCTAAGCCTATATTAAATTCTAAGATTAAATCTAGTCTAAACTATATTTTTGTACTTTATTTTTAAATGGCCTAAACTAATGGGAATTATGCATAACTAATCCTAAGAACTAATATTCTAAAAAATATTAAAACTTCTGGAAAAAAATATGAAAATTAAACTATAGGGACCTAGTACTATTTATAATATTGTATTAAAAGGGATTCTAAAAAATCCTATTTTTTCTATGCCTAGAAATTATTTGTTTTCAGCTAAGAATTAACCACTAATTCCTAAGGATTACACCACTAAAACCTAAGATAAAAGGTCTTAAAAAATCCACTAAAAATATCCTAATCACTATTATGAGTCCTCTAATTACAGAAAAAAGAATGGCTCAAAAATCATACTGGAAGTTGCCAAAATAAAATGAACACAATTCAGCACAATTAAATGGAATCCAATAAAAGCTAATTGAAAGAAAATTCAGAATTAATTCAAAAATAAAGCTAATTCAGAAAAATAAAATGCTAAACATTTCTAAAATGACTTAAAATCCTACTTTAATTTTTATATATTTTTATTAACCATTTTCCTATTTTTAATGCATTAATTCCTAAACTATAGAAAACTAGAAAAAACTAAGAAAAATTCTAAAAAGAAAGAAATAAGGATGGGGTGCTGTTAGTGATTTTTTAGTTGTTTTTATAATACGGGCCTAAAAACGAAGGGTGTGAATAGCAAGACTTAGGCCCAGCTCGCATGGAAGCCAGGGGGAGTGTAATAAGCAACTTTTGTGACTGTTTTCTTCTACGGGCCAAGAATGGGGGTGTTGAAAGCAACAAGATGAAGGCCCAAATCCGCAGAAGCCAGAGGGGTGCATTCAGCATTATTTGTATGCTATTTTTTCTACTGGGCTTAAATCAGGGGTGTTGATAGCAAACATCGAAGGCCCAAATCGCAGACTGGTCTAGGGGTGTGGGAAGCATAATTTCTATGCTGCTTTCCTAATGGGCTTCAAGAGTGGGGGTTTGAACAGCAAAATGAAGATAGCCCAGAGAATTAATTAACTTAATTATTGGATTAATGTCATAATGGTGGATCCGATTTTCTTTAATGCCCTTAACTTTCTCATAATATTCTGATTAAACTTTTGATTATTAAATTAAATCAACAAAATAACGTGAAAACCAAAAGGGGGAAGCAAGAACACAATAAAACCCTAATCCCTCCACCCTTTCCTCTCCGCCGCTCACAGCCACTCCTTCTTCTCCCTCTTCTTGCAACCCGCCGCCATTTCCTACCGGCAAACCGAAAACTGAACCCTACACCTTGCTCTTTCATATCAAACCAATATAACATGGATCTTTTTTTCTAACCTAAACTTCTCCTAACCCTAAATCATGAATCTCATACATTCAAGCAACATCAAGAACGACCTAACAACACGGCCACCACTTCGCACGAGAGGAAGACGATTTGTACCTTGAATCGGAGTTGCTTTGATGCTGCTGAGGACGAAAGGTGGAGTTGCCGCCGCTTCAAGGAGACCGTGAGATTAACGACGGAGATGTCCGTCCGGTTGCAGAAAGAATTCCGGCACTTGACCTCATGTCTTGACCTGTTTAGACGGCTCGACGTTGCTGCGAAGGGGACAACTGAGGAGAGCACACGAATCAAACTAGACGGCGAAAGAAAAATCCCTTACGTACAGGTAATATTGCTCGACCTGCTTCTTATGCTACGATCCTAAATTCTGAAACACAATTTGAAACAAATTAATGGTGGATTCGATTCTGATTCTGTGTATGATACAACTTATTGATTGTGATGTTGCACATGGATACAGGACATTGAGTAGCTTCTGATGAAGGTTGAGGAAATCGAATTCGCGAAGAAACGGTGGAGCAGAAGTGAGGCTATGGTGCAGGGATCACAAAAGAGAGTGTTGAAGAATCTTGAGGGACTAGTTGAAGGATTTGGAGAAGGCATCCAATGGTTTGAAGCTCATGAATTGAAGAAGAAGATTGAGAGAAGAAGGTATGAGAGGTTGAAAAATGGTGGAGAGAAAAAAAATGGTGAAGATGATTCAGAGAAGATGGTGAAGGGTTCTGAGAAATTGTGGAGAGGAAATAGTGAGAAGAGAGGAAGTTCTGATTTATAGAGGTTGATCTGAGATGATTCTAGAGCTTTTTCCAGGTAAAATTCAGTAGCTATTCAGTTATGAAATTGGTTAGCTTTTGTTGATTTTCTGTTTTTTTTTCTAACTGACTTAACCATCACTGCAACTAACTTTCCTTGACCATTTGTTTTTTCTGGTTCTACTACATATCAGTTATATTTATAACTGATCTTCTTGAACTTTCTCGGGTGTAAATGCTTCTGTTTTTTTTGTTATTTGTGTAACTGTATTTTTTTCAATTATTCACTTTCTATTTTTTTATGTTTTAAACTCATTTTGCAACCTGATTCTCTTTGTATGCAGGGTCTGAGTTCCATTGGCTGAATCCTGTTGAAGTTTGATGAAGGTTGGTTATGATTCTTGTGGCATCTGAGATTTGCAACACGGCTGCTTCCATTGATGTTGAGCCCTTATATGAAGATTGATACGAAATTGATGGTCCGAGGAGGACAAGTGAGGAATTCTCTATACCCCTGTTCTGATTTTCTTTCTGCCTATTCAACAAGTTTAGAACTTCTTTTTTTTCTTCTAACTGAATCCTTGCTTTTCTAAAAGAAACCATTAATTTATGTAACAACTCACAACTGATATCTCTTCCTCTCTTTTTATTTATAGACTCATGGTTGGTGATTGATGCAGGATGGAGGTTGGGGAGTTAACCGCGGATTCGAAAAATCAATGATGCTATATTTTTTGTTGTTGATTTGATACGCAGGTTTTTTGTGAATTGGGAAACAGCATGGAGATTTGTGTGAAATTGCCATTCATCTGAGACTCATTATTTTTGTAGGCACCAGGGTACAGGGGTAGGTGTGTTGGCTTGATGATGCAGAAGATTGGTGATTGAGGGTTCCTTTTGCTTGTGAATGAAGGTTTGAAGGTGATGATTTGAAAAAAACCGAAAGTGTACGAGAAATCCAGGTAAACTCTAATTTCTTCTTCTGCTCTGAATATGTGATTGTTATCATTGAACTTTGATTCTGGCTCACAAGCCTTCTTCTTCTTCTCACTGCGGATCTGAGTTAATGATTGGTGTTGATGAACCTTACATTGTTGTCGATTCTTGATGCAAGTTGTTGATTGAATTTTTGCATAGGTTTTGGAGATGGAAGAGCCGAAGCATGAAGATTGCAAATTGATGATGAACAATGAGGAAAAGCTATGTTCAGATTGAGGAAGAAGGTGATAAAGAATTATGGAGGAGATTGCTGAAGAAATCAAGTGATTGGGTGAAGAGAGTTCAGAAAATGTGGAGTGTTTTTTGAGAGTTGAAGCCATATTGGTGAGATAGTTTTGAAGGGTTGAGAGATTGGTGAAGAATGAAAATTCTGTTATGCAGTTTTTCCTGTTAAATGATACTCACTGTTTCTGAGTTTTTCTTTTGGAACTGTAACAATTTTTTCTCCCCCTTTTTCCTATAACTGAATTTGGTTGAAGTTGTAACTGCCTTTTTTTCTGTTATAACCGATTTTTCTCCCATCAAAATATTGGAATTGTTCCTTGTAATTTGGTTTTCCCTTCTACTTTTTAAGAGAATAACTTATTTGACTTCCCAAAAGAAAATGGAAAAAAGATTGTGCCTTTAAGAGATGACTAAAAAATGAATGAAATCGGGCGTGATATTCAAATGGATCATTTATGGATTTGAATTAAAGTTTGAATATGATAATGAATCATTTCTGAATTTGAATTAAAGTTTGAATGTGGTAATGAATCATTTATGGATTTTAAAAACAAACAAGACCAAGATTGCATACAAAAATGGTGTGGAAATTTTTTTGGAAAGAAAAATAGTTTAGGGACCTAATTTGGGATTAAAATGGGTAACAATGATAATTTGGATAGCGAATATGGTTTAGACTTAAAAAAAAAACTCTAACCTATCCATGACCATGATTTTGTGATTAGATGAACATGACTTCTACGAAATTTGAATGAATTTGTGACTTTTGGATACGGTTGTGAATCAGATATAAAAGTGGACAAGTAAAATCGGAATAAGATCGGGCACCTATCAAAAATGGAGATGAACACTTGGAAATTAGACTAAACAAATGGACCTTAAAAGGATTCAAAATGGAGTTTATGTTTGGATTATATTTATCATGGATAATGAACCAAAACAAGGTTTATGGGTTCAATTTGGGTAGTGGACAAAAATGTGAATATTAACGTGAAAGGAAAGATCATTGAAGTCCAAGTAGTTTGTGCGACCAATCTTAACACATTTAATCCAACTTAAACTCCCAATCCAACTTTCAAATCCCCACCTCATTCACTCATATTACCAACAACACGTTGAAAAAGAGGACCACAATACCCTAATCATCATAAAGATCTGTAACTTGATCTCTCGTGCCACAAACCAACATTCCTTTGCCATGAAACCCTAATCAGCTCTGCACGCATTATAATCTTCAACGCATTGTGTCTCAAGTAATGATGGAATCTTTGAACAACAAGACCACCTTGCATTTATCTTATGACTATAGGTAGGGCATGAAGTTTTAATTCCAACCTCAGTAGCGTAGTAACCTCAACCCAAGGGAATAACTTGTTCTCCATAGGACATTGATCTCATGCCTGAGAAATACAATGCAAAATGCATGATGATGGATACTATGATCTACTGGGAAATACAGATGAAATGCAGAGCGGTAAGCCAGTTAAGGAAACAAATATGAGGGCAAATTTTGAGGTATTACAGTATCCATACTAGATCTTCGTATATATCGTCTCCGACCTGTATCAAGAAAATATCTTGATTGATGTATTAGAAATAAATATTTGTTTCGATTATCTCTGAAAATATCATGCACTAAGCATAATTACTAGATCTTCGTATAGATCGTCTCTGAACTGTCTCAAGGAAAGAAAAGCATCATGCACTAAGTATCAACACTAGATCTTTGTTTAGATCATCTCTGAACTGTCTCAATGACTTGGTAATGTTTATTTGACTGTAAACTATCCTGAAAAGGAAAGATTAGTTTATGCAGGATTGCATGACATAATGTTCTTAATATGAGTGAGGATGTCGTATGCATTATGGATATGTATGCCATGATATGATGCAAATGATGTATGTATGAATTATGTAGTTGAAGCCCATTAGTAGCTTCGTATATCAATTGTTAGTTGGGGAAAATAAATCCTGATTCGTTGTTGAGGAGTATGAAGACATCGTTCCCGTCTCGTTTCGGAATATTTTACTTAGGACCTTCTGTTTTCCGTTCGTCGCACTTCTTTTGAAAGATTAAATTCCTGAATACCCTGACTGGGGATAAAAGAGATGAACATTACCCTAGGAGACTTATCTGATCAAGTATCAATTCTTCAGAGGCTATTATGCTTGAGAGAAATCTGCTTGAGGATCTCGTAGAGTGGGAAGTACAAGAGGCTACTTGGAGTATTTTGTTAGAATATATTCGTAAAGATTACTCTGTGGGGATGAACTGGTGAAGATTCGTTGGATTCCTACCTCCGATCGTCCTTAGTAAATGCTATTATTATATTTTATGCATTTCTGGTAAACATCAATCATATTCAAAAGCATATATACATTCAAACATGATCAACAAATGTTTTCGCTTAAGTAAAAAGGGAAAAGTATACCTGAATTCGAAAATAGAATTGTATTTATTTAGAAAGTGGCCTATAACAGGCAAGTTGGAACAAAGAGACAGAAATCCTAGTAAGAGGAATTCGTCGTAGAAAATTTCAAAAGAGTACAAAAACAAGGAAAATAGCTATGTGTAAGTGATCCCATCAAGTTTAAACTTTGCTATTGCCATTATCTTCAAGTATTTCATCTCTTGATGTCGAAAGAGAAACGATTGGACTGATCTGCACCTGTTTGAACTTGATATAGGTAGCACTACTAGTTGAGGTTATATGGGTGATCCAACAAGACATAGGAGTACGCTTTAAACCCTAACTTTTTCCTGGACTTCCTTTTCAGGTTTTCAGTCCACCGGGATACCCTTTTTTGCCCAAGCCATCTTTTCAGGTTTTTGACTTGTCGGGTGTAAAATTTATATATATATATATATATATATATATATATATATATATATATATTTATTTATTTATTTATTTATATCCCTAATTTTTCCCGAACCCTTTTGGTTCGCTGGGATGCCCTTATTTTTGCCTAGGCTAGTCAACCTAGCGGGTCTCTTATTATGCGTAATGTTTTTTGACTATGTCTGCATTCACAGGTTGTGGGAAATCTTCACCATTTATAGTAGTAAGCATCATAGCGCCTCTAGAAAATACCTTTTTGACTACAAATGGCCCTTCGTAGGTGGGAGTCCATTTTCCCCTAGGATCACCCTATGGTAATATGATACGCTTGATTACCAAGTCTCCAGCCTGATATACTTGTTGCTTGACCTTCTTATTAAAGGCTTTGATCATACGCTTCTGATACATCTGACCATGACAAACAGCCGCAAGCCTCTTTTCATCAATCAATTTTATCTGGTCGAGTCGAGTCTGAATCCATTCATCTTCATCTAAGTCAGCATCCTTCATAATTATCAAGGAAGGGATCTGAACTTCAATCGATAAAACTGCTTCCATACCATAGATAAGAGAGAATAGGGTTGCCCCGGTTGAAGTACGTACTGTGGTAAGATAACCATGAAGAGAAAATGGTAATATCTCATGCCAATCTTTGTATGTCACTGTCATCTTCTTCAAGATCTTCTTAATATTCTTGTTGGTGGCTTCCACTACGTCATTCATCTTCGGTCGATATGGAGAAGAATTGTGATGCTTAATCTTGAACTGTGTGCAAAGTTCAGTAATCATAGTATTGTTCAGATTAGTACCATTGTATGTGATAATCCTTTCATGGATGTCATACCTACATATAAGATTATGCTTGATGAACCGAGCCACAACATTCTTTATAACAGAAGCAAACGAGGTTGCCTCTACCCACTTCGTAAAGTAATCTGAAACGATGTCCATTGGAAGCGGTAGGTTTGATCTCACCAATCATATCAATGCCCCACATGGCAAAAGGCCAAGGAGCAGTCAGAACATTCAATGGAACTGGAGGCACATGTACTTTATCAGCATAGATCTGGCACTTATCACAAGTCTTAGAATGCTGATAGCAATCAGCTTCCATGGTAGACCATTAATAACCTGCTCTCAAAATATTCTTAGTCGTTGTATGCCCACTAGAATGAGTACCAAAGATCCCATCATGCATGTCTTCCATAATTTCTCTTGTTTCCTTCTTATCCACACAACAAAGCAAACTCGAATCGTGATTGCGCTTGTACAAAATTCCATTACTCAGGAAAAACTTGGCAGAAAATCTCCTCAGAAACTTCTTGTCATGATAGATGCCCCTTCAGGATACTCCTGAGCTTCGAGATATCTTTTTACTTCATATAACCAAGGCTTTTCTTCTACTCCCTCAGTATCAACCTCATAACAGTATGATGGCTCATCTAATCGATCAATAGTAATTCTGGGAGATTCATCATCCCAACAGATTTCAAAAATATATGCCATGGTGGCTAATGCATTTGCCAATTGATTCTCTTCTCACGGAATATGTCCAAAAGTAATCTCTTCAAATTATGGAATAAAATACAATACATGTTATCTGTAAGGAATGAGATTTAGATGTTTCATGTCCCATTCACCTTTAACCTAACTAACTACCAGGGCTGAATCTCTATACACATTCAAGAATTGGATTTTCATCTCAATGGCAGCCTTGATATCCATGATACATGCTTCGTATTCAGCCATATTGTTGGTACAATCAAAATAAAGTCTAGCAGTAAATGGTGTATAACAACCCTCGGGAGAGATCATCACAACACCAACACCATTACCAAGCGCATTAGAAACTCCATCAAAAACCATATTCCATCGAGATCCCTGTTCAGGTCCTTCATACAGTCTAGGTTCTTTAGTAACATGCATAATATCTTCATCCGGAAACTCAAAGTTCATAGATTGATAATCATCCACTGCTTGATGAGCCAAATGATCAGCTACTACACTTCCTTTAATTGCCTTCTGAGTAGTATATTGTATGTTATATTCTGTCAAAACCATTTGCCATCTTGCTATTCGTCCGAAGAGAGCAGGTTTCTCAAATATGTATTTAATAGGATCCATTTTTGAAATCAATAAAGTGGTATGAGTCAACATATATTGTCTTAGTCGGTGAGCAGCTCATGCCAAAGTGCTGCAAGTTTTCTCGAGTAGTGAGTATCTTGTTTCACAGTCGGTAAACTTTTTTCTAAGGTAGTATATTGCTTTCTCTTTCTGACCAGACTCGTCATGTTGCCCCAACACACACCCCATTGAATTGTCTAGCACTATTAAATACATAATCAAGGATTTTCCAGCAACTAGTGGCATTAATATTGGAGGTTCCTGGAAGTATTTCTTGATCTCATCAAAAGCTACCTGACATTCGTCGTTCCATTCCATTACTTGATCTTTCTTCAACAATTTAAAGATTAGCTCACAAGTAGCGGTTAATTGGAAAATAAATCTTGCAATATAATTCAGACGTCCCAAGAAACCTCTGACTTCTTTCTTAGTACAGGGGAGCGGGCATTTCTTGTATATATTTTACCTTTGCAGGGTCAACTTCAATACCTTTACCACTGACAACGAAACCCAATATTTTACCAGATCTAACTCCAAAGGTACATTTGTTTGGATTTAATCTCAGCTTGTATTTCTTCAACCTCTCAAACAACTTGTGCAGATGATCAAGATGTTCTTCTTCAATCTGGAACCTGGCTATCATATCATCCACATGTACCTCTATCTCATGGTGAATCATATCATGTAACAAAGCTACCATAGCACGCTGATATGTTGCCCCAGTGTTCTTCAAACCAAATGGCATTACTTTGTAACAAAGGTGCCCCACTGTGTGACAAACGTAGTCTTCTCCGTATCTTTAGGTTCCATCTTAATCTGATTGTAACCAGATAAACCATCCATAAAAGAGAATACCTTGTGTTGAGCAATGTTGTCTACCAAAACATCAATATGTGGAAGCGGAAAGTCATCTTTGGGTTGGCTTTATTCAAATCCCTATAATCCACACACATGTGTACTTTACCATCTTTCTTAGGCACCGATACCACATTTGCAACCCATTGAGGATAGGAAGTGACAACTAGGAACCCTATATCAAATTGTTTCATCACTTTTGCTTTAATCTTTTCTGACATTTTAGGACGCATACGACGAACTTTCTATTTTATTGGATGACAACCTTCCTTCATTGGTAGACGGTGAACCACCATATCAGTATCAAGTCTCGGCATATCCTCATAAGACCGAGCAAAGATCTCCACATAGTCATGTAACATCTGAATCAATCTGTTCTTAACACCGTCTTCTAATTCAGCAAATATCTTGACATCTTTCCTGTCTTTCTCAGTTCCCAGATTCACAACTTCGATTGGTTATTCATGCGGTTGTATAACTTTCTCTTCTTGTTGTAGAAACCTAGCAAGTTCTACAGGCACTTCACAATCTTCCTTATTTCCATCCTCGGCTTGATAGATCGGATTCTCAAAGTCATAATTGGCAATAGCAGAACTGTTATCAATAGGATCCAGAGTGGATGAGGATCTTCATTTTAGTGATATGGGTGTGTGTAAGAACATATAGCTTTTGATAAAGGAAAAATAAAAGAAAGACAAAGAGCGCAATATTTGCGAAAGCAAAAACGTCCATTGATTTTATTGAATGAAAATATGCAAATGAAATGACATCCCTAACAAGCATACCATTGTGCCCCATGCAAGGCACAAGGCTTCGAAAGTTTTTAATTGTTCCAAATTACAAAATCAAAAACAAGAAAAACAAAATAGCATTTACTCCTGACTAAAGGAGATAGGAATAACGTCTTCAACCTTCCAATTATTGAGCCCACTACCAATGGTAGGAAAGATCCAATTGTCTAGGTTGTAGTCTTCATCATAATCTTCCACAACATTGAATTGATCCTTCTGAACTCCCTTGTTAGTGATACGAATAGCACGAGCACGATGAACAGCCTTCTGAGATTCTGCAGTAAAACCCAAACCAAACTTGTCAGACTTGTAAGGAATTTCAGGAAGTTGACCCCAAATAGTTCAACAACCTTCTTCAACTACATCTCTAGCATCCTTCAGAGAGGCCATTGTAGGAGGTACTCTAGTAGCAATAGGGACTGGTTTAGCAGCAGGGACAAACTGAGGAACCACTTCAAATGTTTGGCAAGGAGTCTCAACAAATTCACCCTTCATCTCAACATACTTGAAAGTGTTTACATGACTAACCGTATATTTTTCTTCACCATAGACAATGACAATCTTGCTTTTCACTGGATATTTCAGCTTCTGGTGTAAAGTGAAAGTCACAGCACCTACCCCATGTATCCAAGGATGCCCAAGTAAGCAGGAATAGGAAGGACGAATATCCATCACATAGAAGTTAGAATTAAAAACTTGAGAACCCACTTTGATTGGGAGGTCAACTTCTCCGTGCACCATTCTTCTTGAACCATCAAAGGCTTTCACCGCCACATTATTGGGTCTTAGCACAATATCTTCAAATTTGAGTTTATCCAGAACATCCTTCGATAACACATTTAATGAAGAACCGTTATCCACCCAAACATGAGACAGAGTAGTGCCCTTACACTCAATGGAGATGTGCAGAGCTCTGTTGTGGTTCCTTTTAGCAGGAGTTAAATCAGCATCAGAAAATCCTAAGCCATTGTCAATCGTTAAATTAGCAACACAATTTTTGAACTGGTCCACAGAGATTTCATTTGGTACATGCGCAGAATTTAGGAATTTCACCAAAGCCTTAGCGTGGGCTTCAGAGCACAACAACAAAGACAACATAGAGATTTTGGAGGGAGTATGCCCCAATTGTTCAACTATATTATAATCACTCTAGCGGATGATCTTCAGTACTTCATCCATCTGCTTAGAGAGGTCTTCAGTAGCTGGTGTTTCAGCCTGAACAGGCTCAATCAATGGTCATTTGCCCCGAGCTTCAGTACTTGGCCCAGGGTTTGAGATATGAACTAGAGCAGGAGCAGTCTTTGAAGTGTCTTCTGGAGAGAAAATTATTCCACTCCTAGTAACCTTACTAGTCCCAACAATATTGTCGATATCAGGATTAGTATCTGCAGCAGGTATATCAGTTAGAGGCTCTTGCTTGATACCATGTGTAGCGGTAAAAACATGAGTGTAAGCTATTAGTTAACTTAACTCAAAGTAAACAGAGTCGTCACCGCGCTTTTATTTTATTCCAAGAGGAAAAGGAAAAAAGACCGAATAAATCCTAATGAATCTAAAAGCAAAAAGCTAAAGAAAAACAACAGAGAAACAAGTAAGGGGATAGGTTACACAATGGGAAGGTTTTACGCACCCAAAATGTCTGTGGTACTCCACGAGAGCCCTTTGAAAAATTTACTGCTTTTGGTTTGAAAATGGTTTGTAAAATGTGAGTGGAGGGATGAGAAAAGAATTATTTTTTTAATATTTTTTGTGTTTGGAGAGGTTTAAAGCCTCATGCCTACGTACCCACAAAGTGCAATGCAAGATCAAAACCACGTAGTTCGTGGTACAAATAGTGAAAAAGGGTGGGTTATGATTCATTTTATTAAGTGAAGAGAACTTGTCATCTTCAAGTGGATAGCCTAATAAATCTACCATGAGAATGAAGGCATGGACTCATACATCATTATGGGGAGGGCTCCAACTCGGATCAAATCAACGAGTATGCCGCTAAACCCCCACAAATGGCAAGAGACTCAATTACATCAAACTACAACCATGGAGATTGAGAGACTTACACCCGACTAAATAATAATGACTCATAATCGGCACTTTTTAAAAAGAAAATAAACAAAAGTGCACAAAGGCACAAAACCACTTGAATGAGTTTGGTTCTTTTTATTTTTTGAATTAAGGTCAACATGATTAGATTCATTGATTTTTAAAGAGAAAAGAAAGATGTAAAAAGCTACTTGACAAAAAGTCAAGGTTTTTGATTATTAAAGAGGTGATGATTTTTTTTAAAAAGAAAAGAAAGAATCCTTTGAAAAAAGGAGGAGGTTTTGAAAATTGAAGAATGGGAGGAGATGAAGGGACTATCCTAAAAAAAATAAGGAGATAAGGGAAGAAAGATCTAACCAAACTTGATGACATTCCAAATTATGAGCATAAGAGTTCCATCCTTATAAGCTAGCAAATGGCCAAATAAAGGCTAAATCCAACTTTATGAAGATCAAGGCAAAGGAAGTGTCCTAAGAATCTAAGTCCAAATCTTCACTCCAAATGCTAAGGATAGTAACCAATAGTCCTCAAATTAAAGTCACAAGTTTTTTAGAGGTTTAATCCTTTATTATTTTTTTGTGTCCAAATGGACAAAAGGAAAATTCACAAAATAATAAGAGCAAATAATAAACATGATATGGATGAACAAAGCAAAAATAGAATAAAGGCAATAAAAGTACAAGAAATTAAATGTTAATAACAAAAAGAAATTAAAGTGCAAGAATATAAAATATTAATAGTAGTAATAGTATAATAATATTTACATAATAATGGTATGGTGAACTTAATCAACCACAACCAAAAAGGAAAAGTAACCAAAATCGAAGGCAACCGGATCCGCTTAGCATCTTACACTATAGCGATTGATCAAGGCAAACCGAATCGAATTCAATGAAATTTGAAAGGCGATTGGGAAACCCAAAGCACCTACGCATCAAACATTCATAAGTCTCGATTCTTGATGCAATATGATTAACCACTTTGGGATTACGCGATCAACAAGAGATCCGGTCTACGAAAGTGCAAGTACCCAATTAGATTTTTATTCCGAAGTCGGGACACATTTAGGTCTATGTTAAGCAATCGCCGAGTAATTTACGAAGTAATTACCCTACAAATGAGGTCGGCCACCACCAATTAAGGTGCATAATGTTAGTGTTAATGCATGCAATATAAACGATATGTAAATCACTATCCGAACGCGATACCGCAAAAAACTAAAGGTGAATACCAAATTGAGCCACACTTATGGTATTCTTCCATCCTTAAGTTCAATCACTCATCTTGGTGGATTCAAGCATGAAAATGTATCACTAATGCAAAGTACCTTAAATGAATTGAATAATCCACTTAAAGGTAGTTTTGAATTAATGAACATTAACTACTCTAATCTACACCCAAAGTTCATTGAAATTAAGGAGGAATCACTCCCAAAAGTGCTTCCCAAAGTAAATATGAAAAGGAGGAAGAAGAAGAAGAAAGAGGAACCAAAAAGGGGCTTAAAACAAGCCAAAAACACCATTCTGACTTGTGTTAACCGGTTAACCAATTGGTTAACCGGTTAACGCAAGCAGATTTTGAATAATCTGCGCTGTTTTTAAACTGGTTAACCGGTTAACCAAATGGTTAACCGGTTAACACTGTACCAGAGGCTGAAAAATGCAGAAAATTCAGCATGATCCATTTTGAAACCTTTTCTAAAACATTGGATGATCATGATCTGAATTTGCACGAATTTTAAAACCAAAATACAATGGAATCCCTGCAATCAAACAACAAATAAAGATCCAAAGGATCTAGAAACAAGAGCACCAAAGATCTACATCTTGAATATTGATGGTGAATATGGGTTTATGGAGGAAGATGAATTACCAAAAGCTCTTCTTCAAATTGGATCAACACAAGCTTAGGTCTACTAAAATTGATGAGCAAAAGAATGAAAGGGTGAAGGTTTAGCTCAAGTTAATCAAGAATTCAATGTGAATTCTTGATAACTTCAAAAGAAAGTAAGATCAGCTTTGAAGAATTTTGGTGTTGGGGGAGTATTTTGCAAGAGGTTTTGTGGTTATCAAAAGCTTGTGGAATGAATGAAATTGCGGTCCTATTTAAAGGCCTTAGGTATGGAAATTTGGTGGAATGGAGCTTGCTTTGGTAATTTGAATTTAGGTTTGTTAATTGAAAATTTGGTGGGAAATGGAAAAGAGTGGTGATTAATGAGGGTTTATGGTAGGAAATGATCAAAGTGATGTAGAGAAATCAGAAACCAATGGATCTAGAATATTCCAATTAAATCAATGATCTAAGGGTGCTGAATTTGAATAAAAAAATTCAAATTTCGCACTGGTTAACTGGTTAACCAAGCTGAATTTTGAATTTTTTTGTTCAAACATAGCTGCTTGGTTGTTTCGGCCCGATTCCTGTAGTGCGTCGAAGAAATGAACACATGATCCTTGGAAATCCTTTGAATGAATCAATTAACTCAGGAAATCCTTGATCAAATAAAAATTTGAATTATTTGCGGATCAACTTCGACTTTTTTTTTTTGTGAAATTTCGCTCGAGGTGCAGGACTGCTATCTTTGGCGTTTTCACATGGTTCTTCTTCCTGAAAAAAAGTTAGTAAAAGGAAACAAAAATATTTTTGGATTTTGATAAATGTTTAGTAAACACAAACAAATAAAGTAATTAAAGACAACGGTGATCCCCTGCGAGGCATAAACCTAACCCGAGAAGAACCGAGTAACCAGTGCGATCTTGTTCGTATGCAAGATGCAGATGAGAATGCAAAGAAAACTTAGGGAAAAAATTAGGGTGCAACACCATGGATATAAACATCATAACCATAATTCTAAGGGATAGCCTTGTCAAAAGAATATGGAATTGGACCAGGAGTAGTAATAATCAGGGGAGCCATCTTTGGCTCAACAGTAATCTTCACATGACCTTTAGACGTAATCCTCACAGGACCCTTAGAAGTAATCTTCATAGGAGTATTAGTAACCACAAACACATCTTCAAGCTTCAGATCTTGGGACAGGCCTTCATATAAACTCTCCATATAAGGGGTCTTCTCAAATAATATAGTACGGTTGTTCATTAAACGTTGAATACCTCCTTTCAGATTCCAACAATCATTAGGTTGAGAGGCACAGTAAAAACAGTCTTCATTACAACCCAGAAATAAAACGGCTTGCATCAGCTTCTTCTTGATAATGGACAGGGGAGTATTCAGATCAGTCATAGTAGAAACATAAGAACCATCATCAACAACGTTAACAGTCTTCTCATGTTTGGGCATGGGAGCAGTAATCACATTAGGAGTCTCAAGAGGATCAAACTCAATTTCTCCAGCATCAATCATATTCTGAATTTTATTCTTCAACGCCCAACAGTTATTAGTATCATGACACAGGCAGTTGGAGTGATATGCACACCTTGCATTGGGATTATAACGAGTAGAGGTAGTATTGGGATTCTGAGGAGGGTCCCTCAAAGTAATCAACTCTCCCTTCAACATGTGTTGTAGAGCTTGAGCTAACGACATATTGATCTTGGTGAATTTTCTCCTAGGAATACCTTGCTTAGGATGACTATTCTGTTGCTGATCTTGTTGTGCAGGTGCAGGATTATAGATTAGGACTGCTCCCACATATTGGTTATCGTATTACGACACTATTGGCCATACACAACATTAGATTCTTTCTTTCCATTAGAGGGCTTCTTGGTGGTACTTGAAGAGGCAACCATTTGTATCTTACCACTTCGTATTCCACTCTCCACATGTTCTCCAGTCATTATCAGCTCAGTGAAACCAGATGATGAACTTCCAATGAGATGCCTGTAAAAAGGACCAGTTAGTGTACTCATAAACATGTCAACCAATTCCCTGTCAGTTAAAGGAGGTTGAACTTGCTTGCAAGATCTCTCCACTACTGGGCATACTCCTTGAAACTTTATTTGGAACCCATAGACATGTTTTGGAGTTGCATGCGAGTCGGCGCTAAATCAGAGTTATATTGGTATTGCCTATAGAAGGCCTCAACAAGATCATTCCAAGTACGAATATTGGTACTCTCAAGTTGATAGTACCATTCCAATTGAGCTCCAGATAAGCTCTCTTGAAAGAAATGAATCCACAGCTTCTTGTCAGCAGTATGTGGTTGGATCCTTCGGACATAAGATCCCAAATGCAGCTTTGAACATGAAACACCATCATATACCACAGAAGTAGGAACCTTGAAACCAATAAGGATGACAACTCCAGAAATCAAACTTAGATCTTCAAAATCTAATCCAGAAGTCTTCTGCAATTCCATGGAATTCATACGGTCCTCCAATAACTTATATTTCTCATCACCAGTTGAATCTTGGTAATAATTCTCCTCATTATCAGAATTCACGGTAGTACCATGTAGACTTTCTTCTTCTTTCACAGAATCTTCATCTCCAGGGTTTTCAACCTCATCATATGTCTTGATCGAAGCTCTGAACCTTCTACCCAGATTGATGAAGCCAACTTGTTTTCTGGTCTTCTTATTTTTCTTGGCCAGGAGTGCCTTCAGTTCTTCCTGTCCCTTGGACAAGTTCAGGATCATCTCTTGGAATTGGGCATTCTGAGCTTGAAGATCTTTGACGGATTGTTCGAGAGCCATTTCTGCTGAAATAAACAGGGAGAAGATGAGAACCTGCTATAAAAACCTGTAATGTAATGATATGATATGTAGATGCATATGCAATGTTTTCATGGACCGCGGGATTTAAATTTGTTAAAACAAACAAAAAAACTCTTATTAGTAGGCTTGAAATAATATTTCCCCTTGGGCTTACAAATTAAAGAAAACAAAACTTATAAAGAAAATAAAACATCTTGAAATTTAAGTCTCCCATGGACGCCTCCTCTTGGTGTTGAGATATGTGTTGATATTCCGCTCATCGTGAAGTTGCTTTGTTAGTTCCAACACTCTTTCTTGACTAACCCGGAATTGAGCTTCAAATGTATCTCTTTGCTCTTTTAGTAGGCTCAACAATAGGCTCAACAGTCACCGGTAGAACAGCAGGATATGGCATCATAAGAGTCTGAGCACGAGACCGCACCCATTAGAGGTAAGGTTCCATAGGAATGGAGTACTTTGGTTCCAGAGTCTTGCTATCAACCTTGTTCACCTTACTTCAAGCTCGTATAAACCTTTGATAGTAACCTTGAAGAGTAACCAAACTGTCGTAAAGCTAGAGAGGGGTTGTAGGTGATGCCTCCTCTTATGCCCATAAGTGGCACATTAGGAAACTCCCCACAACGGTCAATGATAGTGACATTCTCCATAGATCTGGAGCACCAATGGATATCTGAATGAGAGAGTGACATGATCCTTTTAGACCATCTGAATCCTTGCTCATTTTTTATTACTGAGCGAGGAAGGTGAGAAATAAATCACCTAGAAAGCAAAGGTACGCAGCACATCAAAGTTCCTCTTGCCCTTGTAGTACGGGTATGAAGGGAATGCAGGATGTCTCCAAGCAATGTAGGCACTGGATTGTGACTCAGGAATATGTTGATGGCATGAACGTCTATGAACTGATCTGGATTGGGGAACAACACTAAGCCATATATCAGCAAGGCTAAGATCTCCTCAAAAGCATCATAGCTCATGGCCTTCAAGAACAACTGAGCTTTTTCTATCAACACCTTGGCAAGAATACCCTTGACTCCGCTTCTCGTTTCTAGAACAATGTCAGACTTCTTCAGATGTAGAGCTGCAGCAATAACCTCTGGTTTAAGCTCTTTCTCCAAGCCTGTGAAGGGTCTTTGATCAAGAACATGTATACCCAGAAGTTTAGAGAACTCTTCCATTGTAGGAACCAGCTGGTAGTCAGGGAATGTAAAGCAGTGGTGCTTAGGGTCAAAGAACTGGAACAGAACACTCATCATGTCTTCATTGAACCCTGAAGTGACTAGATCCAATAGGTGACCATGTCTTTTGATGAACTGAGAATGATCAGACACTTGAGAAACCAACTCTTTAAGCTTAGGAGGTATGCCCACAAAGTTGATCCTGATGGTGTTTCTACGAGCAGAAGCCATGACCTGCAACAAAGAACAAAGATAAATCCTTTGGTCCTTGAAATGGTTAGTGAAAATGCTATGCATATGATGCATGATGATGTCATGATGTTATGATCAATCACAAACATGTGGCACACACAAACAAGTCACACAATAGCCCTAGGTTTAAAGGCTTGCATGAGGTTTAAAGGTAAGTACCCTCCCCTGAAGTTTAGTTGGTTCATCCTGTCCTACAAAAGTAACCAGGTTCTAAGGGATCTCAATATCATTGATCCTTCACAAGGGTGGTTGATCAGAAGGCAACTTACTTGCCAACCAAAACCCTCCAAGTTTAAGATCTCAATGAGTGTAGTATCGAGTGTCAACCAACTTCAGTCTGCACCAAAGCCGGTTACCTCACTACTTTCTAAAGGCCAAGATGGGATAACTAGGGTTCTAAAAGTTAGTTAGTGTATTGACAACATATGGCAGCCTCATATTATCCTCAACTTGACTTAAGGAACATAAGCACCAACCAAGAAGTCACACTCACTATGGCCACCAGATCAACCATATCGGTATACGCCGTACAGTTTCCTTGGTCTATTGCCATTTACCTAAGGTACACTAGATCCGGGTTAGGATCTTTCACACATAAGAGCCCAACAAGTAAGTATAAAGCAAACAAGGCAAACAATTTTAAAGTGATCTAATTCCTAAGGGTACCCCTCTTTTATTAAATCCCCAGCAGAGTCGCCAGTTCTGTAACACGGTGGGAGAACTGACTTTAGTTATGTTGCGGATAGCAAGAGTCGCCACCGACTTTTATTTTATCCAAAGGAAAGGCATAAAAGAACAGGAAAGACCTTTTTAAAAGATTTTTGGGTCCGGGGGGTAGGTTATGTAAAGGGAAGGTGTTAGCACCCTTTACATCCATGGTTATCCATGGGCTCTTAGTTACTTAGCTCACTTTGAATTGTTTTTGAAAAGGTGAAGTGTGTGAATAGAAATTTTCATAAGAGTTTAATAATGATCCATGTACGGATGCGTAAAAAACTTGTGTTTGAAAATTGTTTGAAATTTGTGAAGTGTTTGAAAGGTTTTTAAATGAAGTGAGCAAGCAACTATGAGGAACCTACCCTAAAGTTTTAAGTCTTTCTGCTCTTGAATCCTTTAAATGGTAAGACTATCCCTATTATTAAGGAATAGGTAGTCATTACCTTGGATGTGAGGGACATATGAGGGACATCTGTTTAATGAAGGCAACTGTAGGGTGTATTAAGCAATTAGGAGGGACTGTCATCATTATTCGAAAGGGACAAGATCTTTTATAAAGGCAACCATTTAAGGGACTTGATGACTTTTCTTTTAAGGGACTTTGCTTTATACACCCCACTTGACCTTTTTTGAATAGGCAACAATGAGAGGTAACCCTAGAAAGTGAGATGGCGATTAAAAATCGACTTACGTGTGTGAGTGTTTAATTTAATTTATCTTTTAATTAAAATGATCTAAATTCAATTTTTAAATATAATACATGTTTACACTCCCTATTTTACTAACCATAGCATGCAAATTAAATAATTTAAATATTTACAAAAATTTACATCCAGGAGCAGTTACAATAATTATAATAAGCAATTAAAATAAATAGCAAAAAATAAATAAATAAGTAAAATATAAATAATAAGCAAAATAAATAAATAGGCAATAATAATTATAATAGGGGTTAGTAATAATAATTAAAAATAAATAAGGTTAGTGAAATAATAATAATAAGCATAATTAAAAAATAAATGGATTAGTAATAATATGATTAGTAATAATAACAATAATTAAAATAAATGGAGTTAGCAAAAATATTATAAGAACATAATTAAAATAGTAAACAAAAGATTAGATTTTTAATGTAGACAATTATTTAGAAATAAGAGGAAATATGAACAATTAAATAATTATTATAACATTTTAATTTATATACAAATTATTAAATTATTTTTAAACATATTACAAAATTAAACTATCATGAGTTCAATTATTTCTAAAACACATATTTAAAAAATTATTTATACATATAATTTAGATTTCAAACAAATTATGAAAATATTTACATATTATATAAAGAAAATAGGTTATAATTATATTTACAAAAAATTAATAATAAATATGTACATAATAATTATATTTAGAAAATAAAATTTGAAAAAATAAAATTAGATTTTTTAATATTTGTTTAGAAAATAATATATTAGGGTTTATTTTATAATTATAATTTATTTAACTAAATAATACATATATACATTTTATAATAATAATAAAAACTAATTTTTGAATTTAGAAAAATAAATTTTAGAATTTTGAAAAGAATACATAGTACATACATATATTTTATTTTAGAATTATTTAGATATATAATATATATATAAAACTATATAATTTAATAATAAAATATTTGAAACAAACAAAATACAAGAAAAAAGAATGAAAACTTACCTGGCTGGGTTTGAACCCATGACATCCTGCCTGCCAGCAACAAAACGTACCACCAGGCCAGCCACGTATGTTTGATAATGGAATGAGTTTAATTAGTTTTGTTCTTTGGAAACCTGGAAAATCAGGAAAAAAAATAAAGCAAAAGGCCTGGGGGAGGATTGAACCCAGGACCTTTCAAGTTTCACACAAATGCATTGCCAATCCAGCTAGGTGAGCGCGTCTGGTAATATGATGACCATAATTGATTATATATTACAACCAATACATATCAGGAAAAATAATGAAAAAAATGGTGAGACCAAGATTCGAACACAGGTCCTCCAACAATATATGCGCCTCCTTTTCCACTGGGACAAGCATCAAGCTTGTGAAATAAACAGAAACAAAATCATATTATTTTTAAACAGTATTTTGAATATAGATTTCGCGCCAGTCAACTTCTTCTTCTCCAGATTTCCTGCGAAACTTCATGCCCTTTTTCCTGCGAATCTTCATGCGAGTTCTTCCATATTTCAAACCTGCGAAAATGAAACTCCAACAAAACAGTACCAATTCATGAAATTGATCAGTGTTTTATGATCCTTATGGTTCACACAACATCCCTATGTTCTTCAAATTCATTTATATTTAGTGAATCGTAGAACCCTAATTTGGAGGTCAAAACCCTAATCATGGCCGAATCCATTCTAGGCAGTGAAGCTTTGGTTTAATGATCCAGAAACGTTCTACATATCATCACAAACAAGATTAGGCAAACAAAATTCATTAATATGCAGTGAATTAGTGTAATCGAAAAAAACATATTCAAGAACAATCATGGTTCGGTTTGAACAATATGGCATGGTTTTGATGCATGTGAGTGATGATTCATGATCAATGAGGTCCAAGGAGTCTTGCTATGTCCTTATTTTACCTTCAAATGCTTTGGATATTGAAAACTGAATGTGAGTTTTGAGAAGGTTTTTGAACAATATGAACTTACTCTTGAGGCTGTGGAATCCGTGAATTCATGTTAGGGTTATGTTTAGTACTTATAGGAGAGTGAATTAGGTCAATAAAATTGAATGGTTGTGTGGAGATTTTGATATGAAAAGATTCAAAATGATCATGCCTTAAAAATCAAATATTCATGCATAAACCCTTACTATTTTTGGCTAATCCTCATGATTTCTTTCCTCTTCAATTTAAATCAAATTTATGATTTTCTAGAAGCTTAATCCAAATCAAATCTTACATTTTCATATTTTATTTTTATTTAAAATGATTTTTAATGAATTAAATCAAAATAAATAAAAATAAAATAATAAAAAATCTGATTTTTAATGGTTTGGGTCGTGCATGAAGTCATTGTATGGGTTGGGTCATTATTTGGCAAGCCCATTTGGAAGAAATTGGTTTTAGACCTCCATTTTCATCATAAACCAACCCAAAATTTCCCAACTTTGCAAGGGCACATATCCTTCAATTTTAATGCTATGAGGGTGTTCTTGGACATTTTGGAAAGCTTGAAGAGTCCTATAAACAACCCCACTGGTTTCATGTCCATATCATTTACCAATCTCAAGTTATGCCCTTTTGAAGTTGTTGACTTTTTGTTGACTTTCAAAAGGACCTATAATGTCTTAGCTCATACCTTCCAAATGAAGCATTTTTGGGCTTGGCTTGTGAGACACAAAGTTGTAGAGAATTCAATTTCCTTCAAAATGAGCTTTGAGTGGAGACTTGGTGATGAAGTATGTGAAAGTTATGGCTGGTCAAAGTTCAGTTGACTTTTACTGAGGAAACCCTAATTTAGAAACTCCTGACTCTTGATGATCTGGAATTTCCTTGATGAATCATGATCAACCTTTGATCAAATGATGAATTTTACTTAATATACTTGATGTTGGCAAAAAATCATAAAGTTTGACTTTGGTTTGACCACAGTTGACCTCAGTTTGACTTTTTAACTGCTTGGACTGATTTTGACTTATCTGATCATCTGACTGAGCAAACTTTTGAGAAAAGTCTTGAAACTTGTCATGGGGGTTCTTACACACATATAAGATGTTATGAAGCTCACTTGAAGTCTTGGAAATCCATTTAGCCTGATTAAATTCAAAACCCTAGTTTTGGATGCACTGCCTAGGAGGTGCATTGTCTGAGGGAATTGTCAACTCTTCTGACCAATTGTGAACTTTGTGAACCTTGTGAACTATCATAAAATGTCTTGTGAACCTCATGGGAAGCATTGTGAACCTTGTGAACCTTGTGAACCTCATAAAGTGACTTGTAGACTTCATGAACCTCAGGAAGGTTTTGTAAGCATTGTGAAACTTGTGAACCTTGTGAACCTTCATGAAGTGACTTGTAGACTTCATGAGCCTCATGGAAGGTCTTGAAAGCATTGTGAATCTTGTGAACCTTGTGAACCTTCATTAAGTGACTTGTAGACCTCATGAACCTCATGAAAGGTATTGAAAGCATTGGGAAGCTTGTGAACCTTGTGAACCTTCATGAAGTGACTTGTAGACCTCATGAACCTCATGAAAGGTATTGAAAGCATTGGGAAGCTTGTGAACCTTGTGAACCTTCTTAGCACACAAAGTCTTGTATTGTGAGGGCAAATTTTGGGGTGCAACAGCTGCCCCTGTTCAATTTTCTGAAACCTGAGGGGTTAGATTGGTATATTTTCCAGTCGTGACCTGGAAGGTTGAAGGGGATTGAACACAAAAGCCCAAAAATTTGCACTCACCAGTGCATAAAATGATACAGATGGCTAGTTGAATATGATTGAGTGGGCTTAAAGATGCCACTTGGGGAAACTGGAGATGGGCTTAGAGATGCCATCTAAAGAACTGGATGTGATGATAGCTTTTGTGTTGATACTGGATCTCAGTACTAGCTTTTGAGAGAAGAGATATCCATAATTTGTTGCAGTACTATGATCCTCAACTGAGGTGCTTCACATTCCATGACTTTCAGTTAGGCCCTTTGGTAGAGGATTATGCTTTGATTTTGGGGGTACCTCTTCAGGATCAGATTCCCTTCAACTCTGAGATGGCTAAACCTACACATACTTATGTTGTCGAGGCTCTTTATTTGAGCACGTCTGTGGTAACTGCAAATCTAAGTACCACAAAAGGAGGAGTGTCTGGTTTCTCTCTGGAGTTCTTGATGAAGAAAGTTGAGGAGCTTTCTGCTAAGGCTCAGTGGGATTTTTTGTGTGATATTCTCGCTCTTTCCATTTATGGGATTAATATGTTTGCGGACCTCGACAAGTTTGTGGATATGAATGCCATTCACCTCTTTGTGCTGAATAATCCAGTGCCCACTCTTTTGGGGAGTCTTTATTACTTGGTGCACTACAAGAATGAGAAGAAATAGGGAGGTTTAGTACATTTTTGCGCTCCTTTGTTTCACCTGTGGTTCATTAGACACTTTCCAAGCATTGAACCCTTCATTGATCTTAACCTGATTTGGTCCCAAAGGTTGTGTGGATTATCTGCTAAGGACCTCAACTGGATTAATATGAGGTTAAAAGGGAAGGACTTCATCACTAGCTGTGGGAGTTACCCGAATGTGCCACTCTTAGGAGTAACTAAGGGAATCAATTATAACTCAATTCTTCTAAGAAGTAAATTAGGGTATGCCTTGAAAGACATTCCCGAGGAGTTTGAACTAGCCAAGACTTTCTACTTCACAGTGAAAGACAACCTTCCACTAGTCACGAAAGTTGATGGCTTTGGAAGCTTATTTGGAGAAGAGGTGTAGCATGCTTTGGTAAGAGCAACAACCAAACATTTCCTGAATACGATACATGGTTGAAGAAGAAAAACCAAATTGCTCTATTACCTTTCTCTGCTCAAGTTCCCCATTCAGTGGTTGAGCCCAAGACACTATACCTTTGGAAGAGTTTCAAAAGTTGGAAGCTCTGGTGAACCAGCTCAGTATAGAGAACACTAAGGTTCATAGTTCTTATAAAAAGATGGTGCACCTTAATCAGAAGTTGGAAGAAAAGGTTCATAATACTGAGAAAATGGTGAAGGCCAAACAAACAAAGTTCGAAGATAGAGAGCTTTACTTCAAGAATAAGGGTTTATCTGAGATCAACAAAGCTGGTGAGCATCGAAGGACCCATAAGTCTTTAGTTGAGGCGAACAAAGTTGTAACTCTTTGGCAAGCACAATGATAGGCTAATCTAAAAAAGCAGAAGGAAATGGATAAAGAATACGAGCTAAAGATCAAAGATCTGCATGTACAATTGGAAAGCCGAAACAAAGAACTTCAGAAAGCTCACGAGAAACGTAGGGACTACTTCCAAAGGCTAGAGTAAGGTTAGATGTTAATGGAGGATGCCTAGAAAGAAATAGAAGAACTCAAAATTCGTGCTGAAACTAAGAAGGTTGGATCAGAGCCAGGTTCTAGTAGGGAGAATGAAGAGGTATTCTTGCAAAAATTAGTGAGCTGTATGGTTCTTTTGACCAAAGAGATATGCAAATCCATAAGTTAATTGAAGACCTAGGACATCCAGATGCTTCCCAATTGTTCGAGGCTGTCAAACACCTTAGCTGGAGGTTGAAGGACGTGGAGTTCTGTAGGGCTTAGTTTCCTTTGATTGTACCTGATTACCTACAGGCTTGTTGTGGGAATATTTTATACTCTTTCTGTTGTAAGAACTTGTAACCCTCTGGGGAAATATTTTGTTGCTCTTGAGCTTATTCTTATGTTATTAGATATTGTTTAACTTTCTAATTGATGTCTATTCACTGACACGTGTTCCAGACACTGCTTCATCAGAACCATCTTATCCGAGCTCTGCATAAATGTTTTTTTTCCCAAAGGCCAGAATCCCAAAGAGCCTCCAAATTTCTCTGTTATTATTACTCAATATTGGAATTGGGACATAAACGACCTTGAGAATGAAAAGCCCAACATTTGCATATCATGCATATCATTTCTTGCATTTTAACTGGTTATCTGGGTTTCTTAACTTATTCAACTGAAGGTAGTATAGCTAATCAACACATCCATCGATACCCAACTTGAAGAAACTAAGCAAGAATGGCCGAGCAAATGCATAATGACCTCACTGAGCTTCGAAATATGATAGATCAGTTCATGGAATTGAGGACCGGTATGGTGCAGAATCAGGAGCGTCTCATATTGATGGTTGAGCAACCCGGAGCCGGAAACCGAGGAAATGTTAATGATGGAACACCTGCTGGAAATGTGAATGGGAATGCTGCCCATAACAGAGTGCTGATTCCAAATGGGGTTGCTGCCCATAACGTGACTTTGGAAGATACACAAGAGGAGCAAATGGATGATATGAACGAGGTTAACGATCGAAGGTACGAAGAGTTGGCAGAAAAGATTAAGGCCATGGAGTGTCCGAATTCCCTAGGCATTGATGTAACCAATCTGGGGCTTACACTTGGTGTCAGAATATCTCCTAAGTTCAAGTCACCCTCATTTTGTAAGTACAATGGCAGTATATGCCTGAGAACTCACATTCCGACTTATTTTGGGAGAATCTCGGCTCACACTGACAATGAAAAGTTGTGGATGCACTTCTTTCAAGATAGCTTATCAGGAGCTTCGTTGAGCTGGTATCTGAAGCAAGGAAGGTCTCTATCCGAAGTTGGAATATCTTAGTTGAAGCCTCTCTCAAGCAGTATCAATATAATATTAATATGGCTCGAAATTGCACTCAGTTGCAGAACATGTCTTTGGGATCTAAAGAGAGTTTTAAGGAGTATGCTTAAAGGTGGTGCGAACTGGCTGCCCAAGTTCAACCATCGTTGCTGGACCGAGAAATGGCGGATATGTTCATGGGCACCTTGTAGAGTGCATTCTTGGATCGTTTGGCTACTTGCCCGACCATTGGTTTTTCTGACATTGTCATTGCAAGGGAAAGGATAGAAAACTTGTTGAAGTTGGGAAAGATCAAGGACGTAAGGGGTGCTAGTTCTTCTAGCATGAGGAAGCCTTTTGCCAACAACCAAAGAAGAAGGAAATGAGAGACAAATGCTATATATAGGGGGGGGGGGGCGAGGTAGAGATCATTCTCAAGGTTACCACCAAGCAGCTGCAATGACTATTCCTACACCACAAGTTCAACAACAACCTCAATAGCAGGTTCAACAACAATAGGCACAAAGATCATTTCACCAAAGAAGAAGAGTGAGGGATTGCAAGATTGACCCTATCCCAATGGCATACTCTGCACTACTATCAGAGTTGCTTAAATTGAACATGGTTGAACTTCGTACCATGAGAGCCCATTCAGCTGACAATTTATCACCAAATTTTGATACAAACGCCAGGTGCGAATTCCATTTGGGTGCCCAGGGGCACACTATTGAGAAATGTTGGGCTTTTCAGAATAAGGTACAAGACTTGATTGACTCAAAGTCAATTAATTTCTCTCCTCCTCCCAATGTCCTTCAGAATCCCATGCCTAATCATGGGGGAGCGAGCGTTCATGCTATCAAGGACAACATATAACTAAACTTGATGAGTGAAATTGATTATGTGAAAACTCCATTTCTAGTGGTAAAAGCTCATCTATTGAAGGGACATGTATTCCCGAGCTGAGATGAAAGTTGTATAGATTATTTGAATCAGAAGAATGGCTGTGAGAATTTGAAGAAGGGTTTGTAGAAATTGATAAATGAAAATTGTTTGCAATTCGACAGTGTTGAAAAGAAAAATAATGAAGTGTCAATAGTTACCATTTATTATACTCCGACTGAAATCCAGGTACCCTCTAGGGTAACTCCTATTACTATAGTTGTGTCGGATAGGCCTAGTCCTGTTACCATCATGGTTCTGGGACCGATCCCATTCAATTCAGAGAAGGCCATTCCGTGGAACTACGGGGCCGATGTGTATTATCAGGGAAAGAAGCAAGAGGCAGAGACTCCTGGGTTCAGCAGTTCAAATATCAACAATATGGGTTTCCTTGGAGGTTTCACTCGAAGTGGTAGGATTTTTACTCCACAAAAATTGCGAAATGACAAAGAGATTGAAGCTGCAGCGAAAGCTAAAGAAGGGAAACAAGTGATCGAAGAAGTCCCCATACCTGAGAATGATCCCAAAGGCGATTTTGAAAAGGAAGTTGAAGAGTTCACGTGGATAATAAAGAAAAGTGATTATAAGATTGGAGAATAGTTAAACCAAACACCGTCTAAGATCTCCATCTTTTCATTACTAATGTGTTCAGATACACACCGTGAAACGCTGTTGAAAGTTTTGAAAATGGCGTATGTTCCTTAGGAAATTACAGTCAATCAACTACAGAGTGTCGTGGCCAATGTGAATGCTAGTCATGGATTGGGCTTCACCGATTATGATTTGACTTCCGAAGGGAGGAACCAAATTAAAGCCTTGCACATAACCATGGAGTGCAAAGGAGTCGTCTTGTCGCATGTTTTGGTTGACATAGGTTCATCGCTGAACGTGTTACCCAAAAAGGCATTGGTGAAACTAGAATTGGATGGCCTTGTGTTAAGACCTAATGATTTGATTGTTAGAGCCTTCAATGCGTCTAAAAGATCAATATTTGGTGAGGTGGAACTGCCAGTGAAGATAGGTTCCCAGGTGTCCAAGTGCACTTTTTACATGATGGACATACAACCTGCTTACAGTTGTTTATTGGGTCGGCCAAGGATCCATGCTCCCGGAGCTGTCACATCCACATTGCATTAGAAGTTGAAGTACATAGTAGACAGATAAGTGGTAACATTATGTGGTGAGTAGGATATTTTTGAAAGTCATCTGTCAACCTTTAAGTATGTAGTGATGGACGGAGATATCCACGAGATGTTATGTCAAGCGTTTGAGGTCGTGAACATTGATGGCTCGCCTCAACCAACACCTTCCTCAACAGCGGTTCAGAAGGGTACTTTTATCTCCTCTTACAGATAGGCCTTTGAGGTGGTAAAAGTAGGAAATGCCCAGGGCTGGGGCAAACCCATTGATGTTTCAGTAAAAGAGGATATGTTCGACATTGGATATCATTTGTCTCAAGCGTCTTCCACAGCAAATAAAGGACCCATCATTTTTAGTTGTGGAGGAATAATATATCTAGATCAGGCATGTGTTGTTAGTGATGACAACATTGATATAGATTGCGACCTCGACCATTGGGTACGCTCATGTGTGCCAAGGCAAGAAGTACAAAACTGGTCTATTGAAGACATTGTCACTGTTACCTTCCAAACAAAGTAACTTTTCTTGTTTTTCTTTACGTCATGGCATATCAAAATCGTGCATTCTTCCCAAGGTGCAAAGATTCATTGTAGGGCACATGTTTCCTGTTCAAAGTTTATCATAAATAAAAGGACATTTTTACATTCAAAATTGTGTTCCTTGTCTTTCACTTTTACTTTTTCATAGAAAACATAAAAATGACAATGTTTATTTTATTTTGTTTCTTTTAAATAAAAAATAAATTATGAAATAAAGCATGAACCATCATTCATGCATACTTGATCCTCAGGATTCCATGGATAACGGTTCTACTATGGCCATGTATGACTTTGGCAATCCGATTCATCACGCTGAAGAAAAGGATAAGGAAGACTGTGAACTTCCTAAAGAATTTTCCAGATTGTTGAAATAGGAGGAACATGTCATTCAACCTCATAAGGAGGCAATAGAGGTCATCAACATTGGCACCGAGGACGCCAAGAAAGAGATCAAGATTGAGGTTGATCTACCAGCAGACATGAAGAAGGCGTTGACTGAGATGTTGTGTGAATATATTGATATCTTCGCTTGGTTTTATCAAGATATGCCATGTTTAGATACAAACATTGTGGTGCACATGCTGCCTTTGAGAGAAGAATGCCTGCCGGTCAAGCAGAATCTTCGCTGAACTCGTATAGATATGGAAATGAAGATTAAAGAGGAAGTTCAAAAATAGTGGGACACAGGTTTCCTCGTTGTGACAAGTTATCCTCCATGGGTTGACAACATAGTACCTATACCGAAGAAAGATAGGAAGGTTCGAATATGTGTTGATTATCAGGATCTCAACAGGGCAAGCCTGAAAGACGATTTTCCGTTACCTCACATTGACGTGCTGGTTGACAACACAACTAAATTTTCAGTGTTTTCGTTCATGGACGGTTTCTCCGGTTATAACCAAATCAAGATGGCACCTGAAGATATGGAGAATACCACGTTCATTACCCCGTGGGGTACTTTTTGTTACAAGGTGATGCCTTTTGGGTTGAAGAACCCCGGAGCAACATATCAATGGGAAATGGTGACATTATTCCATGATTTGATTCATAAAGAGATTGAGTGCTATGTGGATGATATGATTGCCAAATCACGAATAGAAGAAGAACAATTAGTTAAATAAAAGACGCTGTTTGAAAATCTGAGAAAGTTCCGACTGAGACTAAGTCTGAACAAGTGCACTTTTGGAGTACGTTCAGGAAAGCTGTTGGGCTTCATTGTAAGTGAAAAATGAATTGAGGTTGATCCTGCAAAGGTGAAAGCTATACAAGAAATTCCTGAGATGAGAACTGGAAAAAAAAAGTGCGTGGCTTCTTAGGTAGATTGAACTACCTTTCAAGGTTCATATCTCACCTAACAGCCACGTGCGAACCTATATTCAAATTACCGAGAAAAGGTCAAGTGGTCAGGTGGAACAATGATTGCCAAGCGACATTCGACAAAATAAAAGAGTACTTGCAGGAACCTCCAATTTTTATGCCTCCGATTCCAGGGAGGCCATTGATAATGTATTTAACAGTACTTGAGGGTTCGATGGGTTGTGTTCTCGGTCAACACAACGAGACATGTAGAAAAGAGCATGCCATCTACTACATGAACAAGAATTTCACCGACTGTGAATCTCAATACTCAATGCTTGAGAAGACATATTGCGTGCTTGCATGGGTTGCTAAGCGATTGAGGCAATATTTGCTCACACACACAACATTTTTAATATCCAAAATGGATCCAGTCAAGTACATTTTCGAGAAGCCAACACTTACAGGAAAGGTTGCACGGTGGCAAATGGTCCTGACTGAATATCACATCCAGTATACTTCACAAAAAGCCATCAAAGGAAGTATCTTATCAGACTATCTTGCACAACAACCGGTCGAAGATTACCAACCAATGAGATTTGATTTTTCCAACGAGGACATCATGTTTCTCAAAGTTAAAGACTACGAGGAACCACTACCAGAGGAGGGGCCAGATCCTGAATCCAAATGGAGTCTGATGTTTGATGGGGCTGTCAATATGAATGGTAGCGGAGTTGGAGCAGTTCTTGTTAGACCAAAGGGATTTCACATGCCCTTTGCGGCTTGAGTGACTTTTGGATGCACCAACAATGAAGCAGAATATGAGGCTTGTATCATGGGAATAAAGGAGGTGGTTAACTTGCGAGTTAAGACCCTTGATATATTTGGAGATTTAGCCTTGGTAATTAATCAAGTCAATGGGAACTGGTATACCCATCAGCCTAATTTGATCCCAAATAGAGACTACACGAGAAAAATGTTGACCTTCTTCATAACAGTAAAGCTACGCCATATACCTCGTGATGAAAACAAGTTTGTCGACGCTTTGGCAACATTATCTCTATGATAAAAGTGCTACAGTGGAACTATGTTCCTAAGATTGATGTGTCATGTCTCGACAGGCCGACTTTTGTGTTTGCGGTTGATGCGGTGGACGATGACAAGCCATGGTTCACAATATCAAATATTTCTTGAAAAAGCAAGAATACCCAGCAGGGGCATCTGTCAAAGATAAGAAGACTTTGAGAAGATTGTCTGGTAGTTTCTTCCTGAATCAAGACGATGTGTTATATAAGAGGAAATTTGACATGGTTCTACTCAGATGCGTGGATAGACATGAAGCAAACATGTTAATGCAAGAAGTTCACGAAGGATCGTTTGACACCCATGTCGGCGGGCACGCAATGGCAAATAAATTGTTAAGGTCGGGGTATTATTGGTTAACAATGTATTCAAATTGTTGCAAGTACGCCCGCAAGTGTCATAAATGTCAGATCTACGCAGATAAAGTGCATGTGTCTCCGAACCCGTTGAGTATCATGTCTTCACCATGGTCCGTTGCAATATGGGGCATTGATATGATCAGGAAGATTCAATCTAATGTTGCTAACGACCATCGTTTCATCTTGGTCGCCATTGATTACTTCACAAAATGGGTTGAAGCAGCATCTTATGCCAACGTTACCAAGCAGGTGGTAGCCCGATTTCTGAAGAGGGACATCATTTGTTGCTACAGACTGCCCGAGAGAATCATTACTGATTATGGTTCTAATATGAATAATAGGATGATGACTGAATTGTGCCGGGACTTTAAGATTGAACATCACAACTCTTCTCCTTATCGCCCAAAGATGAATGACACTGTCGAGACGACCAATAAGAATATCAAGAAGATTGTCTAGAAAATGGTTGTCACATTTAAAGATTGGCATGAGATGCTACCTTACACCTTAAAGGATATATGAAGAATTATCACCGACCATAATTTTCGATTGTTGAAAGGTACATCAAAAAAGAAGTTTTTGAGTATTGTACAAACTATTTGTCAGAAGCAGAGTCTATAGGAATTCCAAAGTCTCGCCATGCTGATACTGAATGTAGAGGTATTTAAAGTTTAAATGTTAAGCCAATGGCTCGGGATGTAGTTATTCAGGCACATTTTTGTATATTTGAAATTGTAGGTGTTTAAAGTCAAGACACCATTAGACAAGACACCAAGAGACAAGACACCAAGAGACAAGAAACCAAATCACTAAGATACAATTATGTGATGTTATATAATATTTGTAGGTTTTTTTGTGTCATTTTTCTTTTGATGTAATTATACAATGTTTGGTTCTTAATCCAATGTATGGATTTGATGTAATATAATACAATTATTGTTATGATACAATTGTTGTTTCTGTTCTGATACGGTTAACAAAAATACAGGTTAAAAAATAAAAAATAAAATTCAAAATTCAAAAAGCAAAAAGCAAAAATATATTTTTTTAAACAGCAGATAATTTAAAAACGGTTGTTAAATATGATTTGTGGTTGTAGAGTGAACGCTCTCCAGAATAATATATATATATATATATATATATATATATATATATATATATATATATATATATATATATATATATATATCAAAAAGCGCGGTTGAGAATCGAACCTGATACCTTTAATATATTACAACAGTTAATTAAAGTAACCTTGATAATATGTCGCGTACTTTCAGATTTTCTAAATGATTCTGATTGTAAGTAACAGATATACAACCACATGATACATAACAATGATAGGTGCTGCGTGATAATATATTTTTTCCAAAAATTGTTGTATATATTTTCGGTAGTAGTGTGTAAACATCTTTGTCACACTAACGACATTATCATGTATATGTTTTGTTAAAAAAAATTTGTCATGTAATTTTTCACATAATTCTCCATTAAGTGAAGTTAATTGTAATTAAGAATTATTTGTGTGACGATGAAATTGTTTTTCATTGTTTTTGGCAAATAACTTTGTGGTTTGAATTCACTCTCCTTAAAAATGAATAAGTGAGATGTTACATGATCTAATCTGTACCATCTGATTTAACATGACTGTCGCTCCCGATAGATGGGACTGGCCCAAATAAGGGTACAGACGCGAACGGTCGGCGAGAGGGACAATGAGAACACACAGCCGTGAACTCACTGGAGAAGAATAGAGTCGCCAGCTAGGCATTTTTATCCTGGAGGAAAGGTAATGCTGCATAAACCTAGAAAGACATGGATAAGACGGTTGCGAACCAGAGAGACTGAGAAAGGGGGTTGGTTACAACCTGGGAAGGTATTAGCACCCAGATTGTCCGTCGTACTCGACGGGATCCACGCTTAAAAGATTTGTGTTTTAAAGGGGTAGTGTCAGTGCAATTTGTGAATAGAAGAGCTGGAAAGCAAAATGTACAGGTGTCAGTGTAAAGAAAAGTGAAGTGTGATATGTATAGTGTCAGTATAAGAACAAAGAGTAAATGCTCATGATGATGAGGCTGAAGAATAGGGCTAGAAAGAGGGGGAATATACAGAGACTTTTGTTCGATAACTGTTAAGTTATGCCTACGTATCCTCTCGTGCAATGAGGAAGTCAGAACACCGTAGTTCGACCCAAAGAGACTGAAAGATGAATTGACTTGTGAACTGCTTACTTGCCTATGCTCAAGTGTATGATCTGTCTGGCACAGATGCAAACTGTCTTGCATTAGACGGAAGAAGCAAGTTCTCGTTTGTGAGTGAATGAGATGAGAAAAGAATCCCGAAGGAGACGATTATTGTTTGTTTTTGAGTTTTCAGTCTTTTATTGCTTTTGAGAATTTGTCATAAGTTAATGAGCCTAAGTCTAAACCAATGGATTTAGTAAACTCATCACATCTTCCCTCTGATTAGGGGTAATGAGAATACCTTAAGTGTGAAGTCAGATTCTCACACTTAATCACCTTTGATGTAGGGTTAAGATCATTAACCTACTTGTGATTATTTAGATGTTTTTGTTGTTTTTGTTTAGTGTTAAGTAATGAGGTTAAGCCATAATCAGGGATTAAACAGACTCATTACACCATCCTAATAGAAGGATAATAGATGAGAATGTTTAAGCTGAGGAAAGCTCCTCAACTTAATCCATGATTAGGGATTAAACCCATGACAAAACAAGCCTTTGATTAAGTGGATTTTATTTAATGGTATGATGATGAAGTGATTTTTATGATTTGTAAGACAACTTGAGGGGGACTTGTCCATTAACACTAGGGTTAGTCCTTCTTAACCAATTAAGGAAGAATTGGAACCCTAATGCAAGGCCCAAGTTACAAGTGTGATGTCTTGATGATTATTAAGTGAATTGATTAAGAGATTTAAACACATTAAGGGTTTAACACTTAGGATTAAAGTTATACACTCCATCCTAAGAGAAGGATGCAGGCATAAGCTTAATCACAAAGCCTTAAAGCCTTTAAGGTTTAGTCCCTGATTATGAGATGAGAAGAGAAGACTCAAAAGAGACACAAAGGTAAAACTAAGAGGGGAGACTAATCAAAACCCTAATCATTGTCATTCTTGGTTGTTCCTAGGGTTTGTGAGGTTTATCAAGAACAATCTTCAATGAAACCACCAGGAGGCAGATGAAAAGGATCAAGAGAAGCAAAGTGACTTGCTTCATTCAAGAAGTCAAGTCACTTGAAGAAAGAAAGTGGGAAGGAGAAAAATGAGCAAGCTCAATCTCATACACATGTAAAAATGCAGCAATGGATGCAAGAGAGATGAAAAGAAAAGTCATGAGAAGTGAAGGCAAATTCACCTCTCAACATTACTTACCACCTGAAATGTTAGAAAAGAAATGCAATGCAAAGCCAAATGAGATAAGATGACATGATGAGAACAAAACCAGAAGCATGTTGATGATGATAATGATGCTATGAAGTGATACAAACATGAGGCAGCACATGGAAATGTTCATACAAGATCATGGATGCAAATGATGCAAGTTAAGGAGCATGAACTTACATGAAAAGTTATGAAACATACATGGCAAACAACATGGCCAATGCAAGATGCAATGATCAAACATGCTTTCTATATGTCTTAAGATGTCAACTGAATCAAATGGATGATTGAAATGTCATGGCAAGTCATGTTATGCAAGAGAATGCAAGAAGGATGCAAATGGAAGCCCAAATTAGGGTTTATGGATCAAACAACAAACAAAAAACAAAAACAGAAGCAAACCCTAAGATAAAAAATGGAAAATGCCACTCAAAGAAACCCTAACCCTATACTAAACCAAGGTCCAAAGGGGAGGTCTCAACTCTTAACCAATCTCAAGTTATGAATTTTACAAGTTATTAGGGTTTTTAGGGTTCCTAAACAAAAGAAATGCCAAACAAATGAAAAATGCAAGATCAAATCATGGCCATTTTATCTCAAAAACTACATGCTAAACACAATGCAATGCAAGAAGAATCAATGTCCAACTCTTCATAGATAGGCAGAAATGATTTTTTGAACTTTGGATCAAATTAATGCATAAAAATGATTTTTATTCAATGAAAAGTTCTCAAAATGCATCAAGATCAAAAAAGAAATTTGGTTTGAAGGTTGGACAATGTTTCTAAATGTCTTAGAACATTTCATGAATTTTTTGGTGATTTTTAAATACCTAAAAGTATTTTTAATAAATTAATTTCCATTAATCAATTAAAAATGATCTTTTAAATATTTTAAAATACTTTTTTAATGATAAAAATAAAAATAAAAATATTTTTGTGTCATAAAAATTAATAAACTTATGAGAAAAAGTTTCATAATTTTTACACATTTTTTACTATTTTAAATAAATTAGAGAAAAGAAATGATATTAAATGAAAAATAAAATAGGCTAAAATGAAAGTAATTAGAAGGGAAGGCCAGGATTTGATCTGGGCTTGGTCTGGTTGACTGCGCGCCAGATCCAAGGGCCCAGATTCAAATCTGGCTAATTAAACTTATGAATTAATTAAACATAAATTAAATGGATAATCAGGGATTAGGGCTTCTAATGACTCATCTCATCCATCCATTCACGCGCGGGAGAGGCCATCCAACGATCCTCATTCAAACCTCATTAATCACTCAGATTAGGGCTAATGACTTACAGGCGGCCGGAGAAGACTTCCGGTCGTCTTCTCCGGCGAGCCAAAACCCTAGGTTCTTCTACAGGTCACCAATCAACAAATTTCTTCCACCAAAACGACTCTCTCATCAATCTAAACCTAAACCCTCAACCTAAATTCATTTATTTTCATCCATAAGCCTGAATCGAAACAAAATGTAAAACACGGGCAAATGTTCAAAAGCTTCATACATGCTGGTTTCTACACTATTTGCAAAAGTAAGCATACATTCATGATCAGAGGAACACAAGGCATCATAAAAGAACTTAAAAATCAGTTTCTGGAAAAAATGTTCATGAAGCTCACCTGAGATGAAGCTTCTCTGTTTATGAGCTCTCTGGACTTTTTCTTTGCACAAGCTTGCTTCCTTGAACCTCCTGAGGACAAAATGAGGCTCAGAAAACTTGGAGAGTGGTTGGCTTGAAAGATCCAACTCTGGTGTAGCAGAAATGGGGATCTTTGTATGTGATGTTTCAAACTGCTTTGAAGGGTGATTTTGGTTCCAGGGACAGTTTATGACTTGTTGGTGAAAGAAAAAAATGGATTTTGATGGCTGTGTGTGGAGATTCGAAGAGTTCTGGTTTTAGGGATGAGAAATGGTGCAGATCAATTCAGGCTGGTTCCAGGCTTGAGTCTTATTGGTTTCTACTCAATGAAACATAGTGAAAAGGTTGATGAAACTTGTTGGCATGTTTGTGAAGTGTGGAGGCAGATTCGAAGCAATTTGCAAAATGAGGTGTGTTTGTGTATGTGATGCTTGAGAGAGTTTCAGCCTTGCTTGATGTATGAAATGTCTTGCTCTCTGTCCACATAAACCTCTCTCATTGGTCAGATGACATGACATGTGCTTTTTTGATTGGTAAGTTTACTTTTGCAAAAAGTCAATTTTTGTGTAAGGAAAGTATGGCTTGGTCCTAGGCTTAGTACAAGGCATGGGCTGTGCAGCAAGAGTGAGGGGAAGGGCTAGCAAAGTGCAGTAACCAATGTAGCAAGTGGTGGAAAGAATGATCATGAGCTTTTGCAAGTTGTTGCTTTTTGGTTCACATGGAAAAAAGTCTTGTTACATGAACCATGAACATGTGATCTTTGGTTCAATTCTGATTTTTGTGTCACATAGAATGTTTGTGTCATGGTTGGATGTCACTAGAGGTTACAAACAGCCTTGGTTCATGGTTTTGCAAAATTCACATTTGGTGCACATCTTGAAAATCAATGATTTTTGCCAACTTTGTCACACCATAACTTTTGATCCAAGAAGAATTTGATCATGTTCTTGTACTTTTTGAAAAGGGAAAGATGTAATCTACAACTTTCATGACCAAAGTTTTTCCATTTGAAGCATTTTTGGATCAAGAATCAAGGCTTGAAAAATGACCTAAAATGAAGCATTCTTGAAAAGTCAACTATGCCCAAAAAGTCAACATTTGCAAAAACTCCAAATTCTTGATTTTTGTGAACTTCAACCTTCTTCCATGATCAAATAAAGATCATATACACTCAAAATGATGAATAATGCCCATTGGTTGGGTCATTGGGGGCCTCAGATGCCCTGATTTTGCACTGACTTGTCCAGAAAGTCAACCCTTGATCAGATGACTTCCCCATGGAGTTTCTTCATGAAAATTGATATGCATACTCCTTATACCATATAGAGACCAATGGAAACAAGAATGACCAAAAAATTGGGTGTTATGGCCTCTGAAACCAAAACCCTAATTTTAGGTCAACTGTGCAGTCAAACCTGGCTCTGCATCCATTCAAACCCTAGTTCTTGTGATTCTTTTGAAATCTTGACCTTGAGAGGATGTAATATGATAGATGAACACACATGGATCCCCTTGAAGTGATTTGTGGCCTTTGGAGTGGCTCAAGAAGCTCTTGGATTGCTCAGATCACAAGCTCTAGGTGCAGATGACTTTGAATCTATGCAGTGAATCAAAAGTGAGATATGAGATGATATGATTGAATCTATGCACATGAAATGATCACAAGCCATGGTGTGAATGGGTGAGGGCAAATTTGGGGTGTTTACAATGACAAACTTTAAAAGAACAAAATTCGAATTTGGATTGAGTGACTTTGTGGTGGGAAAGTTATAGTAACTTTAGTATATTTTGGGATTGTGTTATTAATAAATAAATGAAAATATATTAATAATTAAGATGAGAGAGAGTGATATAGGAGAGAGATAGAGAGAAAGTCACGGTGACTTTCCCTCCCTAAAGTCACCAAAACCTAACCCACAAAAATCATACCTAACACTTTAATAATTTAGACATAGTTAATGTATGCAAAACCGTTTATATGCAGTCACATACACAAGTAAAAAAACTGTAGTGCAAGTTTGCAACATCACATCACAAAAGTACTGGCTTATGGCAAGACACAGAAAATCTTTCAAAATTTCATTTTACAAATAATTAAACTTACATGATACACAACTTTTTTTTATTGTCTTGTCCCTATTGAAAAGAACAAAAACAACAGAAGAAAATAAGAGGCTAGGTGCAATGTTGACATGTTCATTAGGCATCTGCATGACAAACATGGCATGTCATCACAACCTAAATAGGTTCAATTATGTATATAAATTATGTATATAAAATATCAAAAAGGTGAACGTTTGTATTTGTAGGGTTATGGGAGGGTCCTAATATTGTTGTTTTCACTTTCAATGAAAAGCAAAAAGATTTGTAGGGTTAACAGGTTAAGTGTCTCAAATCAGCTTACGTATGAAAATATTTTCATAGTTAGTGCAATGCAAATTGCAAACACTGTAAATTTTGATTTGGATTTGCCTTTATAGATCTGTTTTGTTGTAGTTGTTAAATTCTGAATTAATTTTAGTTCAAAAGTGCTTGTTATTTGCTACATGATTTCAGACATGTCTCCCTAGTTTTAGGCTTTGATTTTACCATGTCTAGAACCCTACATTAAAAATAGTACCTCATTTTTTTATCACAAGTACCCAATCATATTAAATGGAACAGAAGAATCAATGGAAATTAATAGTATTTTCCTTTTTGCATGAAATGAAGTTTTGTTTGTTTTTGCATGAGGCTAGCTAGTTGTTTCTTTTTACCAGGTGGTTTTGGTTGTGGTTTTTGTAACCTTTTTTCTCATAAAAATTTAATATATTAGACGTGACAATATTCACCACCTCATAAGTGCATGCAGTTAATAACTCTATCATAGGTGTGAGAGACAATTATATGAGGTTGAGGACATAATTGTGAAAAATGTATACCGACAATTAAGGTGCAAAGTTGAGTATCATCTTTGAGGTAGCCATTATTGTAAGGAAAGCAATTTAGGAAGAGCGCAAGTGGGAAATGCATGAATCCAAAATTGTACCATATAGAAAGAAGCAAACATCTACCAAAAGCAATGACTCTGTCATTCAATTTGTAATGCTAAAGTTTGTTTTTTATTTGTCTCTAAACTTGCAAATGTAAAAGATATATACCTTTCTACGAATTTAATAATAATAATAATAATAACAATTAACTTGTGAGATTCCACTCTACTTATGTAGAAGACAAGAATCCAATTTAATCCTAGACGGTCAGACCATCATAATTTTTTTTTATAAGCAAATTCACTAAAAGAGATTAAGGAAATCTCAACCGAAATTACAAAAAGTCCAAAAGGAATTTAGTCCATTCGTACAGGTTACAAACCACCCCTCTAGAACTACCCAAAACCATCCAATTTCAAGAAGAAAAAAAAATATTGAAAATTATATCATCAACATTAAATGTCTCATTGTTAAATAAAATGTTATTCCTAGCCTTCCACAAATTCCAGCAAGTGATGAACCACAAATAATTAATCTTTCCAGCTTCGCAACGACCCGAAACCTTCGACATCCAAGTCCTTATATGATTGTTGCAGTTGGAATCAACAAAACGATCTATATCCACCCAATCACAAATTTTGTTCCAAACCAAGATTGCGTTGACGCAAGAAAAAAACAAATGCGAACTATCCTCCTCTGATTGAAAGCAAAACAAACACATTTTATCAGTGTCGTTAACTATGATAGATTTCGTTGCTAAATTCAATCTAGCCGGGAGCCTATCAAGAAATAATCTCCAAGCGAAGATTTGCATTTTTAGAGGAATTTGAGTTTTCCAAACCCACGAAAGCGATTGAAGAGAAGAAACATCCACCCAGTTAACTACATCAGTCGATGAAAGAAAGGAATACAAGTTTCTAACAGAAAAACCATTGCTTCTGTCGAGGGACCAAAACTAAACATCCTCAACATTCTGCAAAATAGAAATCGAATCCAGCAATAATGACATATTATTCAAATCTGCTCCAGCGCTGCTATTGTCTGAGACTGATGAATTCCTGAAATTCCAGCACCATAACCCGTCTTCCACCCTACCAAAATCACAAACAACACCAGCTTTATTACGGCAAGCTTTGTAAGCGGCGGGAAATCTAGATTTCAGATTATCGTTGTCCAGCCACCTTGTATGCCAGAAAGCAACATCAGAACCGTTCTCGATTACGACCTCTACGTGATCATTAAAAGTAGCAATGGAAGTGGTACAAACATCCCTCAGCCACAAAGAATCAGAATGTTTTATCCCCCTTTCATGAAATGTCTGCATCAATAAGCATAAGTTACCGTACCTTGTAATCATTATATTCCTCCAAATCTCGTTCCCGGGAGTCATAAACTTCCAGAGCCATTTAGTGAGAAGAACCTTGTTAAAACAACCCATATGTTTGACTCCAAGCCCTCTACAATCCTTCGATCTGCATATATCCCTCCAGCTAACCCAGGAAATGAATTTTTTGTTCGCGGCACCAGCCCAGAGAAAGTGTCTTTGAACATCAATAATGTCTTTAATAACTTTCTTAGGAATTTTGAAAAAGGCAATGTGATGTATAGGAAGATTGGTCAGCACTGAGATTATTAGAGAAACTTTCCCTCAAATTGAAAGACTCCTAGTTTTCCACAAGGATAATTTCTTTCTGAAACCATTGACGATCGGATCCCAAAAAGATATCCGTCGGTGATTACCTCCCACCATTAAACCAAGGAACTTAAACGGAAAGCTTCCTGAATCACAATGAATAAACTGCCCCGCTGCCATAATAAAACCTTCATCCATTCCTATCCCAAAGATACGACTCTTTGCATAGTTAATTTTTAGGCCAGATGTTAATTCAAAAGCGCGGAGGATAGATTTGAAAGCCCACAGGTTTGATAAAGACCCATCCGCAAACAGTAATGTATCATCCGCGAATTGTAAAATGCTAGGACAAGAACATTCCATGATTTTGAAATCTTTCAGAATGTTAAGATGAATAGCATTGTGAACCAAACTAGCCAAACCTTCTGCTGCTATTGCGAAAAGAAACGGGGACAACGGATCCCCTTGTTTCAACCCTTTTTTCACATTGAAATCTTTCGTAGGGCTGTCGTTGATCAAGACTGACATAAAACTATTAAACACTGATCCCCGAATCCACTTCAGCCACTTGATACTGAAACCCGTCTTGATAATCATGTATTCAAGGTAGTTCCAATCAACGGAGTCATACGCCTTCGCAAAATCCACTTTAAACAACATACACTTCTTATTGAATCTCCGTGCATAATCTACAATTTCGCTTGTCGTCAGCACTCCATCCATAAGTTGCCTGCCTGAAATAAAAGCTGATTGGGAATGGGAAATCAGCTTGTGAATCACTTTGGCTAACCTACCAGCAAGCATTTTAGAAATCGTCTTCAAAACGCTACTAATCAAGCTTATAGGTCTGAACTCCTCAAAACCTTGGGGATTATCAACCTTTGGAATCAATGCGATGAAAGACGAAGCAAATACCTTAGGTAAATAACCACTCTTGAAAAAGTCAAGAACGCAGTTGGAGAAATCAATCCCTATAACATCCCAAAAAGCTTTAATAAACTTGAAATTAAAACCATCCACCCCGGGACATTTGTTGCCATCGCAAAGAAAAATTGCCAGCTTGACATCCGCAACAGTAAAATCCTCCTCAAGCATCAAAACATCAGGCTCATCAAGCGAGTTCACATTGTTCATGTTAAATTGAATTCTAGGCTTGTCAAAACCTTGGAATTTACTTTCAAAAAATAATTTGGCTTCACATTTAATGCTATCTGGATCTTCTAATAACACATGACCAACTTTAATAGCCGAGATATAATTGCCTCGACGTCTCCCTTTAAGAGAATCATGGAAGAATTTAGAATTAATATCGCCATCTCTTATCCAATTAATCTGAGATTTCTGCTTAATCATGCTTTCCTTTCTCCTTAAATATTTCCAAAACTTTTCCTGTTTATGCATTCTGAATTCTGCTGCCGCATCATCATGAAGATAATCATCCATTGACATATTAAGCTCAATGTGATTAATCTGATCCACATGATTTTCAACCTGCAAGTCAGCCAGCCAAAAGTATGAACATTCCAGAATTTCAGATCAGCTTTAAGGTCTTTAAATTTGTTATGAAGAATCGACCAAGGAGCCCCTGAATAAGTATAGGAATTCCACGCTTTATAAACGAAAGGACGGAAATCAGGGCGATGAAATCAGCAATCAAAAGACCTAAAAGGCTTAGGACTCCATTCGATAAAGTTTGATTTAATCCACACGGGCCGGTGATCAGAAATATCTCTGTCACCTACGAATCTCTTACGTTGAAATCACTACTAGAATCTATCCAATCTACTCTTGCTATTGCCTCTAGAATTAAACCAGGTAAACTTGTTGCCAAATGTAGGCAAGTCTATCAGTTTAAGCTCTTCAATGAATGAGTTGAAATCCCTCGAATCTCTTACGTTGAAATCACTACTACCTCTCTGTTCCTCCAAATTTTTTACAGTGTTGAAGTCGCCTCCTACAATCCAGCTCCCAAACGGGATTCTATCCTTAATGTTTATCAAATTCAACCACAATTGTCTTTTCTCTGCTGAGTTGCACGGAGCATAGATATTAACAGCAACAAAATCATGGTTCTTCCATCTGAAATGAATGCCAAGAAATCCCTTCCCACTGAAGCTAGCACAAGCAGTAAGAGAATTTTTATTCCATAGAGGGATTAATCCTCCTGATCTCCCTTCTGAATTAATTGCTGACCATTCTACATCCTGCAAATTCCACAAACTCGAAGCCAAACTATGATCCATCTTGGTTATTTTGGTTTCCTGAATAAGGCAAATGTCAGCTTTCCCGCGACTAAAAATTTGGGAAATACGTCTACGTTTCAAAGAACTGCAACACCATCTGACATTGTAAGAAACAATATTCATGATTCCACAATAGCTACACTTATCCTCTTATACACAGATATTTTGTCCTCTTTGTCCAAATTTCCAATCAAAGTTTCAAAATTTGCATCATTCACCACACCATTAATCCCTAAGGATTTAATAGAATTCCAAACTATACCAGGAACATCATCAAGGATCCTCTTGCACCTTGAATTTCCCCTAATAAGGTCTGTCTCTGTAATAGATTTGCACTTCAAACCTGATACATCTGATTCAACAATCGAATTCTTGGTCTTCTTTCAGACCATCATAATTACGTGAGTTAGTTCGGTCTAATGTATTAAATGGCTCAACACTTGAAGTCATGATCAAAGATTCGGGTTCGACAACCCACAATCTAAATCCACCTAGAAAAATCACGCACATATGTTCTTTTACTTGGTCCATTTCGTCACGCCTCAAGAGGCACTACAACAAACAAGACCTTAGACAGCGCTTTTTTTAGCCTTAGACAGCGCTTTAAAGCGCTGTCTAACCCTCCGCTGCTAAAGGTTTAGACAGCGCTTTTTAAAATGTGAAAAGCGCTGTCTAATCCCCCACCCTTAGACAGCGCTTTGGCCAAAAGCGCTTTAAAAGACCCTCTTAATTTAAATTTTTTAGGTACACCTTAGACAGCGCTTTTGAAAAGCGCTGTCTAAGCCCATACCTTAGACAGCGCTTTGGCCAAAAGCGCTGTCTAAGCCCCTCCTATTTTAATTTTTTTAGGTATACCTTAGACAGCGCTTTTCACAAAGCGCTATCTAAGCCCCCCCCCCCTTAGACAGCGCTTTTGCCTAAAGCGCTTTCTAATCCCCCCCTTAGACAGCGCTTTTGGCAAAAGCGTTGTCTAAGGTATACGAAATTTTTTGTAGGATTTGTTTGTAACCACATTTTTTCCAGGTTTATAAACCAGAATTGGTACCTGTTTTCAACCAGATTTTTGCAGTCAATTATCACATTTTATATATGCCATTTTGGCCTTTTTTTACCAAAATTTGGCTAACCAATTCAAACCAATTCAAACCAAATTTGCCATAAATGTATCAAAATATATACAAATTTATGTTTACATTTATAAGTCATTACATATACTACTACAAATGTACACATTAATTACACACTTTGAGCTCTATCATGTATTGACACCACTCCTCTTTGATTTCGTCCACTTGATCCTTTGTATAAGATGCACACTTGAATTCATCAAAGTACTACATAATAATATAACATATTTTGAATTAATTCCGACTATTTAATTATATAAGATATGTGTAAATATAAAAATAACTCATAAGTTAGAAATACATACATCGGTGGGAATCTCTAATCGGCCCAACATGAGAGTATCTCGCATAAACCTCAACATGAAATACCCGCAATCTATTTGATTACGTTGAAGAGGACACTACATATGAAAAAAAAATATGAATTATAAATCCTAAGTTTTATCAAGTGTAGTCATCACTAATATAATAAAAAACGCGGTAATTAAAAATATACCGCCACTTTAATCCATGAAATGGAGTTGGCGCCCCTCCTTGAGGTCTGGATAACTCGTTGGGCACGAAAAGCTTGTAGGACGCTAATAAAATAAAAATGAAGCAATTAGAACAATTCACATAAACTAAGAAAATTTTTGAACATTCTCACTTACGTGTCAATTAGGTCCTTCATAACCGGGTATGTTGTCCAATCATTTCCTAACGAGTCAAGATAATACACAATTTCTCGGATAGGATTGATTGCGAGCAACAACCAATGTCCACTGTAATGATTAGGCAAATGTTAGATGGTAACTTGGAAAATAATTATAATAGATGAATTTAGAATGAAATGCTAACCCGGTATTAAACGGTACAAAAAACAACTTCTCCGCATTTTTATTCTCCACGAGGATCCGAAGAACGTACTCCGTCACGGTATCCGGTCTACTTATCATTAAACTATACCTGACGGTCGCGGGTGCTAAGAATCCGAATGACACGTCCAAACCATTGGGGCGCATCAATTTGTCATACAAAAACCTAATATAAAAACATCATTAACATAAAGTAAACATCATTAAAATAAGTTGTTTAATTAATAAAACAAAGTAGTCCGAATTTACCTAACATATGTATTGACAACGGTGACGCCGATTTCTTCACGACCAAAAACTTGCATGAAGTCCTCATTACCAATCATTTGTTCGTAATCAAAGCCGAAAATCCCTACCTCCATAGGTATAATCCGAGCACCTCCGGTCGGTATATCGGTCATCTCTAGAAATGTCCTGAGGCACGACCTATACTTGGTGGTAGGTTTTTTCCTAGCTACAGACTTCTTAGCACCAGAACTTTGTACCCGTGCGGAGGCGTTGCTAACCTCCTTTTTTTGTTGTGCGGAGGCATTGCTAGCCTCATTTTCTTGAACCTACATGTCATATAAATAGTTAGATCTAATTAAGAATGTAACAACTTCCATGAATATATGTCATATAATTGTATATTACCTCTTTTCTTGAAACCGTGGACTCGGTATGTCGTGGAATCGCAGTTTCTTTTGATTTGGATTGTGTGGGAGTCTATTTAACATAGGAAAATATGAAAGTACAATTTTAAGCATAAATTTTAAACTTTGAATATACCAAGGAAAGTTAACATAAGTTTTAATCATACCTCATATCCTACGCATATGAGGTTTGTCGGCCATGCAACAAACGAACCTACTGCTTCGTGCACCGTTGTTGCATCCGAATCATCGCTAGGATATGGTAATGTTGCATTCGGCTCAACTGCAATATCAACTGATACCTTCAAACATCCAGCAGGGAGCTCTCTAGTGTGGAGTAATACTCCGCTAACGTTATGCACTTTTCCCTTGCCAACCATCCGATAGTATGGTGACGACAAATACAACTGACAATGGGAAATGCCCTAAAACCAATAATAACAAGAAATCGTTAATGTGTATATATGTCAAATACATAATTTAAGAAAATAGTTCAATTTAAGACAATTATATGTAATTACCTCTGGAATGTTCGGCTGAAAGGTACAGTTGATACTGTCTTTGTCCGAAGCATCTCTGTATACTGTTGAGGCGCTAGCCTCTCTTTCTCTCCTCAATGCATCAAGCTTAGCTTGCATGGCTTCCATTCTTGCATGAAGCTCCCGATTACTAGGAGCCTTTGCTTTTTTAATACTCAGGGAGGTCGGAGTGACTCCAAATCCCTTACCCCTCACCCGACCAGAATACTCAGGGACATCTAATGCCCGACCAAGTATGCTCCTAGTATCATCGGGAGATAAAGACTGAGATAGCTCCTCCTGAAAAATCAGATGAATATTGTACACTTGTCAAATATTTGTGTATAAAAATGTTATTCAATTAATGAAAAAATGTTATACTTACACATTTCTGGTATACTTGTAAAACTTCTTCTTGAGGAACTCCAGATTTGCCCACACGGGCTTCCTTCCACAAAACATGTGCAGGAAGAGATGATTCTGAACTTTCCTCCTTCTGCAGCTACACATTAAGTCATACAATTTGATCAGATAAAACTAATATATGATGAACAAATTTGTTATCGCAATTTATAAATACTTACCATGGATTGTTCTAACCGTCCATATCCGACACGTCCTTTTCGGTACGGATATGCGGGACTTGATGCTCTTTCCCGATTTGTAGCACTTATTCTTTGAAAAACCGGGTCTTGTCTTTTGGATTTGAACGCTTCCCATTCTTCAGCCGATATCAAACTTTCATATTTTTTGGGAAGCTCCGCATCCACAAAATTACCATCCGCATCCTTAAGGAACTTGGATGATAAAAATGTCCGAAACCCTCTTAGAAGCTTTCCGGCCAATTTCATACAAAAGCCTCTTCTTTCTTCTTCGATGTTAAAACATCGCTAAGAAAAACATAAAGATTGATAGTTAGTATCGGTAATTGAAAAAACATAATTGATTCCGTATAATTAAGGGCCAAATGATTGTACCTTTATCTCACTCCAAATTTTATCTTTGGACTCTTTCAGCTCTTTGTTTCTCCAATCATCACATGTAATGGGAATTTCATTCCTTACTAGTGCACCGATAAAACTAGTTAAGGTATGCCCATTAGGTTCTATAAGCTGTCCCTGGGTGCTCCAATAGACATCTAGTATGATGCCTCGAGATCTTCCTTGGACCACCCTTCTCATTACTGTGATGCCTCTTCGAATTTCTTCTTCCGCGGATACTTTTTTAGGAACTTCCTCAGGTTGGTCATCAGCCATGTCTAACCTGTAATAAACCAAGGAAACCATCAAATATCAAATATAACTTATAATCAAAGCAAATGAAAACAAAAAAATAAAGAAATCATGCATTATCATATATAACTTATAATCAAAGCAATTGAAAACAAAAAAAAAATAAAGAAATCATGCATTATCACATATAACTTATAATCAAAACAATCGAAAAAATAAAATAAAGAAACCATGGATAATTTACCTAAGTCACTAACATCTCTTTCTTTTCTTTGTTGGAATATTAATCACTTGTTTCTTAGCAATGCGTACGGATGAATTGATCCAAATTCCCTCATTATGATCGTTTCTTATATATGACTCATCCGGTATAAGATCCTCAACTTCATCATTTCTATTCAACTCATTCCGTCTAATGCATGACTCATTCTCAACATCAATATCACATTGATCGACACCGCTATCATCAGTCACTTTGTTAGAGAAAAGCACTATAGACCATTTTGTACTCTTCGGGTCATTCACATAGAACACTTGTTTAGCCTGAGATGCTAGAATAAAAGGTTCATCTTTGTACCCCACCCTAGTAAGATCAACTTGCAAAAATCCAGACTTATCCATTCGTATGCCACTACTATTCACCCACTTGCAACCAAAGATGGGAATCTGAAACTTCTCGTAATCAAACACCCAAATGTGCTCAATAACTCCAAAATATGACAAATTTGCATATTTGGGGTTTAAGTCCTTCATACTTGATATATGCATTGCTTCAGCTAGCACGGTGACACCACTATTTTGCATAGTACTCTTATCATCTTGTTCTTTGGTATAAAATGTGTATCCATTAATTGAATATGCGCTATGAGAAAACACATGCAAACTTGGACCATATGCCAAACATCTCAACCTTTCTGTTACCGAAGAAGGATCTGAAGAGCGCTTCAAATAAATATGATCCTTCAACCATTGTATGAAACTTTGATTGTGCTCTATAACTATCCAATTTTCATTTCTGTTCGGATTTAACCTTTGGAGTACATCCTTGTGCATTTCAACATATGGCTCAACCTCATTATTATTGTGCAGAACATACAAATGAACTTGATCCCGTTCATCCCTTGATATTGTCACAATTTTATTCCCAATTAATTTTTTACCTTCCATTTTGTCGAAAATCTGAGCTCTGGGGAGTCCAATCGATTGAACGTTAGACAAATATTCAGTACAAAACTCAACAGCTTCTTCAACAATGTATCGTTCAACAATACAACCCTCTGGTCGACTTCGGGATTTCACGTACCCTTTTAATATTTTCATATACCGTTCAGCAGGGTACATCCATCTCATATAAGCTGGTCCACACAACTGTGTCTCTTTCACAAGATGAACAACTAAATGAACCATTATGTCAAAAAAAGACGGAGGAAAATACATTTCAAGCTCACACAAGGTAATTACAATCTCTTTTTGTAGTGTTGGTAACATCTCGGGATCGATCACCTTACCACAAATTGACCTAAAGAAAAAACACAATTTAGTTATGGAACTTCTTACTTTTTCTGGCAAAATAGAACGTATACCGATCGGTAGAAAATGTTCCATTATAACATGACAATCATGTGTCTTCAAATTCTTCAACTTGAGGTCTTTCATAGAAACAAGTCTTCTGATATCAGATGAGTATCCTTCTGGAACCTTAACTTCACTCAGAGACTTACACAAAATTTTTTTCTCCTTTCTAGATAAAGTAAAAGCAGCAGGTGGTAGATATGTTCGTCTTCCTTTCTTCACGGGTGCTAATTCAGTTCTCATTCCCATTTTTAACATGTCCTCCCTTGCTTTAAGGCCATCCTTAGACTTGCCTTTTATATTGAGTAATGTACCGATAACACTTTCAAATACGTTTTTTTCAATATGCATAACATCGAGAAAATGTCTCACGTACAAAGACTTCCAATATGGCAATTCAAAAAATATCGACCTTTTCTTCCACCCACCTTTCACAATCTTATGTGCAAAAGGCTTGCCAAACTCAGTACGCACATCTTTCACCTTTTCAAAAACTTGTTCACCTGACAATGCGGGTGGAGCTCTACGATGTTCGGTGTCTCCATTGAATGCTTTTCTCCACCCACGGTAATGATGTTTAGAATGTAAGAATCTACGATGACCGAGAAACACATTCTTCTGGCAAAGTTCCAATCGGATCGTATCGGTTCCGTCTTCACAAACAGGACACGCACGTTGACCTTTAATGCTATACCCAGATAGATTCCCGTATGCTGGAAAATCATTAATTGTGCCAAACAACATCGCCCTCAAATTGAAACTTTCTTTCCTATATCCATCATAAACCTCCACACCGTTCTCCCACAAAATCTTTAAATCTTCGATCAGAGGTGTCAAGTATACGTCTATGTCATTACCTGGTTGTTTAGGCCCAGAGATTAACATAGATAACATCATGTACTTACGCTTCATACATAGCCACGGAGGTAGGTTATAAATCATAAGAATCACAGGCCATGTGGTATGTGAAATACTTTGAAGACCATGTGGGTTCATTCCATCAGTAGATAATGCCAATCGAAGGTTTCTTGCTTCTGATCCAAACTCAGGATAATCATTATCAATCTTCGACCACTGTGGTGAATCAACCGGATGCCGATACTTTCCATCGGTAATTCTTTCATCTGCATGCCAAGTAAGATGTCTTGCATCGGTTTCACTACGAAACATGCGCCTAAATCTCGGAATTATCGGAAAATACCATAAGACTTTTGCGGGAGATAATCTTTTCTTATATCGAGACAAACCGCATTTGGGGCACTCAGTTAACGTTGCATATTCGTTACGAAACAAAATGCAATCGTTAGGACAAGCATGTATCTTATCATAGCTCATGCCAATAGAGCACAACATTTTTTTTGCCTCATAGGTTCGATTAGGAAGAAGATTATCATCCGGTAGCATTTCTCTCATAAGGGCCAACAACTCTGTGAAACTTTTATCCGACCATCCATTGCCCGCCTTTAAGTTGTACAACTTTAATACCGCAGAAAGTCTTGAGAATTTAGTGCAACCTTTGTACAACGGTTTCTCTGCATCGCTTACCATCCTCTCAAACATTTCAGGACAATCATGAAGATCTTCTTCCAGTGCTTCTACAATCTCTTCAACTCGATCACAATCATATGTTTCCGTGTCTTTGTCGTATGAAGCATAGGTCGTATTTCTTTTTCCACTCGATTCAACATTCCCGTTAATTTTCTCACCATGAAATATCCAACACTGATAACTTTGATCAATTCCATGCCTCAGCAAATGCGATTTCAATCCATGTGCGTCAACCTTACCAATATAACAACAACGCAAGCAAGGACAATGCATTCGTCTGGGGTTTTCAGCGTGTTGAACAACATACTTAACGAATTCCGCAACCCCACTCTCGTACTCTTTGGTCATTCGATCGGCACAGATCCATGTTTTATCCATGGTTTTCCTACTTATTAAAGTAAACAATCAATCCAGACGAAAATACATAACTAAGGTAGTATCATTGAATATCCTAACAATTTTAAAGTTCAATTCATTTTAAACTTCAAAAACATATACATAACCAATGTTAATATAAACTTCAATAACGTATCCGATACGCCAATATACCAACTTTAATTACCTCATCACTTTCATTTTTTATATTACAAGAATCAAACTTTTTCTATTACAATATACCTATAATTATACCTATAGAATGAAAGTGAGATGAACAACACTTTCACAGTTAAAAAGAAAAAAAACTACCTATTCAATCTTCAAGTATAATCACTAAGGAAACATGAAGTTTGAACAATATTGGACATCTAAATCCAAAATGATATTTAGAGTTTAAAGTCAAGTAGACACATACACTGTAACAAAACAATGTATGAAATTTAATACTACCTACCTACCTTTTTATGTGGGAAAACCATGTTTCATGTCCAAAATCTTATGTGTTCAATCTAAAAGTCTATAAATGGACCCCATTACTTGCCTAAACTTTATATTCAAATATTTGGACAAAATACTTGATGTACATGTAGAATAATTCCACAAAAATAGTACTCATAATTAATGTGACATTGTAAGGTATTCATATTTGCATATATATTAGATGATAAAGAAATATGCTTGCACTTACATAAAGACAAGAACAAGAATTTTTATTACTCATTCAGTTAGGATTGGCAATTGAGCATCAACAGTGTATTTTACAAACAAAAAGCAAGCATCAACAGTGTATTTTACAAATACTGATATTTTCCTAAATAACAGAGCATGAAAAAATGAAAAAATGCAGAACATACCGAAATGAAGGATTCTTCAAACACTTTCAGAAATGAAATCTTCTCAAAAAACCCTTGCAATGCCTGAAACCATATGCAAATAGAAATGACGAACAAATACTGAAATGGCTTGAAGAACAAAACGCATGCAGTAGAGAAATGAAGAACAAAACGCAGAATGAGATGAACATACCGCAGTAGAACTGAAGAACTGAGACCGATTCTTCAAACACAAACACTTTCTGGTATTGAAACCGAATGCTTTCAATGTATTCTCGTTCGCAGTTAGGGTTCGCTGGAGAGGTTTAATCGCTGGAGAGGGAAAACAGAAAGAACAGGAACGAAAATAGAAGTCTGAGTTTTAATTTTAATAAGACCTTAGACAGCGCTTTTATGGAAAGCGCTTTCTAAGATATGCCTTAGACAGCGCTTTCCAAAAGCGCTTTCTAAACCCCCCCCTTAGACAGCGCTTTTGGTTTTAAATATTTTTTTAATTGAAAGACATTAAACAGCGCTTTCTAAAAAGCGCTGACTAAGGTCTATATTTAACAGCGCTTTCTAAAAGCGCTGTCTAAGGGGGGGTCTTAGACAGCGCTTTTAGAAAGCGCTGTCTAAGACCCCCCCTTAGACAGCGCTTTCGTTATATTTTTTTAACATTTTCCGTGTTTTATTTTTATTTTAACCTTAGACAGCGCTTTCTTTTAAAAGCGCTGTCTAAGATGCGCTGTTAAAAAACCTTTTTGGCGTAGTGAGGTGGCATTAACGCTCCAATTAAACCATTTATAATATTGAAGTTCCTTCCTTTAATGGAAAAAGTGGTTGGACCATTACAATGATCGAATACGTATAAACCAAAGCTAACTATTCTAAACCTTAAACACTTAAGTTCTGAGTTTGGCATATCGTTGACAAGACTTTATCAATTATTTACTCAAAGAATCCTTCAATCTTGATACATTTAGGGTGTGTTTGGATGAAGCATTTTAATGAGGGAAAATAATTTTTTGAGCGAATTTGAAATGATTTGATCAAAATTCATTGTTTGGATAAAAATATGGAGAATTGTTAAAATGATGTAAATTTATGGAGTATTTTATTCATGTTAAATTTAAGGAATTTAAAATGACACCAAAAAGTAAAGGATTTCAAATTGCTTCATCACTCTATATAATATGGATGTTACATTGTTTATCATTAATTTTTCAAATTTTGCAAAATAGTTCTCATATTTAAAATTTACCCTCAAAATTTCTAAAAAAATAACAAATAAGTCCCTAATGATTTTCAAATTTTACAAATTGGTCCTTTAAAATTTTAAAAATATCAAATTAGTCTCTATTTTTCATATTTTAGATTTGACCCAAATTTTATAAAAATTATGAAAATTGCCCCATTTTTTTAAAAATGAATTATTTTAACATTCTATTCAAACAAAAGAATTTAAAATTGAATGAATTCTAATTGAATCATTTGAATTACATAGAATTTTGAATTTCTTAAAAATTCTCAATTACCTCATCCAAACACACTCTTATAGTGTGTTTGGAAGAAGCATTTTAATGAGGTAAAGTAATTTTTTGAGGTAATTTAAAATGACTTTACCGAAATCCATTGTTTGGATAAAAAATATGGCGAATTGTTAAAATGATGTAAATTTATGGAGTATTTTGTTCATGTTAAGTTTAAGGAATTTAAAATAACGTCAAAAAGTAAAGAATTTCAAATTGATCATTCACTCTATATAATATGAATGTTAAATTGTTAATTATTAATTTTTCAAATTTTGCATTATGGTCCTCATATTTTATAAAAGTTTATAATTTAACTTCTAAAACTTTCAAAAATTACAAATAAGTCCCTAATAATTTTTAAAGTTTTCAAATTGGTCCCTTCAAATTTTAAAAATTGCAAATTTGTCCCTATTTTTCATATTTTAAATTTGACCCAAAAGTTTTAAAAATTATGAAAATAATAATACCAAATATTTTACAATGAATCATTTTAATACTCCGTCCAAATAGGAATTTAAAAATGAATGAATTTCAATTGAATCATTTGAATTGCTTAAAATTTTAGATTCCCTAAAAATTCTCAATTACCTCATCCAAACACACTCTTAGGGTTTTGATCATAGCATATTGCTAGCAAGATCAACCTTAAGTTCTAATTCAAGAACATTTGGTGCCACTCTAGGCCTGAATTGAAATTTATTCCAGCCATACTCAAATTATTGTTTGAATGATTCACATGGAACCCAACCATCAATCACAACCTAAGGAGAATGAGAATTAGGAATTTCCCAAAGTTTAAATTGTCATTCAAGAGCTATTACACTGGAACAAAACATTGCAAGTGTAGGTACATTCGATATGAGGAGGTCGTGAAAATGAAGATGAGATAAAGGCTAAGCTCGATATTCCTCAAACCATATCCCAATGCACCAATTTCAATGAATTTTAAACCTTTGTCAATCCAATTTTTCAATGGTAAGTGTAACACCCAGTTGATTTTGATTAATTTGATGTATTTGTTATAAATTTTGAGGATTTCTTGATGTTATGATGTTGTGATGATTTAGATTAATATTTTGATAATATTAATTTAGAAGTATTGTGACATTATTTAATTATTTAAGATTAATTAAATAAATAAGAGAAATAAGGAGTTGGGGGTATTGAGGTCTTTTAGTAGAAGATTAATGAGGGTAAGAAGGGAAAAGACTAATGAGGTCCTAAGGGCAAGATTGACTAAGAGGGTAGAATTTGGATTGTACGATCATTTGGAACGATCATACTTGGGAAAAGAGAAGGAGAGCTCTGAAGAACAAAGCTAGAGTTTGAAAGCTTGAGGTTTTGCGAGAAGTTATCGAATGAATCCAATGAATTAAGGTATGGGGAGTAATTTCGTTCGGCATTGTAATGTAGAGATATGATCTGGGGTTTTGAGAGAGAATCTTAGGGTTATGGGGTTTTGTTGATGAATTTGCTATATGTTGATGATTTATGATGAATTTGATGATAATTGATGATGTTAGATGATACCATGATAAATATGGATTGTGTTGATGATTTTTTGGTTTGTTGTTGCTGGAAACTGTTTTTTAGAGGGATTATATCGCAGAGGAGCGATCTCAGATCGCATGATTTTCTTGACGAATCGCGATGATCGCTTATCAAGCGAGTGAAGATTTTGAAACTCTCAAAACAGAGAGTTAGTCGCTTAGCGAGACCTAACTTTTTTGAAAAATTATTTAATTCTAAAAAAATTATTTAATTGATGTACTTTGTTGTTATAAGATGATTACGATGTTTTAGAGAAGTTTATGATGTGTTTAGAGGCTATATGTGTAGGAATTTGTGATAAAAATGATTGTATGACGAATTAAGTAGTTTATGAGTTTATGAAGTAAGATGATATGAATTAGAGGAATATGATAAATGAATGATTGACATGATGATTGACGATGAATTCGGATGTAATGCTTAAGATGTTTTGATGAGGTGTGTTTATATTGCGTCTTGCATTCATGGCATAATTATGAGGGGACTTTGGTTCATTGGTAGCTTCAATCCCATCGTGCGGATTGAAGTGATGTGATGTTATGATGTGCTCCTTTGTGGAGGGTTGATGGACCAGTGTCCATCCATGAGTATATTTCGGTACCACATGCATAATAAGAGGACTACATATTCATTCTAAATGACATATCATGATTTGCATTGAGTTTGTGTTGTGATGTGATGTAATTGACTTTGTGTATAAATGAGTTTTGTGTTGAATGATTACATTTGTGTAGTCTATGTTTATGATTCTCATTTTTATATTACTTTATTGAATGTGAATTTACTCACCCTGTCTGCCTTTTGTGATGGTCTATTATGCCATCATGCATATACCCAAGGTTAGCTTAGTGCGCGGTTTAGCTTGGAGTTAGTATGTCGTATTTTGTTTAGTTAGATGTGGAGTCATGTTCTATGTACAGTAACATCGGGATGCAAAATTTTGAGAACTCTAAGTTTAATGGTTGATTTAATTTGAATGTTCTTCTAAAAGATAATCCGAATTGAACATGTTTTATAATGATTTGTGAAAACCTTTTAATTATAAAAGTAGTATTTGAATTGTTTCTTTGTTACGCTGCATAATTATTGAATTATTTGGTTGGTCGTTCATGAGTTATAACCCGTGTTACGAGACAGGACTTACAATGAGGTTTGATATGTTTTTTTTGAAGATGTGATACCCTTTTTATAAGTTTACTCTGATTAAATTGAATTATATATGTGATGGGGTAAAAAGGGTGTTACATTAGTGGTATCAGAGCATGTCGGTTTGTCCGGTCGTGTCGTGTCATTGTTATTCGTGTCGGTTGTTGCATATAAGTGTATTGTGGTTGAGTTGTTCTTCTGATGTTGTTGTTGATTTGCAGAATGGCTGCGAATCATGCTCTTGCGGATGCGGTGGCTGCACTTGCTCAAGCTACGACACATAACAATGTTCGTGATGAGTTTCATGCATTGGGGGTATTTCAGACGAATAATCCACCAAAGTTTGAGGGTACCCGTGAACCGGAGAACGCGCATATGTGGCTTAAGGAAATTGAGAAGATTTTCAGGACTATGGCGTATTCCGATGCTCAGAAGGTGCAGTCTGGCACCCACATGCTAGATGAAGAGGCTGAGGATTGGTGGGATAATATTCGTTATATATTGGAAGGGGTTGGGGTTGCAATAACTTGGAGTGTATTCAGGAAGGAATTTCCAAGCAAGTATTTTCCTGAAGATGCTCGTGGCAGGAAATAGGTTGAATTCTTAGAGCTGAAGCAGGGAAACATGACAGTGGCAGAGTATGCTGTCAAGTTCGAGAGGCTAGTGAAGTTATGTCCTCACTACAACCGTGATGATGTTGAGTTTTCCAATTTCCTAAAGTTTGAGAATGGGATGAGACCAAAGATCAAGCAGGGGATTGGGTGTCAGCAGATCCGTAGATATGCTGAATTAGTTTATAAAAGTAGAATTTATGATGAAGATAGTCGAGCTCGATCTGCTCACTATAAGCAGGTGAGTGAGAAGAAAGAGAAAGGCCAGTTTCGAGGGAAACCTTATGCGACTCTGTAACACGGTTGGAGAACTGACTTTTAGTTATGTTGCGGATAGCAAAAGTCGCCACCGATTTTTATTTTATCCAAAGGAAAGGCATAAAAGAACAGGAAAGACCTTTTAAAATATTTTTGGGTCCGGGGGGTAGGTTATGTAAAGGGAAGGTGTTAGCACCCTTTACATCCATGGTTATCCATGGGCTCTTAGTTACTTAGCTCACTTTAAAATGTTTTTTGAGAAGTGTAGTGTGTGATTAGAAATTTTCTTAAGTACTTTATAATGATCCATGTACGGATATATATAAAGCCTTTGTTTTGAAAATTGTTTGAAAAAATGTGAAGTGTTTGAAATGTTTTTGAAAAGTGAGCAAGTACATAAGAGGAACCTACCCTAAGTTAAGTCTTTTCTGTTCTTAAATATCCTTTAAATGGTAAGACTATCCCTATTATTAAGGAATAGGTAGTCATTACCTTGGATGTGAGGGACAAGTGAAGGGACATCTATTATTTAGGCAACTGTGAGGTGTATAAGCAATTCGAAAGGACTTATCATCTTTATTCGAAAGGGACAAGATCATTACGAAGGCAACATTCGAAGGGACTTGATCTTTTTATCTGTTTAAGGGACTAGATGATATGAGATGAGGTACTTTGCTTTATACACCCTACTTGACCTTTTGTTTAGGCAACTTGAGAGGTAACCCTTAAGAAGTGAGATGACGATCCAGGATCGACTTACGTGTGTGAGTGTACCAATTTAAATATTTATCTTTAAATTTAATGAGCTAAATTTTTAAATACAAACATGTTTTTTTACTCCCTATTTTACTAACCATAGCATTTAAAATATAAATATTAAAAATTACTACTACAAATATTACATAAGGGATACAATTACATAATAAGAATAATAAATAAATTAAATAAGCAAATAAATAATGATAAATAATTGGGTTAGTAACAATAAAATAAAACAAAAATCATATAATATATAAATAAATGGGGTTAGTAAAAATAAATAAGAATGAAAGAACTTAGCATAATAATGAATAATAAATTAAAAGTTCAAGTTTTAATAAACAATTATTTTTTAAGATTTTAAGAAGAAAAATAAACAATTCATATTATATACTAATTATTATAAAGATTTAAATTATATATACATGTTATGAAAAATAATGATTAATTATAATTAAATAAACATATTATAAAAATAAATTATTTATAAGATTAAATTAGGAGTTTTTAATTATTTTAAGCATAATCTAAAATTATTTACATGCAAAAACTATATTAAATAATAATTATAAACAAATTATAAAAATATATACATAATTAAAGTTTACAAATAAATAAATTAAAAGTTATAATATAATTAGATCTTATGTAAAAGAAAATTAGGGTTTGATTATTTAGAAAAATACATTAGGATTTACTTCTTAATTAAAATATAAACAAAAATTATGAAATTAAAATAATCAAATAAATTAATATTTACAATTAGGGTTTATAAAAATAATTAGGTTTTATAAAAATATTTTTAGGGTTTTAGAAAATATTAGGGTTTATATACTTTTCTACAAATTAAATCAATTTATTCACAAATTATATATATATACATACATATTATAAATAAAAATATTTTTTATAAAAGAAAATATGAAGTTTTTAAGAATATTGAATAAAAGTATTTTAATGATATTTATAAATTGTATTTTGATAATTTAATAAAATAGAAATAATTAAAATAAGAAAATAATGAAAAATTGCTCAAAAAGAAAGGACCTGGGATTTGAACCCAGGTCCCTTACCTCCAAACGCAGCACCAAAACCTCTCTGGCCAACATACACTAGTGATAGAGATTGAGATCCACAAGCCTTTGTTTCACATCCTGTAAAAAATCATAACAAAACAAAAAATAACACAAAAAGGGCCTGGGGGGATTCGAACCCAGGACCCTCAACCAAACAAACATACACTTCAACCATCCAGCCAGAAGGGCGCATCTGTATGTATAATCATCACAAATAATAATATATCAAGTCTTGTAATAAATGAGAAAATGTAGCAAAAAGAATGCTGCCTCCAGGAATCGAACCCAAGCCTTGAAGCAATACACGCGCATCCCTCACCACTAGGGCAAGCAAGCTTCTGTGAAACAAATTAACAACAATACAATAAAATATTAAGGCAAATATTTGAATTCCAAAACGCGTGCCAAGGTCTTCGTCTTCTTCCTGGCTACCTTCGAATTTTGTTGCGAATTCACCTACACATTTTCCTGCGAGTTCTTGATATCCATAACCTGCGAATTTCAAACAGCAAGCAAACAGTACAATTTTCTTCAATTGATTAGAGCATTGTGATTCCCAGAGCTTACACAATCATCCTATGTTTTTCAAATTCATTTATATTAGGTTTAGTGTGAAGCCCTAAAAGCTTGGCCGAAACCCTAACAATGGCAATTCCTTAAACCTGTATCAAAACTTCAATTAAACAACCCAGAAACAATCAACAACTCAATACAAACATGAAACAATGATCAAATTTCATTTATAACACACAAATATAAGAAAACGAAAAAAGTCATCAAAGCATGAAAAGTTTGATTCGGGTTATGCATTATGTCATGTTTTTGATGCTTTTAATGATTGGAATAGGTTCAATGATGTCCATAGAACATGTATCAACCTTCAAATTGCCTTGAAAGAGCTTGAAGAGTGAAATCCGAATTGTGTTTTTGGTGAGTTTTGGAAAATTGGAAACTTACTCTTGAGGCAAAATTTTCGTCCCCTATGCATTGTGATGGTTTGTATACTTATAGTTGGATGAAACTAGGTCAAAAAAATGGATGGTTGTTTGGACTTTTTGGATTCAAAAGATTGAAAAAGATCATGGCTTGAATTTCAAATATTTTTTAATGAAACCTTTCTATCTTAAGACAATCATCATCAATTGCATATCAATCTGATCCAATTCATGTTTATGACTTTCTAAAATCAAAATATATTTTAAATCTTCATATTTGATATTTTATTTAAATTTAAAATGATTTTTAATATAAAAAATCATAATAAATAAAATAAATAAAATAAAATTATGAAAATATTAAATAAATTTCGTGCATGATGTCATGGAACACCTAGGGTCACAAAAAGTTCAGCCCATTTGAAGAATTATGGTTTTAAGACCCTATTTTCTTCATAAACCACCCAAAAATTTCCCAACTTTGCAAGGGCACAAATCCTTCAATTTTAATGCTATGAAGGTGTTCTTGGACATTTTGGAAAGCTTAAAGAGTCCTCTAACCAACCCCATTGGTTTCATGTCCATATCATTTATCATTCTCAAGTTATGCCCTTTTGAAGTTGTTGACTTTTTGTTGACTTTCAAAAGGACCTATAATGTCTTAGCTCATACCTTCCAAATGAAGCATTTTTGGGATTGGCTTGTGAGACACAAAGTTGTAGAGAATTAAATTTCCTTCAAAATGAGCTTTGTATGGGAAAAATTTGATGAAGCATGTGAAAGTTATGGCTGGTCAAAGTTCAGTTGACTTTTCCTGAGGAAACCCTAATTTAGAAACCTCTGATTCTTGATGATCTGAAATATCCTTGATGAATAATGATCAACCCTTGATCAAATGATGAATTTTACTTCATATACTTGATGTTGACAAAAAATCATGAAGTTTGACTTTGGGTTTGACCATAGTTGACCTCAGTTTGACTTTTTAACTGTTTTGACTGATTTTGACCTATCTGATCATCTGACTGAGCAAACCTTTGAGAAAAGTCTTGAAACATGTCATGGGGATTCTTGAACACATATAAGATGCTATGAAGCTCACTTTAAGTCTTGGAAGTTCATTTATCCTGATTAAAGTCAAAACCCTAGTTTTGGATGTACTGCTTAGGAGGATGCATTGTCTGAGGGAATTGTCAAATCTTCTGACTAATTATGAACTTTGTGAACCTCATAAGATGTCTTGTGAACCTTGTGAACCTCATGAGAGGTCTTGTGAACCTTGTGAACCTCATGAGAGGTCTTTTGAACCTTGTGAACCTCATGATAGGTCTTGTGAACCTTGTGAACCTCATGAGAGGTCTTGTGAATCTTGTGAACCTTGTGAATCTCTTAGCACACAAAGTCTTGTTTTGTGAGGGCAAATTTTGGGGTGCAACAGCTGCCCCTGTTCAATTTTCTGAAACCTGAGGGGTTAGATTGGTATATGTGCCAATCGTGACCTGGAAGGTTGAAGGGGATTGAACACAAAAGCCCAAAAATTTGCACTCACCGGTGCGTAGAGTGATACTGATGACTAGCTGTATATGCTTGAGTGGGCTTAAAGATGCCACTTGGAGAAAAGTTCTTCAAATATATCTCTTGGAGAATAAAGTAGTCCAAAGCATGAAAATATAGCTTTTGTGAAGATAAACAACATCCCAACATAGTGAGATAACCTTTGGGAAGATAAACAACGGCCCAAGGTAAAGGTATAACCTTCAGGAGGATAAACAACGTCCTAAGGTATAAGTATAAATTTTGGGAGGATAAACAACGGCCCAAAGAAATGATAGCTTTCAGGAGGATAAACAACGTCCTGAGGTATAATGATAGCTTTCAGGAGGATAAACAACGTCCTGAGGTATAAGTATAACTTTTGGGAGGATAAACAACGGCCCAGAGTCATGATATGGCTTTTGAGAAGATAAACGACGTCTCAAGATAGCCTTCGGGAAGATAAACGACGTCCCATGATAATGAGGTAACCTTTGGGAAGATAAACAACGGCCCAAGGTCATGATAGCTTTCAGGAGGATAAACAACATCCCGAGGTAATGAGATAACCTTTGGGAAGATAAACAACGGCCCAAGGTCACAAGTTGTTGATGAAGTTTGTCTGCTGGAGAATTAATCTGAAAAACAAGATTATAACATTCTGCGCGATAATATTATGTTATGTATTATGTATGCATGTATAATATGGTGCACTTAAGTAATGTATTTATGGATATGTATGTTATGGTATGATGTAAATGATGTATGTATGCATCATGCAGTCTGAAGCGTTTGGATATCTTCGTATAACAACTGCTGGCCAGGGAAAATAAATCCCGATTCGTTGCTGAAGAATATGAGGAACTTGTTCCCGTCTTGTTTGATAATATAGTATTCATAACCTCCCGTCTTCGTTTGATAGTAAGGTATACATAACCTCCCGTCTTCGTTCGATAGTAAGGTATACATAACCTCTCGTCTTCGTTTGATAGTAAGGTATACATAACCTCCCGTCTTCGTTCGTCGTACTCCTATTGAAAAAATAAATTCCCGACTATCCGTATGAGGATAAAAGAGATGGATATAAATTCCAGGGGAGATGTGACTCGAAGTACTTATGAAGATGGATTTGCCCTACTGGGGGGCTTGTAACTGTATCGTAGGGATGACCTGGCGAAGCTTCGTTGAATTCCTTCCCTCGTTCGTCCTTAGTAAATACTATTACTTCATTTTCATGCATTTTTGGTAAACATCAATCATATTAAGCATTTATGCATTTCTGGTAAACATCAATCATATTCAAAAACATACATACATTCAAACACAACCAATGGACGTTTCGCTTATGTAAATAGGGTAAAAGTAAATCTGGATTTAAAGATGGAATTTTATTTATATCACAAAGTGACCTATACATAGGTAAGTTTGTACAAGGACACAGAAATCCTAGTAAGAGGAATTTGTCATAAAAAAATTTTCAAAACAAAGAAAATCAGCTACGCGGGAAATAATCCTATTGAGTTTCAATTCTACTATTGCCATTATCTTCAAGTATCTCATCTTCTGCTGTCGGGACGGAAACGATTGGATTGAGCTTTATCTGTTCGAGCTTGAGTAAGTAGTACAACTAATTGTAGTTTCATAGGTGATCCAAACGAGACATAGTCATACGCTTTAGTCCCTAACTTTTGCCTGGATTGCCCTTTCAGGTTTTCAATCCACCGGGATACCCTTTTTTGCCCAAGCCGCCTTTTCAGGTTTTCGACTTGCCGGGTGTACATCTTTTTTTTTATATATCCCTAATTTTTGCCCGAACCCTTTTGGTTCGCCGGGATGCCCTTATTTTTGCCTAGGCCAGTCAACCTAGCGGGTCTCTCTTTATGCGTAGTATTTTTTAACTATGTCTGCGTTTACAGGCTGCGGGAAGTCTTCACCGTCCATAGTAGTAAGTATCATGGCACCTCCTGAGAATACTGTCTTGACTATAAATGGTCCTTCATATGTAGGATTCCACTTGCCCCTAGGATCACCCTGTGGTAATATGATACGCTTGATTACCAAGTCACCAGCCTGATATACCTTTGGCTTAACTTTCTTATTAAAAGCCTTAATCATCTGTTTCTGGTACATCTGGCCATGACAAACAGCTGCTAACCTCTTCTCATCAATCAAATTTATCTGGTCAAGTCGGGTCTGAATCCACTCATCTTCATCTAAGCCTGCATCCTTCATAATTCTTAAGGAGGGAATCTGAACTTCAATGGGTAGAACTGCCTCCATACCATATACTAAGGAGAATGGGGTTGCCCCTGTTGAAGTGCGTATTGTAGTACGATAACCATGAAGAGAAAATGGTAACATCTCATGCCAATCTTTGTAAGTAATAGTCATCTTCTGTATAATCTTCTTGATATTTTTGTTAGCAGCTTCAACTGCCCCATTCATCTTCGGCCGATACGGAGAAGAGTTGTGATGCTTAATCTTGAACTGCGTGCAGAGATCAGTAATCATAGTGTTGTTCAGATTAGAGCCATTGTCCGTAATAATCCTTTCAGGGATATCATACCTACATATGAGATTATTCTTAATAAATCGAGCCACAACATTCTTGGTAACAGATGCAAATGAAGCTGCCTCTACCCACTTCGTGAAGTAATCAATAGCAACCAGGATGAAACGATGCCCATTATAAGCAGTAGGTTTGATCTCACCAATCATATCAATGCCCCACATGGCAAAAGGCCAAGGAGCAGTCAACACATTCAATGGTGATGGAGGTATATGGACTTTATCAGCATAAATTTGACACTTGTGACACGTTCTGGAATGTTGATAGCAGTCAGCTTCCATAGTAGACCAATAGTAACCTGCTCTCAATATCTTCTTTGCCATAGTATGACCACTAGAATGAGTGCCAAAGATCACATCATGCATATCTTCCATAATCTTTGTTGCTTCCTTCTTATCCACACAACGAAGCATAGTTGAATCATGATTGCGCTTGTACAAAATCCCATTACTCAAAAAGAACTTAGCAAAAAACCTCCTCAGAAACTTCCTATCTTTGACAGATGCCCCTTCAGGGAACTCCTGAGCTTCAAGATATCTTTTCACTTCATAGAACCAAGGCTTCTCTTCTGCTTCTTTAGTGTCAATCTCATTGCAGTATGCAGGCTTCTCAAATCTATCAATAGTAATCTTGGGAGCTTCATCATCCCAGCTGATCTCGAACATGGATGCCATGGTGGCTAAGGTATCTGCCAACTGATTCTCTCTTCGTGGAATATGTCCAAAGGTAATCTCTTTAAAATGTGGGATCAAAGACAACACATGCTCTCTGTAAGGAATGAGATTATCATGTTTGGTATCCCAATCTCCTTTAATCTGACTTACTACTAGGGCTGAATCTCCATACACGTCAAGGAACTGAATCTTCATATCAATGGCAGCTTTAATACCCATGATACATGCCTCATACTCAGCCATGTTATTAGTACAATAGAAACAAAGTCTGGAAGTAATCGGGGTATGACAACCTTCAGGGGAACTGATCACAACACCAACACCATTACCAAGTGCATTAGAAGCTCCATCAAAAACCATAGTCCATCGGGATCCTTGTTCAGGTCCGTCATATTGTCCAGGTTCTTTGGTAATAATCATAATATCTTCATCAGGGAACTCAAAACTCATTGACTGATAATCATCCACTGCTTGATGAGCCAAATGATCAGCTACAACACTTCCCTTAATGGCCTTCTGAGTAGTATACTGTATATCATATTTTGTTAAGATCATTTGCCATCTTGCAATTCTTCCGGAGAGAGTAGGTTTCTCGAATATGTACTTGATTGGATCCATCTTCGAAATCAACAAAGTAGTATGGGTCAACATATACTGTCTTAGTCGGCGAGCAGCCCATGCCAAAGCGCAGCAAGTTTTCTCGAGCAGTGAGTATCTTGTTTCACAGTCGGTAAACTTTTTGCTAAGGCAGTATATTGCCTGCTCTTTTCTCCCAGACTCGTCATGTTGCCCCAACACACACCCCATTGAGTTGTCTAATACTGTTAAGTACATAATCAAGGGTCTTCCATCAACTGGTGGCATCAATATTGGAGGTTCTAGCAAATATTTCTTGATTTCATCAAAGGCAGACTGGCATTCATCATTCCATTCCATTACCTGATCTTTCTTCAACAACTTAAAGATTGGCCCGCAGATAGCAGTTAATTGGGAAATAAACCTTGCAATATAATTCAATCGTCCCAAGAAACCTCTAACTTCCTTCTCAGTACGGGGAGCTGGCATCTCTCGTATAGCTTTCACTTTTGCAGGATCTACTTCAATACCTTTTCCACTGACAATGAAACCCAGGAGCTTACCAGATCTAACTCCAAAAGTACACTTGTTTGGGTTCAATCTCAACTTGTATTTCTTCAACCTCTCAAACAACTTATGCAGATGATCAAGATGTTGTTCTTCATTCTGGGACCTGGCTATCATATCATCCACATACACCTCTATCTCATGATGAATCATATCATGAAACAAAGCCACCATAGCACGCTGATATGTTGCCCCTGCATTCTTCAAACCAAATGGCATCACTTTATAGAAAAAGGTGCCCCATTGTGTAACAAATGTTGTCTTCTCCATATCTTCAGGTGCCATCTTGATTTGATTGTAACCAGAGAAACCATCCATGAACGAGAATACCTTATGCTGAGCAGTGTTGTCAACCAGAACATCAATATGAGGAAGTGGAAAGTCATCTTTGGGGCTGGCCTTATTCAAATCCCTGTAGTCTACACACATACGTACCTTACCATCTTTCTTAGGCACCGACACCACATTTGCAACCCACTGAGGATAAGAAGTCACAGCTAAGAACCCTGCATCAAATTGTTTCATTACCTCTGCCTTAATCTTATCTGACATTTCAGGACGCATGCGACGAACTTTCTGCTTCTTTGGACGACAATCTTCTTTTACTGGTAAACGGTGAACCACAATGTCTGTATCCAACCCTGGCATATCTTCATAGGACCAAGCAAAGATCTCCACATAGTCATGTAACATCTGAACCAATCTGCTTTTGACACTATCCTCTAATTCATCCCCTATCTTGACTTCTTTCCTGTTTTCTTCAGTTCCCAGATTCACAACTTCGACTGGCTCTTCATGTGGCTGTATAGCTTTCTCTTCTTGTTGTAATAACCTAGCAAGCTCTACAGGTACTTCACAATCGTCCTCATTCCCATCTTCAGCTTGATAGATCGGATTCTCGAAATTATAATTGGCAATAGTAGAACTGTTATCAACAGGATCCAGAGTGGATGAGGATCTGCATTTTAGGGATGTGGGTGTGTGTAAGAACACATAACTGATAAAATAAAAATAAGACAAAAGAAAGACAAGGAACACAATATTTACTAAAACGAAACGTCCACTGATTTTTATTGAATGAAGTATGCAAATGAAATGACATCCCGTAACAAGCCCACCATTGTGCCCCGGGTAAGGCACAAGGCTTAAGAGTTTTAATTGTTCAAAAATTACAAACTTTAAAAGTAACAACACAGTAATAGTATTTACTCCTGACTAAAGGAGATAGGAATAACATCTTCAGCTTTCCAATTATTGAGCCCAGCACCCACAGTAGGAAAGATCCAAGCATCCTAGTTGTAGTCTTCATCATAGTCACCCACAGCATTGATCTGATCCTTCATAATCCCCTGATTGGTGATACGAACAGCACGAGCACGATGAACAGCCTTCTGGGGCTCTGCAGTGAAACCCAAACCAAATTTGTCAGACTTGTAAGGAATGTCAGGAAGCTGACCCCAAATAGTACAACCACCTTCATCCACCACAGCTCTAGCATCTTTAAGGGAAGCCATTATAGGAGGTACTCTGGTGACCACAGGAACTTTCTTGACAACAGGAGGAGCTTCATAATTATTAACAATCCAAGGAACCACTTCAAACGTCTGACATGGAGTTTCAACATATTCACCTTCCATTTCAAGATATTTAAAGGTGTTCACATGGCTAACTATATTTCCTTCCTCTCCATAAACAGTGACAACTTTTCCTTCTACGGGATATCTCAGTTTCTGGTGTAAAGTGGAGGTTACAGCACCTGCCCCATGGATCTAGGGACGTCCAAGCAAACAAGAATACGACAGACGAATGTCCATTACATAAAAGGTGGCATTGAAGACCTGAGTGTCATACCCCAAATTTGTCCTACCTGCCATTTTTTACTGTCTAACCATCATTTCAAAAGGGAAAATCGATGGATGCCCAATTCATTTTCTTTTCATTCTAAAAAAAAATCTTTTGTATTTTTAAACCAAAATTTTCTTATTTTCTTTTTATCTTCCAATTTTATTTTCCATTACTATTATTATTATTGGTTTTTAGTTATTATGATTATTCTCATTAATCCCCATTTCTATTTATTTTTAAGCAAAACCAAACTAGGCCCATTATCTTTTTTAATCTCATTTATTTTAACAAAAAACTACAAAAAATATTTCTTATTTTTTATGATCCTTATTATTATTTTTGTTACTATTTTTATCATTTACTAGTATTTTTATTTTTTTTAGTCTTATAATTCTTACCCCTTATTTCAATGTATTTTATTATTATTATTATTATTATTACTATTTTCATTTATTATTATTTCTTTTATTTTCATTTATTATTAGTTTTACTATAGTCATTATTATTATTATTATTATTATTATTATTATTATTATTATTATTATATTGTTTCTATTACTTTTTCTTTTGTTATTAATTATTTTTATTATTAGTATTATTTTGAGTTTGTTAGAATTTTGTTCCTTTTATCAGTACAGTCATAATAAAACAATACCCACTTTTTCAATTTCACCTTTCTCTCACCACAACAACCAATTTCATCCGTTCCAAAAATCATACACACAACACAATCTTTACAAACTTTTTTCCACTCATAACAACCAAATTCTTACCCAATTTCCCAGCTCATAGAATCTCTCAATCCTATCCAAATCTTCACTCAAAACTCCTTTTTACCCTCACTAACTTTCTGTTATATAAACAACACTGATTTTCTTCACAAAGCAAGCTTGAAAACCACCATAACCCCTTCATACATCAATAATCAAGCTTCACGAAAATACAAAGAAAAAAAAACACAAAAAATTCCAGCATATTTTTTTCATAACCTATAATAATCACACTTTTTCCCATAAACTAGCACAAGCATATTCAAACCGAATTCTTCTCCAAATCCGAAAAATACCATAAATCCACTGAATAAACGACTAATTTTCCTCACACCTTCACAAAGAACAACCAAAACCTTCTTTTCTTCAACCATTAAACACCACCAAAATACAACTCTGCAGATCTTTTCACACTTTATCACCTTCTCCACAAATTTCACACCAACAATACCAAAAATCCTTTTCACAGAACAACTTTTCAACTCATTCACAAACATACACAACAAAACCGAAACACCACCTTCCAGCAACAGCCGCGAAATCCATCACCCGTAAGCCACTCTCTCACCGAATCGGATCCGTCAACCTCACCTTCAGCCACTCGACCCAACCGCTACCTCCTCTAGCAAACAACCTCACCGCTCTCACCGCTTGAACCACTAACCACTTGAACCGCAGCTGGAACCGAGAACTGCCGCAGAAACGCCGTTTCATCGCTCACACCAAACCTGCGCCGCCATTTTTCAAAACCACAACCAAACCAAACACTTCCGGCCAGAACCCCCATAATCTCCACCGCAGCAAGCCAACAAACCCGTAAACCAGAAAAACCATTCACAGCCCAAATCAAAACCAAAAAAGAACCAGCAACATCCACCGTGAAAACATCTCAACTCACCTCTAAACTCGGAAACGAAACTCAAACCAAAGCCACAACCGCTTCAAACGAAACCCTTTTCGCGCAAACACACAAAAACCTTTCCATCCGTCAAGCCACTTCATCCGCTACCGGTGAACCCAAAACCCACCGTCGCGAAACCTTGTCACCGCAGTGAAACCCTTACATCCGTCCGCGACCACCAAACACAAACGCGAAGAACAAAGCCACCGATTTGAACTGGAAGCGGCGGCGAATCCATGAGCAAGAGGGAGATAACCGAGTCGCTCCGCCGTGCTATTTTTTTGAACTGTGAATGGATTTGAGCGTATGAGAGACAAAGGGTAAATCTCCTTTCCTTTTAATTTGTTTTTTATAAGAGCCCTGTGTTTCTTTTATTATTATTATTATTATTTTATTTTTTATTATTATTATCATTGTTAAGTTTTAATTATATCAGCTCCCATTTTCTTTTGTTAAGTTTTTTGCTGTTATTAGTTTTATTTTTTTATATATATGTTTGTGTGGAGCTATTGGACCTGATCTGCTCATTATCAACACCCGCAAATCCAATGCATACACCCCATCTGTATTTAGTTTTTTACTTTTGTTATCTTTTTCTATTCATAAAGTTAATGACTATTTTCTACATTTATTTTACTCCTTTTTTATAATAATCTATTTGTTAAATTTTATTTTTTCTCTCTTTGTAAAAAAAATGGTGTTTATTTCTTAAAAAAAAAATCTTTCAAAAGAATATTTAAATTTTCATTTGATCTTTATTCTTGTTTAAGGGCCAATGATATACTAAACGGCCAATTTATCGCCCGATTCTAATCGGTGATTTTTTGGTCAATATGAGGCCCCCCTTTGTATTTAATTTTTCATTTTTATTATTCCGACAAAACAAACATGTAAATCAATTTAATTTATTTTATTATTCTTATCATTATTTAATTTATTCAATTTAATTTAATTCTAGCAAATTCAATTTATTCATTTAAAATTACGATTCGACTCCTTATAGAATGGTTCCCATTTTGAACCGATTCTAAGGCAGTTCACGAACAAAATTTTGTCGCGTCCCAAAAAGGTCCAACGCCTTCAAATAGTTGCGCTCGATTAAAAGGTCCAACGCCTTCGAATAGTTGTGTCCCGAATAAACAGGCTGAACGCCTTCGAATAGTTCAAACACACTGCACACACGCTTTCTCTTGGGCTAATTACAACGAGACCTTTTTATTTCTCGCAATCCCCTGTATTTATTTTGTATCCCTCTCCCATTAATTTGTACGCACTTTATATTTTGTATTTATTTTAATTCTGAATCCTTGGTCCAACGCCAAGCGATTGCACTTGCACACTCGCACTTTATTTTCCAGTTATTTTCGTTTATTAGGATCCACTCCACCTTTGCGAGCCGAGCGCTTCGTGCCTCGCTAACAAACCACAAAATAAACATCCACTTGCATTTACCTCTAAACTTCAAAAAACCAAAATGTTTCGATTAGATCCAAACCCTTGATCCAACGTCAAGCGGCTTTAGGAAATAAAAACACTTTAACAAAAACGAGAAGACTTGTACGACACGAGCCTTAAGTGGTAGAAAGGAGGATAACGAGCTCTCGTTACTCGCTCCGATTATTTCGACGCAGGACGCTCGTCTTGTTGGGAGATATAAACTATCCATAGTCTTTAGTGCATTTCAACTCCTAAACCCTTTCATCGACGAAAGGTAATAAAATCAACATCCATTACCCTTAGTAGGTCGAACTACGAGGCTCTGACTTTCCCATTGCACGCGGGAGTACGTAGGCACGAGGATCTCCATCCTTGCCGAGCACCTAGGTTCAATCTAACTTATAATTCAACTCATTTCCCTCTAGCAAGCAATTCGTTTAAGCATAGACATCCTTTCTCACGCGTTAACTTAGATGGTTCCCATCGAGTACGATGGATGTAGGGGGTGCTAATACCTTCCCCCTGCATAACCGACTCCCGAACCCAGGCAATGGTTCCGTTGACCTTTGTCCTCATCCTTCTCTTCCCGGGTTGTATCTATATCTCCCCTTTCCCTCTTCGGGAATAAATAGAATTAGGTGGAGACTTTTCAGTCCGTCCGGCATGCGGCTTCGTTCATTCGGATCGCGTGAGGTCGTATTTTTCAGGGTACGACAGCTGGCGACTCTGCTGGGGATTGGTTCACCCCTATGCGAGTCAAGCCTAGTCTAGGTTCTCACACTTGTTTGGATGTTTGCTTTTATGCCTTGCTTGTTTATTTTTATCGTTTTCTTTATCGCTTTCCATATTACATACCTTGTGGCTCCTTGGTACTATAATTTGGATCGATACTTTGCAAAAGAAACTTGAGGGAAAAGCTCTATACCCGGGCTTGCGAGTATAAACATAAGTTAGCGAGGTTGTGTAGTATGGGCTCCCGAGAGAACCACTCTCGTGGGTTGTCGATACGAAAACCTCACTCGGAGTAGATTCTATTGAGAATACTGACAACCGTCAAGTCCTTGACGTGTGTGCTCAGCTGCTTTCATTAGAGTCATCAACTCTGAGGACCTTTAGAACCTTTTGGTTAAAACATCGGTTGATGGTTGTGTAGTATGGGGCACCAGGGTTCGCCCTCGCGTGGCTCGATACGAAAACCTCACTTGGAATAGACTTACTCAATGGAGTTGATTGACTGTCAAAGAATGTATGAAATTGACATGTGCATCAAACAGTTGAGAAAGTTCCATAACTCCAGGACTTTGTTTTAAACCTTGTGTCGATGATCACGTAGTATGGACTCCCGGGAAAATTTGCTCTCGTGGGTTGTCGATACGAAGATCTCACCCAAAATAGATTCATATAGCGGAGTCAATCAACCGTCATGTTTATGGCGTGTGTGTTGAACAGCCATATGAATTGATAACTTTGGGATCCCTAAAACTTTAGAGTCTACCCAGTGAATTCCTGATCAGAGTATCCTCCATCTGTACCTTGGGCTCATGAGACCCTGATCTTGTGATCCTGGATTCTGATATTGCATATCATATCATTTGCATTATTTGTTCATCTTGCATTTCATTCCAAAGCTGAAAACTTATTTCATGTTCCTCCATCTTCAGTAAATCAAGCTGGTTTCCCGACGCCCGTATCGAGCTAGACGACCGTATCTAACTAGAGCCAACACTAGAAGACTGATGGATGTGATTCAAGAAGAACAAGCTGCTATGAGGGAAGAGATTGACTCGGTCAAAGGCAAGATTGACCAGATTTATGAGACTTTGCAAGCATTGGCAAGAATGGAAGAACGTCGCGAAGCTGCTGCCGCAATGAACAATGCTCAAGTGCAAGGATCTACCTCACGAGCAATGCCTTCAGTTCCCGTTCCAAATCCTCTGGTCTATGGTTTGCCTCTAGGCTTCACTCCTGCTATTGAAGAGGTCACTTCCCAACCAATACCTGCTTCTGGTGTCACTGTTGGTGATATTCCTCAAGCTCAACCTATTCCAACTCAAGTCCAGTTTCCTCAAACTGAAGAGAATCATCAAGTTGAGTATGAGATGCATACTGCTGTTCCAATCACCAATCCTCATGCTGCTCAAGAGTCTGAAGCTATGAAGATGTGCCGCGAGTTAGCTGAAAAAATCCGAATTATAGAAGGACACAACTCAACCTCTCTGAGTGCCTCAGACATGTGCTTAGTTCCAGATGTTGCGATCCCTGCTAAGTTCAAACTGCCAGAATTAGAGAAGTACAAAGGTCCCAGCTGTCCTGAGCTTCATTTAAGGATGTAGTGCAGAAAAATGGCCGCTCATGCCAAATATGATAAACTCATGATCCATTGCTTCCAAGACAGCCTGTCTGGAGCGTCTCTAGAATGGTACATGCAGCTCGAACGCAACAATGTTCGTACTTGGCTGGATTTATCTGATGCATTCAAAAAGCAGTACAAGTACAACACTGACTTAGCTCCTAACCGTACTCAACTTCAGAGTATGTCTCAAAAAGAGAGCGAATCCTTTAAGGAGTACGCCCAACGCTGGAGGGAGTTAGCTGCCAGAGTGCATCCGCCTTTGGTTGACCGTGAATTGATCGATATCTTCATGGGTACCCTACAGGGGCAATACTATGAGAAACTGATCAGCAGTGTATCTTCTGGATTTTCGGACATGGTAATGGTAGGAGAAAGAATCGAAGAAGGCCTGAAAAGCGGAAAGATCCAAGGAGGTTCTAGCAGCCAAAATAATGCCAAGAAACCTTTCAACGGATACAAAAAGGGAGAAACAAACGCCGTTTCTGCTGCAAGTGGGAATTTTCAACAGAGTGCACCTGCACCAGTTCCCTACTATCAGTATCCCTATGTTGCTGCTGCACAATATGCTCCTATGCCATATCAGCCAGCTCCTCCAATGCAATATCAGCATGCCTTTCAAGCTCTATTGCCGCCTCAGATGGCTCATCAACCACGTCCACCTCCAATGGTTGCAACTGCGCAATATGCACCTGGACCATACCAGCAACCGGCTTATCCACCACGGCCTGGTCAAAAGCAACAACGTGCTCCTCAACAGTGTCCACCATATCAGCCAAGAAGGCCTGAAAGAACCTTTGATCCCTTGCCTATGACACATTCTGAAATCTTTAATCAGATGATGGCAAAGGGAACTCTTGTTTTAAAGGACTTGCCACCACAAACTGGTACTGCCCGAGACTATGATGCCAATGCCTGCTGTGAGTATCACAAGGGTGCTCCAGGTCACACGCTCGAGAACTGCAAATCGTTCAAGCACAAGATTCAAGATCTGATCGACTCTAAGGATCTCACCTTCACTCCGAGAAATCCAAATGTCTAGAACGATCCAATGCCGTCACACGGTGCCAACAAGTGAAGACATCTGAAGAGTTTGTTGAAGACCAAGCTGAGTAGTCTCAAACTTTGAAGCATTCAATCAAGAGAAGTTCAATTCCTCAAATCAAGGCCGCCGTCGCCATTTTTCATTGTCGCATCTTTGTTATTTTGTAATGTTTGTTTAAGTACTAATTGCTCTGAACATTGTTATCGTTTGTACTTGGTTATGTTAATGTTATGTTTATGTATGTTTTGAATTAATCTATTCGCATTCGCTCATTATTTATCATTTATCACAAAATCACAAAAATATTTCCCTCACTTCACTTTAGCAAATATTTGAGGGAGGATGATGAAAACTAAATACCCATAACTGTTGCGGTATGCTTTCAGATAAAACCTCGTCAATGATGTACAGGCATTCTTTCAGATCCCCAAACACTGGAGATACAAGGAGTTAACCCCTAGTCAACCAATTCGAGCCTAGAAGTAGGAGTTTCTTTCGGATACAACCCTTACATCTAACCCGGGGCTGGGTAGTTGTTCATTTAACCTGACTACACTTTAAATCGCAAGATGAGACATCCCGTCAAAGGACCATCAACAAATGACTTGGCAGTCACACCATTCATACAAAAAATAGAAAAGAAAAAACCACTAAGTTGAGCAACCGAAGGGAGACTTAGTCGACAAAAAAAAAACAAGTCAAAAGTGGAACTCAAATCCTCAGCAAAAACAAAACAAATATCAGTGACCACCAAATCAAGAATCAAAGGGTCACCAGCAAAAAAGATGACTGCCACTTCAAGCGAACTCTGAAGCTTCATCTTCACTCTTGCAAAGTCAATACAAATGCATATGTAGAGTTAACTGAATGTAGGACCGGAGAATATCACGAAGAGGGGTGGGTACAAATCAAACTTTGAGCCTAATATCTTTTGTTTCTCAAACCATTAACCAGACCACGTTACAGCCCTCGAAAGACCTAATTGAGGCACGGTTTATTCTGAAAGCATGCACCCAACAAGGTTGCGTAAATTGACTCCCATATATTCGCTAATATTCAATCTTGTTTGCACATTATCCTTGATGCATCTTTCACGCACTTTCTAAATCAAACACCTCGTTTGGGCTAACGGTCCATTCGTCACACTTTCACAATCATTCAAATAAATTGACTTTTTCAAAACTTACATGAACTTTACATTAACACTACCGTTTGTGTATGAATAATTTAATTGCAATTTAGTGCTTGACATCAGTACAATCCCAACAAGGGGCAGTCAAAAGAGAAGCTTGAACTTCATCGCCAACATGAATCAAGACTACCTCAGCAGTCCAATCAGGGACAAAGCATCTTCAACAGCCCAATCAGGGGCATTCCATTTTCAAAATTAGCTTAATCAGGGGCAAATTATCTTCCAACAGCTCAATCAGGGGCAAGCGGACAAGGATCAAATCTTCCTATCTCTTCTCCCCCAGCTGGACAAGCAGACCTTGCCAGACATTGGCAACCATTCAAAGCAAAATCAGTTCTGATGTGTCAATTAATTCGCTTCTCTCACCAGCAGATAATCGAACTTGGAGCTCTCAGATTCATCTTCTGATCATACATCGTCGAAGATCGAGTGTCGGGAAATCAGTCCTTCCACCCACCCAAAGTCCAATCACCATTGGCAACTACCAGACCAAAAGTCCACCAAGCTGGCACCTTTCTTTTTTCAAATCACTCATATGCATCATTATGCATCATTAACGTCATAAAGCATCATTACATCAATCATTTGCAACATATGCATCATATGCATGCCTAAATAAACAAGCTTTCCATATCCCCAACATTATCGAATTTATCATTTACTAGTATTTTTATTTTTATTAGTCTTATAATTCTTACCCCTTATTTCAATGTATTTTATTATTATTATTATTATTACTATTTTCATTTATTATTATTTCTTTTATTTTCATTTATTATTAGTTTTACTATAGTCATTATTATTATTATTATTATTATTATTATTATTATTATTATTATATTGTTTCTATTACTTTTTCTTTTGTTATTAATTATTTTTACTATTAGTATTATTTTGAGTTTGTTAGAATTTTGTTCCTTTTATCAGTACAGTCATAATAAAACAATACCCACTTTTTCAATTTCACCTTTCTCTCACCACAACAACCAATTTCATCCGTTCCAAAAATCATACACACAACACAATCTTTACAAACTTTTTTCCACTCATAACAACCAAATTCTTACCCAATTTCCCAGCTCATAGAATCTCTCAATCCTATCCAAATCTTCACTCAAAACTCCTTTTCACCCTCACTAACTTTCTGTTATATAAACAACACTGATTTTCTTCACAAAGCAAACTTGAAAACCACCATAACCCCTTCATACATCAATAATCAAGCTTCACGAAAATACAAAGAAAAAAAAACACAAAAAATTCCAGCATATTTTTTTTCATAACTTATAATAATCACACTTTTTCCCATAAACTAGCACAAGCATATTCAAACCGAATTCTTCTCCAAATCCGAAAAATACCATAAATCCACTGAATAAACGACTAATTTTCCTCACACCTTCACAAAGAACAACCAAAACCTTCTCTTCTTCAACCATTAAACACCACCAAAATACAACTCTGCAGATCTTTTCACACTTTATCACCTTCTCCACAAATTTCACACCAACAATTCCAAAAATCCTTTTCACAGAACAACTTTTCAACTCATTCACAAACATACACAACAAAACCGAAACACCACCTTCCAGCAACAACCGCGAAATCCATCACCCGTAAGCCACTCTCTCACCGAATCGGATCCGTCAACCTCACCTTCAGCCACTCGACCCAACCGCTACCTCCTCTAGCAAACAACCTCACCGCTCTCACCGCTTGAACCACTAACCACTTGAACCGCAGCTGGAACCGAGAACTGCCGCAGAAACGCCGTTTCATCGCTCACACCAAACCTGCGCCGCCATTTTTCAAAACCACAACCAAACCAAACACTTCCGGCCAGAACCCCCATAATCTCCACCGCAGCAAGCCAACAAACCCGTAAACCAGAAAAACCATTCACAGCCCAAATCAAAACCAAAAAAGAACCAGCAACATCCACCGTGAAAACATCTCAACTCACCTCTAAACTCGGAAACGAAACTCAAACCAAAGCCACAACCGCTTCAAACGAAACCCTTTTCGCGCAAACACACAAAAACCTTTCCATCCGTCAAGCCACTTCATCCGCTACCGGTGAACCCAAAACCCACCGTCGCGAAACCTTGTCACCGCAGTGAAACCCTTACATCCGTCCGCGACCACCAAACACAAACGCGAAGAACAAAGCCACCGATTTGAACTGGAAGCGGCGGCGAATCCATGAGCAAGAGGGAGATAACCGAGTCGCTCCGCCGTGCTATTTTTTTGAACTGTGAATGGATTTGAGCGTATGAGAGACAAAGGGTAAATCTCCTTTCCTTTTAATTTGTTTTTTATAAGAGCCCTGTGTTTCTTTTATTATTATTATTATTATTTTATTTTTTATTATTATTATCATTGTTAAGTTTTAATTATATCAGCTCCCATTTTCTTTTGTTAAGTTTTTTGCTGTTATTAGTTTTATTTTTTTATATATATGTCTGTGTGGAGCTATTGGACCTGATCTGCTCATTATCAACACCCGCAAATCCAATGCATACACCCCATCTGTATTTAGTTTTTTACTTTTGTTATCTTTTTCTATTCATAAAGTTAATGACTATTTTCTACATTTATTTTACTCCTTTTTTATAATAATCTATTTGTTAAATTTTATTTTTTCTCTCTTTGTAAAAAAAATGGTGTTTATTTCTTAAAAAAAAAATCTTTCAAAAGAATATTTAAATTTTCATTTGATCTTTATTCTTGTTTAATGGCCAATGATATACTAAACGGCCAATTTATCGCCCGATTCTAATCGGTGATTTTTTGGTCAATATGAGGCCCCCCTTTGTATTTAATTTTTCATTTTTATTATTCCGACAAAACAAACATGTAAATCAATTTAATTTATTTTATTATTCTTATCATTATTTAATTTATTCAATTTAATTTAATTCTAGCAAATTCAATTTATTCATTTAAAATTACGATTCGACTCCTTATAGAATGGTTCCCATTTTGAACCGATTCTAAGGCAGTTCACGAACAAAATTTTGTCGCGTCCCAAAAAGGTCCAACGCCTTCAAATAGTTGCGCTCGATTAAAAGGTCCAATGCCTTCGAATAGTTGTGTCCCGAATAAACAGGCCGAACGCCTTCGAATAGTTCAAACACACTGCACACACGCTTTCTCTTGGGCTAATTACAACGAGACCTTTTTATTTCTCGCAATCCCCTGTATTTATTTTGTATCCCTCTCCCATTAATTTGTACGCACTTTATATTTTGTATTTATTTTAATTCTGAATCCTTGGTCCAACGCCAAGCGATTGCACTTGCACACTCGCACTTTATTTTCCAGTTATTTTCGTTTATTAGGATCCACTCCACCTTTGCGAGCCGAGCGCTTCGTGCCTCGCTAACAAACCACAAAATAAACATCCACTTGCATTTACCTCTAAACTTCAAAAAACCAAAACGTTTCGATTAGATCCAAACCCTTGATCCAACGTCAAGCGGCTTTAGGAAATAAAAACACTTTAACAAAAACGAGAAGACTTGTACGACACGAGCCTTAAGTGGTAGAAAGGAGGATAACGAGCTCTCGTTACTCGCTCCGATTATTTCGATGCAGGACGCTCGTCTTGTTGGGAGATATAAACTATCCATAGTCTTTAGTGCATTTCAACTCCTAAACCCTTTCATCGACGAAAGGTAATAAAATCAACATCCATTACCCTTAGTAGGTCGAACTACGAGGCTCTGACTTTCCCATTGCACGCGGGAGTACGTAGGCACGAGGATCTCCATCCTTGCCGAGCACCTAGGTTCAATCTAACTTATAATTCAACTCATTTCCCTCTAGCAAGCAATTCGTTTAAGCATAGACATCCTTTCTCACGCGTTAACTTAGATGGTTCCCATCGAGTACGATGGATGTAGGGGGTGCTAATACCTTCCCCCTGCATAACCGACTCCCGAACCCAGGCAATGGTTCCGTTGACCTTTGTCCTCATCCTTCTCTTCCCGGGTTGTATCTATATCTCCCCTTTCCCTCTTCGGGAATAAATAGAATTAGGTGGCGACTCTTCAGTCCGTCCGGCATGCGGCTCCGTTCATTCGGATCGCGTGAGGTCGTATTTTTCGGGGTACGACACTGAGAACCTACTTTTATTGGGAGATCAATTTCTCCATGCACCACTCTTCTCGAGCCATCAAAAGCCTTCACTACTATATTACTGGGTTTCAACACAACATCTTCAGGACTAAGCTTATTCAGGACTTCTTTGGGCAACACATTCAGAGAGGAACCATTGTCTATTAACACATGAGACAGAGTAGTGCCCCTATATTCGATAGAGATATGTAGAGCCCTGTTATGATCTCTCTTGGCCGGAGTCAAATCAACATCGGAGAAACCTAACCCATTATCATAGGTAAAGTGTGCAACACAATTTTCAAACTGGTCAACAAAAATTTCATTTGGTACATGAGCAGTCTTCAGAAATTTAATCAGGGCCTTGGCATGAGCCTCAGAACACAATAATAAGGACAACATGGAAATCTTGGAGGGAGTATGCCCCAATTGATCAACAATGTCATAATCACTCTTGCGAATGATCTTCAATACTTCTTCCATCTGCTTAGCAAGATCATCAGCAGCTGGCACATCAGTTGGTATAGGTTCAATGACAGGACCTTTGCCCCGAGCATCAGCAGTGGAGGTAGTAACTAGAGTAACTATATTCTTGGAGGTAACTGGAGGAGAGAAAACTCTTCCACTTCTCGTGATCTTACTAGATCCAGCAATATTGTCAACATCAAGGTTTTCATCAGCAACAGGCGTATCAGCTAAGGGTTCCTGCTTAACACCATGGATATAAACATCGGAACCATAATGCCAAGGCACAACTTTATCAGAAGTATACGGAATAGGACCAGGAGTGGTAATGATCATAGGAGCCACTCTAGCTTCAGCAACAATCTTCACAGGGCCTTCAGCAGTAATCTTAACTGGACCCTTATGAGTAATTTTGACAGGTCCTTTGGAAGTAATCCTCACCGGCACTTTATCAACCATATCTACCTCTTCAACCTTCGCACCTTTAGTTATATGATCCACCATACTCTCCACAGAAGGTGGTGTCCTCTCAAACACTATGGTGTAATTATTCATGAGGCGTTGAATTCCGTCCTTCAACCTCCAGCAACTATCCGGCTTATAGGTACAATATAAACAATCTTCACGACAACCTGGAAAGAACCCAGCTTGTACCAACTTCTTCTTAATAACAGACAACGGTATAGTCAACTCTGCAACTGAGGAAATATGTGAATCTTCATCAATGGCATTGACAGTCTTCTCATGATTTGGCATGGGAGCAGTGATCACATTTGGAGTACTCGGAGGGTCAAACTCAATCTCTCCAACATCAATCATATCTTGAATTTTTTTCTTCAATACCCAGCAACTATTGGTATCATGTCCCTGACAATTCGAATGATATGCACATCGTGCATTAGGATTATACCTGGGTGAGGTAACATTGGGATTCTGAGGAGGATCCCTCAAAGTGATAAGTTCACCCTTCAACAAGTGTTGCAAGGCTTGGGCCAGTGACATGTTGATCTTAGTGAACTGCCTTTTATTCCTCTATTGATTGCCCTGTGGCTGCTCTGGTGTTGTAGGAGTTGGATTGGAGATATGAACTGCACTCACAGACTGATGCCTCCTATTATGATCAGGTTGACCATAAACAGCATTTGACTCTTTCTTCCCACTGGGAGGCTTCTTTGCAGTACTTGATGAAGAAGCACCTATTTGAATCTTGCCACTCTTTATACCACTTTCTACACGCTCTCCTGTAATTATCAACTTAGTGAAGCCAGATGATGAGCTTCCAATGAGATGAATGTAAAAAGGACCATTCAGCGTACACATGAACATATCCACTAACTCCCTGTCAGTTAGAGGGGGTTGCACTCTTCCAGCCAAATCTCTCCACTTCTGAGCATACTCCTTGAATTTTTCTTTAGCACCCATAGACATGCTCTGTAGTTGCATGCGAGTAGGGGCTAGATCAGCATTGTATTGATATTGCTTATAAAAGGCTTCAGCAAGATCATTCCAATCACGGATGTTGACACTCTCCAACTGATAGTACCATTCCAATTAAGCTCCAGATAAGCTCTCTTGGAAGAAATGGATCCACAACTTCTTATCAGCAGTATGGGGTTGGATTCTCCGGACATATGATCTCAGATGCAACTTGGGACAAGAGACACCATCATAAATAACAAAAGTAGGAACCTTGAAACCAATGGGTATAACCACCCCAGATATCAAACTCAGGTCTTCAAAATCCAGCCCAGAAGACTTTTGCAATTCCATAGCATCCATTCTATCCACCAGCATTTTGAACTTATCTTCATTAGGCTCATGATAGTAATTAGCCTCAGAATCAGAGTCCCCAATAGTGTTATGGAGACTGCCTCCCTCTTTATCAGACTCTTCAGACTCATAATCTTCAACCTGTTCCTTGGTCTTGACAGGGCCTCTGAACCTTCTTCCCATGTTGATCAGGCCACCTGACCTTCTGGTCTTCTTAGTCTTCTTGGCCAGCAGTGTCTTCAATTCATCCTGCCCCTTGGACAAGTTCAGGATTAGCTCTTGGAACTGTGCATTTTGTGCCTGGAGATCCTTAACTGTTTGTTCAAGAGCCATTGCTGAAATAAACAGCGAGAAGATGAGAAACCTGTGCACAATAAACCTGTGATGCAATGATATGGTATGTGAATGTATATGCAATATTTTCAAGGACCGCAGGATTTAAATTTGCTTAAACAACCAAGAAAGTAAACTTTTATTAGTAATAAATTTGTTTTGCCCCTTGGGCTTACAGAAAATGAAATGAAATAAATACAAGAGATGGGGTTTTAAGTCTCCCATGGACGTTTCCTCTTTGTGTTGAGGTATGAGTTGAGATTCCGCTCCTCGTGAAGTTGCTTTGTTAGTTCCAGGATTCTTTCTTGGCTTGCTTTGTAATGAGCCTCGAAATTATCCCTTTGCTCCTTCAACTGAATCCAAGATCTCTGAAAATCTTCCATGTCAGTGGGCATGTCTGGGTGAAGGATGGTATAAGAAGTATCCCCTTCAGCAACAGGCTCCATAGTAACTGGCAGGACGGCAGGATATGGCATCATAAGAGTCTGAGCACGAGATCACACCCATCTGAGGTAAGCTTCCATAGGAATAGTGTACTTGGGCTCCAGAGTCTTGCTGTCAACCTTGTTCACTTTTCCCCATGCTCGTATGAACCTTTGACGATAACCTTGCAGATCGTTGTCGTAATCAAACACAATACCTTGAATCAACATGTCATGTGGACCATCACTCCGAGCGTAACCAAACTGTCGTAAAGCTAAAGAAGGGTTGTAAGTAATGCCTCCTCTTATGCCTAGAAGTGGCACATTAGGAAACTCCCCACAACGGTCAATGATAGTGACATTCTCCATAGATCTGGAGCACCAATGGATATCTGAATGAGAGAGTGACATAATCCTCTTGGACCACCTGAACCCTTGTTCATTCTTCATCACTGAGAGAGGAAGGTGAGAAATAAACCACCCAGATAGCAAAGGTATACAACACATCAGAGTTCCTCGTGCCTTCGTAGTACGAGTATGAAGAGAATGTAGGATGTCTCCAAGCAATGTAGGCACTGGATTGTGACTCAGGAATATGTTGATGGCATGAACGTCTATGAACTGATCAGGATTGGGGAACAACACTAAGCCATAAATCAGCAAGGCTAAGATCTCCTCAAAAGCATCATAGCTCATAGCCTTCAAGAACACTTGAGCTTTATCCATTAATACCTTAGCAAGAATACCCTTAACTCCGCTTCTCGTTTCTAGTACAATGTCAGACTTCTTCAGATGTAGAGCTGCAGCAACAACTTCAGGTTTAGGCTCTTTTTACAAGCCTGTGAATGGTTTCTGATCAAGTACAGGTATACCCAGAAGTTTAGAGAACTCTTCCATTGTAGGAACCAGCTGGTAATCGGGGAATGTGAAACAATGATGTTTAGGATCAAAGAACTGAAACAGAACACTCATCATGTCTTCATTGAACCTTGAGGTGACTAGATCCAATAGGTGACCATGTCTCTTGATGATATAGGAGTGTTCAGACACTTGAGAAACCAATTCCTTAAGCTTAGGAGGTATGCCTACAAAGTTGATCCTGATAGTGTTTCTACGAGCAGAAGCCATGACCTGCAACAAAAAACAAAGATAAATCCTTTGGTCCTTGAAATGGTTAGTGAGAATGCTATGCTTATGATGCATGATGATGTCATGATGTTATGTTCAATCACAAACATGTGGCACACACAAACAAGTCACACAATAGTCCTAGGTTTGAAGGCTTGCATGAGGTTTAAAGGTAAGTACCCTCCCCTGAAGTTTAGATGGTTCATCCTGTCCTACAAAGTAACCAGGTTCTAAGGGATCTCAATATCATTGATCCTTCACAAGGGTGGTTGTTCAGTAGGCAACTTACTTGCCAACCAAAACCCTCCAAGTTTAAGATCTAAATGAGTGTAGTATCGAGTATCAACCAACTTCAGTCTTCACCAAAGTCGGTTATCTCACTACTTTCTAAAAGGCCAAGATGGGATGACTAGGGTTCTAAAAGTTAGTTAGTGCATTGACAACATATGGCAGCCTCATATTATCCTCAACTTGACTTAAGGAACATAAGCACCAACCAAGAAGTCACACTAACTATGGCCACCAGATCAACCATATCGGTATACGCCGTACAGTTTCCTTGGTCTATTGCCATTTACCTAAGGTACACTAGATCCGGGTTAGGATCTTTCACACATAAGAGCCCAACAAGTAAGTATAAAGCAAACAAAGCAAACAATTTAAGTGATCTAATTCCTAAGGGTACCCCTCTTTTATTAATTCCCCAGCAGAGTCGCCAGTCCTGTAACACGGAAGGAGAACTGACTTTTAGTTATGTTGCGGATAGCAAGAGTCGCCACCGACTTTTATTTTATCCAAAGGAAAGGCATAAAAGAACAGGAAAGACCTTTTAAAAGATTTTTGGGTCCGGGGGGTAGGTTATGTAAAGGGAAGGTGTTAGCACCCTTTACATCCATGGTTATCCATGGGCTCTTAGTTACTTAGCTCACTTTAAAATGTTTTTTGAGAAGTGTAGTGTGTGATTAGAAATTTTCTTAAGTACTTTATAATGATCCATGTACGGATATATATAAAGCCTTTGTTTTGAAAATTGTTTGAAAAAATGTGAAGTGTTTGAAATGTTTTTGAAAAGTGAGCAAGTACATAAGAGGAACCTACCCTAAGTTAAGTCTTTTCTGTTCTTAAATATCCTTTAAATGGTAAGACTATCCCTATTATTAAGGAATAGGTAGTCATTACCTTGGATGTGAGGGACAAGTGAAGGGACATCTGTTATTTAGGCAACTGTGAGGTGTATAAGCAATTCGAAGGGACTTATCATCTTTATTCGAAAGGGACAAGATCATTATGAAGGCAACATTCGAAGGGACTTGATCTTTTTATCTGTTTAAGGGACTAGATGATATGAGATGAGGGACTTTGCTTTATACACCCTACTTGACCTTTTGTTTAGGCAACTTGAGAGGTAACCCTTAAGAAGTGAGATGGCGATCCAGGATCGACTTACGTGTGTGAGTGTACCAATTTAAATATTTATCTTTAAATTTAATGAGCTAAATTTTTAAATACAAACATGTTTTTTTACTCCCTATTTTACTAACCATAGCATTTAAAATATAAATATTAAAAATTACTACTACAAATATTACATAAGGGATACAATTACATAATAATAATAATAATAAATAAATTAAATAAGCAAATAAATAATGATAAATAATTGGGTTAGTAACAATAAAATAAAACAAAAATCATATAATATATAAATAAATGGGGTTAGTAAAAATAAATAAGAATGAAAGAAATTAGCATAATAATGAATAATAAATTAAAAGTTCAAGTTTTAATAAACAATTATTTTTTAAGATTTTAAGAAGAAAAATAAACAATTCATATTATATACTAATTATTATAAAGATTTAAATTATATATACATGTTATGAAAAATAATGATTAATTATAATTAAATAAACATATTATAAAAATAAATTATTTATAAGATTAAATTAGGAGTTTTTAATTATTTTAAGCATAATCTAAAATTATTTACATGCAAAAACTATATTAAATAATAATTATAAACAAATTATAAAAATATATACATAATTAAAGTTTACAAATAAATAATTAAAAGTTATAATATAATTAGATCTTATGTAAAAGAAAATTAGGGTTTGATTATTTAGAAAAATACATTAGGATTTACTTCTTAATTAAAATATAAACAAAAATTATGAAATTAAAATAATCAAATAAATTAATATTTACAATTAGGGTTTATAAAAATAATTAGGTTTTATAAAAATATTTTTAGGGTTTTAGAAAATATTAGGGTTTATATACTTTTCTACAAATTAAATCAATTTATTCACAAATTATATATATACATACATATTATAAATAAAAATATTTTTTATAAAAGAAAATATGAAGTTTTTAAGAATATTGAATAAAAGTATTTTAATGATATTTATAAATTGTATTTTGATAATTTAATAAAATAGAAATAATTAAAATAAGAAAATAATGAAAAATTGCTCAAAAAGAAAGGACCTGGGATTTGAACCCAGGTCCCTTACCTCCAAACGCAGCACCAAAACCACTCTGGCCAACATACACTAGTGATAGAGATTGAGATCCACAAGCCTTTGTTTCACATCCTGTAAAAAATCATAACAAAACAAAAAATAACACAAAAAGGGCCTGGGGGGATTCGAACCCAGGACCCTCAACCAAACAAACATACACTTCAACCATCCAGCCAGAAGGGCGCATCTGTATGTATAATCATCACAAATAATAATATATCAAGTCTTGTAATAAATGAGAAAATGTAGCAAAAAGAATGCTGCCTCCAGGAATCGAACCTAAACCTTGAAGCAATACACGCGCATCCCTCACCACTAGGCCAAGCAAGCTTCTGTGAAACAAATTAACAACAATACAATAAAATATTAAGGCAAATATTTGAATTCCAAAACGCGCGCCAAGGTCTTCGTCTTCTTCCTGGCTACCTTCGAATTTTGTTGCGAATTCACCTACACATTTTCCTGCGAGTTCTTGATATCCATAACCTGCGAATTTCAAACAGCAAGCAAATAGTACAATTTTCTTCAATTGATTAGGGCATTGTGATTCCCAGAGCTTACACAATCATCCTATGTTTTCCAAATGAAGCATTTTTGGGCTTGGCTTGTGAGACACAAAGTTGTAGAGAATTCAATTTCCTTCAAAATGAGATTTGGATGGGAAAAATTTGATGAAGCATGTGAAAGTTATGGCTGATCAAAGTTCAGTTGACTTTTCCTGAGGAAACCCTAATTTAGAAACCTCTGATTCTTGATGATCTGAAATATCCTTGATGAATCATGATCAACCCTTGATCAAATGATGAATTTTACTTCATATACTTTATGTTGACAAAAAATCATGAAGTTTGACTTTGGGTTTGACCATAGTTGACCTCAGTTTGACTTTTTAACTATTTTGACTGATTTTGACCTATCTGATCATCTGACTGAGCAAACATTTGAGAAAAGTCTTGAAACTTGTCATGGGGATTCTTGAACACATATAAGATGCTATGAAGCTCACTTGAAGTCTTGGAAGTTCATTTAGCCTGATTAAAGTCAAAACCCTAGTTTTGGATGCACTGCTTAGGAGGATGCATTGTCTGAGGGAATTGTCAAATCTTCTGACTAATTATGAACTTTGTGAACCTCATAAGATGTCTTGTGAACCTTGTGAACCTCATGAGAGGTCTTGTGAACCTTGTGAACCTCATGAGAGGTCTTGTGAACCTTTTGAACCTCATGAGAGGTCTTGTGAACCTTGTGAACCTCATGAGAGGTCTTGTGAATCTTGTGAACCTTGTGAATCTCTTAGCACACAAAGTCTTGTTTTGTGAGGGAAAATTTTGGGGTGCAACAGACTCCAAATGACAAGGGGAAGCCGAAGGTTACTAATGGGAAGAAGCCAAGTGAGGGAGCAGGTTCCACTCCTTTCAAGTGCTATAAGTGTGAAGAAGTGGGTAACAAGTCTGACATGTGCACTAATACCGTGATTAGATGTTACAAATATGGTAAGAGGGGTCACATGAAGGATTAGTTTCCAAATGCAGGACCAACGTGTTTCAATTATGGTGAAGAGGGACAAATCAATACTTAGTGTCTGAAACCGAAGATGACTACTACTGCTGCACAGACTACTGGCAGAGTGTTTGCTTTGAGTGGCTCAGAATCTCAGAAGAAGGATAACTTAATTTGAGGTACTTATTTTATTAACGATGTTGAGTTGGTTACTATAATTGATATTGGTGCTACTCATTCATTTATTTCGCTTGAGTGTGCGACCAGGTTGAATTTGTCTTTGACTGTTACGAATGGTAATATGTTGATAGAGATGCTTGTTGACGGTTCAGTTACGACTAACCGTGTGTGTTTGAAATGTCCTCTGACCATTTATGGTAAGTATTTCTTGATGGATTTAATGTGTTTACCCTTATGCCATATGGATGTTGTGTAACACGGTGGGAGAACTGACTTTAGTTATGTTGCGGATAGCAAGAGTCGCCACCGACTTTTATTTTATCCAAAGGAAAGGCATAAAAGAACAGGAAAGACCTTTTAAAAGATTTTTGGGTCCGGGGGGTAGGTTATGTAAAGGGAAGGTGTTAGCACCCTTTACATCCATGGTTATCCATGGGCTCTTAGTTACTTAGCTCACTTTTGAATTGTTTTTGAAAATGTGAAGTGTGTGAATAGAAAATTTTCATAAGAGTTAATAATGATCCATGTACGGATGCGTAAAAACTTGTGTTTGAAAATTTGTTTGAAATTTGTTAAGTGTTTGAAAAGTTGGAATGAAGTGAGCAAGCAACTATGAGATACCTACCCTAAAGTTTAAATCTTTCCTGTTATTTATCCTTTAAGTGGTAAGACTATCCCTATTATTAAGGAATAGGTAGTCATTACCTTGGATGTAAGGGACATATAAGGGACATCTGTTTTGTGAAGGCAACTGTGAGGTGTATTAAGCATTTAGGAGGGACTATCATCATTATTCGAAAAGGGACTTGATATTTAAAGGCAACCATTAGGGACTTGATGATTTTTCTTTTAAGGGACTTGCTTTATACACCCCACTTGACCTTATGATTAGGCAACATTGAGGGATAGCCTTAGAAATGTGAGATGGCGATTAAAAATCGACTTACGTGTGTGAGTGTTTAATTTATATTTATCTTATAATTAAAGTGATCTAAATTTTATTTTAAATTGAATACATGTTTACACTCCCTAAATTACTAACCATAATATAAAAATTAAATTAAATATTTACAAAATTTACACCAAGGAGCAATTACATAATTATAATAAGCAATTAAAATAAATAGCAAGTAAATATAGAAGCAAAATATAAATAATAAGCAAAAATAATAAATAAGCAATAAGTAAATATAATAGGGGTTAGTAATAATAATAATTAAAATAAAATAAAGTTAGTGAAATAATAATAATAATCATAATTGAAAAAATAAATATATTAGTAATGATGTGGTTAGTAATAATAACAATAATTAAAATAAATAAAATTAGCAAAAATATTATAATAACATGATGAAAATAATAAACACAAAAAAAAAATTTTAATAGAGATTTTTATTTAAAAGTATGATCAATTAAATAATTATTATGACATTTTAATTTGAGTACAAATTATTAAATTATTTCTAAGCACATATTAAAAATTATTTATATATAACAATTTAGAAAAAAAAAGTATTTACATATTATATGGAAAAAATAAATTATAATTATATTTAAATATTATATTTACAAAAATTAATCATATTTACAAAATTTTATATTAAGTATTATATTTACAAAATTTTATATTAAGTATTATATTTACAAAAAAAAATTAATTATATGAATATATATAATAATTATATTTACAAAATTAAAGAAAATTAGGTTTTGAATAATTATTTAGGGAAAAATAGATTAGGGTTTACTTAGAAAATGTTTTTTAGGGTTTATAATATAATGGCAATTCCTTTAATTAAATAATACATATATATATTTTTTATAATTTAAATAAATATACAATAATAAAAACTAATAATTTTTTTTAGAAAATAATTTTTAGGAACTAGAACACATAATATATATATTTTATAATATAGAAAATAATAAAACAATATAATTTTAATTTATTTTACATATAATAGTAATTAAATTAAAAAATAAAGCAAAAGAAAAATAAAATCAAAACCTGATGGGGCTGGGGTTTGAACCCAGTCCCCTATGCTTGCCAACAACAGCCTCTACCACTGGACCATCAGCACGCAGGTGAAAGAGAATAGGCTTCAATTGGTTTTGTTTCTTGTCTGGAAAAATCAGGAAAATAAAAGAAAGCAAAAGGCCTGGGGGAGGATTGAACCCAGGACCTTTGAACACTCAAGCGCACGCATAACCACCCGGCTGGAAGAACCCATTTGGTATTTGAATGGCAAGAAACCATAATATATTAAGTCTACTTTTTAACCTGAAAAAAATAGAAAAATAATGGTACAAGACAGGATTCGAACACAGGTCTTGCAGCCAAACACCAACGCCACTTTCCACTGGACCACACAACATGTGGTGATAAATATCCAGAACAATAAGATAATATTTTAAAACAAAATTTCAAATACAGAATTCGCGCCAAACCAACTTCGTCTTCAACCTCAAATTCGTAGGTTTTCCTGCGAATTTTTCTGGGAAAACTCTTACGAATTTTCATGCCATTCAAACCTGCTGTAAACACCCCAAATTTGCCCTCACCCATTCACACCATGGCTTGTGATCATTTCATATGCATAAACTCAATCATACCATCTCATATTCCATTTTTGATTCACTGCATAGGTTCTAAGTCATCTGCACCTAGGGTTTGTGATCTGAGCAATCCAAGAGCCTCCTGAGCCACTCCAAAGGCCATCAATCACTTCACAGGGATCCATGAGTGTTCTTATATCATATTATATCCTCTCAAAGTCAAGAAATGCAAAGAATCACAAGAACTGGGATTGGTATGGATGCAGATCCAAGTTTGACTACACAGTTGACCTAAAATTAGGGTTTTGGTTTCAGAGGCCATAACTCCAAATTTTTTTGTCATTCTTGTTTCCATTGGTCTCTATATGGTATAGGGAGTATGCATATCAATTTTCATGAAGAAATTCCATGGGGAAGTCATCTGATCAAGAGTTGACTTTTCAGACAAGTCAGTGCAAAATCAGGGCATCTGAGGCCCCCAATGACCCAACCAATGGGCATTCTTCATCATTTTGAGTGTATATGATCTTTATTTGACCATGGAAGAAGGTTGAAGTCCACAAAAATCAAGAATTTGAAGTTTTTGCAAAGTTGACTTTTTAGGGCATAGTTGACTTTTCAAGAATATGTCATTTTAGGTCATTTTTCAAGCCTTGATTTTTGATCCAAAAATGCTTCAAATGGAAAAACTTTGGTCATGAAAGTTGTAGAATACATTTTTCCCTTTTCAAAAAGTACAAGAACATGATCTAATTCTTCTTGTATCAAAAGTTATGGTATGACAAAGTTGCCAAAAATCACTTATTTTCAAGATGTGCACCAAATGAGAAATTTGCAAAATCATGAACCAAGGCTGTTTGTAACTTCTAGTTGACATCAAACCAATGTACAAACATCACCTAAGTCCTAAAAGTCAGAATTGAACCAAGAATTCTCATGCTTCATGGCTTGTGGAATGAGAAAATCACATGTGAACCAAAGTTGAAACAAGTTGCAAAACTCATGATCACACTCCCTACCACTTGCTACATTGGATGCTGAACCTTGCTAGCCTCTCACCACACCATGTTGCGCCAGCCCTAGCCATTGTACCAAGCTAGAACTCAAGCCATACCTCTCTTACAAAAAAGTTGACTTTTGGCAAAAGCAAACATCCCAATCACAGCAGGCCATGTCACATCCTCTGGCCACTTGGAATTGTTTATACTATCCTTTAGCAAGCAAAACATATGAAGAAGCCAAGCTGAAACAGGCCATAGGACACCATACACAAAACTCACCCTATTTGCATTTTCTCTTCGAATCTCTCTGCCCAGCTCAAAAACATTAAAACCAGCTTCACTAATCATCTCACCATACTCCATCAAGCCTAAACCAACAAAGAACCAAGCCTGAATCAAACAAAAACATTGCTTCTCCATTTTCACTCCAACTTGCAGTTTCATTCGAAACTCACTCCACAGCTCACAAACACTCAAACAAACTCTACAAACCTTCTCCACTCATCATCCTGACCACAAACAACCCTTCACCATTGCCAGAAACTGTCTGCATCACCATTGCCATTTTCAACTGAGCTTGAGCAGAAGTTGTTCAAACTCTTCATCTAGCCAGCACAAACTTCTCCAAAGCATTCAAGCATCATCAAGAGGTCATAAGGAGTGGATTTCACAAGGAAGGGAGGTCAGAAAGTTGTTGGAGTGAAAGCTTCGAATCTCAGGTAGCTCAAGAACTTTTTTTCCAGAAATGGATTTTTAAGTTCTAAACTTGTTCTCCATGCTTCACTGATTGTTCTGATGCTTTTAGTTTTGAAAATGGTGATGAAATGAGAATTTAATTGCTTCCTGAAACTTTTTTGCCCTAGTTCTTGTTTGCTTCGATTCAGCCATTCCAGGAAGAATAAATGTGTTTTGATTTGGGGTTTTGGTTCGTGAGTGAGTGGGAATCATTTCCATGTTTTTAGATTTCGTTTTAGTTAGGTTTTGAGAGTTTTAGGGATTTTCAGGTGGGCTTCCCACCGGAGAAGACGACCGGAGGTCTTCTCCGGCCACCTGAAAATCATTATGCCCTAATCCCTGTAATTAATTTCATTTGAATGTGGAGCGTAGGATCCTTTGACTTGTTGACCTCCCGCGCGCATGTGTGGCCTGGATTCATTCAATTAGCCCTAATCCACTTTACTTAATTTAATTAATCATAATTAAACTAATTTGATCATAAGCAATCCTGGCCCTCCATTCACGCGCGCGGTCAACACTTTTGAATCCAGACTCAATCCTGGCCCTCCACTCAGTTGACTTTCATTTAAAATTCATTTTTATTTCATTTCTTTTCATTTTATTTGCCCAATTTATTTAAAATAGCAAAACTTGTTTAAAAATTATGAAATTTTTTATCCTGAGTTTCATTAATTTTTCAAACACAAAAATATTTTTGTTTTTATTTTTAGCATTAAAAAAGTATTTTTAAATATTTAAAGGATTATTTTTAATTGATTAATGGAAATTAATTTATTAAAAATACTTTTAGGTATTTAAAAATCACCAAAAAATTCATGAAATGTTCTAAGACATTTAGAAACATTGTTCAACCTTCAAACCAAATTTATTTTTTGATCTTGATGCATTTTGAGAATTTTTCATTGAATTAAAATTATTTTTGTGCATTAATTTGATCCATAGTTCAAAAAATCATTTCTGCCTATTCATGAAGGATTGGACATTGATTCTTTTTGCATTGCATTGTGTTTAGCATGAAGTTTGTAAGATTAAATTGGCATGATTTGATCCTTCATTTTCCAATTGTTTGACATTTCTTTTGTTTAGGAACCCTAAAAACCCTAAAAACTTGTGAAAATCATAACTTAAGATTGGTTAGGAGTTGAGACTTCTCCTTTGGGCATTGGTTTAGTATAGGATTAGGGGTCCTTTGAGTGGAATTTTCAATTTTTTATCTTAGGGTTTGCTTCTGATTTTGGTTTGTGTTTGATGTATGATTCATAAACCCTAATTTGAGCTTCCATTTGAGCTTCCATATGCATCCATCTTGCATTCTCTTGCATAACATGACTTGCCATGACATTTCAAGCATCCATTTGATTCATTTGACATCATAAGACATATTGAAAGCATGTTTGATCATTGCATCATGTATTTGCCATGTTGTATGCCATGTGCACTTCATAACTTTTCATGTATGTTCATGGTTCCTAACTTGCTTCATTTGCATTCATGAACTTGTATGATCATTTCCATGTGCTGCCTCATGTTTGTAGCATCTCATAGCATCATTAGCATCATGTATATTCTTCTGGTTTTGTTTCTCATCATGTCATCTCATCCCATTTTGCATTGCATTGCATTTCTTTTCTAACCTTTTCAGGTGGTAAGTGATTTTGAGAAGTGAATTTGCCTTCACTTCTCATAACTTTTCTTTTCATCTCTCTTGCATCCATTGCTGCATTTTTGTTTGTGTTTGAGATTGAGCTTGCTCATTCCTTTTCTTCCCACTTTCTTTCTTCAAGTGACTTGACTTCTTGAATGAAGCAAGTCACTTTGCTTCTCTTGATCCTTTCATCTGCTTCCTGGTGGTTCCATTGAAGATTTCTCTTGAAAACCTCACAAACCTTAGGAACAACCAAGCATGACAATGATTAGGGTTTTGATTAGTCTCCCCTCTTAGTTTTACCTTTGTGTCTCTTTTGAGTCTTCTCTTCTCATCTCATAATCAGGGACTAAACCCTAAAGGCTTTAAGGCTTTGTGATTAAGCTTATGCCTGCATCCTTCTCTTAGGATGGAGTGTATAACTTTAATCCTAAGTGTTAAACCCTTAATGTGTTTAACTCCTTTAATCAATTCACATAATAATCATCAAGACATCACACTTGTAACTTGGGCCTTGCATTAGGGTTCTAATTCTTCCTTAATTGGTTAAGAAGGACTAACCCTAGTGTTAATGGACAAGTCCCCCTCAAGTTGTCATACAAACCCTAAAACTCACTTCATCATCATACCATTAAATAAAATCCAATTAATCAAAGGCTTGTTTTGTCATGAGTTTAATCCCTAATCATGGATTAAGTTGAGGAGTTTTCCTCAGCTTAAACACTCTCATCTATTATCCTTCTCTTAGGATGGTGTAATGAGTCTGTTTAATCCTTGATTATGGCTTAACCTCATTACTTAACACTAAACAAAAACACCAAAAACATCTAAATAATCACAAGTAGGTTAATGATCTTAATCCTACACCAAAGGTGATTAAGTGTGAGAATCTGACTTCACACTTAAGGTATTCTCATTACCCCTAATCAGAGGGAAGATGTGATGAGTTTACTAAATCCATTGGTTTAGACTTAAGCTCATTAACTTATGACAAAATCCAAAAACAATAAAAGACTGAAAATACAAAAACAAACAATAATCGTCTCCTCCGGGATTCTTTTCTCATCTCATTCACTCACAAACGAGAACTTGCTTCTTCCGTCTAATGCAAGACAGTTTGCATCTGTGCCAGACAGGTCATACACTTGAGCATAGACAAGTAAGCAGTTCATAAGTCATTTCATCTTTTAGTCTCTTTGGGTCGAACTACGGTGTTCTGACTTCCTCATTGCACGAGAGGATACGTAGGCATAACTTAACAGTTATCGAACAAAAGTCTCTGTATATTCCCCCTCTTTCCAGCTATCCTTTAAGCCTCATGATCATGAGCATTTCACTCCTGTCCTTACACTGACACTATATATTTATACACTTCACACTTCTCTTACACTAACACCTGTACATCCTTTTCCAGCTCTTTGATACACAAATTGCACTGACACTACCCCTTTAAAACACAAATCTTTTAAGCGTGGATCCCGTCGAGTACGACGGATAATCTGGGTGCTAATACCTTCCCAGGTTGTAACCAACCCCCTTTCTCAGTCTCTCTGGTTCGCAACCGTCTTATCCATGTCTTTCTAGGTCTATGCAGCATTACCTTTCCTCCGGGATAAAAATGCCTAGCTGGCGACTCTATTCATCTCCAGTGAGTTCACGGCTGTGTGTTCTCACTGTTCCCTTCGCCGACCGTTCGCGTCTGTACCCCATTTGACCCGGCTTCATTTGGCGGGAGCGACAGCTTGGCGACTCTGCTGGGGAAGCCTTACACTGCAACCAGGGTTTCTGGTTCTTTTTGTGGGTTCCTCCTAGCGCTTGATTGATTTGTGTTTACCGGGGTGTTATGTGTTTATTTGTGCTTATATATGTTTTATTTTTGCTTTATGTACAGTTGTTTATCTGCTTTCTTTACTGCTTTACATATATCATACTGTCATGCTGTCTGGCTGGATCTGGTTTTACCTTGGTGGGGGGTTCTATTGAGAGTTAAGGTCCTATACCTGGGACCTGAGTGACACCTAGGCTAGAGTGAATCATATTCTTTCCCATTCCATCTCGGTCTGGTGCGGGAATATGAAACACGGTTCAGATATGGGTTTCTTCTTGAGAACTCTGTGTTGCAGATTTCCTGCAATGCTAGGGCTATCTGGGAAGCCTGCTAAGTCTGGACGACCTTTTAGTATTGACCTTCAGAAACTGAGGTGAACTAGAGGAGGAACTTTTATGGTTATTGTAAACACTGTACCTCCGGGTTAGAAGTGTTTACACTTCTCATAACTGATCCAAGTCTGGGGATCCTTGTTTTAGAACACCACCTGTGAGGGGGTTGGGCTGTTTACAGGTTTGCAGGTACCTTGACCTCAGAATACCCTGTTACTTTGATTTGATTAAGAATGCTCCATTTTGGGACAGTTCTTGTGATTCTAAACCCTGGACATGTGGCTCTTTATTTGAGTCCCCCACCTTGGTTACTGGATTTATAGACCTCCATCTGGATTTCTTGAACATATTTGGACCTATATCAAGGCATTTGATCAGATCCCGCTCAGTCACAAACCCTTGCATATCATTTGCATACATACTCATTGCATCATATTGACATTTGCTTATCTGTGTTTCAGGGTATCCATCTTCATTTGGTTCTGGTTTTGACCCCATCTTCAGTATTTGACCCATCTTCATCAGCATCTGCTTCAGTTATCAGCTATCTGCCATCTGCACCAGCCAATCAGTGGCCCCTTTCTTCAGTGTTATCATCAGCACCTGTCTCTACTCATCTTCAGCATCATGGCTCCTAAAAAGAGCAACATCACCTACCACTTCTTCCAGCCAGAGTTAGCAGACATCAGGAGGATTCAAACCCTGATCACTCCAGATCACATACCATTGTTCAGGGAACATTATGGAGATATACTTGATATGGTTATGGATCTGGACCCTTCACAGAGAAGCCTGATCCACACTTGCATTCAGTTTTATGATCCCCCACTGAGGTGTTTCACTTTCCAAGACTTTCAGTTGGGACCTCTATTAGAAGAATACTCATCATTGGTTGGTATGCCTATCAGGGCTGGAATCCCTTTCAACCCTGAGATGGTCTTTCCTGGTAATGGAGAAGTAGCAAAGGCTTTGCATCTGGAACCTGTCCTGATTGAGCAACATATGACTTCTAAAGCTGGAATCCTTGGCTTTCATCTGGATTTCTTGATCTCTCAAGCTACCCTGAAAGCTTCTCTAGGAGAGTGGAAAGCCGTCTGTGCTTTATTGGCCTTGAGTATATATGGAATTGTATTGTTTGTAGATGAGCCTCGATTCATTAGCAAGAATGCAATCCATCTGTTCATCTTGAAGAACCCAGTGCCCACTTTATTGGGGGATCTCTACTATTCAGTGCATCAGAGGAATGAAAAGCAGAGGGGAAGATTAGTGAGGTGTTGTGCTCCATTGTTCCATACTTGGCTTCTCAGGCATCTACCCAGGACAGATGCATTTTTGAATCCTCATCAGCAGAGTAACTGGGCCAAGAGACTCACTGCTCTAACTTCAGCCGATATCAGATGGTGCACTCAAAGCACCAAGGGCAGGGATATCATCACCAGCTGTGGGCATTTCCCTAATGTGCCCCTAATAGGAGTTAAGGGTAGTATCAATTACAACCCTCTGCTGTTTAGAAGACAACTGGGCAATGCACTGGTCCACACTCCTAAGGCACAGGACTTGGTTGAAACTCTTTATTGCGAGAACAAGATTAATCTGGCTATTGTTAGGCAGGCTTCTTGGGCCTGGGATAATGTTCAAACCAAGGGAGTAACCATTTTGGGGAAGTGCAACAATGTGGCATCAGCACAATATTATGAGTGGTCCTATGCCAGAGCTCAATTCTCTGGGATGCCCTTTACTATAGAAGATATGCCTGAATCATCTTCAGCACCACCCCCTTCCACTATCAGTTTGGAGGAGTTTGAGAGCTTGAAGGAAAGAAATGAGAAGTTAACTCAGGCTTTGCAGAAGACCCTCCGGGAGAGGAGTGAGGGTAGGATGGAGATTGAGAGGTTAGAGAAGTTGAGAGTGGAGCATTTGACTAAGATTGAGAAGTCCGGGGATTATATCAAAAAGTCTAAAGCTGGAGAACAAATTCTGAAAAATGCTTGCAAAGAAGCCCAGTTCCAGAGAGCAAGGACATACTTGTATCTGAAGGAGAGCCAGGCCCGGTGGGTCAGGATCACCGAGGCTCGTACTCTGGAGGACAAGAGAGTTCAAGACAAGATGGAGCAACTGGAAGCTAGTGCAAAAGTGCAGCAAGAAGCCCTGGCAGCATCCCAGAGGGAGATATCAGAGCTGAAGATCAAAGCTGGAGTGAAGAGGTCAAAAGACCAAAGCCAGCACAAGAAGCTAACAGCAGCTGTTACGACCCGGAATCTCCTCATCAGGAATCTCACGGAGCGTCCGGCTGATCCTGTGACCGAAGCACTTCTCAAGGAAGTTCGTGAGGATGAGTTTGGTCTTGGTGTTTGACCATTTGTTTGTTGTTGCTTTCATTTCGTGTATCTTTCATTTTTCCTTGTAATGTATTTTGACCCCTCAGAGGGCTTGTATTTGTAAACAAACTATGTACCATTTTGCTTTTTTGTAATATATGCATTGGTTTGTTCCATCCGAGTTTCACTTCAAAAGCAACATCAACAGCATCTTCAAGGGTCTGGGAGGGTCAAAACTGAATGCCAAACCGGATACCTTGAGAACAAATAAGCATAACTGCATTGCATGCTAACCCCTTGTGTTTGTTTTGTAGGTTTTTTGTTCTATTGCTGCTAACTCTGTTGTGATGTTCAGGAATTATTGCTCGGCGCCGGGTATTTCCCCTCAATCGTCCGCACCGTTATCCGACCCGTAACAATCTTCCGGGCATTCAAATGGATCAGATGCAGCAGGACCTTACTGAGGTCAGAAATCAAATGGCGAACGAAAGGCTAGAAATGAGGAATCAAATGACGCAGTTTATGGAAGTAATGAACAACATGGCTCAGAGCCAGGAAAGATTGAGGACCATGGTGGAAAGGCAAAATCAAGAAGATCCACATATAGGGACTGCCGGGACCAGCAACAATGAAAGGGTCCAACCTCATGTTAACCCCCCTGTATTTGGCCCCCATCTTCATCCAGAGGTCAATATTCCTGCAAATGTTCAAGGAACTGCCACTGCAGCCAGGGTACTACAAGAAGACCCCCAAGAGGATCAATTCACAGTAATGGGTGCTGGGGAAGAAGCTTATGATAGAAGGCTGGATGAGATAGCTGAGAAATTGAGGTCCTTAGAGTCTCAAAACTCTTTGGGTTTCGATGTCATGGACATGGGCTTGGTAGACGGGGTCAGGATTCCTCATAAGTTTAAGCCTCCTTGTTTTGAAAAATACAACGGGACTTCATGCCCCCGGACTCATTTACAATCATTTCTGGGGAGGCTGAAGGCCTATACTATGGATGAGAAGCTCTGGATGTTCTATTTCGAAGACAGCTTGACAGGAGCGTCAAGAGAATGGTACTCTCACTTGACAAGGGCAACTATCAGATGCTGGAAGGACCTGGCAGAGGCCTTCATCAGACAGTATCAATACAATTTAGATATGGCACCCAACAGGACCCTCCTAATGGGAATGTCACAGTCGTCAAGGGAAAGTTTCCGAGAATATGCCCAGAGATGGAGGCAATTGGCTGCTGCTGTTCAGCCACCTATGTCTGAAAGGGAAATGGCAGACATGTTTATGAACACCCTTCAGGGGACATATATTGACAGGCTGGCTGCTTTCTCTTCCACTAGCTTTGCGGATGTTGTCATAGCTGGGGAGAGAATTGAGAGCCTGTTGAAGATGGGCAAGATCTCAGACAACGGTGCAAGCTCGTCCAGTAGTACAAGAAAGCCTTTTGCAGGCCCAAGAAGAACTGGCGAGACCAATGCCATCCACACCAACAGGGGCAGGCCCCAATATGTTCACAGATCAGTGGCAGCAGTCACCATTCCCGCTCCAGCTCATCCTCAGCCAGTCTATCAACCTCCGCAACAAAATTATCAACCACAACCTCAGTACCATCAACAGAATCAGTATCCTCCGAGAAATTACAACAACAGCAACACCAACAACAATAACCAGCAAAGGCCATTCCAACAGAGGCCTTCTCAAGCCAACAGGGTAATCGATCCGATCCCTATGCCATATGCTACATTGCTGCCACAACTCCTGAAACTCAACCTAGTTGAGCTAAGGACGTTGGCACCCCCAGATCCCAACAGTCTGCCCAGGAATTATGATTCCAACGCCAGATGTGCCTTCCATTCAAATGCACCTGGCCACAGTACAGAAAAGTGCAGAGCTCTGCACATGAAGGTACAAGACCTGGTAGACTCAAAAGCTCTGAATTTCGCACCACCACCTAATGTCAATAAGAACCCAATGCCAAACCACGGGGGTCCCAGAATTAACGCTATTGAAGAAGAAAAGCCGTCTTATTTAATAACCAATGTGGGTCAGATCCGGACACCGTTGGTAGAAATCAAGGCTCAACTCCTCGAATGTCAAATGTTCCCGGGGTGTGAGTTGGGGTGTGCTTACTGCAATATTTCAGTCAATGGGTGCGATAACTTGAGGAATGGCATAGACGGTCTCATTCAGAGTGGCCAACTGCATATCACCACATCATTCTCATCGGCAACAACTCCAGAACCTCCTACAACTGCAACAACCATTGTTCCTGACAATTCTTCGGCTTCATCAACAAGTACTTCATCTATCATCTCAACTGACCAGCAATCAACAAATTTTCCTTCTACAACTCCAGCACCACTCCATTTTGAAACTCCTACAACAACAACATCCATCCTTCCACCGATGTCTCCTACAACACCAGCAACAAATCATGAAGATGTCTCAACTGTCACAATATTCTATGATCCTGAAAGCAACTCTGCCTACAACTCAGAAAGTGTTGCTCCCATCAGAGCACCGGTCACAATTTATTACGATCCACAGACTATCACAATTCCTTCCGCAGCTGCAGTCAGTCCGGTCACTATCACGGTGCCTGGACCAGTACCTTATGAAAGCAGCAATGCCATCCCCTGGCATTACGGCTCTGACCTGTACTGTGAAGGACAAAGAATCACTTTTGAATCATCAACCCCTGCACCACAAATTGACAATGTGGGAGGAGGCGGAGGCTTCACTCGAAGCGGACTTCTTTTCGCTCCACAAATTCAGAGACCCACTGCCGAAGCAGAAGCTGCTGCTAAGACAAAAGGAAAAAGCTTGGTGCAGGAAGAACAGACTGTTAAAGAAGCCTTGAAGACACCCTTTGACCAAGAGGTTGATGAGTTCATGCGAATCATCAAAAAGAGTGATTATAAAATAGTGGATCAGCTTCATCAGACGCCTTCCAAGATCTCAATCCTATCATTGCTTATGTGCTCCGAAGCCCATCGGAATGCACTACTCAAAGTCTTGCACGCAGCATACGTGCCTGAAGAGATCACTGTCAATCAGCTGGAAGCTGTAGTTGGAAATGTCAATGCTAGTCACGGACTAGGGTTCACCAACATTGATTTGACTACGGAAGGCCGCAACCATAACAAAGCCTTGCACATAACCATGGAATGTAAAGGTGCTGTCCTTTCCCATGTGCTGGTAGACACGGGGTCATCCCTCAATGTCTTACCTAAAAAGGCCCTGGTGAAGCTAGAATATGACGGATTGGCGTTGAGACCCAGCAACCTGGTGGTGAGAGCCTTTGATGGTTCAAAGAGATCGGTTCTGGGAGAAATTGAATTGCCCATAACGATTGGCCCACAGACCTTCAAAACGACCTTCTACGTGATGGATATACAGCCTGCCTACAGCTGTTTATTGGATAGGCCATGGATTCACGCCGCTGGCGCCGTGACCTCTACCCTTCACCAGAAGTTAAAATATGAGTGGGAGGGTCAAATCGTTACAATCTGTGGAGAAGAGGATATTTTTGTCAGCCACCTGGCTACCTATAAATACATTGAGATGGATGGGGAGATCCATGAAACAATGAGCCAAGGTTTCGAGGCCTTGAACGTGAATGAAACATCTGTTGTACCCGGAACTTCAATATCGTCATACCAACAAGCCCGGAAGGTTGTTGAGGGAGGAAACGCCCAAGGCTGGGGCAAACTTTTATCGGTAGAGAAGAAAGAGGACAGATTTGGGTTGGGTTACAAACCAACTCAACAAGATCAAGCAGAGGCTGCGAAAGAGCCCAACTTTGTGAGTGGGGGGATGCTCACCCCTGATACTGTCAACTGTCTGGAAGACGAGCTGGAAGAAGAACGCAACCTGGAAAGCTGGATTCGTCCAAAGATCCCGGGGAGCAGTATCTCAAACTGGTCTTCCCAGGAAATTATAAGAGTTACTCATGCAGAGTAATTATTATTTCCTGTATTTTTATAGCATGCATCAAAGTCTTGCATCTTGCCCAAGATGACAAGACTCATTTTGTAATCGGGCCATCTGTACTTTTTGTGCAAACAAGATTAATCAATGAAATATCAGACATCTTTTTGCAAACGAGTCTTTTTCTTTTTCGCTCACTGTTTTTCCATTTTTCTTTTTGTACAAAAAATAAATGGCAGTGTTTTCAAAATGACAACTCTATTTCACTTTTTTAAGCAAGATTAAAATCAAATCACTAAAATGAACAAACTGAACCCTTGCAGAGTGTGCCTTCCTGACAGCACCAACAACAGCACGACTATGACTTCGTATGACTTTGACAATCCAATCAATCAAGCTGATGAAGGGGTTGAAGAAGAATATGAGCTTCCTGAAGAGCTAGCCAGATTGTTGAGACAAGAGGAGAAGGTTATTACTCCTCACCAGGAGGAGGTTGAAGTGATTAATCTTGGTACAGATGGAGACGTGAAAGAAGTTAGAATCGGGGCCTGCTTACAAGACTCGGTGAAGAGACAACTGATTGACTTGCTTCGAGAGTATGTGGATGTGTTTGCCTGGTCTTATCAGGATATGCCAGGGTTGGACACCGACATTGTTGTGCACAAGCTGCCTTTGAGGGAAGAATGCCCACCGGTCAAACAGAAGCTGCGTCGTACTCGTCCGGACATGGCAATGAAAATCAAGGAAGAGGTACAAAAGCAATGGGACGCCGGGTTCCTTGCTGTAACTAGCTATCCGCCGTGGGTTGCTAATATTGTACCTGTGCCTAAGAAAGACGACAAAGTAAGAATGTATGTTGACTACCGGGATCTGAACAGAGCCAGCCCAAAAGATGACTTCCCATTACCTCACATTGATGTATTGGTGGATAATACGGCTCAGTTCTCGGTATTCTCCTTCATGGACGGATTTTCAGGATACAATCAGATCAAGATGTCACCTGAAGACATGGAGAAGACAACCTTCATCACACCCTGGGGCACGTTCTGCTACAAGGTAATGCCATTTGGGCTCAAGAATGCCGGTGCGACGTATCAACGGGCTATGGTAACATTATTCCACGATATGATCCATAAAGAAATCGAGTGTTATGTGGATGACATGATTGCCAAGTCCCTTACTGAAGAAGACCACCTGGTAAATCTGCTGAAGCTATTCAAGCGTCTGAGGAAGTACCAACTGAAGTTGAACCCCAACAAATGTACATTCGGGGTGAGATCTGGTAAGCTGCTGGGTTTTATTGTAAGCGAGAAAGGGATTGAAGTTGACCCTGATAAAGTCAAAGCTATTCAAGAGATGCCTGCACCGAAAACTGAGAAAGAAGTTCGAGGTTTCTTAGGTCGATTGAACTACATTTCAAGGTTCATATCTCACCTTACAGCAACCTGTGAACCCTTGTTCAAACTGCTAAGAAAAGAACAAACGGTCAGGTGGAATGAAGACTGCCAGAAGGCTTTTGACAAGATCAAGGAATACTTACAAGAACCTCCAATCCTTATGCCTCCAGTTGAAGGAAGACCTCTAATCATGTACTTGACAGTATTAGAGGAGTTGATGGGGTGTGTGTTGGGCCAGCATGACGAGTCTGGTCGAAAAGAGTATGCAATATACTACCTAAGCAAAAAGTTTACCGACTGTGAACAACGTTATTCACTGCTCGAGAAAACTTGCTGTGCTTTAGCGTGGGCTGCTTGCCGACTGAGACAGTATATGTTGACCCACACTACCTTATTGATCTCAAAAATGGACCCAGTCAAGTACATATTTGAGAAGCCAGCTCTTACCGGACGGGTTGCAAGATGGCAAATGATCCTCACAGAATATGACATTCAGTACACTTCTCAGAAAGCCATCAAGGGCAGTGTACTATCTGAATATCTTGCTGAGCAACCCATTGATGACTACCAGCCTATGAGATTTGACTTCCCTGATGAAGACATCATGTTCATAAAATCAAAAGATCATGAAGAGCCTATTCACACTGAAGGGCCTGACCCGGAAGAAGAATGGACTATGATGTTTGACGGGGCTGTTAACATGAATGGTCGTGGTGTTGGTGCAGTACTCATTACACCCAAAGGAGTTCACATGCCTTTCTCGGCAAAACTCACTTTCAACTGCACTAACAACGAAGCTGAATACGAAGCTTGCATTATGGGTCTTGAGGAAGCCATTGACCTCAGGATCAAGACATTGACTGTATTCGGAGATTCAGCTCTGGTAGTTAATCAAACCAACGGAAAATGGTACACCCACCAGGATCATCTGATACCTTACAGGGATTATACAAGGAGGTTATTGACTTTCTTCACAACAGTCAAGCTTGAGTATATCCCTCGGGACGAGAATCAGTTTGCAGATGCTCTTGCTACCATTTCATCCATGATCAAAGTTCAAGCTGCTAACTTTGTACCTCAGATTTCAGTGTCCAGACTTGATAGACCAGCATATGTGTTCGCAGCATAAGTTGTCAAAGATGATAAGCCTTGGTTCCATGACATTAAATGCTTCTTGGAGGATCAAGCATACCCACCTGGGGCATCTTCCAATGATAAGAAGACTTTGAGAAGGCTTGCTGGTAGTTTCTTTCTGAACACTGATGGGTCTTTATACAAAAGGAACTTTGATATGGTACTCCTCAGATGTGTTGATATGACAGAAGCAGACCTGTTGATGCACGAGGTGCACGAGGGATCCTTTGGTACCCATGCTGGAGGGCATGCCATGGCTAAGAAATTGCTAAGATCAGGCTATTACTGGATCACAATGGATGCCGATTGTTGTGCCTATGCCAGAAAATGCCATAAATGCCAGATTTATGCAGATAAGGTGCATGTGCCTCCCAATCCTCTGAATATAATGTCTTCACCATGGCCCTTTTCCATGTGGGGCATTGATATGATTGGCAGGATTGAGCCAACTGCTTCTAATGGCCACAGATTCATCCTGGTCTCCATTGACTATTTCACCAAGTGGGTTGAAGCTGCCTCATATGCAAATGTTAAAAGGCAAGTGGTAGCCAGATTTCTGAAGAGAGATATCATCTGTCGATATGGAGTTCCCGAGCGAATCATTACTGACAATGGTTCCAATCTAAACAACAAAATGATGGCAGAGCTGTGCCGGGACTTCAAGATCCAACACCACAATTCTTCTCCTTACAGGCCAAAGATGAATGGCGCTGTTGAGGCAGCTAATAAGAACATCAAGAAGATTGTGCAGAAGATGGTAGTCAATTACAAAGAATGGCATGAAATGCTGCCATTTGCCTTGCATGGGTATCGCACGTCAATCAGAACATCCACTGGGGCAACACCGTATCAACTGGTGTATGGTATGGAAGCAGTCCTACCTGTCGAAGTTGAATTACCCTCCCTACGGGTACTGATGGATGTTAAACTGAATGAAGCAGAATGGGTTAGGGCCCGATTTGAACAACTGAGTCTGATTGAAGAGAAAAGATTGGTTGCAATCTGTCATGGGCAGTTGTATCAGAAAAGAATGAAGAAGGCCTTCGATCAGAAAGTCAGGCACCGAGAGTACCAAGTAGGAGATCTCGTGCTGAAAAGAATCCTTCCTCCTCATACAGACCACAGGGGCAAATGGACTCCGAACTATGAAGGACCATTGGTGGTAAAGAAAGTTTTCTCTGGTGGAGCACTGATGCTCAGCACCATGGATGGTGAAGATTTCCCGTCCCCTGTGAATTCAGATGCAGTTAAAAAATACTTCGCATAAATGACCCGCTGGACATAAAAACAGAATGCAAGTCCAGGCAAAAATAGGGCATCCTGGCGAGTCAAAAACAGAATAAAAGACTCGGGCAAAAGTAAGGGAAAATGAATAAAAGATGTACACCCGCTGAGTTGAAAAGCCGCATTGGACAGCTCAGGCAAAAATGGGTATCCCGATGGATTGAAAACCCGAAAGGGCGATCCCTGCAAAATAAGGGAATAAGCGAACAACTGCATTCTGAATTCGTATCACCTACAACTTGGTAAGCTTCGAAAGGATCGACCTTAAATCAGAATCAACATTCTTCAGAATGCAAGGTGAGAAGAACGTCAAAAGTCATACGGGTCATAGTGAAGAGGAAGCTCCTCAAAGCGTCATCAACACTGCCGACATTTTGTTTCTCAATTTGTAACAATTTCCTCATTTCGAGGAGTTTGTTTCTTTGATTGTATCTCGCCAATTCAGGGCATATGAATTAATAAAATCAGATTTTCAGTCATGTCTCGTCTTGTACATTTTTATTTGCAAAAAATGTCTGATGTCTTAAAGAAAAACGATTGCGTGAATACAAATGTTTATCTTCAAAAGTAAAAAACATGCTTGCAGGAAATATACTTACTCTCAGAAGTATCCTAACTCCTATGACGGAATCCAGTAAAGGATACCTCGGGATTATCTTGTGCGTTTCTCTATCTTTTTCAGGATTGCAGGTATACATAACGCAACTTGGGGCATGAAACTTTATCCCAGCAAGCTGGCAAATCCACACTCAATTTTAGCACCCGAAGTGCTCTCTTCCCAGCTGAGTTGCCTCCCATGACTTCTCCCAGCTGAGTTGGCCACTTATTACTTATCCCCATCAGAATGGGCAGGTATCACAGAAGGCACCTATATCCCCGGCCGAGTCAAGAAGCTACCGTAATAGAATTTCTAGGGAGGTCTTTCAGTGATTCCTCTCTTTCTCCCCAGCCGAGTTGCCATCTCGCCCTCAGCCGAGTACAAAAGTCAGAGAGCTATCTCCCCACAGAGTTCCAGCCTCTATCCAGAAGAGCAGCGCATAGAAGATCACAACAGAGTAAAGAAGGCTTCTGCAAACCCCAGCTGGGTCTCTCATTTATAAGGATAGGTCTATCAATGACCCACATCCCCAAGCAGATACATCTCCTCAGATCTACCAATGATCTCATCCCCAGCTGGGATGTTTACTACAAGCGGATCGACCGAAGATTTTCGCAGCAACGGGATTTGAATCCCGGTTTGGTAGCTTTGCACAATCATAGCATTCGCATCATATTCACCCACAAAGCGTAGCATTCCGTTTTAACACGGAGCATTACGGCAAAAATCCAACACATAGCATAATCATAAGCCATGTTTTGAATCAGCACTTGTGAATAACGACAGTTCATCAACGTACAGAAAAATCCCCACCGGAGTCCCCAGCAAAAGCAGCTGCCTCACAATCCACATACACCAGTATATACTCATTGTGACACCCGTCCGTGCCACCTTTCCCCAGTAAAGTCGCCTGAACACTCTTTGCAAACAAGGCCACCCGTATTACAGATACGTCCTGACACCCGTCCGTGTCATACCCCAGCAGGAAGCCAAAGACATCCTCTTTGCACTCACATATACTTATATACACTTTCTTGGCACCCGTCCGTGTCGTGTCCCCAGCGCAGCCACCTACACTTTGTATATCAGATACTTTTTGATATTATTACACTCTTCTCCTTTTGGCACTCGTCCGCGTCGCCTTCCCCGGCAGATAAACACTCATCCATATATACTCACACTGCTCATACAGATACTCGTCCGTATCTTGTATATATCACTTATATCCCCGCAGATTCGACACTAGTCCTTGTTCTTTGTTAACCAGTTGGTACTCGTCCGTACCATCATCTCAGAACATGCGTCAAGCGTTTGTTTCTACCTGATACTCGTCCGTATCATAGTCTTAAGGATGCTCGTCCGCATCTTTAATCCATACACTGTGTCAAACACTTTTGTCTTCTTGAATACAGATACTCGTCTGTATCTACTTTTCCCCAGAAGAGTCCCCTCAGATTCAACACTCGTCCGTGTTCTCTGTTAACCAGTTGATACTCGTCCGTATCATCATCTTTGAACGCGCGTCAGTTTTTGTTTCTACCCGATACTCGTCTGTATCGTAGTCTTAGGGATGCTCGTCCGCATCTTTAATCTATACACGAATACCAAACACTTATACCTTTTGTTTCTTGGATATAAACACTCGTCCGTGTTTACTATTCCCTAGTAGATCACCAACAAACAATTTTCTTTTTATCTAACACTCGTCCTGTGTTGTGATAAACCTTGAGAGCAGCCGTACCCTGCTAGGTGGTCGTCCTCCACCCCTTGATGGTCGTCCTCCATCATGCTCATCCGATGGCCGTCCCCATCGTTGATTTTAGCAGCCGTCCCCTGCTAGGTGGTCGTCCTCCACCTTTTGATGATCGTCCTTCATCATTTTATCCAATGGCCGTCCCCATTGTTGATTTTGGTTATCTGGCATTCGTCCTATGTCATGATAGACCCTGAGAGCAGCCGTCCCCTGCTGGGTGGTCGTCCTCCACCTCTTGATGGTCGTCCTCCATCATGCTCATCCGATGGCCGTCCCCATCGTTGATATTTTCGGCAGCCGTACCCTGCCAGGTGGTCGTCCTCCACCTTTGATGGCCGTCCCCATCATAATTCCTTTATTTCCCAACAGAGCAGCCGTCCCCTGCTAGGTGATCGTCCTTCACCTTTGATGGCCGTACCCCATCATCTGTTTATTCCAGTTATTCTTTAACCAGATGGCCGTCCCCGTCGTGGTCCCTTTGCCTTTTCTTTTAGCCCGATGGCCGTCCCCATCGTCGGTTACCTAGCTTTATGAACTTGATGGCCGTCCCCGTCATGTTTCATTAATCCCCAGATAATTTTACTGCTTTATCTTGATGGCCGTCCCCATCATAATCTTATTTTTCCCAGCTAGTCGGTCGTCCCCGTCTTGGCTTTACCTTTTATCCCCAGCATGTCGGCCGTCCCCGTCATTGCTTTATTTCCCACACTTTACAAAATACTTTATTTTCCTTTTACAATCTATACCCCTTTTCTCCTTCATTCTGTGAGTGCAAATTTTGGACTGTCTTTGGTATTCAACCACAAGTTATCTTGTTTGCCTGTTAAGCCGTTGCTTACAACCTACACAGCTAACTCATGTTTGAATAGGGGCAGCTGTAAACACCCCAAATTTGCCCTCACCCATTCACACCATGGCTTGTGATCATTTCATATGCATAAACTCAATCATACCATCTCATATTCCATTTTTGATTCACTGCATAGGTTCTAAGTCATCTGCACCTAGGGTTTGTGATCTGAGCAATCCAAGAGCCTCCTGAGCCACTCCAAAGGCCATCAATCACTTCACAGGGATCCATGAGTGTTCTTATATCATATTATATCCTCTCAAAGTCAAGAAATGCAAAGAATCACAAGAACTGGGATTGGTATGGATGCAGATCCAAGTTTGACTGCACAGTTGACCTAAAATTAGGGTTTTGGTTTCAGAGGCCATAACTCCAAATTTTTTTGTCATTCTTGTTTCCATTGGTCTCTATATGGTATAAGGAGTATGCATATCAATTTTCATGAAGAAATTCCATGGGGAAGTCATCTGATCAAGAGTTGACTTTTTAGACAAGTCAGTGCAAAATCAGGGCATCTGAGGCCCCCAATGACCCAACCAATGGGCATTCTTCATCATTTTGAGTGTATATGATCTTTATTTGACCATGGAAGAAGGTTGAAGTCCACAAAAATCAAGAATTTGAAGTTTTTGCAAAGTTGACTTTTTAGGGCATAGTTGACTTTTCAAGAATATGTCATTTTAGGTCATTTTTCAAGCCTTGATTTTTGATCCAAAAATGCTTCAAATGGAAAAACTTTGGTCATGAAAGTTGTAGAATACATTTTTCCCTTTTCAAAAAGTACAAGAACATGATCTAATTCTTCTTGGATCAAAAGTTATGGTATGACAAAGTTGCCAAAAATCACTTATTTTCAAGATGTGCACCAAATGAGAAATTTGCAAAATCATGAACCAAGGCTGTTTGTAACTTCTAGTTGACATCAAACCAATGTACAAACATCACCTAAGTCCTAAAAGTCAGAATTGAACCAAGAATTCTCATGCTTCATGGCTTGTGGAATGAGAAAATCACATGTGAACCAAAGTTGAAACAAGTTGCAAAACTCATGATCACACTCCCTACCACTTGCTACATTGGATGCTGAACCTTGCTAGCCTCTCACCACACCATGCTGCGCCAGCCCTAGCCATTGTACCAAGCTAGAACTCAAGCCATACCTCTCTTACAAAAAAGTTGACTTTTGGCAAAAGCAAACATCCCAATCACAGCAGGCCATGTCACATCCTCTGGCCACTTGGAATTGTTTATACTATCCTTTAGCAAGCAAAACATATGAAGAAGCCAAGCTGAAACAGGCCATAGGACACCATACACAAAACTCACCCTATTTGCATTTTCTCTTCGAATCTCTCTGCCCAGCTCAAAAACATTAAAACCAGCTTCACTAATCATCTCACCATACTCCATCAAGCCTAAACCAACAAAGAACCAAGCCTGAATCAAACAAAAACATTGCTTCTCCATTTTCACTCCAACTTGCAGTTTCATTCGAAACTCACTCCACAGCTCACAAACACTCAAACAAACTCTACAAACCTTCTCCACTCATCATCTTGACCACAAACAACCCTTCACCATTGCCAGAAACTGTCTGCATCACCATTGCCATTTTCAACTGAGCTTGAGCAGAAGCTGTTCAAACTCTTCATCTAGCCAGCACAAACTTCTCCAAAGCATTCAAGCATCATCAAGAGGTCATAAGGAGTGGATTTCACAAGGAAGGGAGGTCAGAAAGTTGCTGGAGTGAAAGCTTCGAATCTCAGGTAGCTCAAGAACTTTTTTTTTCCAGAAATGGATTTTTAAGTTCTAAACTTGTTCTCCATGCTTCACTGATTGTTCTGATGCTTTTAGTTTTGAAAATGGTGATGAAATGAGAATTTAATTGCTTCCTGAAACTTTTTTGCCCTAGTTCTTGTTTGCTTCGATTCAGCCATTCCAGGAAGAATAAATGTGTTTTGATTTGGGGTTTTGGTTCGTGAGTGAGTGGGAATCATTTCCATGTTTTTAGATTTCGTTTTAGTTAGGTTTTGAGAGTTTTAGGGATTTTCAGGTGGGCTTCCCACCGGAGAAGACGACCGGAGGTCTTCTCCGGCCACCTGAAAATCATTATGCCCTAATCCCTGTAATTAATTTCATTTGAATGTGGAGCGTAGGATCCTTTGACTTGTTGACCTCCCGCGCGCATGTGTGGCCTGGATTCATTCAATTAGCCCTAATCCACTTTACTTAATTTAATTAATCATAATTAAACTAATTTGATCATAAGCAATCCTGGCCCTCCATTCACGCGCGCGGTCAACACTTTTGAATCCAGACTCAATCCTGGCCCTCCACTCAGTTGACTTTCATTTAAAATTCATTTTTATTTCATTTCTTTTCATTTTATTTGCCCAATTTATTTAAAATAGCAAAACTTGTTTAAAAATTATGAAATTTTTTATCCTGAGTTTCATTAATTTTTCAAACACAAAAATATTTTTGTTTTTATTTTTAGCATTAAAAAAGTATTTTTAAATATTTAAAGGATTATTTTTAATTGATTAATGGAAATTAATTTATTAAAAATACTTTTAGGTATTTAAAAATCACCAAAAAATTCATGAAATGTTCTAAGACATTTAGAAACATTGTTCAACCTTCAAACCAAATTTATTTTTTGATCTTGATGCATTTTGAGAATTTTTCATTGAATTAAAATTATTTTTGTGCATTAATTTGATCCATAGTTCAAAAAATCATTTCTGCCTATTCATGAAGGATTGGACATTGATTCTTTTTGAATTGCATTGTGTTTAGCATGAAGTTTGTAAGATTAAATTGGCATGATTTGATCCTTCATTTTCCAATTGTTTGACATTTCTTTTGTTTAGGAACCCTAAAAACCCTAAAAACTTGTGAAAATCATAACTTAAGATTGGTTAGGAGTTGAGACTTCTCCTTTGGGCATTGGTTTAGTATAGGATTAGGGGTCCTTTGAGTGGAATTTTCAATTTTTTATCTTAGGGTTTGCTTCTGATTTTGGTTTGTGTTTGATGTATGATTCATAAACCCTAATTTGAGCTTCCATTTGAGCTTCCATATGCATCCATCTTGCATTCTCTTGCATAACATGACTTGCCATGACATTTCAAGCATCCATTTGATTCATTTGACATCATAAGACATATTGAAAGCATGTTTGATCATTGCATCATGTATTTGCCATGTTGTATGCCATGTGCACTTCATAACTTTTCATGTATGTTCATGGTTCCTAACTTGCTTCATTTGCATTCATGAACTTGTATGATCATTTCCATGTGCTGCCTCATGTTTGTAGCATCTCATAGCATCATTAGCATCATGTATATGCTTCTGGTTTTGTTTCTCATCATGTCATCTCATCCCATTTTGCATTGCATTGCATTTCTTTTCTAACCTTTTCAGGTGGTAAGTGATTTTGAGAAGTGAATTTGCCTTCACTTCTCATAACTTTTCTTTTCATCTCTCTTGCATCCATTGCTGCATTTTTGTTTGTGTTTGAGATTGAGCTTGCTCATTCCTTTTCTTCCCACTTTCTTTCTTCAAGTGACTTGACTTCTTGAATGAAGCAAGTCACTTTGCTTCTCTTGATCCTTTCATCTGCTTCCTGGTGGTTCCATTGAAGATTTCTCTTGAAAACCTCACAAACCTTAGGAACAACCAAGCATGACAATGATTAGGGTTTTGATTAGTCTCCCCTCTTAGTTTTACCTTTGTGTCTCTTTTGAGTCTTCTCTTCTCATCTCATAATCAGGGACTAAACCCTAAAGGCTTTAAGGCTTTGTGATTAAGCTTATGCCTGCATCCTTCTCTTAGGATGGAGTGTATAACTTTAATCCTAAGTGTTAAACCCTTAATGTGTTTAACTCCTTTAATCAATTCACATAATAATCATCAAGACATCACACTTTTAACTTGGGCCTTGCATTAGGGTTCTAATTCTTCCTTAATTGGTTAAGAAGGACTAACCCTAGTGTTAATGGACAAGTCCCCCTCAAGTTGTCTTACAAACCCTAAAACTCACTTCATCATCATACCATTAAATAAAATCCAATTAATCAAAGGCTTGTTTTGTCATGAGTTTAATCCCTAATCATGGATTAAGTTGAGGAGTTTTCCTCAGCTTAAACACTCTCATCTATTATCCTTCTCTTAGGATGGTGTAATGAGTCTGTTTAATCCTTGATTATGGCTTAACCTCATTACTTAACACTAAACAAAAACACCAAAAACATCTAAATAATCACAAGTAGGTTAATGATCTTAATCCTACACCAAAGGTGATTAAGTGTGAGAATCTGACTTCACACTTAAGGTATTCTCATTACCCCTAATCAGAGGGAAGATGTGATGAGTTTACTAAATCCATTGGTTTAGACTTAAGCTCATTAACTTATGACAAAATCCAAAAACAATAAAAGACTGAAAATACAAAAACAAACAATAATCGTCTCCTCCGGGATTCTTTTCTCATCTCATTCACTCACAAACGAGAACTTGCTTCTTCCGTCTAATGCAAGACAGTTTGCATCTGTGCCAGACAGGTCATACACTTGAGCATAGACAAGTAAGCAGTTCATAAGTCATTTCATCTTTCAGTCTCTTTGGGTCGAACTACGGTGTTCTGACTTCCTCATTGCACGAGAGGATACGTAGGCATAACTTAACAGTTATCGAACAAAAGTCTCTGTATATTCCCCCTCTTTCCAGCTATCCTTTAAGCCTCATGATCATGAGCATTTCACTCCTGTCCTTACACTGACACTATATATTTATACACTTCACACTTCTCTTACACTGACACCTGTACATCCTTTTCCAGCTCTTTGATACACAAATTGCACTGACACTACCCCTTTAAAACACAAATCTTTTAAGCGTGGATCCCGTCGAGTACGACGGACAATCTGGGTGCTAATACCTTCCCGGGTTGTAACCAACCCCCTTTCTCAGTCTCTCTGGTTCGCAACCGTCTTATCCATGTCTTTCTAGGTCTATGCAGCATTACCTTTCCTCCGGGATAAAAATGCCTAGCTGGCGACTCTATTCATCTCCAGTGAGTTCACGGCTGTGTGTTCTCACTGTTCCCTTCGCCAACCGTTCGCGTCTGTACCCCATTTGACCCGGCTTCATTTGGCGGGAGCGACACCTGCGAATCATATACATCATCATACGAGTGAAATTTCTTCAAATTGAACCTGCAAACATGATCTACACAACAAATACAATCCAAATATGAGTCCATTATCAATTTATATTAGGTATTCTATGAATCCCTAATTTTGAAGCTTTAACCCTAATAATGGCCGATTGCTATTTAGGTCACGAAACTCCAATCTTTTTGTCCAGAAACCTTCACAAGCTCAATACAAACATCATAAACCAAACAAAATTCATTGAGATACATTAAATTAGTGAAACCGAAAAAAATATATTCAAGAACAAATGGAATTCGGATTGTGCATTATGGAGTGCTTGGGATGCATATGAATATTGGTTTAGGATCAGAGAAGTCCAAGGAAGCTCTCCATGTTCTTGTTTTACCTTCTAGAGCCCTAAATCCAAGAATCCGAATGTGACTTTTGTGAAGAATTTTTGAACAATGGAACTTACTTTTGGAGGCAGAGAATTCGTGGCTTGGTGATTGAGTTGTGTTTAGTACTTATAGGTAAATGAATTTAGGTCATAACATTGAATGGTTGTATGGAAATTTTGATATGAAAAGATTGAAATTGATCATGCTTTGAAAATCCAATATTCTTGCATAAAGGCTTGCTATATTTGGACAAATCTTATGATTTCCTTCCTCTTCAATTCAAATCATCATTTAAGACATTCTAGAAACTCAATCCAAATAAAATCTCTTATTTTCATATTTTATTTTTATTTAAAATGATTTTTAATGAATTAAATCAAAATAAATAAAAATAAAAATAATAAAAATCTGATTTTTAATGGTTTGGGTCGTGCATAGTGCTATTGTATGGATTGGATCATAATTTGACCAGCCCATTTGGAAGAAATTGGTTCTAGACCTCCTTTTTCATCATAAACCAACTCAAAATTTCCCAACTTTGCAAGGGCACATATCCTTCAATTTTAATGCTATGAGGGTGTTCTTGGACATTTTAGAAAGCTTGAAGAGTCCTCTAACCAACCCCACTGGTTTCATGTCCATATCATTTACCAATCTCAAGTTATGCCCTTTTGAAGTTGTTGACTTTTTGTTGACTTTCAAAAGGACCTATAATGTCTTAGCTCATACCTTCCAAATGAAGCATTTTTGGGCTTGGCTTGTGAGACACAAAGTTGTAGAGAATTCAATTTCCTTAAAAATGAGATTTGATTGGAGACTTGGTGATGAAGTATGTGAAAGTTATGGCTGGTCAAAGTTCAGTTGACTTTTACTAAGGAAACCCTAATTTAGAAACTCCTGATTCTTGATGATCTGAAATCTCCTTGATGAATCATGATCAACCCTTGATCAAATGATGAATTTTACTTCATATACTTGATGTTGGCAAAAAATAATGAAGTTTGACTTTGGTTTGACCACAGTTGACCTCAGTTTGACTTTTTAACTGCATTGACTGATTTTGACTTATCTGATCATCTGACTGAGCAAACTTCTGAGAAAAGTCTTGAAACTTGTCATGGGGGTTCTTACACACATATAAGATGTTATGAAGCTCACTTGAAGTCTTGGAAGTTCATTTAGCCTGATTAAAGTCAAAACCCTAGTTTTGGATGCACTGCTTAGGAGGTGCATTGTCTGAGGGAATTGTCAACTCTTCTGACCAATTGTGAACCTTGTGAACCATCATAAAATGTCTTGTGAACCTCATGGGAGGTATTGTGAAGCTTGTGAACCTTGTGAACCTCATAAAGTGACTTTGTAGACCTCATGAACCTCATGAAAGGTTATGTAAACATTGTGAACCTTGTGAACCTTCAAGAAGTAACTTGTAGACTTCATGAACCTCATGAAAGGTTATATAAACATTGAGAAACTTGTGAACCTTGTGAACCTTCAAGAAGTGACTTGTAGACTTCATGAGCCTCATGAAAGGTCTTGTAAGTGTTGAGAGACTTGTGAACCTTGTGAACCTTCTTAGCACACAAAGTCTTGTATTGTGAGGGCAAATTTTGGGGTGCAACATGTTGCGCTTGGTATGAACTGGTTGGAGTTTAACTTTGTGCATATCAATTGATATTCAATGACGACGGAGTTCCCGGAGTTTGGTGATTGTGGGGAATTGATGTTTTTATTCGTGAAGCAAGTGGATTAACTACTAGAAGATGAAACTCATATGTTTGCTTTGTTTGCGGCATTACAAGTTGACCGTGAACATGCGAGTTTCGAATTATCTATTTTTCGTGAATTTCTTGATGTGTTTCCGAATGACATTAGTGATTTGCCTCCAGAACGTGAAGTAGAGTATGCAATGAATTTGGTGCCAGGTACTAGTCTAGTATCGATGGCTCCATATCAGATGTCAGCTTCAGAATTGAGTGAGTTGAAGAAACAACTTGAGGATCTTCTTAAGAAGAACTTTGTTCGTCCAAGTTTTTCTCCGTGGGGTGCTCCAATGTTATTGATTAAGAAAAAGGATGGTAGCATGAGGTTGTGTGTCGACTATCGAGAATTGAAGAAGGTGACTATTAAGAATAAATATCCACTTCCGAGGATATTTATTAAGATTGATTTGAGGTCAGGTTATCATCAGATCTGATTAAAGGCGGATGGTATTCTGGAGACAGCTTTCAAAACGAGGCATGGTCACTATGAATACACTTTGATTCCTTTTGGTGTATCCAATGCACCTGATGTGTTCATGGAGTATATGAATCGAACCTTTCATGAGTATTTGTATAAGTTCGTGGTGGTTTTTATTGATGCCATCCTAATCTATTCAAAGTCAAAAAAAGAACATAAAGAGCATCTGAGGATTGTATTACAAGTGTTGAGAAAGAATAAGCTATATGCTAAGTTGTTGAAATGTGAGTTCTGGTTGAAGGAAGTGAGTTTCCTTGAACACGTAATTTCTAGTGGTGGAATTGCAGTGGATCCTTCAAAGATTTATGTTTTGTTAAAATGGGATGCTCCGAAGTCAGCTACCGAGATCAAAAGTTTTATGGGTTTTGCCGGTTATTACCGAACATTTATAGATGGATTTTGTAAGTTGGAATTGCCTCTGACTCAGTTAACTCGAAAGGATCAGGCTTATGTGTGGGATGTTGTGTGCGAGAAAAGTTTTGTTGAATTAAAGAAGAGGTTGACGACTGCTCCAGTCTTGATTTTTCCTAATCCAAATAAAAATTTTGTGGTATACTCTGACGCTTCGAAGATGGGTCTTGGTGGTGTGTTAATGCAAAATGGTCAAGTAGTTGCATATGCTTCTAGACAGCTACGTGTTCATGAGAGGAACTATCCTACCCATGACCTAGAGTTGGCAGTCGTGGTATTCGTGCTAAAGATTTGGATATACTATCTTTTTGGGTTGAGATTTGAGGTGTTCAACAATCATAAGAGTTTGAAATACTTATTTGATTAGAAGGAACTAAACATAAGGCCGAGAAGATGGTTAAAGATGTTGAAATACTTTGATTTTGATTTGAGTTACCGCCCTGGTAAGGCTAACATGGTTGCAGATGCTTTGAGTATGAAGACCTTGCATATGTCGATGATGATGGTGAAAGAGCTCTAGATGATTGAGTAGTTCAGAGACATGAGTTTACTGTGTGAGACTACCTCTGAGAGTGTGAAACTGGGTATGATGAAATTGACTAATGACATTGTGGAAGAGATCCAAGTAGGAAAACAATTAGATTTGAAGTTGGTTGATCAAATGACTTTGATTAACCAAGGTAACAGAGGAGAGTTCCGGATAGATGAGAATGGTATGATGAGGTTTCAGGATCGGGTGTGTGTTCCTGACATTCCAGAGTTGAAGAAAAGTATTCTAGAATAAGGACATCAAAGTAGGTTAAGTATTCATCATGGCGCTACAAAGATGTATCATGACTTACATAAATTATTTTGGTGGCCGGGTATGAAGAGAGATGTTGTGGAATTTGTGTATGCTTGTTTGGTTTGCCAGAAATCGAAGATCGAGCATAAAAAGCCTTTAGGTATGATAAAACCGTTAAGTATTCTAGAATGGAAATGAGATAGCATTTCTATGGATTTTGTGACAGGTTTTCCAAAGACGGTGAATGGAAATGATTCCATTTGGGTGATTATTGATCGATTAACTAAGTAGACACATTTCTTACTAATGAAGATTAATCACTCCATGTCGAAGCTAGCGGAGATGTATATTGATGAGATTGTGAAGTTTCATGGAATACCTTCGAGTATTGTGTCAGATAGAGATCCACGATTTACGTCGAGATTTTGGAAGAGTTTATAAGATGCTTTTGGAACCAAGTTGAGGATGGTTTCTGCTTATCATCCACAGACGGACGGTCAAACATAACAGACTATCCAATCTTTAGAGGACTTACTAAGGGATTGTGTGTTGGATCATGGAGGGGCGTGGGATAGTCATTTTCCGTTGATTGAGTTTACTTATAATAATAGTTTTCATGCGAGAATTGGCATGGCTCTGTATGAAGCATTGTATAGGAGGCGGTGTAGGACTACATTGTGTTGGTATGAATTAGGCGAGAGTGTTGTGCTCGGACCTGAGATTGTGCAGGAAATGACTGAGAAGATTAAGATGATTCAAGAAAGAATGAAGACTTCACAAAGCCGTCAGAAGAGTTATCATGAGAAGAGGAGGAAAACACTTGAATTTCAAGAGGGAGATCATGTGTTCTTGAGGGTTACTCCAGTGACCGGGGTCAGGCGAACTTTAAAGTCAAGAAAGCTGTCTCCGCATTTCATTGGACCGTATCAGATTTTGCAAAGGGTCGGAGAGGTAGAATATTGGATTGCATTACCAAATGGATGATGTTCGAGTAAGAGATAATTTAACTGTGGAAGTTTCTCCTGTGAGGATAGATGGTAGAGAGATGATGCGATTAAAGGGTAAAAAGATTGCCTTAGTGAATGTATTGTGGGGGAGGGTGGACCAGCTGGTGATAATTGGACTTGGGAACATGAAGATCAGATGATGGAATCGTATCCGACGTTGTTTGCTTCAGCTACATTTTCGAGAACGAAAATTCTTAAGTGGGGAAGAGTTGTAATATCCCAAAGTTGATTTTGATTTATTTGATGTATTTGTTATGAATTTTGAGGATTTCTTGATGCTATGATGTTGTGATGGTTTGGATTAATATTTTGATAATGTTAATTTAGAAGTAGTGTGACATTATTTAATTATTTAAGATTAATTAAATAAAATAAGAGAAATAAGGAGTTGAGTGTATTGAGGTCTTTTAGTAGAAGATTAGTGCGGGTAAGAAGGAAAAAGACTAATGAGGTCCTAAGGGCAAGATTGACTAAGAGGGTAGAATTTGGATTGTACGATCATTTGGAATGATCATACTTGGGAAAAGAGAAGGAGAGCTCTGAAGAACAAAGTTGGAGTTTGAAAGCATGAGGTTTTGCGAGAAGTTATCAAAAGAATCCGATGAATTAAGGTATGGGGAGTAATTTCGTTCGGCATTGTAATGTAGAGATAGGATTTGGGGTTTTGAGTGAGAGTCTTAGGGTTATGGGGTTTTGTTGATGAATTTTCTATATGATGATGATTTTTGATGAATTTGATGATAAATAATAATGTTAGATGATATGTTTGATGATACCATGATGAATGTGGATTGTGTTGATGATTTTTTGGTTTATTGCTTATGGAAACTGGTTTTTAGAGGGATTATATCGCAGAGGAGCGATCTCAAATCGCATGATTTTCTTCAGGGATCGTGATGCTCGCTTAGTGAGCTACAAATTGCTTAGCGAGCGAGTGAAGATTTTGAAACTCTCAAAATAGAGAGTTAGTCGCTTAGCGATGGGGTAGCTTGCTTAGCGAGACCTGACTTTTTCGAAATTATTTAATTCTAAAAAAATTATTTAATTGACAAGGTGACTTTTAGGGCAGGAATTTCCTTTGTATTTCTCAAAATTAGGAACTGTAAATTTTTAAGGATTTTTGACATTAGGAACTAAACATAATTCATGAGCATCCTTCCCAAATATTTCCTTGCTCCTTAGAGCTTTCATTTCCTTCTGCATCTCAGTAAACTGACCTTGAAAGGCATCGAGCCTTTCATTTATACCAATTTCTTCATTAGGCTCAGTGTTGAAAACAAACCCTTCCATTTGGGAATCAGTGTGACTCACAGGCGGTGATATAGTCATCACAGGACAAACAGTCTAAACCATAGGAATCTCTGGAGGAAGAGGTGGTGGTGGCTGATTCTGAGTAGCTAATAGACTTCCCATTATAACAGTTAACCTCTCAAGACTATCCTTCAGAGTTGTGACTTCTTTGCGGAGCTCGCGATTCTCTAGTTGCAAAGTTTCCATCTTTCTTCTTTGATTAGCTCGAGTACCGTAATAATGAGTCAGCTTTTCAAACACATTGGATGAAGACCAAGAGAAACACAATAAGATTCCTTTTGAACTCTCAAAAAGCAAGACCGGTGTAAGAATGATGCATGATATGCGAAATGAAAATGCAAAGATTTCAAAGGGATATAAGATACATTGCAATATTTATAAAAAGGATACTACTTTTTGAAATATTGAAAAACTTATTTTCATATTCAAAGCTAAAGACATCTGAAATATTTGTAAAAGTGCTTATGAGCCCCTTGAAATCTTAAGAAAAATGCATATGAATACATGAGTGCATGTATGCAACAACCACAAACAAGATCACACAAAGCACACAGGTCTAGGTTCCGAGTCACGAGCATGAAGTCAAGGTAGCAGAACACCTCCCACACAGGTAAGTACTAAGGATTTGTCTTCATTGTACCTGTAGAAAACCAAAAGGGTGCTAACAGAGATGCCCGGAGTTAACAAACATCTTTAGAATATCATCGGTACGTTGGATTACTCCCCAACCGGTATCATTCTTAAAATGGACCTCGTCCGAGTGTAGTATCGCGTGACAACCACCTTAGGTTTACACCCAGATAGTTTCCGCACTACGTTCCTAAATTGGCTTGGATGGGTTAAGGGTTCTACGGTCCTCGGTATGATTAGCTCAAGGTCGGAAAATATGCCACGTATGATTACTCATCATGACATTGATAATCCAAGAGAGCCTAACCAGTGGAGATTATCAAATTGATATAGCTTTAGACTATTCCATCGTTTATCGCTTCGAATATCGCCGTCCTATCATAAGTTCAACTCAGATCCGGGTTAGAATCTGTCTCACTCACAGAGGATCACCAAAACCGAAACAGAACAAACAAATAAGAAACAAATCAAACTAAAGCAGTAAATAAATCAAAGTAGGCCGAATTACTTAGAGATTGGTCCCCAGCAGAGTCGCCACTTTTCTGTAGCGGTAAAATCATGAGTGTAAGCTATTAGTTAACTTAACTCAAAGTAAACAGAGTCGCCACCACACTTTTATTTTATTCCAAGAGGAAAAGCAAAAAAAGAGCGAATAAATCCTAATGAATCTAAAAGCAAAAAAAAGAAGCTAAAGAAACACAACAGAGAATGGGTAAGGGGATAGTGTCGCTCCCACCAAATGACACCTCAAAGGTCAGAAGGGGTACAGACGCGAACGGTCGGTGAAAAGAGGGATGAGAACACACAGAAGTGAACTCAGAAAGACAAGAGTCGCCAGCTAGGCATTTTTATCCCGAAGGAAAGGTAATGCTGCATAAACCTAGAAAGATATGGATAAGACGGTTGCGAACCAGAGAGACTGAGAAAGGGGGTTGGTTACAACCTGGGAAGGTATTAGCACCCAGATTGTCCGCCGTACTCAACGGGATCCACGCTTAAAATATTTGTGTTTTAAAGGGGTAGTGTCAGTGCAATTTGTGTATCAAAGCTGGAAAGAATGCAAGTGTCAGTGTAAAAGAAGTGAGAAGTGAAATATGTGAAGTGTCAGTATAAGAAAGAATGGGAAGCTCAAAACTATGAGGCTTAAAGAATAATGCTGGAAGGTGGGGGAATATACAGAGACTTTTGTTCGATAACAGTTAAGTTATGCCTACGTATCCTCACGTGCAATGAGGAAGTCAGAACACCGTAGTTCGACCCAAAGAGACTGAAAGATAAATTGACTTGTGAACTGCTTACTTGTCTATGCTCAAGTGTATGATGTTAATGATTCTAAGAGATGATGCAAACATGAGGCAAGGCAATAGAATGATCATACAAACATATGGATGCAAGAGAAGCATGCTTTGAACCATGAATGTTCATGAAATGTTATGGAATGCAAAAGACATATAACATGGCAAATGAAAGATGCAATGATCAAATATAATTCTAATATTTCCTAAGATGTGTTATGAATCAAATGGATGCACAAAATGTCATGGAAAGTCATGGTATGCAAGCAAATGGAAGAGGGATGCAAAGGAAGACATAAATTAGGGTTTATGATCAACACACAAAGCAAGATCCAAAACCAGAAGCAAATGACATGATAAAAATTTGAAAATTCAATCAAAGTAACCCTAAACCTACACAAACTCACTGCCCAAAGGAGGGGTTCTAACTCTTAACCTAATGAGGGTTATGAATTTCCTAAGATTGCTAGGGTTTTAAGGTACCTTGACAAGAAAAATGCAAAACAAATTGGAAATGCATGATCAATTCATGCCAATTTTATCCTAAAAACTACATGTTATACAAGATGCAATGCAAAAAGAATCATCATCCAACTCTCAATGGTTAGGCAGAAATGAATTTTTGAAGTTTGAACCAAAATATTACCTCAAAATGAATTTAATTCCATTGAAAATTATCAAAAGGGATCAAGATCAAAAAATAAATTTGGTTTGAGAGTTGGACAATGTTTCTAAATGTTTCTAAATGCTATATGAATTTTTTTGTGATTTTTAAATACCTAAAAGTATTTTTAATTAATTAATTTCCATTAACTAATTAAAAATAAACTTTTAAATGATTTAAAATTAATTTTTAATGCAAAAAATAAAAATAAAAATATTTTTGTGTTCTGAAAATTAATTAAACCTTTGACAAAAATTTTCAGAATTTTTAAAGGTATTTTGCTATTTTTAATAATTCGTGCAAAATAAATCAAAACAAATGAAAATAAAATGAATTTTAAATGAAAAATGGGAAAGTCAACTGATCTGAGGGCTGTGGTTCAAACCTAGGGCGCGGGAATTGACTAGCGCGCGCATCTGGACGGCCAGAATTCAAATCTCACTTATTATGCTTAAACCCTAATCCTGTGCCCTAATTACTTTCAGATGACCTGAACAGTGTTCCGGTCATCTTCTCCGGCAAGGTGTTCATGCTATCTCACTCCCTACGCATCCAAACTTCACTAAAATCTCCAGATTTCATCCTTAAACATCATTAAACCTAAACCCCACCCCAAAAACCATTTATTTTCACTGAATCATGAGAATCAAAGCAAAACTCATTTCACGGGCAAAGTTTCTGAACAAGCATACATGGCCATTTCTCACTCATTTTCAAAAATAAAAGGTTCAGTACATTCAGGGAAGCATGTAGATCATTTTAGAAACAAGAAATAAGAGTTCTGGAAAAATGAATTTCCATGGCTACCTGAATCGAAGCTTTCAACCCAAGAGCTTCTGGACCAGTTCCTTGCTTCCAATCAACTCCACTGACCTCCCTCAAGTGTTTGCAAAGCTTATCTGGAGTTTATTTGGGCTAGTTTGAGAGATTGCTTGAGTTCTGTTCAAAGAGGGGAAGAAATCGTATTTTGTTTATGTGAGGTTTCAGGGATGAGTGAGGGCAGGGAAATGATCAGGAGAGTGTGCTGAGATGTTTTATGAAGTTTGTTTTTGTGCTTGATGCTTGTGCTATGTGTTTCGAATGGTTTTGCAAGTTGGAGGATTTTTTGTAACTATGGCTTGGAGTGTTTTTCAGCATGAGTTGTGTGTTGTGTTGAGTTCCATTTTGTCCACTTATCACTCATGGATAGGTCTGTGGAGTTGGTGTGCCCTATTGTGATTGGTATGGGTCTTTTGCAAAAAAGTCAAGCTTTGTGTAAGAGAGGTATGGGCTCATGGCTATCCAAGGACAAGAGGGGTGTCCTGGGCAGCAAGAAGTGAGGAGGACCATAGGATCAATTTTGAAGTCAGCCAGCACATGGATTAGGGTTTGAATGAGGTTTTGCAACTTTGTTCAACTTTGGCCCTTTTGAAGTTTCTTGATCCACAAGTCATAAAAATGAGTAAACTCTTGATGCAATCTGACTTTTAGACATTGGTTCATGTTTGTGTGAAGTTTAGAAGTCACTTTGAGGTCTCAATTTGCCTTGGCAAGTGATTTTGCAACTTTGCCTCTTTGGTAGAAAACTTGAAATTATGTGATTTTTCCCAACTTTAACAAGCGATAACTTTTGATCCAAAATGAATTAGAATGAGTTCTTGTACTTTTTGAAAAGGGAATGATCCATTCTACAACTTTCATGACCAAAGTTTTCTCATTTGAAGCATTTTTGAATCAAAAAGCAAGGGTTGAAAAAGTTTCCCAAAATGGCAAGTTTCCATTACAAGTCATTTTCCCAAAAAGTCAACTTTGCAAATGGCTTGAAATTCTTCAATTTTGTGAACTTATAACATCTTCTATGATCAAATAAAGATCATACATAATCAAAATGATGATGAACACCCTTTGGTTGGGTCATTGAGGGCCTCAGATGCCCTGATTTTGCACTGACTTGCTCAAAAAGTCAACTCTTGATCAGATGCCTTCCCCATGGAATTTCTTCATGAAAATTGATATGCATGATCCCTATACCATATAGAGACCAATAGAAACAAGAATGACCAAAAAATTTGGAGTTATGGCCTTTGAAACCAAAACCCTAATTCTAGGTCATCTGTGCAGTCAAACCTGGCCCTTCTTCCATTCCAATCTCAGTTCTTGTGATTTTTTTTGACATTCTTGACTTTGAGAGGATATAATATGATACTTGAACATTCATGGACCCCATTGAAGTGATTGATGACCTTTGGAGTGGCTCAAATGGCTCTTGGATTGCTTAGATCACAAACCCTAGGTGCAGATGACTTTGAACCCATGCAGTGAAACCAATATGCAATATGAGATGCCATGATTGAAATTATGCATGTGAAAAGATCACAAGCCATGGTGTGAATGGGTGAGGGCAAATTTGGGGTGTTTACAGCTGCCCCTATTCAAGCATGAGTTAGTTGTGCAGGATGTAAGCAACGGCTCAACAAGCAAACAAGATAACTTGTGGTTGAATACCAAAGACAGTCCAAAATTTGCACTCACAGAATGAAGAAGAAAAGGGATATAGATTGTAAGAGAAAACAAAGTATATTATAAAGCGCGGGCGACGGAGGACGACCGTCGGGCAGAGGACGACTGCTGGGGAAAGAGCAATGACGGGGACGACCGACATGCTGGGGATATAAGAGATTATGATGGGGACGGCCATTAAGATAAAGTTACAAAGATTCTCTGGGGATTATAGGTAAAAATAAATGATGAGGTACGGTCATCAGAGGTGAAGGACGATCACCTAGCAGGGGACGGCTGCTCTGTTGGGGAAAAGATGAGGGACAGTCATCTAAGGTGAATGATGATTATCTGGCAAGGTACGGTTGCCAAAAGTATCGTGACATAGGACGAATGTCGGATAAAAAGGTCGACGATGGGGACGGCCATCGGATAAGCATGATGAAGGACGACCATCAAGAGGTGAAGGACGATCACCTAGCAGGGTACGGCTGCTCTGAAGGTATCATGACATAGGACGAATGCCAGATAACAAGATCAACGACGGGGACGACCATCGGATAAAATGATGAAGGACGATTATCAAAGGGTGAAGGACGATCACCTAGCAGGGTACGGCTGCTAAATATCACGACATAGGACGAATGCCGGATAGAAAAGGGTTCCAATAATGGAGACTCCGCTGGGGAAAGGATGGGGGACGGTCATCCAAAGGTGAAGGACGATCACCTGGCAGGGTACGGCTGCCGAAAAGGCATCATGACATAGGACGAATGTCAGATAGAAAGGAAATAGTTCACAGGGATTTGCTGGGACAAGTAAACACGGACGAGTGTCTATATCCAAGAAATGAGAGATATTAGTGTTTGGTGTATGGTGTATAGATTAAAGATGCGGACGAGCATCCCTAAGACCATGATACGGACGAGTATCAGGTAGAAGCAAATGCTGAGACATGTTCAGAGATGATGATACAGACGAGTATCAACTGGTTAACAAGGAACACGGACGAGTGTTGATTCTGTAGGGACTCTTCTGGGGAATGGTAGACACAGACGAGTGTCTAAATTCAAGAAGACATGAGTGTTTGACACGTGTATGGATTAAAGATGCGGACGAGCATCCCTAAGACTATGATACGGACGAGTATCAGGTAGAAACAAACGCTTGACGCATGTTCTGAGATGGTGATACGGACGAGTATCAACTGGTTAACAAAGAACACGGACGAGTGTTGATTCTGAGGGGATCTGAGTGATATATACAAGATACGGACGGGTATCTGTATGAGTGAAATAAGTATGAGTGGTGTACAGGAGAGTGTTTAACCTGCTGGGGAGAGTGACACAGACGAGTGTCAAAAGGTATATTATAGACAAGTATATGCTTTACAAAGTATTCAGGTAGTTATGTTGGGGAAGGTGACACGGACGGGTGTCAGGGAATCTGTATGGATATATGTATCTGTGAGTGCAAAGGGGACGCTTTGGCTTTCTACTGGGGATATGACACGGACGGGTGCCAGGAAGTATCTGTAATATGTAGGTGTCTGTTTGCAAAGAATGCTCGGGCGAATTTACTGGGGAATCATGACACGGAAGGGTGCCAAAAGGAGTGTGCATTTGTATTTATGAGTGTAGGGAAAATGCCTTGGCTTCCTGCCGGGGAATCTGGAGAGTTTTCTGTATATCTTTGATGATTTGTCGAAATTTACAAGTGTTTGATTCAGACCATGGCTTATGATTATGCAATATGTTTGATTTTTGCCGTAATGCTCCGTATTAGACGGAATGCTACGCTATGTAGGGAGAATATGATGCTAATGCCATGATTATGCAAAGATACCGATCCGGGATCCGGGTCCCATTGCTACGAAGATCTCTGGTTGATCTGCTTGAAGTGAACATCCCAGCTGGGGATGAGATCAATGGCATATCTGACATATGGGACTCTGCTTGGGGATATAGGTCACTGACAGACCTGTCTTGGTGATGGGGGACCCAGCTGGGGTTTGTAGAAGCTTTCTTCACTCTGTTGTGAGATCTTCAGGCGTTTGCTCTTCTGGATAGAGGTTGAAACTTTGTGGGGAGATGGTTCCCTGGCTTTTGTTCTTGGTTGAGGAGGAATAATGACAGACAACTCAGCTGGGGAGAAAGCACCTCTGGTGCTAATCGGGGGATAGACTGAGTAAATAATGATTAGGCATCTTGTTGGGGAGAAGCCTTCATGCCCCATGTTATGCTTTGAATTACCTACAATCCTGTAAAGACAAAGAAACGCACAAGTAATCTCGAGGTATCCCTTACCGGATTCCATCATAGGAATTTTAACACTCCCGGGAGTAAGTATATTTCCTGCACGCACGTATTTTTAGAAGAAAAGCATCTTTATTTATGCAATCAGTATCTTAAAGACATCGGACATTCTTGCAAATAAAATGTACAAGACAAAACATGACTGAAAAATCTGATTTTATTGATTCATGTGCCCTGAATTGGCAAGATACAGTCAAAGAAACAAATCCCCTAAAATGAGGAGATTGTTACAAATTGAGAGATAAAAGGTATTGGCAATGTTGATGACGCTTTAAGGAGCTTCCCTTGGCTATGACTCGTATGACATTTGACGTTCTTCTCGTCTTGCTTTCTGAAGAAGGCTAATTCTGACCGGCGTTTGAACCTTTCGAAGCTTACCAAGTTGTGAGTGATACAGACGAATTCAGAATGCAGTTGTTCGCTTATTCCCTTGTTTTACATGGATCTCCCTTTCGGGTTTTCAATCCACCGGGATACCCCTTTTTGCCTGAGCTGTCCAATGCGGCTTTTCAGCTCAGCGGGTGTACATTTTTTGTTTATTTCCCTTATTTTTGCCCGAGTCTTTTATTCTGTTTTTGACTCGCCGGGATGCCCTATTTTTGCCTGGACGTACATTCTGTTTTTATGTCCAGCGGGTCATTTTTATGCGAAGTATTTTTTAACTGCATCTGAATTCACAGGGGACGGGAAGTCTTCACCATCCATAGTACTGAGCATGAGTGCTCCACCAGAGAAAACTTTCGTTACTACGAATGGCCCTTCATAATTCGGAGTCCACTTGCCCCTATGGTCTGTATGAGGAGGAAGGAGTCTTTTCAGCACAAGATCCCCTACTTGGTATTCTCGGAGCCTGACTTTCTAATCGAAGGCTTTCTTCATTCTTTTCTGATATAGCTGCCCACGACAGATTGCAGCTAATCTCTTCTCTTCAATCAGGTTCAGTTGTTCGTACCGGGATCAGACCCATTCTGCTTCACTCAACTTAACATCCATCAATACCCGAAGGGAAGGTAATTCAACTTCAACAGGTAGGATTTCCTCCATACCATACACAAGTTGATACGGTTTTGCCCCAGTGGACGTTCTGATTGACGTTCGGTACCCATGCAAGGCGAATGGTAGCATTTCATGCCAGTCTTTATAGGTAACCACCATCTTTTGCACAATCTTCTTGATATTCTTATTTGCTGCCTCAACAGCGCCATTCATCTTTGGCCTGTAAGGAGAAGAATTGTGGTGTTGGATCTTGAAGTCCCGACATAGTTCTGCCATCATTTTATTGTTTAAGTTGGAACCATTATCAGTAATGATTCGCTCGGGAACTCCATACCGATAGATGATATCTCTTTTCAGAAATCGGGCTACCACTTACCTCGTAACATTCGCATAAGAAGCCGCTTCAACCCACTTGGTAAAATAGTCAATAGCAACCAGGATGAATCTGTGGCCGTTTGAAGCGGTCGGTTCGATCTTGCCAATCATATCAATGCCCCACATAACAAAAGGCCAAGGTGAAGACATCACATTCAGAGGATTTGGAGGCACATGCACTTTATCCGCATAAATCTGGCATTTATGACATTTTCTGGCATAAGCACAACAGTCGGCATCCATTGTGATCCAGTAATAGCCTGATCTTAGCAATTTCTTTGCCATTGCATGCCCTCCTGCATGGGTACCAAAGGATCCCTCGTGCACTTCGTGCATCAACAAGCCTGCTTCTGTTTTATCAACGCATCTGAGAAGTACCATATCAAAGTTTCTCTTGTACAGGGAACCATCAGTGTTCAAGAAGAAACTACCAGCTAGCCTTCTTAATGTCTTCTTATCATTGGAAGATGCCCCAGGTGGGTATGTTTGATCCTCCAAGAAGCATTTGATGTCGTGGAACCAAGGTTTATCATCTTTGACAATATCTGCTGAGAACACATATGCTGGTCTGTCAAGTCTGGATACTGAAATCCGAGGCACAAAGTTGGCAGCTTGAACTTTGATCATGGATGAAATGGTAGCCAGAGCATCTGCGAATTGATTCTCGTCCCGAGGGATATACTCAAGCTTGACTGTTGTGAAGAAAGTCAATAACCTCCTTGTATAATCCCTGTAAGGTATCAGATGATCCTGGTGGGTGTACCATTTGCTGTTGGTTTGATTAATTACCAAAGCTGAATCTCCGAACACAGTCAAAGTCTTGATCCTGAGGTCAATGGCTTCCTCAAGACCCATAATACAAGCCTCGTATTCAGCTTCGTTGTTAGTGCAGTTAAAAGTGAGTTTTGCCGAGAAAGGCATGTGAACTCCTTTAGGTGTAATGAGTACTGCACCAACACCACGACCATTCATATTAACAGCCCCATCAAACATCATAGTCCATTCTTCCTCTGGGTCAGGCCCTTCAGTGTGAATAGGCTCTTCATGATCTTTTGCTTTTATGAACATGATGTCTTCATCAGGGAAGTCAAATCTCATAGGCTGGTAATCATCAATGGGTTGCTCAGCAAGATAATCAGACAGTACACTGCCCTTGATGGCTTTCTGAGATGTGTACTGGATGTCATACTCTGTGAGGATCATTTTCCATCTTGCAACCCGTCCGGTAAGTGTTGGCTTCTCAAAAATGTACTTAACTGGATCCATCTTTGAGATCAATAAGGTAGTGTGAGTCAACATATACTGCCTTAGTCGGCGAGCAGCCCACGCTAAAGCACAGCAAGTTTTCTCGAGCAGTGAATAACCTTGTTCACAGTCGGTACACTTTTTGCTTAGGTAGTATATTGCATACTCTTTTCGACCAGACTCGTCATGCTGGCCCAGCACACACCCCATTGACTCTTCTAATACTGTCAAGTACATTATCAGAGGTCTTCCTTCGACTGGAGGCATAAGGATTGAAGGCTCTTGTAAGTATTCCTTGATCTTGTCAAAAGCCCTCTGGCAGTCTTCGTTCCACCTGACCGTTTGTTCCTTTCTTAACAGCTTGAACAAAGGCTCACAGGTTGCGGTAAGGTGAGATATGAACCGTGAAATGTAGTTCAATCTACCTAGGAAACCCCGAACTTCTTTTTCAGTTTTAGGTGCAGGCATTTCTTGAATGGCTTTGACTTTATCAGGGTCAACTTCAATCCCTTTTTCACTTACAATAAATCCCAACAGCTTACCGGATCGCACCCCGAATGTGCATTTGTTGGGGTTCAACTTCAGTTGGTACTTCCTCAGACGCTTGAATAGCTTTAACAGATTTACCAGGTGGTCTTCTTCTGTGAGGGACTTGGAAATCATGTCATCCACATAACATTCAATTTCTTTATTTATCATGTCGTGGAATAATGTTACCATAGCCCGTTGATAAGTAGCACCAGCATTCTTCAGTCCGAATGGCATCACCTTATAACAGAACGTGCCCCAAGGTGTGATGAAAGTTGTCTTCTCCATGTCTTCAGGTGACATCTTGATCTGATTGTACCCTGAAAATCCGTCCATGAAGGAGAATACTGATAACTGAGCCGTGTTATCCACCAATACATCAATGTGAGGTAAAGGGAAATCATCTTTCGGGCTGGCTCTGTTCAAGTCCCGGTAATCCACACACATCCTTACCTTGCCATCTTTCTTAGGAACAGGTACAATATTAGCAACCCACGGCGGGTAGCTAGTCACAGCAAGGAACCCGGCGTCCCACTACTTTTGTACCTCTTCTTTAATCTTCATTGCCATATCTGGGCGAGTACGGCGCAGTTTCTGTTTTACCGGTGGGAAGTCTTCTTTTAAGGGCAGCTTGTGCATGACAATATCGGTGTCCAACCCTGGCATATCCTGATAAGACCAAGCAAACACATCCACGTATTCCCGAAGCATATCAATCAGTTGCTTTTTTACCGAATCTTGCAGACAGGCCCCGATCTTAACCTCTTCCACATCTTCTTCCGTACCAAGATTAACCGTTTCGACCTCCTCCTGATGAGGAGTGATAACCTTCTCCTCTTGCCTTAACAGCCTGGCTAGCTCTTCAGGTAGCTCGTAATCTTCTTCAACCCCTTCATCAGCTTGATTGATTGGATTGTCAAAGTCATACAGAGTCATAGCTGTGCTGTTGTCGGTGTAGTCTGAAAGGCACTCTCTGCAAGGGTTTAGATTGTTCATTTTAGTGATCGATTTTAATCTTTGTTTAGAAAAAGTGAAATAAAGTTATCATTTTGGAAAACATTGCCATTTTATTTTTGTACAAAAAGAAAAATGAAAAACAGTGAGCGGAAAAGAAAAAGACTTATTTGCAAAAGATGTCCGATATTCATTGATTGATCTGTTTACACAAAATTACAAGATGGCCCGATTACAAAATGAGTCTTGACATCTTGGGCAAGATGCAAGACTTGATGCATGCTTAAAATATACAGGAAATAATAATTACTCTGTAGGAGTAACCCTTATAATTTCCTGGGAAGACTAGTTTGAGATACGGCTCCCCGAGATCCTTGGACGTATCCAGCTCTCCAGGTTGCGCTCATCTTCCGACTCATCTTCCAAGTTGTTCACAGCATCCGGGGTGAGCATTCCCCCGCTGACAAAGTTGGGCTTCTTGGCAGCCTCTGATTGATCTTGTTGAGTTGGTTTGTAACCCAACCCAGATCTATCCTCTTTCTTCTCCACAGGTAGCAGCTTGCCCCAGCCTTGGGCAGTACCCTCTTCAACAACCTTCCTGGCTTGCTGATAAGATATCATGGAGGTTCCCAGTACAGCAGATGCTTCATTTATATTCAGGGCCTCAAACCCCTGGCTCATAGTTTCATGGATTTCTCCATCCATCTTAATGTATTTGTACGTAGCCAGATGGCTAACAAAGATGTCCTCTTCACCACAGATGGTGATGATCTGGCCTTCCCACTCGAATTTCAGCTTCTGGTGAAGGGTAGACGTAACTGCGCCAGCGGCATGGATCCAAGGTCTACCCAACAAATAGCTGTAGGCCGGCTGAATGTCCATCACATAGAAGGTAATTTTAAAAGTCTGTGGGCCAATCATCACAGGCAGATCAATCTCCCCAAGCACTGATCTTTTAGAGCCATCAAATGCTCTCACCACCAAATTACTTGGACGCAATGCCAAACCATCGTACTCCAGCTTCACCAAGGCTTTCTTTGGTAGAACATTGAGTGAAGACCCAATGTCCACCAGTACATGAGATAGAACAACACCCTTGCATTCTAGAGTGATGTGTAAAGCCTTGTTGTGGTTACGTCCCTCCATTGTTAAGTCAGCATTGGTGAAGCCCAGTCCATGACTGGTGTTGACGTTTGCCACCACAGTTTCTAGCTGATTAACAGTGATCTCTTCTGGCACATATGCTGCGTGCAAGACTTTCAGTAATGCATTCCTGTGAGCTTCAGAACACATCAGCAGGGATAATATGGAGATCTTTGAGGGAGTTTGGTGAAGCTGATCCACCACCTTGTAATCACTTCTCTTTATGATTCTCATAAACTCGTCTACATCTTGCTGAAAAGACGTCTTCTGAGTTTCTTTGATGGTTGGTTCTTCAAATACCACACTCTCCCCCTTTGTTTTGGCAGCAGCTTCTGCTTCGGCATTAGGTCTTTGTAATTGTGAGGCAAAAAGGCGTCCGCTTCTGGTGAAGCCTCCGCCTCCCCCAACATTATCAATCTGTGGAGAAGAAGTTGAAGAATCCAAAGTGATTTTCTCTCCGTTGCAGTAGAGGTCAGAGCCATAATGCCAAGGGATGGCATTACTGCTTTCATATGGAACGGGTCCAGGCACCGTGATGGTAACTGGACTGACTGCTGCAGAAGAGGGTACTGAAATGGTGTGCGGATCATAGTAGATGGTGACTGGTGACCTGGCAGGAGATGCCACTTCTTGTTGTTGAAAGTTGTTATTTGGAGGGACATATGATGGATCATAGTAAATGGTGACTGCTGAGATATCTTCATCAATTTATGTTGGTGTTGTAGAAGATTCTGCTGAATAAAGGGGTGCTGATGTTGTAGAAGAAATGGTTGTTGACATCTGATTTGTTGAAGTGATGGACGGAGCCATTGTTGATGATATTGATGAATTGGTTGGAATGAATGTTGTTGCAGTTGTAGAAGAGTCAGGAATTGTTGCCAAAGGGATTGCTGGATTTGTAGGCGCTGATGTTGTGATCTGGAGTATACCACTTTTGATAAGACTATCTATGCCGCTTCTCAAGTTATCACACCCGTTGACCGAAATATTACAATAACCACAACCTAGCTCACACCCGGGGAATATCTGGCATTCTAGGAGCTGAGCTTTAATTTCTACCAGAGGTGTTCGAATTTGTCCAACACTGGTGATTAAGAAAGATGGCTTGTCTTCCTCAATGGCATTGATTCTTAGTCCTCCATGATTGGGCATGGGATTCTTGTTTACATTTGGAGGGGGTGCAAAGTTGAGGGCTTTAGAATCCACCAGATCTTGTACTTTCATTTGTAAAGCCCTGCATTTCTCAGTGTTGTGGCCAGGTGCATTAGAATGGAAAGCACATCTGGAGTTGACGTCATAATTTCTTGGGAGATTTGAGGGATCCGGTGGTGCCAATGTCCTTAATTCAACCAAGTTGAGTTTCAGGAGTTGTGGCAATAAAGTGGCATAAGGCATAGGGATAGGGTCAATCACCCTATTTGCCTGTGATGGTCTTTGATGAAAGGGTCTTTGCTGTTGATTGTTGCTATTGTTGTTGTAGGTCCTTTGTGGCGGATACTGAACTTGTTGTTGGTAATGTGATTGTTGTTGTGGTTGATAAGCTGGTTGCTGAGGAATCGGAGCTGGAATAGTGACAGCTGCCACTGATCTGTGTACATACTGAGGTCTGCCCCTGCTGGCATGAATAACATTTGTCTCACCGGTTCTCCTAGGTCCCACAAAAGGCTTCTTGGGGTTACTGGAAGAACTTGCACCATTATCAGAAATTTTGCCCATCTTCAGAAGGCTTTCAATTCTTTCTCCAGCTATGACTACGTCAGCGAAGCTGGTGGAAGAAAAGGCAGCTAGCCTATCAATATATGTTCCTTGCAGAGTATTCATGAACATGTCGGCCATTTCTCTTTCCGACATGGGTGGCTGAACAGCAGCAGCAAGCTGTCTCCACCTCTGGGCATACTCCCTGAAGCTTTCTCTGGAGGATTGAGACATTCCCATCAGAAGGGTTCTGTTAGGAGCCATGTCCAGATTGTATTGGTACTGCCTGATGAAAGCCTCAGCTAGGTCCTTCCAGCATCTGATAGTAGCTCTGGTCAAGTGAGAATACCACTCCCTGGAAGCCCCAGTCAAACTATCTTCAAAGTAAAACATCCACAGTTTTTCATCCATGGTGTATGCCTTAAGTCTCCCCAGAAAGGACTGCAGGTGGGTTCGTGGGCAGGAAGTTCCATTGTGCTTCTCAAAGCACGGGGGTTTAAACTTATGAGGAATCCTTACCCCATCCACTAACCCCATATCCATGACATCAAAACCCAAGGAGTTTTGAGACTCCAGAGATCTCAATTTCTCAGCAATTTCATCAAGCCTCCTATCATAGACTTCATCCCCAGCTCCCATCACAGTGAACTGCTCTTCTTGGGGTCTTCTTGTAAGACTCTTCCTCCAGTAGTATTCCCTTGCACATTACCCGGGATGTTGACTTCCGGATGTAGATGAGGCCCATATACTGGTGGGTTAATATGAGGCTGACCCCTCTCATTATTACTTGTTCCTCCAATTCCCAGAGGAGGTTCTTCTGGGGTTTGTCTTTCCACCAATGCCCTCAGCCTTTCTTGACTTTGAGCCAAGCCATTCATTACCTCCATGAACTGGGTCATTTGGTTCCTCATCTCCAGCCTTTCATTAGCCATATGGGTTCTGACCTCTGTTAGATCTTGTTGTACTTGGTCCATCTGGATACCAGGAAGATTGTTGCGAGTAGGATATCTGTGCGGACGGTTGAGAGGGAACACCCGACGGCGAGCAATAATTCCTGAATCACCACAGAGTTAGTAACAAACAAAACAAAAACCTACAAAACAAAACAAAAGTTAGTATGCAATGCAGTATGCTTATTTGTTTCCAAGGTATCCGGCTTGGCACTTGGTTTTGACCTTTCCAGACCCTGAGGAAGATGCTTTGATGTTGCTTTGAGAAAAGAAACTCAAATGAAACAAACTGACAAATATATTACAAATGGTGGATCATACATAGTTTGTTTTTTACAACACATGCCCCTGAGGGGTCAAAATACAACATAAAAGAAAAGTACATCAAATGGAAATAGCAACAAGCAAAGTAGTCAAACATCTAAGCCAAACTCATCCTCCTTAACCTCCTTCAAAAGTGCTTCAGTTATAGGACCAGCCGGATGCCCTGTGATGTTCCTGATAAGAAGGTTCCTGGTGGCAATAGCAGTGGTCAGCTTCTTGTGTTTGTCTTGGTCTTTTGACCTCTTCACACCAGCCCTAAGCTTCAACTCTGAAATTTCCTTCTGGGCTGCCAACAAAGCCTCCTGTTGCTTCTTCTCATTGGCATCCAACTGCTCAATCCTGTCTTGAGTTCTCTTATCCTCCTGAGTGCGAGCTTCAGTGATCCTGACCCACCTAGCTTGACTTTCTTTCAGATAGAGATCAGTCCTAGCCTTATGAAACTGGGCCTCTTTACAGGCATTCTTCAAAATTTGCTCTCCTGCTCTTGATTTCTTGATGTAGTCCTCTGCTTTCCCAATCCTGGCTAAATGCTCCACCTTAAGCTTCTCCAACCTCTCAATGTCTAGAAGACCATCACTCCTCTCCCCGAGGGTCTTCTTCAGAGCTTGAGACAGATTCTCATTCCTTTCCTTCAGTTTCTCAAATTCCTCCAGGCTGACAGTGGCTGGAGGTGGTGCTGTGGATGGTCCAGGTGCATCCTCAATGGTGAAGGGCATCCCAGAAATTTGAGCCCTAGCATGAGACCATTCATAATACTGAGCTGAGGCCACATTATTGCATCTCCCAAGAATGGCCATCCCTTTGCTCTGGATGTTGTCCCAAGCCCAGGATGCTTGTCTGACAACAGCTAGATTAGGTTTTATCTCACAATACAAGGTTTCAGCCAAGTCTTGCACTCTAGGAGGGTGAACCAAAGCATAGCCCAATTGTCTCTTGAACAGCACAGGATTGTAATTGATGCAACCCTTCACTCCTACCAGAGGTACATTGGGGAACTGCCCACAGCTAGTAATTATGTCCCTTCCTTTGGTGCTCTGGGTGCACCATCTGATGTCATCTGCAGTTAAGGCAATAAGTCTCCTAGCCCAATTCTTCTGTTGGTGGGGTTCAAGAAAGCATCAGTCTTGGGTAAGTGTTTGAGCAACCAGGTATGAAATAGAGGAGCACAGCACCTTACCAACCTCCCTCTCTGCTTCTCATTCCTTTGGTGGACAGAATAATAGAAATCTCCCAGCAAGGTGGGCACTGGGTTCCTCAAAAGGAAGAGATGAATAACATTCTTGCTGGTAAACTTGGGCTCATCTGCAAAAAGTATAACCCCATATATACTGAGGGCTAACAATGCACAAACTGCCTTCCATTCTCCTAAGGAGGCCTTCAGGATGGCCTGAGAAGTCAGAAAGTCCAAGTGTAGACCAGGGATTCTAGCCTTTGTAGTCATGTTCTGCTCAATCAGAATAGGTTCCAAATACAGTGCCTTTGCCACTTCTTAATTGCTGGGAGAAGCCATCTCTAGGTTGAAGGGGATACCACCCCTGACAGGTACTCCAATCAATGATGAAAACTCCTCCAACAGGGGTCCCAACTGAAAATTCTGGAAAGTGAAGCATCTCAAAGGAGGGTCATAAAACTGTAGGCAAGTGTGGATCAAACTCCTCTGAGAAGGGTCCAAGTCCATAACCATATCTAGGATGCCTCCATAATGTTCTCTGAATAATGGGATGTGGTCTGGAGTAATAAGTTCCTGGACCTGCCTGATGCCAGCCAGCACAGGCTCAAAGAAATGGTATGAGATGTTGCTCTTCTTGGGTGCCATGACTGCTGATGAAGAGCTGAAAACAGATGCTGATGATGATGACTGATACTGGAGATGAACCACTGATAGGATGGTGATGAGGATGGAGGTAGCTGAAGTAAGCAACTGATGAAGACAGCTGAAGCAGATAACTGGTGAACAGAGGTCTATGCTGATGAAGGGGTCAAAACCAAGCCAAATGTAATATGGATACCCTGAAAAACAAATAAACAAATGTTAAATGATGCAATGATGATGTATGCAAATGATATGCAAGGGTTTGTGATCAAGCTGGATCTGATTATCTGTCTTGATATAAAGGTCCATGTATGTTCAAGAAGTCCAGATGGAGGTTCAGAAGTCCAGTAACCAAGGTGGGGGACTCAAATAAAGAGTCACATGTCCTGGGTTAATCACAAGAACTGTCCAAAATGAGGCATTCTTAAAAACAAGTACCAGGGTATGATGTGGCCGAGGGTTCCTGCAAACCTGTAAACAGCCCAACCCCCTCACAGGTGATGTTCTAAAACAAGGATCCTCAGACTTGGATCAGTTATGAGAAGTGTAAACACTTCTAACCCGGAGGTACAGTGTTTACAATAACCATAAAAGTTCCTCCTCTAATTCACCTCAGTTTCTGATGGTCATAGTAAAGGTCATCCAGACTTAGCAGGCTTCCCAGATAGCCCTAGCACTACAGGAAATCTGTAGCACAGAGTTCTCAAGAAGAAACCCACATCTGAACCGTGTTTCATATTCCCGCACCAGACCGAAATGGAATGGGAAAGAACATGAACCACTCTAGCCTAGGTGTCACTCAGGTCCCAGGTATAGGACCTTAAACTCTCAATGAACCCCACCCAACAAAACAAAAAACCAGATCCAGCCAGATAACAGTATGACAGTATGATATATAAAGCTGTAAAGAAAGCAATAAATAACTGTACATAAAGCAATAAATAAAGCAACTATATAAACACAATTAGCACATAACACCCCAGTAAACACGAATCAAACAAGCGTTAGGAGGAACCCAAAAAAGAACCAGAAGCCCTGGTTACAGTATAAGGGTCCCCAACAGAGTCGCCAAGTTGTCGCTCCCACCAAATGACACCTCAAAGGTCAGAAGGGGTACAGACGCGAACGGTCGGCGAAAATAGGGATGAGAACACACAGAAGTGAACTCAGAAAGACAAGAGTCGCCAGCTAGGCATTTTTATCCCGAAGGAAAGGTAATGCTGCATAAACCTAGAAAGATATGGATAAGACGGTTGCGAACCAGAGAGACTGAGAAAGGGGGTTGGTTACAACCTGGGAAGGTATTAGCACCCAGATTGTCCGCCGTACTCGACGGGATCCACGCTTAAAAGATTTGTGTTTTAAAGGGGTAGTGTCAGTGCAATTTGTGTATCAAAGCTGGAAAGAATGCAAGTGTCAGTGTAAAAGAAGTGAGAAGTGAAATATGTGAAGTGTCAGTATAAGAAAGAATGGGAAGCTCAAAACTATGAGGCTTAAAGAATAATGCTGGAAGGAGGGGGAATATACAGAGACTTTTGTTCGATAACAGTTAAGTTATGCCTACGTATCCTCTCGTGCAATGAGGAAGTCAGAACACCGTAGTTCGACCCAAAGAGACTGAAAGATAAATTGACTTGTGAACTGCTTGCTTGTCTATGCTCAAGTGTATGACCTGTCTGGCTCAGGTGCAAACTGTCTTGCATTAGACGGAAGAAGCGAGTTCTTGGTTGTGAGTGAATGAGATGAGAAAAGAATCCCGAAGGAGACGATTATTGTTTGTTTTTGAGTTTTCAATCTTTTATTGCTTTCTGAAGTTTTTCATAAGTTAATGAGCTTAAGCCTAAACCAATGGGTTAGTAAAATCATCACATCCTCCCTCTGATTAGGGGTAATGAGAATACCTTAAGTGTGAAGTCAGTATCTCACACTTAATCACCATGATGTAGGATTAAGATCATTGACTTACTTGTATTTATTTAGATGTTTTTGTTGTTTTTGTTTAGTGTTAAGTAATGAGCTTAAGCCATAATCAGGGATTAAACAGACTCATTACACCATCCTAATAGAAGGATAATAGATTAGAATGTTTAAGCTGAGGAAAACTCCTCAACTTAATCCATGATTAGGGATTAACCTCATGACAAAACAAATCCTTTATTAGATGGATTTTAGTTAATGATAAGATGAAGAAGTGAGTTTTATGGTTTGTAAGACAACTTGAGGGGGACTTGTCCATTAACACTAGGGTTAGTCCTTCTTAACCAATTAAGGAAGAATTAGAACCCTAAAGCAAGGCCCAAGTTACAAGCTTGATGTCTTGATGATTATTAAGTGAATTGATTAAAGGATTTAAATACATTAAGGGTTTAACACTTAGGATTAAAGTTATACACTCCATCCTAATAGAAGGATGCAGGCATAAGCTTAATCACAAAGTCTTAAAGCCTTTAGGGTTTAGTCCCTGATTATGAGATGAGAAGAGAAGACTCAAAGATGACACAAAGGTAAAAGCTAAGTGGGGGACTAATCAAAACCCTAATTGTTATCATGCTTGGTTATCCTAGGGCTTGTGAGGCTTAAGAGAGAAAGATCTTCAACGAACCACCAAGGAGACAAGCAGATGAGAGGAGCAAAGAGAAGCAAAACAACTTGCTTCACTTAAGAAGACAAGTTGCTTGAAGAAAGAAGGTAAGATGAACAAGAATGAGCAGGCTCAATCCAATACACATACAAAATGCAGCAAGGGAAGTATGAAAGAGATGAAAAGAGAATGTGAGAAGTGAAGGCAAATTCACTTCTCAAAACAAACTTACCACCTGAAAAGTTAGCAAAAGAAATGAAATGTAATGTAAATGAGATGAAATGTGATGATGCAAACCAAAACCAGAAGCATGAGTATGATGTTAATGATGCTAAGAGATGATGCAAACATGAGGCAAGGCAATAGAATGATCATACAAACATATGGATGCAAGAGAAGCATGCTTTGAACCATGAATGTTCATGAAATGTTATGGAATGCAAAAGACATATAACATGGAAAATGAAAGATGCAATGATCAAATATGATTCTAATATGTCCTAAGATGTGTTATGAATCAAATGGATGCACAAAATGTCATGGCAAGTCATGGTATGCAAGCAAATGGAAGAGGGATGCAAAGGAAGACATAAATTAGGGTTTATGATCAACACACAAAGCAAGATCCAAAACCAGAAGCAAATGACAAGATAAAAATTTGAAAATGCAATCAAAGGAACCCTAAACTTACACAAACTCACTGCCCAAAGGAGGGGTTCTAACTCTTAACCTAATGAGGGTTATGAATTTCCTAAGATTGCTAGGGTTTTAAGGTACCTTGACAAGAAAAATGCAAAACAAATTGGAAATGCAAGATCAATTCATGCCAATTTTATCCTAAAAACTACATGCTATACAAGATGCAATGCAAAAAGAATCATCATCCAACTCTCAATGGTTAGGCAGAAATGAATTTTTGAAGTTTGAACCAAAATATTACCTCAAAATGAATTTAATTCCATTGAAAATTATCAAAAGGGATCAAGATCAAAAAAGAAATTTGGTTTGAGAGTTGGACATTGTTTCTAAATGTTTCTAAATGCTATATGAATTTTTCTGATTTTTAAATACCTAAAAGTATTTTTAATTAATTAATTTCCATTAACTAATTAAAAATAAACTTTTAAATGATTTAAAAATAATTTTTAATGCAAAAAATAAAAATAAAAATATTTTTGTGTTCTGAAAATTAATTAAACCTTTGACAAAAAATTTCAGAATTTTTAAAGGTATTTTGCTATTTTTAATAATTCGTGCAAAATAAATCAAAACAAATGAAAATAAAATGAATTTTAAATGAAAAATGGGAAAGTCAACTGATCTGAGGGCTGTGGTTCAAACCTAGGGCGCGGGAATTGACTAGCGCGCGCATCTGGACGGCCAGAATTCAAATCTCACTAATTATGCTTAAACCCTAATCCTGTAACCTAATTACTTTCAGATGACCGGAACAGTGTTCCGGTCATCTTCTCCGGCAAGGTGTTCATGCTATCTCACTCCCTACGCATCAAAACTTCACTAAAATCTCCATATTTCATCCTTAAACATCATTAAACCTAAACCCCACCCCAAAAACCATTTATTTTCACTGAATCATGAGAATCAAAGCAAAACTCATTTCACGGGCAAAGTTTCAGAACAAGCATACATGGCCATTTCTCACTCATTTTCAAAAATAAAAGGTTCAGTACATTCAGGGAAGCATGTAGATCATTTTAGAAACAAGAAATAAGAGTTCTGGAAAAATGAATTTCCATGGCTACCTGAATCGAAGCTTTCAACCCAAGAGTTTCTGGACCAGTTCCTTGCTTCCAATCAACTCCACTGACCTCCCTCAAGTGTTTGCAAAGCTTATCTGGAGTTTATTTGGGCTAGTTTGAGAGATTTCTTGAGTTATGTTCAAAGAGGGGAAGAAATCGTATTTTGTTTATGTGAGGTTTCAGGGATGAGTGAGGGCAGGGAAATGATCAGGAGAGTGTGCTGAGATGTTTTATGAAGTTTGTTTTTGTGCTTGATGCTTGTGCTATGTGTTTCGAATGGTTTTGCAAGTTGGAGGATTTTTTGTAACTGTGGCTTGGAGTGTTTTTCAGCATGAGTTGTGTGTTGTGTTGAGTTCCATTTTGTCCACTTATCACTCATGGATAGGTCTGTGGAGTTGGTGTGCCCTATTGTGATTGGTATGGGTCTTTTGCAAAAAAGTCAAGCTTTGTGTAAGAGAGGTATGGGCTCATGGCTAGCCAAGGACAAAAGGGGTGTCCTGCGCAGCAAGAAGTGAGGAGGACCATAGGATCAATTTTGAAGTCAGCCAGCACATGGATTAGGGTTTGAATGAGGTTTTGCAACTTTGTTCAACTTTGGCCCTTTTGAAGTTTCTTGATCCACAAGTCATAAAAATGAGTAAACTCTTGATGCAATCTGACTTTTAGACATTGGTTCATGTTTGTGTGAAGTTTAGAAGTCACTTTGAGGTCTCAATTTGCCTTGGCAAGTGATTTTGCAACTTTGCCTCTTTGGTTGAAAACTTGAAATTATGTGATTTTTCCCAACTTTAACAAGCCATAACTTTTGATCCAAAATGAATTAGAATGAGTTCTTGTAATTTTTGAAAAGGGAATGATCCATTCTACAACTTTCATTACCAAAGTTTTCTCATTTGAAGCATTTTTGAATCAAAAAGCAAGGGTTGAAAAAGTTTCCCAAAATGGCAAGTTTCCATTACAAGTCATTTTCCCAAAAAGTCAACTTTGCAAATGGCTTGAAATTCTTCAATTTTGTGAACTTCTAACATCTTCTATGATCAAATAAAGATCATACATAATCAAAATGATGATGAACACCCTTTGGTTGGGTCATTGAGGGCCTCAGATGCCCTGATTTTGCACTGACTTGCTCAAAAAGTCAACTCTTGATCAAATGCCTTCCCCATGGAATTTCTTCATGAAAATTGATATGCATGATCCCTATACCATATAGAGACCAATAGAAACAATAATGACCAAAAAATTTGGAGTTATGGCCTTTGAAACCAAAACCCTAATTCTAGGTCATCTGTGCAGTCAAACCTGGCCCTGCTTCCATTCCAATCTCAGTTCTTGTGATTTTTTTTGACATTATTGACTTTGAGAGGATATAATATGATACTTGAACATTCATGTACCCCATTGAAGTGATTGATGACCTTTGGAGTGGCTCAAATGGCTCTTGGATTGCTCAGATCACAAACACTAGGTGCAGATGACTTTGAACCCATGCAGTGAAACCAATATGCAATATGAGATGCCATGATTGAACTTATGCATGTGAAAAGATAACAAGCCATGGTGTGAATGGGTGAGGGAAAATTTGGGGTGTTTACAGATAGGTTACACAATGGGAAGATTTTACGCACCCAAAATGTCTGTGGTACTCCACGGGAGCCCTTTAAAAAATTTACTGCTTTTTGGTTTGAAAAAGGTTTGTTAAATGAAAGTGGAGGGATGAGAAAAGAATTATTATTTTTTATATATTTTTGTGTTTGGATAGGTTTACCACCTCATTCCTACGTACCCACAAAGTGCAATTCGAGATCAAAACCTCGTAGTTCGTGGTACAAATTGTGAAAAGGGTTGGTTATGATTGATTTTATTAAGTGAAGAGAATTTGTCATCTTCAAGTGGATGGCCAAACAAAATACCATGAGAATGAAGGCATGAACTCATACATCATTATGGGGAGGGCGCCAACTCAGATAAAATCAACGAGTATGCCACTAAACCCCCATAAATGACAAGAGACTCAATTACATCAAACTACAACCATGGAGATTGAAAGACTAGCACCCGACTAAAGAACAATGATTCATAATCGACACTCTTTTAAATAAAATAAACAAAAGTGCACAAAGGCACGAAACAACTTGAATGAGTTTGGTTCTTTTTATTTTGGAATTAAGATTAACATGATTAAGTTCATTTACTTTAAAAGAAAAGATAAAAGATAAAAGTCCACTTGACAAAGTCAAGGTTTTGTTTATTAAAGATGTGATGATTTAAAAAAAGAAGGAATCCTTTGAAAAAGGGAGAAGATTTTGAAAATTAAAGAAGGGGAGGAGATGAAGGGACTATCCTAAAAAAGAAAATAAGGAGATAAGGGAAGAAAAATCTAACCAAACTTGATGATACTTAAAATTATAAGCATAAGAGTTCCATCCTTATAAGCTAGCAAATGGCCAAATAAAGACAAATTCCAACTTCATGAAGATCAAAGCAAAGGAGAGGGATCCTAAAGCCTAAGTCCAAAATCTCCATTCCAATGCCAAGGATAGTAACCAAAAGTCCACAAATTAAAGTCACAAGTTTTTTCGGAGTTTAATCCTTTATTAATGTTTTTGTGTCCAAATGGAAAAATGGAAAATCAACAAAACAATAATAAGAGTAAATAATAAACATGATATGGATGAATAAAGCATAATAAAATAAAAAGTAATAAAAGTGCAAGAATTTAAATGTTAGTAGCAAAAACAATTAGTATGCAAGAATCTAAAATATTAATAATAATAATAGTATAATAATATTTACATAATAATGGTATGATGAACTTAATCAACCACCACAAAAAAAGTAACCAAAACCGAAAGGCAACCGGATCCGCTTAGCATCTTACATTATAGCGATCAATCAAGGCAAACCGAATCGAATTCAATGAAATTTGAAAGGATATTGGGAGACCCAAAGCACCTACGCATCAAAAATTCATAAGTCTCGATTCTTAATGCAATATGATTAACCACTTCGGGATTACGTGATCAACAAGAGATCCGGTCCATGAAAGTGCAAGTACCCAATTAGATTTTTTATTCCGAATTATGGAAAAATTTAGGTCTATGTTAAGCAATCGCCGAGTAATTTACGAAGTAATTACCCTACAAATGAGGCCGGCCACCACCAATTAAGGTGCATAATGTTAGTGTTAATGCATGCGAGATAAACGATATGAAAATCGTTATCCAGACGCAATAATGCACAAAACTAAAGGTGAATACCAAATTGAGTCACACTCATGGTATTCTTCCATCCTTAAGTTCAATTACTCATCTCGGTGGATTCAAGCATGAAAATGTATCACTAACACAAAGTACCTTAAATGAATTGAATAATCCACTTAAAGGTAGTTTTGAATTAATGAACATTAAATACTCTAATCTACACCCAAAGTTCATTGAAATTAAGGAGAAATCACTCTCAAAAGTGCTTCCCAAGGTAAAAATAAAAAGGAGGAAGAATAAGAAGAAAGAGGAACCAAAAAGGGGCTTAAAACAAACCAAAACGTTTGTTCTGACTTGTGTTAACCGGTTAACTAAATTGGTTAACCGGTTAACGCAAGCAAATTTCAAATCCTGCGCAACTTAAAAATGGTTAACCGGTTAACTAATTTACACTGTAAATGGTAACCGGTTAACACTGAACCAGTAGCAGAAAAATTGCAGAAATTCAGCATGATCCATTTTTAAAACCCTTTTCAAACATTTGGTGATCATCATCTGAATTTGCACAAATTTTAAAACCAAAATACAGTGGAATCCCTGCAATTAAACAACAAATTAAGATCCAAAGGATCTAGAAACAAAGGCACTAAAGATCTACATCTTGAATGTTGATGGTGAATATGGGTTTATGGAGAGAGATGAATTACCAAAAGCACTTCTTCAAATTGAACCAAATCCAGCTAGATCTACTGAAATTGATGAACAAGAGAAGAAAAGGATGAAGGTTTAGCTCAAGTTAGTCAAGAATTCAATGTGAATTCTTGATAACTTCAAAAGAAAGAAAGATAACTTTAGTGAATTTTTGGTTTTGGGAGAATGTTTTGCAAGGGGTTTTTTGGCTCTCTAAAGCTTGGTGAATTAATGAAATTGTGGTGCTATTTAAGGACTTTAGGTATGGGAATTTGGTGGAATGGAGTTTGCTTTGGTAATTAAAATTAGACTTGGTAATTGCAATTTTGGTGGGAAATAGAAAAGAGTGGTGATTAGTGAGGGTTTATGGTAGGAAATGATCAAAGTGGTGTAGAGAAATCAGAGACCAATGGATCTAGAATATTCCAATTATATCAATGATCTAAGGGTGCTGAATTTGAATAAAATATTCAAATTCCGCACTGATTAACCGGTTAACGCATATGGTTAACCGGTTAACCAAGCTGAAATTTGAATATTTTGTTCAAATGTAACTGCTTGGTTGTTGTGGCCCGGTTCTTTTTGTACGTTGAAGAAGGCATGTAAATAAACTCATGAACCTTGGAATTCCTTGAATGAATCAATTAATTTGGGAAATCCTTGATCAGATAAATTTGAATTATTTGCGGATCAACTTCGACTTTTGTCTGTGAAATTTTACTCGAGCTGCAGGACTGCTATTTTTGGTATTTTCAATGGTTCCTCTTCCTGGAAAAAAAAAGGTTAGTAAAAGGAAACAAAATATTTTTGGATTTCGATTAATGGTTAGTAAACATACACAAATAAAGTAATTAAAGACAACGATGATCCCCTGTGAGGCATAAACCTAACCCGAGAAGAACCGTGCAACCAGTGCGATCTTGTTTGTATGCAAGATGCATATGAAATGCAAAGAAAACTTAGGGAAAAAATTAGGGTGTTACAATAGTGACCCGAAGCCTCTCCAAGCTCATAGAAAACCCTCGACCTAACACTCAACCCCTCCGACGACAGGTATATCAGGTCTGCTTTTAACTCCCATCATCTCTCCAACTTATCCATCAATTGTTTGATTCTAAACTCCACATTACCAAGCTCCTCCTTATTCCACACTTTAAGCATATTTTTAGCAGTGCGATCTTGTTCCTTAAAATACAAATTTTCCAACCAGAAAAATATCCATACCACTAACAATTGCGTACCAAATCATTAAAACAGGGACCTCTAACTAAGAATTATTAAACCTAAAAGGCTTAAGGCCCGAAAGCTGAGAAGGATACTTAACCATAAGGGGACGGTGGTCTGAGACTTTTCTTGGAATGGACCACATACAACTTTGACCCAATAAATACTCATAACCAAGAGAGATCAGAACCTCATCTAACCTGCTCATGGAGACTCTGTTAGGGTGGAACCATGGGAACTTCCAACCTAGAAGATCCAAATCCACCAAATCCATATAGCCTCATAAAATCCCCAAACTCAAGCGACTCGGCCAAACCAAAAGCCCACCCCTCTTAGATAATTCATTTACTTTTAGAATGCCTTAGGACTGCATTAAAATAAGCAATAACACACCACACATCTCCCTCTACCCTCCTAAGTGCTACAACAAGATGCTCCCACATAACCTTTTTCTCCTCCAAAGAACACTTAGTATAAACATTCACCATAAAACAAGGTCGATCACTCATACCCCAGCCTAGACACACCCCAAGATAACCAGGACCCAAAAAGAGAAAATAACTTTACCTTTAGCACTACACCAAATAGAGAGCAACCCACCACTCGCCCCCTTTGACAGACTAAAATTCCAATCAGAACGTGGAAGATATTAGTTGGGCCTCGATGGAAGTTCTTGTGGGATGGGTTGAAAGAGGGGTTGAAAGTTTCTTGAGTGATGTGGGATGTTGTTTGTAAGCCCAATAGGGGAGGAGGTTTAGGGGTTAAGGATTTGAAGATACTAAATTTGTCTCTTTTAAGTAAGTGGATATGGAGAGTCTTATAAGAGAGGTCCATTTGTGGAAAGATGTAATCTCTGCAAAGTATGGTGTTTAGATAAGGAGGTCTCTGCTAGGAGTTAGGGATATCATATGTAAGAAGGTCTCTCAATGGTGGAAAGAGGTGTTCAATATTGGGGTGTTTCATGGTCATTAGTCAAATTGGTTTGTTGCATCTTGCAAGAAGGTGGTGAAGGATAATATGAAAACCTATTTTTGGCATGATGTTTGCGTTGGATCGTTTCCATTTAGTGTTTCTTATGAGATTTTTTTCCTTATCTCGAAGTATAAGTTGTTGGAAGTGGGTTTGACGGAGTGTTGGTTTGATGAAAATTAGGTTTGGGATTTTGGATGGAGACACCATTTTCTAGTTTGGGATGCAGAGTTGTTGAAGGAGTTCCTTAGTTTAATTGTTGGGGTGGTTCAACAGGGGATGGGTGTGGGTCCCAGATCCTTCGAAAGGTTTCTTGGTGAGGTCTTCCTATGCCAGGCTCTCTGGGTTGGTGGCGAGTGAGGATGAGAGATCTTATCGGGTTATTCATGGGTTGGCCCAAGTCTTAAAGTCTTGAAGGCCTTTGAAAGTGATGGTCTTTTCTTGGTAGTTGTTGCAAGATAGATTGTCGACCAGGAAAAAAATGGCTAGAATACAAATTGTGTCTTCTAATTCTGAAGTGGTTGTGAGGTGTGCGCATGCCATTTGGAGTATGTGAATCATCAGTTTGTCCAATGCGAGGTGGCGGCCTCTCTCTGGTATAAGGTATATAGGTGGTTGTGTATGCATATTCCTCTTCCATATTCGATCTTAGACGGTTTTAAGGTTGTTCAGAGTGTTGGCTGGGGGAAGAAGTCTCAGTTATGTTTGGTTTCGATTTGGCATGGAATTATCTGTGTAATCTTGAATTGAGATATAAAGTTATTTTTGTCAGGAAAGAAAATCGGTCAATCAATGGATGGATATGAATTTTTTTTGGCTTGGAAGTGGGTTAATGTCCATGCTTCTGGTGTTGTTTTTTCCCTGGTGGACTGGCAGCGAGACATGCTCGAGTGGATATGCTTTTAGGGATGGGTTAGGTGGTCAACCTCCTTTCCTTGTTTTCTTGCAAGATTTGGTGCGTGTCTTCTTCCAATAGGTTCTCTTGGGGTGTTTTTCCTGGGGTTTTGGAGTATGCTATTTGTTTTAAGTTGGTGGTTAAGGCTATTTTGAGCTTTCTTGTTATTCATCTGGGGTCTGGCTTCAATTGTTCAAGTGTGGTGTTGTTTGGTTGTCAGAAGTGTTTGGAGTTGATGTGGGTTATGGTGTTTTTTTGTTGAGTGGGACGAGTGTTGGTTTGGTTTGTTTTCATGTTTTTGTCTTGGTTGGGGTCGTTGTGTTTATTGTCGCTCATTCCGGTTCGATTGGTTTTGTTGTTTTTTCGTTGTTGTTTTCCTTTAGTACTTCTTGTACTTGTATTGTATTTTGTACCTTTATTTTTCTATCTTTTATAAATATCTCTAATTTTCTATTAAAAAAATTATGAACTTTAAGAAAACACACTCTTTTTCTATTTAATACAAAAAATTTAAAAAGTTTCTCTTTTGTCAAGATTTTTTAGAGTGTCAACTTCAAGATCACTTTTAAACTCTATTAAAATCTCATCTCTTATCTAAAGTAGTGGTTTGTAAGAACATTCTAGTACTATTATTTTCCAATGATATCCTTGAAAACAACCATATTGGTAGAGAAATTCATCTTTTCAACAAAGTATTGTTATCCAAATGTCTTTGGAGGATTCTCTTGGAAAGGGATACAATTTTGTGTGATCTTTTATATCACAAATATGGGAATTTACGACGTAGGATATTGAAGGATATGCAAAATCAGGTGAAGTCAGAATCATTATGGTGACATGATCTTATGTTAATTGGAGATGAAGAGGTCAAAGGCTCCTTTATGGATTCTCTTAGCTTTAAATTGGGTGATGGTTTATGCACTCCATTTTGGATTGTTAGATGGTTAGGACAAGATCCTATCAAATTCCTTTTCAAACATTGTTTGAAACTTCAGTGCTAAAATCTACTACTATGGGTGAGGTTGGTTCATGGACAAATGCGGGATAGGAGTGGAACTTGGCTCTGCTGGGATTTGTTAACAGTGATAGTCTGTCTATTGAATGGTTGGAAATGCAAACAATGGTCAATGATTTTCATCCTATTTCTGGCATGGAAGACTCTTAGAATTGAACATGGAATGTTAACACGACATTTTAGGTCTCTTCATGTTACAACATAATGCTTGATTTTATTTCTAACAACTTGGTTATAAGGAATGAAGCTCAAATGGCCTTGGATCTGATGTGGAAAACTTGTTTGCCTATGAAGGTTAGGGTGTTTGGCTAGAGGTTTGAAATTCTGGTGTAGCATATCACAAATGTCCTATAAGATGTCGAGACAAATGCTTTCTGCTTTTTCACACAATGAACAAGATGAACATAAATAATTATAGTTGCAGAAAGTAAAGAACGCGCAATCAATTGTTAACCAAGTTCGGTCTAACACACCTACTTTGGGGGCTTTCAAGCCAGGAATGAAATCCACTCAATAATATTAATTCTAAGTGAAACAACCTCCAGTTTCCAACTTTTCACTTAATCACTACCCGTGCTATATTTTCACCTAAGACTCTTCCAAGGTCTAGACCCTTCTCAATTCCCTAACAATCACCACGTGATCACACTCACTCTATGCTTAAAAGCTTTAGAGTGATCAACACTTTACAACTTAATAAAGTCATCCTTCTCTTAGCATCAGCTTGAAATAAGAGAGACTCACAAAGCACAAACCCTAATACTAACTAATTTAGTATTTGTTGTTGTTATCAAACTAGGGCTAAGCCATCCTATTTAAAACAATAAAACATATTGGCTTTGGGCTTCAAAATGCAGCAAGTTTGATTGCACGTAATCTGCAAGATATTCTCCAAGAAAATATAAACTTTTTAAATCTTTAGTTTCCAAAACAAATCTCCTTGATTTGCAATATTCAAGTCTTCAATTCTAAATCAAATCTATGAAAATTTTCACACTTGGACACAGCTAGGATCACATAATATTCAACAAAATATTTTGTGATTTGTACAGAAAATAACATTTTCTAAAACTGTAACAGACAAAGATATCGAATAGCTCTGTTGGAACATCTTATCCGACATCTAGCAAAAACATGCTCTTCTTCAAAATAGAACTTGTCCTTCAGCATGTTAAGACATCTTGTCTAACATGACATTGATAGGTTGTTCTACCAATATCAATTCTAACCACAAATGGGAAGAAATAACAATATCCCCCTTTGAAATATTTATTGCTTTTGGTTTAAAAATGGTTTGTTTAAAAGAGATTTAAGAGATGAGAAGAGAAATGTTTTTTAATATTTTTGTGTTTGACGAGACGTTTGTCTCATGCCTACGTACCCACGACGTGAAAAGTGAGATCAAAACCCTGTAGTTCATGGTATAAATAGTGAAAAAATAATGTATTGGATTGATTTTAAAATTCAAAGATAAGTCGTCATTCTTTAGTGAATACTTCCGCTAGAAAGAATGAATCATATCTAAACATATGAAAATGGTTAAAAGGAAAAGTGTGTGAGGGCAAAAAAAGGATTGAGTGAGTTTTTCATCTTTTAAAGTCTTGAAAAAAGTTTCGATATGCTTATGTAGTTTAGTATTTATTAAGAAATTAAATAAAAAAAAAGTAAAATCATTTGACCTAAGTCAAGGTTTGATTATGAAAGTGGTTTAAAGTTTGAAAACAAAGAAGGTTTTGAAAATAGGGAGAAGTTTTGAAAATTTAAGAAGTGGGAAGAGATGAAGAGACTATCCTAAGACTTAAAGTAAAAGTTAAAGGAAGAATGATCTAATCGTATGGCGAGCACTCTTCGAAACATAAGAAACAATAGAACTTCATCTTCATAAACAAGTGAACCAAATCAAGGCTAAGGTCTTCAATCCACAATAACTCAAGCAAATGAATGATCCTAAAATCTAAGTCCAAAACTCCAAGTCCAATGCTAAGGATAGTGACCATAGTCTAAGATTAAAGTCACAAGTCTTTTAGATATTTAATTCTTTGTTAATATTTTTATGTTCAAATGGAAAAAAGAAAAAGCACAAGAATATGAATATAAACATAAATAATATGATGAATGATGTAGCATAATAAAAGAGATAAGGAGCGAGAGATAAAAATAAAGAGGATAAGGCGTGAGAAGGAATTAAAATGTTAGTATAGTAATAGTAATAATAATATTTACATAATAATGGTATGGTGAACTTAATCATCCACAACCAAAGAAAGTAACCAAGGTACTTAGTACCAAAATCGAAAGGAAACCGGTTCCGCTTAGTATCTTACACTATAGTGATTAATCAAGGAGATTAGAACCAAATTCAATGAAGTTTGAAAGAAGATTGGGAGACCCAGAGCAACTATGCATCAAACTTCACAAGTCTTGGATCTTAACGAAAAAAGATCAATCACTTTGGGATTAAGCGACCAACACGTGGTCCGGTCCACGAAAGTGTAAGTATCCAATTAGATTTTTATTCTGAAGTAGGGGCACATTTAGGTCTATCTTAAGCAATCTTCGAGTAATTTAAGGAGTATTGACCCTACAAATGAGGCTGACCAAAACTAATTAAGGTTAACGATGTTACTGCTAATACACGCGAGATAAACGATATGTAAATCACCATCCGAACGCAATGCCTCACAAAAATAAAGATGAATACCAAGTTGAGTTACACTTATGCTATTCTTTCATCTTTAAGTTCAATCACTCATTTTGGTGGATTCAAGTATGAAAATATCTCACTAATTCAAAGTACCTAAAGTGAATTAAATAATTCACTTAGAGGTAGATTTGGACTAATGAATATTAACCACTCTAATTTACAACCAAAGTCCATTGAATTTAAAGAGAAATCAGTCCCAAAAATGTCTCCCAAGGTAAAAAAAAAAAGAGAGGGGAAGAGTGGAGAAGAGGAGGAAAAGAGCCCCAAAACAAGGCAAAAAATAGTTACAGGCCTGTGCAAATCGATTGCACAGTGCAAAAATTCAAATTCAAGCCAAAAACACACAGTGCAAATCGATTTTCACAGGATGCAAATCGATTGAACAAGGAAAAAATCAACAAAAATTGTGAAGAAAAAGGCAGTGCAAATCAATTTGCACAAGATGCAAATCGATTGCACATTGTTCAGTTTTTAAAAATCATCATTTAAATGGAAAATTCCATGTTCAATCAATCCTTCAAACACCTTATGATCATGGATTCAATTGAGCACGGATTTTCCACTAAATCAACAACAAATAACACCAATAAGAACACAATTGCAAGATCCAAAGATCAAGCAACAAGAATCAATCAAAATCTACATTCTTGATGATGAAGATGAATGGGTAACAATGGATGAATATGAATTACCAATAACAAAATTCAAATTACTCCACTAGCAAGCTTAATCTACTAAAATTGATGAAGAAAAATGAAAAGGATGAAGGTTTAACTCAAATCTAATCAAGAATTCAATGTGTATTCTTGATAACTTTCAAAAGAAGAAGAGCTTTGGTGAATTTGTGGTTTGGGAAAATATTTTGTAAGGGATTTTTCGGCTATCAAAATCATGAGAAATGAATGATAAAAGGCCTCTATTTAAAGAGTTTAGGTATGAGAATTTGGTGGAATAGAGCTTGCTTTGGAAATTCAAAATTAGGCTTGGAAATTCAAATTTGGAGGGAATCATAAAAAGAGTGGTGATTAGTGAAGGTATATGGCAGGAATTAATTTTAATGATGTAGGGAATTTAAATGGAGATGGTCTAGATTATTCTCAAATAATAAAAATTGGTGTCAAATGCCTCAAAACTTGAAAAATGATGATTTTGGCCAAATCTGTCTTCGTGCAATCGATTTGCATAGGCAAAAATTTGCAAGGTGAAATCGATTGGATAGTTAGTGCAATTGATTGCATAGTGTAAAATCCTGAAAAATGCCGTGTTGATTGGATTGTGTTGGCTTTGAGCTTGATTATTCAGCACGTCAAAGAAGGCATGGAAATAAACACACGAACCTTGGAAATCTTTGAATAAATAAATTAAAACTTGAGAAATCCTTGATCAGATGAATTTGAAGTGTTTGTGGATCAACTTTGACTTTGTTCAGATGAAATCCATTCGAGCTGTGGGACTGCTATTTTTGGTGTTTTTGACTTGTTCTTCCATTGAAAATGTTAATAAAATAAAACCAAATATTTTTGAATTTTGATTAAAGCAATGGTGACCCCATACGAGGCATAAACTTGCAACAAAAAGGATAGACGAACCAATGCGTGATCTTGTTTTTATGTAAGATGCATAGCAGCTGAACACAACTTAACTTTCTCCCCATTTTTATCAAAAAATTGACAAAGGAAGAGCCTACCAAGACTAGAACCTTTTGGTCTCACAAAATGAAACAATGAATTACATACCACATAATTTCAAGATATCATGTCTGACATGATTCAACCATATTCTTAATTTGTCATACACATATATCTCCCTCTCAATAAGATATCCCACATGGAATTCATAATCACATTCATGATTACATATAGTTTAATTCATCATGATAGTCACTACACCTTCTTTTTGGTTCAATCTTTGTAAAAGAACCATCTTCATTCTTTTGAGCACAACCATTCCAGATTTAGATGCAACTTCACACTTCAAAAACACTTTAATCTTCATTGCTTTATTTTGCAATATAGGTATCAGATATATTCCAAGCACTTGCTCTGTCATCGTGATCCTATATTCAATTAATTGCTTAAGTCTTCTGATAGGAAAATTCCTAATTTGCTTCTCAAAACCTTAAATTGCTTCACATCCAAAGCCTTGGTAAAAATATTAGTTGGCTAACTCTCAGTGTTGACATGCTCCAAAGTAATAACTTTATCTTAAACAAGATTTCTAATGAAATGATGCCTGATTTCTATGTGTTTTATTCTGCTATGCTGAATAGGATTTTTTGAAAAATTTATGGCACTCAAGTTGTCACAGTATATAGTCATGACATCTTGTGTGACGCTGTATTCAGAGAACATCTGCTTCATCCACATAAGTTGAGAACAACTGCTTCCTGGTGCTATGTATTCAACTCCAACAGTAGATAGAGAAACACAATTTTGTTTCTTGCTAAACCAGGAGATCAAGTTGTTTCCCAAAAAAAACATCCTCAAGAGGTACTCTTTCTATCATCAGCACTTCCATCCCAATCAGCATCACAATATCACGTCCGGGTGAAATTGGAGTTATCAGAGTATAATAAATCATAGCTAATGGTGCCATTCACATATTTCAAGATTGTATTGACATGATTAATGTGACTCACCTTTAGTTCATCCTGGTATCAAGCATATACTCCAACAACAAATGTTATATCGGGTCTACTCGCTGTAAGATCAAGCATATTACTTATCAAGCTCCTATAAAGACTCTGGTCAATACTTACTCCCTTATCATCCTAGGATAGCTTTAGGTGTGTTAGATCAGGAGTCCAAACTTCTTTAAGATACTCTTTGCATACTTCCCTTGACACATAAATATAGAGTCTTCCATTTGCTTTACTTGTAGACCAAGAAAGTAGGTTAATTCACCTACCAATCTCATCTCAAACTCCGATTGCATTAGTTTGACTAAATGTTGAACCATATCTTTTGACATTCCTCAAAACACAATATCATCCACATAGATTTGAGCCATCATTAATTTACCTTCCTTCTCTTTGACAAAAAGAGTCTTGTCTATACCTCCCTTCTGGTATCCCTGATTAACAAGAAATTCAGCCAGTCTCTTGTACCAAGCTCTTGGAGCTTGCTTCAGGCCATATAGAGTTTTATTCAATTTTAACATATGATTAGGAAAGTCAGGATCAACAATTCCTTTGGTTTGTTCAACATAAACTTCTTTATTTAGATACCCCTTAAGAAAGACACTTTTGACATCCATTTGATATAAATTAAACTTCAGCAAGCAAGCCACTCCTAACAACAATCTGACTGACTCCAATCTAGCTATTGGAGGAAAAATTTCATCAAAATCTACCTCTTCTATCTGAGTACATTCTTATGCTACAAGTTTGACTTTGTTTATGGTGATAAATCCTTGTTCATCATACTTGTTTTTGTACACCCATTTAGTTCCAATAATATTAACTCCATCTGGGCTTGGTACCAGATCCCAGACTTCATTTTTCTTTAATTGTTCCAAATCTTCTTGCATTGTATTGACCCAGAATTCATCAGTCAAGGATTTCTTGACATTCTTAGGTTCAAGTTTGGAGACAAAACAAGAATTTGAAACAACATCCCTAAACCTGGTCTTTACTCCTTTTAGATATCCTATTATAAGTTCCTTAGGACGATACTTTTCCATTCTCATTGATGTTCATTTGTCTGCTGGTTCATCCTCTTTAGGTTCGGGTTCTGGTTCAGGTACAGGTTCAGGATCATTCTCAGTGTCAATATTTTCTCATGTATCTTCATCTTCTTCAGGAACATTACTTATGGGGAAAATGTTCCAACATTCTTTGTGACATCAACTTCTGTAAATAATTCATCAACGACAACATATATAGCCTCCATTACAACTTTAGTTATAGAGTTAAACACTCTATAGGCTCTACTACTTATGGAGTATCCAAGAAAACATCCTTCTTCACTTTTAGGATCCATTTTTCTTATTTCTCTCGTTCTGACAGGATGTAGCATTTGCTCCCAAAAACATGAAAATACTTAATAGTTGGTTTCCTCTCTTTCCAGAGTTCATACAGAGTAGTAGTTATACCAGATCTGATAGTCACACGATTAAGTATATAACAGACAATGTTCATGGCTTTGGCCTAAAAATAGTAAGGAAGCTTTTTGGCATGGAGTATGACTCTTGCAAACTCTTGTTTAGTCATGTTATTTCGCTACAACACCATTTTGTTAAGGAGTGATATGAGACGAGAATTCATGACTAATTCCTTCATAGGAACAAAAATCCTTAAATCTATTATTTACAAATTCCTTTCCATGATCGCTTCTGATTCTGATAATGTTACAATCCTTCTTTATTTGAATCTTCTGACACAAGTCTTTAAACATTTCAAACAATTCAGATTTTTCTTTGATAAAGTTCACCCATGTGAATCTTGAGAAGTCATCTACCACAGCATAAGCATATTTCTTTCCTCTTAGAATTTCAACTTGCATAGGCATCATCAAGTCCATGTGAAGTAGATCCAGAATTTTTGACGTGGTGAGATGTTGGAGCTTCTTGTGATACATCCTAGTCTGTTTTCCAATATGACATTCACCACATATTCTCTCTTCATCAATCCTTATACTAGAAACATCTTTGAATGCTCCATTCGATAGGACTTTCTTCATCCCTTTCAGATGCAGGTGACCAAACTTTTGGTGCCACGATTTAACTTCATCCTCTTTTCACATTAGGCATGTGGTGATTGTTTCTTGAGGAGTCCATAAGTAACAATTATCTTTAAATCTGAGTCCCTTCATGATGACTTCATCTTTATCATTTGTTACCAAACATTCATACCTGATGAAGTTAACTTTGAGACCTTGGTCACATAGTTGACTTATACTTATTAAGTTGGCAGTTAAACCTTTAACAAATAGCACATTCTCAATACTAGGTATCCCTGTAAAATCAAGCTTTACAACACCTTTTATCTCACCTTTTGATCCATCTCCAAAAGTTACATAGTTTATTGAGTGTGATCTAATATTAGCCAATAACATTTTGAGGTCAGTCATATGTCTAGAGCAACCGTTGTCAAAGTACCAGTCCTCTTTAGCAGAAGCTCTTAGCAAGGTGTGACCAATGAGAGAGACATTTCTATTCTAGGAAATCCATGCTTTCTTGGATCTAACGTTGTCCTATTTTCTTCTAGGATATGTATTGGGTTTGGGATAACCATGCAATTTGTAGTAGTAGGGTCTTAAGTGACCTATCTTGCCACAATGATTACATATCCAACCTTGATTCTTGCCTTTTAAATGCTTCTTCTGATTTCTTTTCTGATGTCTCTTTGGATGTTGTGACATTTGTTTCGACATGGTCTGATTCATTATAAAATCCTTTGCTTTCTTCTTAACAACTTTATTATCATAACCAAGTCCAGTACTATCTCCAGCATTTCTCCCAATTTGAAGAATCTCATCTACCACTCCAAAACCATTGTTAAGCATTCTGATTGATTTTGTCATTGATGCAAGCTTTGAGTTGAGCATAATAACTTCTTCTTCAAGATTAGAGATAACAGACATTTTCTTCAATCCTTCAGTATGAAGTTTATTTATAATAATATGTTACTCGGTTCCTATTTGAATTATTTCTTCATTTCTGAGCGATAACTCTTTGTATAAATCGACAAGTTCATCAAAGGTAAGCTCTTCTAAATCATATTCATTATCAATATGATAAACTCCAGTAAAGGAAGAAACATGTTTTACTGATTCTCCTTCACTACCTGAGTCATCTTCTGACCAAAAATCAATTATACCTTTCCTCTCCTTCATGAGGTAGGTAGTACATTCAGACCTTACGTGTCCAAATCCATCATATTCAAAACACTTGATTCCTTTTCCATGATTGTCTTCATTTATGGTTCTTCTCCTAAAATGTTGTCTTTTGGTTGTGTCATATGGCTTGTTCTTGACATCATATCTTGGACTCCAACTATTCAATACTTGGTTGAATTGTTTTCCAAGTAACCCAACAACCTTAAGCATACTCCCATTTGTTTGATGATTTCCTCCATCTTCGTTGGTCATAAAGGCTAGGTCCTTTTTCATTTCAGGCCTATCACCTTTGATCCCAACTTCAAAGGTTTGAAGTGACCCAATAAGCTCATAAACGATCAAGGTGTTGATGTCCTGAGCTTCTTCAATGGCAGTCACCTTCATGTCGAATCTCTTTGGAAGAGACCTCGGAATTGTTTGAACCGATTTGGCTTCTGAAATCTTTTCTCCGAAAGCATCTAATTAATTTGATATATCCACAACAACCATATGATAATCTTGAATGCTATCTTCCTCCTTCATCTTCAAGCTCTCGAACTTGGTTATAAGAAGTTGAAGTCTTGACGTCTTCACTCTAGACGTCTCTTCATGAGCAGTCTACAAAATCTCCCAGGCATGTTTTGCAACAATAAACTAGTTGATTAGTTCGAATTTGTCCACTCTATTGAATAGAGAATGCTTTGGAATTCTGTAACACCCCAAAATTTTCCCTCTCATTTTCATAGCATCTAGCATATCACATTCCATACATAATCTCATATCATGGCACAAAGCATTGCATCATAACAATCATAACTGAGGCATAGGGCTTATGATCAAGGATTTAAGGAATTAATGATCATCCAAAAGAAATAAAAGGGTCACACGGCTTCTCAACATTATGAAAAGGGCTTACAACATCCCACAAGATCTCATTGTGTTCCCCAAGTCTTAGATTGGAGTGGATTGGTCAAGAAATCCAAGCAGTGCATCACCTCATAACAAAAGAGGATGAAATTAGGGTTTCTAATTAAATGAGCTTCTCAGTGAAATCTTGGTTCGAACTTGATCTCATTGTTTTCCACATGATATTAAGGGTTTAGGGTTGAAATTGCATCCATTGAATCATTTCAGAGGGTCTTCAATTGTCAGTTACATGAAAATCAAGAAATTGGGGGGGAAAAGTCAACCATGCTGAAGAAAAAGTCAACTCTTGACTTTTTGAGGTAAAATTCATGAAATTGAGGTTATAAGGAGCCCATGGACCAAATTTGATCAAGGGATAATGGAGGTATCCTTATAAATCAAGAAAATCAAGACTTACCATTTTTGGAAAATTAGGGTTTCCAAAAATGGCAAGTTTTGGCCATTTTCTAGCCAAGTTCAAGAGAGGCCTACTCCCAAAATAAAAGTCCAACGAAAGTTCCACTTGGACTATTTGAAAGAGGGCATCCTAAGCTTCAAATCTATAGGTGGAACATGTTCATAGGATTAAAATTGAGAAAGTTATGATCAATCAAAGTTTGATCAAACTAGGGCAAAAATATAGTCATGGGCCAACCAGGACAAGTCATGTGCACGTGCCTTGCCATGATTTACATCTAACATGTGGTGTGCAAAATGTAGGGCCATTTTTCTCCATAAAGATGAATTCAAATGATTTTTTTTCCAACATCAAATCTGTTCATTGATGCATTCTCTACAACTTTCATGTTTGGGGATTTTTTATTTGATCAAAAGTGTGAGAGTTATAAAGGCTCAAAGTAGGGTTTTCATCCTGATTAAACCCTAGGCCATTTGCCTAAGACTTGTATGTAACACCCCAAAATTTGCCTTCTCGTTTCCATATCATTTAACATATTATCTCGCATAATTTGCATTGCATCTTCGCATGGAAATGTGAAGCATAACATCTATAGCATAACATAGGCTGGAAGCATTTTAATTCAAGTGGGGTTGTTCAGTTCGCAATTCGGTTCAGATGGCGGTTTGACCTAATCTTGGTCAAACTTTCAAAATATTGCTTCAATTACAAGTTATTTGTGTTAATGGTTATTCCTCGGACAGGGCGTATTCAAAGTTCATGGTGTTATGGTGAAATCATCAGATTGTCAAGTGGGGCTCTTAAGAAGTTTAATTCCAGATTATCATTGGTAAAGGGTTCATAAGCAATTCAGGTGCAAGATTGGTGTTAAGTTGGAAAATCGGGACTTTATGGCTATGTGTGTATTGGTGGTAGCCGGTTCGCTTCATTAAACCCACAAATTTTCATATCCATCTCAATAAACCGATTTCCCAATTCATTTTAGTCCATCCTTTAATCAAAACCATTGTCCATAATTCATTTCAAAAGTCAGTTATCCAAATATCTTATCCATTTTATACCTAACTTTTAAGCCCATTTCTTTGCTGAATCCTAAAATTTGTTCATTGTCCATATTAAATCCATATTGCCTATTTCAATACCATTTATTCATTCAATTCAAGATTTCCCAAAGTTCATTTTAATTCCACGTTTTTTAAGCCCCATAACACAAATGCCCACTCAATTTCATTATGGTGAGAATCTGGGAAGTTGGAGCCAATGGCAGTGGGGATTGTATTCATACGGCTGGGTCTGATGACAAATTCAAGAGCTATGTTATTTCATCCCAGTTATCATGGTCTGATTTTATGCAAACGAGATTCTTATGCTGCAGGATTATGTAGCAAGAAATATAATGTTATGACATCCAATTTTACTGGATTGATGGCTGCAGTTGGTCATGACAAACATTTCAAAATCTGAAAGTGATTTACATAGGCAGTTGATATAAGCTTACATTCCTTTCATAGGTCTCTTGTATATGCCTTTTGTTCCAACTTCCTTTAGGAAAAAGAAATGATATTATAACAAAATCACAGTGAAAAATAAATTCACCATCCATCGAAACTTCAGCGCAACTCATGAAAAAGTGCAGACAAGTGAACTAAAAAGAGATCTCAGGGAGGGGAAGAATTCATAAAAGCTCTTCGGAAAAAATCCATTATAACAAGAAGCTCACAAAAAAAATACATAACATAAACTTCCACATAAAAAACAGTGGAAAATCTCTAAACAAAACTTAACAAAAACAAAAACTTCACAAAGACTCTCTCAAAATGTGATTCTTCTTCCTCGGTTCTTCATATCACTTCTTCCTCGGTTCTTCATCAAACTCCACAAGATATTCAAATCTTCTTTTTCAACTCTAACCAACTCCTCTCTCTTTCAATTCAGTCCACCCTCACATCTGCCATCGGCCACCATCAACATCTACAGATCATCATTCATCAATCTCACCGCAAAGGCAAGATTTGTGACAACGATACCGGCAAATCAAAAATCACAACAAAAGATCAGGGGAGGAGATAAGTTATCAGAAACTCATACAAACTGATAACTGAAGAAACTCAATGAAAATTCAGTAGCAAAAGATAACAAAAACCTCTAACTGAAGTTAACCAATTCATAACTGAAACTGACTCAAAAAGTCCTAACAGAATGATAACCAACTGATAACCGAATTTACCTGTGAAGTTCCCTCATCACCCCTGAGTTCATCTCTATAAAGCCATTGAACCTCTTCTTCATTGAGGCTCTCTCTCAATTTTCGATTTTTTGGATTCTTCATTCTTCTTCCTCACTCCTCTTCCCTATTCAATCTTCTTCCTCTCCTCCATACCTTCATCAACACTCTTTTTCTTCCATTCTTCAACCCTGCTTCTTCATCATCTTCAAATTGAAGCACTTCCGCAACTCTGAAATCTCTCTATCCATACTTCATTAAGTCTAAACCTTTAGCACACATCAACCTCTAACCTTCTTCAAATAGATTGCGGATCACCACCATTACCAATTGTTGCTCTGAACAGTAACCTGCAAAATTCGAAGATTCACACTATCAACCATTGCTCTGAGCGAACAACCAGTCCATAGAAAATCCAACAAAGCTCAGATTTACAAAAAAAAAGAAAACAGAAGAAATTCAAGAAAACAAAGAGGAGTTTCATAAAGGAGGAGATAAAATCAAACTCACCTGAGAGGTTTATCGTGTCAATCGTCGAGAAACTTCCATTCACCATAGTCAAATTTCGTCGTTCAGCTTCATCAATACCTGCAGAATACGAAAAACATCAACAAACAATCAGAGAATCGCAGCCACAAATCGTGAAAGAACACTGTGATACCTCAAGCGCATAATCGCAGAGTGAGAGAGAAAGAGACGTAACTCACCGGAATTCTTTGAAGAACGTCATAGTTCTTCTACACATCATCAACGGAGGCACTTTTTCTTGCGTCAAATCGAAACTCTCATCGCGCTAAAGATTCAGAGAAGTTCTTCAGTTAGTAAGCATCGTTTTATCCCTCATTTGCATCTCGTGTTGTCTATTGTTCGTCATATTGAGGCTTTTTAAGTGTCTTCGGAGAGGTTATGATCCGAAAGTTTGAAAGGGATTTAGGGTTGCGGATTCATAGAGATGTTGAAGGATAATGAGGGGATTCATAATAGGGGTTAGCGGTTTTAGGGAAGCCACCAAGGGGGCCGCCGCCGGTGATTAGGTTTTCGGGAGGAAGAAGATATAAGGGTTTGAGAGAACAAGGTGGAGATGAGAGAGGTGAGCGACGAGTTTTGAGAGAGAGAAAGATCCGTTTTTTTGTTTATGAACATAATAGGGTTATTATGTTAATGTTGTATTAATTTTAAAAATTAATCTTAATTAATTGAAAGAATCAACCCATAAAAAGGATTTAATGCACCATTAAAAAAAACATAAAGAACCACAAGAAAATCATAAAAATCTCTTAAGCTTTCCACCGCCAAATGAAGAGATAAGGTTTGGTTGGTGGTCCACTCCGGCGGTGACACTTGTCATCGTCCGGTAGGACCACCGGATTATGTTCGTACGCGCTCTAGTCCACCATAACATCAATGCACCCTCAGGCCTTGGTGCGTATGGGCCTAGGTCCTCTCGCTATTCTCACCCCCTGTCTCAAGCCCAAGTTCGTTTTTAACTAGAAAATGCTTCTGATGCACCCCCTTTTTCATTTTCTTGTTATTTTAATTTCTGTTTAGTGTAATTTCAATATAAATCAATAAAAAAAATACTAAAACCCTTTAAAATCTTCCCCAAATATTATAATAGCCTTTTAACTCATTTTAGAAATTTGTTGTGTTTTTTACTTTCTGAATTTTAGTCATTTTTCGATTTTATTTAGATTTTCCATTTAATTGCTTTTCTATTGAATTCTCACATGAACACATAATTTTGTACATTTTATTTCTCCCTCCTCCTGCATCATTTTGGTCCCATTCGTTTTTCTATGATTAGAGGACTTATAGTATAACCTGAAATAATTTTTGTTATATTTTTTAGGCCATTTTATCCACTTTTTTGGTAGTGTTGTTTGTGTAAAATTGTGATTGAATCTTAGATAGATTTAAGTGACTATTTGACATAGTAAGGTTATGAGTTTTTAGGAGATTTTTTAACACAACATTAGTTTCTGGTTAGAGACCCTAGGGAATTAATTTCATATTTTTTCCAGGACTTTTGCTATTTTTTAGTGCATTGAGTTTTAGTCATCTTTTCCATTGTAAATCCATCTAGTTTAGCTTAGGATTTTATGGTGCGTTAGGACATAGATTAATTAGGCTTAATCTTAGAATATTAGAAGGCTTTAGTGTGGTTTAGCTACTGATTTTAGAATGTTGATATCATGCAAAATCCTCTAGTTTTAGGACTTAGGCTGAGAAACCGTTCAAGTGTGTTTCCATGAAGCGATTAGCCATTATTTCGGTTTTATGCCTTATATGCTTTAGAAATTCTTACAACTTTTTACGTTAATTCATTTTCGTCATATTATTGCATATGCATCTTCATTTCATTTACTAACATTTTCTTTTTGTGCAAGGTATTTTTTCGAGGATTCGCTTATGGACTTGGATTATTTTTATTATGCCTCGATTATATTTTTGTGGTTTGTACTTTGTGATCTAATAGCCTAGAAGAACTCTTATGCTTGTATTGTTCTTATAATTAGGCTAGAAAAGATAAAACGAAATGCTAGAAAACCAAATCTCAAAAAATAAAATAAAGAAATACTCGATCCAACGTCGAGTAAATTTTCAAATAAATAAATAAAGTTTCATGTGACTTTAGGATTCCTCGATTACCATCGCTTCACTCGATTACACCAAAAGCAAGCCTTGTATGTTACACACCATAAGTCGTGCGTCTCAGCACCACACAACCGACCCACCCGATCCATCGTTTCATCCCATTTACGATTCATACACGTTTTTACCCACCATGACGTAGGAGGGCCATATTATTCATTATTACTTTTTGTACTCGCATTTCTGGTCTAATATCCACTTAGGTAGCTTTAATCTTTCAAGCTTCACTAACCATAGGTCACCTTTAAACTCAATTAACTTAGGGTAAAGTCTAGATTCCCTTAGAGTTTTTTCCTTTCGCGATTAGAGTCTCACTTCTCATCTTAAAGAAACAATAAAAATACTTAGTAAAGAAAAATGTGTACAATACGCCACGAGCCTTAAGCTATATGGGAAATGACTAGTGGAGGTCTCCTCCACTCTTCTAGGGTACTTTACAAACGTTCCATTAGGGGCGATCTTGGAAAGTATTCGCTCCTGTATCATAGTCTTTAGTGTTGTACTCACGATAAACATAAAGTCAAAACACTTCTTCTAAAAGACAATAAACCAACAAGACAACACGTCTTCTCTTCTCATCTCATACTCTTTGCGAACGAATGTGACTTACCTCGACAGTTCAAGCAGCGATACGGTAAACACCCTTGAGTCAGAGCCGGTAACACCTGAGCTAGAGCTATGGCAACGTCATCCTAAAAATCATAAGCAAGTTCTCGCCTTAGTTAGACGAACTACGGCGACTCTGATCCTCATTTTCTTGATGAGGTATGTAGGCAGTGGGGTAGAGCCCATTCAAGCACATTCATTATTTTCCCTATGTTTTCCCCATTTTTTTCCATTGTCCTTTATAATTCCCTTTCCATATTCCTCTTCCATTCCATATAGCCATTCTTTCGTTCAAACAGCATCGTATTTCTCACCCTTTGAAACAGACTAACAAGCGTGGATCCCGTCGGGTACGGCGGACGGATTGGGGTGCTAATACCTTCCCAATTTGTAACCGACTTCCAGACCCAGATCTTTGGTTTGCAAGGCCTCGTCTTTTTCCTTCTTCCTCGGGTTTGTGCAACATTACATTTCCCATTCCTTCGGGATAAAAATGTCTGGCTGGCGAATCTACCTTTTCCGCGCCACTTTTGCGTTTGTACTAGGATGAAAATCCAGGGAGCGACAGCTGGCGACTCTGCTGGGGACCGAACCCAGAATCTCTGGTTTCCCCTTTGAGAGTCAATCCTAGCGCTTATCTGTTTACCTAAGTCACCACATCCTAATCCAAACTTGTCTTAAAGCCCAAAAAACATGTGAAACAACATTTCTTTCTTTTGAAATATTTTTGGTAAGGCTAAGGAAATGGGAAAAATGAGGATGTACTAAAGACACACTATACTGGTGACTCGTCAGACTCATGCATTTTCTAAAATAAACTTAAACTAAATAACTAACTGAAAAGGAAAATAACAGAAAGCAAATAAATAACTAAAAAGGGAAATAACATAAAGCAATAAAATCCCCTCCCACACTTAAATCGAACATTTTCCTCAATGTTTCGAAATAAGATAAGGAGAGTAACCTGGAAAACTACTGCGGAGGACCTCGCCGTCCTGCTGTGATGGTCTGGAACGATAGGATCTACTGCGCTGCTGGTCCCTCCGGTCAAGTCGTGCTGATTGTAAACACCCCAAATTTTCCCTCACTTTTTCTCACACCATGGCTTGTGATCTTTTCATATTGCATTGCATAAGCATTACATCTCACTACATAGTTTCATTTCATCTGCATCTAGGGTTTGTGATCTCACTACATAGTTCTGTTTTTCCTTTCTACAATCCCATTCTGTTGAGGGGTGATGGGAGAAGAGTACTCATGGTTGATCCCTTCTGATGAACAGAAGTCTGAGAATTTTTTATTCTCAAACTCCTTTCCATGATCACTTCTTATTCTGACCACACAACTTGCCTTTTCTCTTTGGATCCTATGGCACAGATCTCTAAATACCTCAAACACATCTGACTTTTCTTTAATGAAGCTTATCCAGGTATATCTTGAGAAGTCATCAACAACCACATAGGCATATCTTTTTCCACCAAGACTCTCTACCTGCATTGGTCCCATAAGGTCCATGTGCAGTAATTCCAAGACTTTGGAAGTTGTCAGATGTTAAAGCTTTGGATGTGACATCTTGGTTTGCTTGCCTATTTGACACTCACCACACACCTTTCTTTCATCAATCTTAAGTCTTGGGATCCCTCTTACAACCTCCATAGAGATGATCTTCTTCATTCCTCTGAGATGGAGATGACCCAATTTTTGATCCCATATCTTCACTTCTTCTTCTTTGGCTATGGAACAAGTAGATGTGAGGCTGGAATCTTAGGGTTCCCACATATAGCAGTTATCTTTTGATCTAGCTCCTCTCATGACCACTTTCTGTTCTTTATTAGAAACTATGCACTCAGCTTTGGTGAAGTTGACACTGTAACCTTGGTCACATAACTGACTTATGCTGATCAAGTTAGTAGTTAACCCTTTCACCAACAGCACACCATCTAGATTTGGTACACCTGAGTAGTCCAGAGTCCCAACTCCCTTGATTTCCCCCTTTGCTCCATCTCCAAAGGTTACATAGCTGGATGAGTGTGACTTTAAGTCTACCAACATACTTTTCAGTCCAGTCATGTGCCTTGAGTAGCCACTGTCAAAATACCAGTCTTCCTTAGCAAATACTTTTAGAGAAGTGTGTGCTATAAAAGCAACAACCTGCTTTGACCACTTGTGCTTGTTGTGAGGTTTCCTTTGTGAGTTCAGATCAGGCTGTCTTTCTCTCTTAGGCTCCCACTGCTGGATGTATGTGTGTCTCTTTTGATGCATCTTCCCTGGGTAGTGTCCATCTCTAGAGTTCCAAGATTTCCTAGTGAACTTGTTCTTCTGCTTAGGCATGTAATGGTAGCTTTGATCAGTATAATGTCTAACTTTAGGTATCCAAGTCTTCCTAGTGACCTCTGTCTTCTGCTTAGGAAGGTGTTGGGAACTCTGATTGGGGTATCCATGCAGTTTGTAGCAAAAAGGTTTGATGTGACCAAACCTTCCACAATGATGACATCTCCACCATTGATATTTCTTTTTCATCATGTTTTTCTCATGATGTTGAGACATCTGCTTGAACATCTTATTTGACTTCATAGGATCTGGAGTTGTTTGACTGGATCTAGCCTCAGAGTTTTGAGCTTTATTAAATCCCAGCCCAGTCCTATCCCCTGAGTGCTTGTTGTTGTTGAGAATGGCATCTAGTGTGTTTGAGCCACTGTTCAGCATTCTGATAGATTTGGACATATGCTCCATTTTGGAGTTGAGTAGGCTGACTTCATTTTTCAAAATGTCAATGATCTCCAGATGACTTGCTTTTTCAGCCTTTAATTCCTCAATTTGCTTCTTCTGCTGTTTACTTTCCTTGCATACCTCAGTGCTCCTTTCGTATAACATCCTGTAAGATGTTTCAAGCTCTTCAAATGTCAGATCCTCATCACTGGATCCCCCTTCAGTTTCACATACTCCAGCTAGAGCAGTGATGTGCTTTGCAGACTCTTCTTCTGACTCACTACCTGAGTCTTCATCTGACCAGGACACAGAAAGACCGTTCTTTTGCTTCTTTAGATAGGTTGGGTATTCACTTCTAATGTGTCCATAACCTTCACATCCATGACATTGAATCCCTTTTCCTTGGTTAGTCTTCTCATCATAGTTTGACCTTCTGTTAGAGTCATAAGATCTTTTATTCTCAGAGGTTGAGTTTCTTCCACTTGGTCTGGGCATGTTGTCCATTCTTTTGATAATTTTGTTAAATTGTCTCCCAAGCATAGCAATTGCATCTGATAAGTTGTCCTCAGAGCTTGCTTCATGACTTTGTTCTTCCTTATCAGTGTTTGAGACCAGGGCTATACTTTTGTTTTTCTTCACAGTAGTATCACGCATTCCCATCTCAAAGGTTTGAAGGGAACCAATGAGCTCCTCAACTTTCATTGTGCAGATGTCCTGAGCTTCTTCTATGGCAGTGACCTTCATGTCAAACCTCTTGGGCAGTGATCTGAGAATCTTCCTTACCAAATTTTCATCACTCATCTTCTCTCCCAAGGCACCAGAAGTATTAGCAATCTCCAGAATGTTCATGTAAAACTCATGAATGGTCTCATCTTCCTTCATCCTCAAGTTCTCAAACTTGGTGGTGAGAAGTTGAAGTCTTGACATCTTCACCTTTGATGTTCCTTCATGATTAGTTTTGAGGGTGTCCCAAACATCCTTGGCTAGCTCACAGTGATGCACAAGCCTAAATATGTTCCTGTCAATGCCATTGAACAAGGCATTTAAGGCTTTGGAATTTCCAAGTGCTGACTCTTATTCCTCCTTGCTCCACTCTTCTTCAGGCTTCATCACTTTTGCCTCATCCTTATTGTCTTTGACAGGGTGCTCCCATCCTTTGTTAACTGCTTTCCAAGCCCTGCTATCAAGAGATTTCAAGAATGCTACCATTATTGGCTTCCAGTAATCATAGTTGGATCCATCCAAAATAAGTGGTCGATTCACAGATCCTACATCTCTGTCCATGTTCCCAAAATTTGCAGTCCCTAGATCTCACCCAGTTATACAGGCAGGGTGCCTGCTCTGATGCCAATTGAAATTCTGGGATCAGATATGTGATGTCGAACCAGATGTTTAGACACTGATATCCTAAACAATAAATTAATGAGCTAGTAAATTAAATAACACAGGAAATTGTTAACCCAGTTCAGTGTATCTCCACACTTACATCTGGGGGCTACCAAGCCAGGAAGGAAATTCAATATAAGTAATATTAATTATGGAGTTAAACCAATCAGTTTAATCCTTCACTTAATATCTACCCAAGGCAATTTCTATCTAATACTCTACTTAGATATGAGTACCTACTCACTCCCCCTCAATCACACAGTGATCTTTAACTTATAATGATTTTGAAGTCACACTTCATACACACCAGCTTGATCTTACTTATCAGTTTCAATCAAGACACAATTCACTTTTTTCTTAAAAGCTTATAAAGTGACTAACACACAAATAAAACCTGCTTCAATTAACTAGCTTCACAAACACCCTTGACAGACTTCTGCAATTCGTAAAGTTTACTTGAGTGTATCAGTTCCTTAAATAGATGCTTAGTTTTTGGGCTTTTTGCAAATTATCCAGACTTTGATAAATCCCACAGTTATCTCCTTGAATTAAGGTGAGTTAGTTTGTTATCTCCTTGAATCAAGGTGAGTTAGTTTTTTTGTTTCCTTTACACTGGAACCAGATAACTAGGCTTCCTAAAGAGGCGCCTTGGAGTGCTTATCCTTCTACAATTAATTCCAGATTTTTACTCCTGATTTTAAGCACTTCTGTTACGCATCATTTAAGTCAGATAGCAAGTTTGCGATGTCACAACATCTGGTGTGACATCCTGATGTCCTGAACTAAGTTCATAACTTTTACTTTGTTTGTCAAAAATTCTGCCAATTTCTAACATCTACATTGGTGATGAACAATTTACTGCTAAGGTTAACAAAAAGAATATTGATGTTACTATTGAGAAGCTATGAACCATTCTAGATATCCCATATGAAGGATATGAGTTCAAGGTTGGATTTATGCCTAACACTGACCGATGGAATAATTTGTATTCACTGGCTTATTTTATTGAAAAATCTAGAGGAACACATGATGACTTACTCGGTAGACATGTTCAATCTTCCCGGGTCATAAAGTATGTTAAATCCTTAATTGTTAGTGACCGCATGTTACATTATATTTTGGCTTATGTGTTGGTGCCGAAAAATTCGAACTTTGCTCAGGTTAGTGAACTTGAGTTAATGTTGTTCCAATCGACGAAGGAGGATTGATCAATAATTGGGCTTATGTTATTTTCCATCATATGAAGCATCAAATTCGTCTTGGTAGCGGTCTCCCGTACATTCGATTTGTGTCAAAGAATTTGGAACATTTTGGTATCCCTAGATCAAGAGAACCTCACTTTTAAATGACGGTTAAGCAAAATGAAATCAACTTGGTCACAACTACAAAGAACACCGGTATCATAATTGGTCCAAATGGACTGTACGGATATAAGCAAGATTTTGCTGCTCAAGCCGCTCCGGAAGGTGGTTATACCAATGAATTTCTGTACAATGAAATTGTAAGCCTTAAAACCACCATGAACCATAATCACCAAAAGACCACCCGAAGCCTCAGAAAGCTTATGAAGATGTTCCGGAAATTTTCTCCTTCTCAACCTTCAAATGCGGGGAATTCGGAGGGTGATGAAGACGATATGGATGAAGATGGTTCCGGAAGTGATTAGGCTTAAGTGAATGTTTTCTTTATGTTCTTAGTTTAAGTTATGTCTTGTTAGTATTTATGATCTAAGTATCTTTTCATTACCGTTTCCGTACAATGTTTCGTTTTTTTTTAATTCCATTTGGTTTATGTTCGTATTGTGATAAACTTATATTTCGTATGGTTTATGTTTAGTTTGTTTTATATGGTGTTATGTGTATGATTTATATATTTTGGTTAAGTATTCATGTACTAATTAATTTTAATTACTTTTTCCATCCTTTTTGTGGATGACAAAGGGGGAGAAATCTATATGATATGCATTCTTGTTTATCTCTTTATGCAAAAAAATTCATACAAAAAGGGGGAGATTGTAGAAGCAAGTTTCTCAAATTATATTTTGATGATAACAACTTAACAATCAAGTCTTGAAAGCACACAAAAAGGATCATTCAAGATTCGATCAAAAATGAAGTCTTTATAAAGACATAAGATTTTTTCATCGGAAGGTATAATCTTATTCCTCATGAATCAATAATGTCAATAAGTGTTCAACTTAGGATGCACTCACATTTGCTATTTGGAACAAGTCATATTGTATGCCTATGTGTTACTGATCTCACTTCAAAATGAATTTTTCTGAGTTTTGATCAAGTAATCGGTTACCTTATAGGTAGTAACCGGTTACTTCAGCCCCAATTTGAAAATTTTGCAACGTTACAGCAAGTAATTGGTTACCCCATGGGTAGTAACCGGTTACCACTGTTCATATTTCAAAAATTATTTTGTTTCAATTTAAATTATGTCTTTTGATTTTAATTTGAATTGAGACATCTTTTCATAATTTTGTACCTTTTTAAAAGGGATGTCTTGACTCTTATAAAAACCTTTTAAGTGCATAATTTTTCCTTACCTCCTATAATTTTCTTAAAAAATATTTTCTTGCTCACAAATCTCCAATTTTCATACAAAAGTCAAAGTGCACTAAATTCAATTCTTTACAAAGTAAAACTTTACATACACACTTTTATATTTTTTATCTTAAAGTTTTATATACACTTAAGTGGACACTTATATATTCATTATTGTGAGTGAGAAATATCCATCAAAAGAGAAGATCAACATTGCTTGATATTTCAAAGACTTCATCATTGTCATCTCTACAAATCAACTTATCTCTTTGTATTACTATTTCTTTTGTATTACCTTGTTGTCCAGGATTGCTGGAAAAAAGTGAGTGTTTGAAGAGGATTGTTCTTCTACACTATAAATTACCTATAATTTAGATAGTAGGCTTTACCGGTTTGGTGTGAATAGGTTTGTACGATAATTCTACAACTATAGTGAATATCTCTTATGAGTCGTAAGGGGACTGGAGTACTCTCGGTCTGTGAAGGGAACAAGTATAAATTCCTGGTGTTCTTTTTTTCCGCACTTTGCTACTTTCACCACTTAGAGACATTAAGCATAAAATTTAACTACCGTAAAAATACCAAAAAGTTTCAAAAGTCCTAATTCACCCCCTCTTAGACACTCTTTTACTTACATTTTTAAAATTATATTATATAACATTTATTTAGAATATATGATAATAACAACCATTTATAATATTATAATATGTATTATTTGATTTGTTAATTTAAAAATTATATGATTCGATGATAAGTTTTTGACTTCTTTAACATAATAAAAGATTTGATATTTAACCTTTTTTTTTTAAATAATTCGATCATTGATTTTTAATTATGATTTATTTAAATAATGAGAAGAGTGTTTAGATGAGTTAATTTCATTATCAATTGAAATAAAATACTAAATGAAATTGATTAAAATAATTTAATGATTTAACATCATAAAATAACTAAAATATAATAATTTAAAAAAATATATTTTTATTATAATAAAAATATTTAGTTTTAAATTTCGTCTTAGACCTCAAGATATGTTGGACCGGCTCTACTTCTTAATATATTTGATAATCAAGGAACAACATCTTTAAAGATGAGAACAGTGAATAATTGTGATATTTTGGTGTATCCTTATGATTGTCATGTATGGATTAAATATCCTTACGATTGTATGTAGGATAATTGTTGTTGTAAACGGATTGGAATATCCATAATACACCAAATATTTGATTTCGCGTTACTTATTAAAAAAAATGCCAAGCTATTTTACATGGACATTAAGAAGTATTTTCTCTTGTTTACGTAAAAGAATCACCTTAAATTAAATATAATTTTAATTCCTCTATTTTATCTCACTCGCATATTTTTCTTCACCTACACATATTAAGGTTGAATTTGATGATTGACAAATAAGATGTTTTGTGAAAACTCATTTTATGGCGTGGCCTAATGTCTAGGTCTATTTTGTCTTAACAACTATCTTGTATAATTCACTTTCACACCATCACCTCACTTTTATCAAATCATTAAACTCCAAATACACAAATAGAAGAAGAAGAAGAAGAAGAAAGTCATGCATTTAAACAATTGAAGAACTAATTCGTAATTAAGAACTAGAAAACCAAAATTATAATTTAGCAAAATAAAGACTAATATTATTCATATAAAAAGGTAAGATGTAGCCTTCAATAATCTACCCCAAAACATACAACAAAATCTCAATTTTGAAATAAGCTAAAATCCATAATGTCAAATCAATACTTTACTAGACCACTTTTCTTCACTAATACTTTAAATAAATAAAGACATCTTAATCGTTATATATTAAACTTCCCTCAGTCCTGTCTCCCAAGGCCCCCCAACCAAATAGAAGTTCTTAGACCCTTTTGCTATGATAATTTGTTCAAACATGTCCTTCAAATTTAGGTATACAAGATGCACAGAATTTAAAAGTGGTTGTTAAAAGCTAAACCTAGTTACCTAGCTTTTGGATTATTGATTTGGTTAGGGCAATAATAATAAGGATTCTCAATATGGCTATAACTTTATGTGTCTGTTGACAAAAGTGGTAAACAATAATTGTACCATATGGGAAAATATAATTAAATAATGTTAATGTATCACTGTCAAAAAATATATATATATATATAAAAATTAAGAGTCCGTTATAAAAATGATGACAAAGTTATCTTAAAAATTATTAAAGTGAGAACACTCAAACAGATAAGATTTACAGTAAATCGATATGATATTGAAAATCACTTTAATAATGATTGATATTGATATTTTTAGTAGAAGTTCGTGTAACTAGTACTATTTATTATTTATTTATGATTTAATTATTTTTAATTCAATAAAAATAATAAAATTTAAACATAAATTACATAGAATATTAAAAATGTTTTTTTTTTGCCTTAGTTGTAACCTACTAATAATATCATAAACTTTTGCATATAATTTTTATAATATTAGATTTTTTGAATGATTTTTATATATCAATTCAACCTATATCATATGAGAAACCACTCTAAACCATCATCTGAAAGTTCATAAGTCTCATAATTGCTTCAAAGTTGAGTTTTAGATTTTTATATATTTTTTATTTTTAAAATATTTTAGTGGCAAACAGCATCTTGTCACAAGCAGCACCTATTGTGCACCGAGAGGAGTTGAAAGAGAGGGATGCACTAATGTTATATATATATATATATATATATATATATATATATATATATATATATATATATATATATATATATATATATATATATATATATATATATATATATATATATATATATATATATATATATATATATATATATATAATTTAGAGATATTTAATATATTTACATTTTACTTTAACCCTTTGTAACAAATGAATTAAATCAACTCGATTATTGAATTAAGAGGTATAATCAAATAATAAAGTCTACAAAATTTTAAAAATTATTTAATATTTTATGAAATTAATTTATTTTAACGTATACAAGTTATTTAAAAATTATATATATATATATATATATATATATATATATATATATATATATATATATATATATATATATATATATATATATATATATATATATAAACTACAAAATATATATAAATGACCAATTTTAAATAGTTTAAAATGTTAATTATATGATTATGATGATAATATTATATAATTCAACTTTTAAATTGATATAATTTAATTTTTACATAAAATTATTGAATATTAATTTTGCATGTTGAGTCATTTGGGGTGGGGTTAAGAGGAGCACTAAGGTCACCCGAATAAAATGGAATGTTGTGTGTCAGTCTAAGAAGTTAGGTAATCTTGGTGTCCGTGATCTGAGGTTGAAAAATATTGTTAGGGACTTCTGGTATATAGTATGATATTTAAAATACAAAATATGGATGTGTGTCTATATTATATGCCTTGTTGTGTGTAAGGCTAAGAAGTTAGACAATCTTGTTGTCTATTTACTTGGAGGTGGATGATATTATTGAGGACTTCTTATATATCATGATATTTTAAATACAAAATATGGTTGTATGGATATATCATCTGCCTCGAGTGGTAGAGGTGGGTATCTCTAATTAGCCTCGTCTGGGTGGAGAGGGGCATCTTTTCTTAGATCCAAATTAGAAGACTTGCTGACTAGTTTCTTGATGACTTACTCAAGCCAGTGGAATTGGGTCTTTACACCTTTTTTCTAGCATGACTCTTGGTTGGGGTTAGTCATCTTAGTGCTCGCTTTCCTATGATCTTCTATATCTCTTATAAGAAAGTTAGTTAAGTGGAGAATGTTGATAAGTGGGAGGGTCAGTCTTTGGTATGAGATCTTAAGTGGGGACGAATCTATTTTGTTTAGCATGAAGAGTGTTTGATTGTCGTTCTTATATCAATTATTAGTGATTTTATTTCCTCTGAGCAACAAGATTGCTTATGGTGGCGGCGTCATTTCAAAGATAGTAATTACTCTGTTTTCTCTATTTATTTTTTTCTCCTTTTGCGAGAGCTTCTTAGAGTCTCCCTTGTTAAGAATGTTCTCCTTTGCATTTGAAGTATTTTTGCTCTCTCTAAAAAAAAGATCTCTGAGCATCTCCTCCGAGATCGAACCCCTACTATAGAAAACTTATTTAATTGGAGAATCCATGTGGAGTTAGAGAATTTTCATGTGTCATTTATGTTTATCGGTTATAGAGTCATTCTCCCATCTTTTTGTAACATATGAGTTGGCAAGAGTTTGTCTATTATGAATTTGTCTATTATGAAAGAGTTAACTTTTCTTTTTCTTTGTATTGGTATTCCCTCCATTTTAAATTAGATATTTTTTAATTATAATCTTTTTAAATAACAATTAATAATAAATACATTTTATTTATTAAAATATATTTACTAATAATAGTTAATAAAATATTTAAATTATTTTAAATATGATAAATAAAGATATATTAATAAAAAAAATAAACATAAATTTGAGACAAAGAAAAATAGTAAATGAAACACATACAATGGAGCAAATAATAATTTTCTCTATTTTTGTTCTGTTATCAATTAATGAGATACAAGATGGAGTATTTCTTGTACTCAATTTTAAATTTATAAACATTTGATTTTGTATATATAAAAAACAAAAAATCTCTTAAATACAAACAAGATAAGAAAAAGATGAAAAGAAAGCAACTAGAATGGCCCATAAATTGTCTACTCATTAGCCCAATGACATGATCTCCATCTATACCTTCACTTCACTCTACACTCTATTCATTTCACCTTTCACCTCTCATTTTTCTTCTTCTTTCTTTATCTACAAAAAGCCAAACATCTCTCAATCTTCATCATTCACCATAAACCAAACATGTCTTCAAGTGGTAAGGATTTTGCAGAAGGAGGAGGATCATCAACCTCTCCACAAGGGATCACGCTTAGTCGATACGAGTCGCAAAAGAGAAGAGATTGGAACACTTTTGGACAATACTTAAACAACCTAAGACCACCAGTTCCAATTTCTCAATGCAATTCCAACCATGTTTTGGAGTTTCTTAGGTATTTAGATCAATTTGGAAAAACCAAAGTTCATCTACAAGGTTGTATGTTTTATGGACAGCCAGAACCACCAGCACCTTGTACTTGTCCCCTAAGACAAGCTTGGGGAAGCCTTGATGCTCTTATTGGGAGGTTAAGGGCTGCTTATGAGGAAAACGGCGGAACTCCAGAGACTAATCCTTTTGCCAGCGGCGCTATTCGTGTTTTTCTTAGAGAGGTTAGGGAGTGTCAAGCTAAGGCTAGAGGTATCCCTTACAAGAAGAAAAAGAAGAGCACAAGTAATCAAACCAAGGGAAATGATGAATCAAGCTCTTCAACCATGCACTTTTCCTGAATTTCCATTCCTTAATGATGGTAATTAACTAATTAATCTCTTTCATTATCAGCTTTGCTTACTAACATGATATTAATTCAAATGTCATCCTTATGACTAAACTAGTAGACCAAAAAACTATACCTATATCATTTTCTTGATTTGTTATATCAAACTGATCTCAAGTATCTTAGATCCATTTGTTATAACTAAGTATATATAGAACTATTTATAAAGATATTTTTTTGTCCGTAGACGAAATGATAATAATTATTAGTAATTTACATACACAATCGTGAGAGTCAGAATTCGAATACTGATGTTGGCATCAAACCTAACAATATATCGCCGTTCTTGTCTATTGGACTAAGATTTGCATCATCTATATATGTGCATGTGTAATATTTGGACTAAAAAATTTAGAGAGCATATGAAATATTGAAAGAACTCACATTATAATTATATATAGCATTAATAAAAATTTAACACTAAGAGTTGATTTCAATGTTTTTGGATTCAAGTTGCTTGCATAAGGAACAAAAACACTATTTTAAGTCACTTTAATAATTAAATATTTTTTATTTGGATTATAGCTTTCCCCTAATTTAGCCTTTTTAAGATTCTGCAGATTTTGTGTCCCATGCATGATTGTTCTTGAGATGACATATGCTCTTTCTTAAATGAAATTATCCAAAGCATTTGATTAATTAATGTTTGAAATTAAACTGAGATATTACGTTAACCTTATAAAACATATTTCTCACCATTCTCACCTCTATCATATTATATTGAAGATCCATGCAATGAGTGATTGGGATGTAACACTTTGTTTTCTACCATGATGACATGTACCCCTTGATTGATTGATGAGATCATGACACACACACAGTTTAACTTTTGTCAGGGTTTCTTCAGAATGTGTATGAATAATGTTTTCTATATATATATATATATATATATATATATATATATATATATATATATATATATATATATATATATATATATATATATATATATATATATATATATATATATATATATATATATATATATATATAACTTTGGTTGAGATGAAACAATGTGTTGTTGTTATATAAAGCAAAGATCTAAGGAACATATATTCAGTTTGCATTGTTTGCACAATTATGGTCTTTTTCTGTCAGTTAGCTGTTGGGTTTCAGGTAATTAGGGTTTTCTTGTTTGGGACAGATTAATCCCAATAATTCAAGTTAAGTGATGAGGTGAATCTTTATTCCCAAATTGGGATTAGTTCATAAAGTGGTTTTCTTTTATGGATTTAGGTCGGTTTGTTGGGATGGTTGGCTTGCTTTTCTTTTATGGTTGTTTCGATGTTTTCCTTTGATGTTTTTTTGTTCCGGCCTGGACTTTGCGAGGTTTTTCGTTCTTGCGAACTTTTTTTAATCTTGGTGTCAGATTTTGCAATTCATTAATTCATGGGGATCAATAACACCGTTCATTTGTAAGAGTCCGTTTAAAACCAAAGCAAATAAGGATTTGTAATCTTCTGATGCTATAAGCTTTTCTTTCTTTGATATGATATCGCTTCTAACTTTTGTTTCTCCTTAATTTATATTAATATATAATTTATATTATTATGTAATTTATGTTTTGCTATTAAAAAAAATATTTGTGGCAAGACAAATATCTTAGAGAAAAAAAATAAATACATTGAAAAGTAATTTTCCAAAAATCATGTTTCGTTTGCAGGAAAATCAAATTGGAGTTGTAATGGAGGATTGATAAAGTGGTGGCATGTGACATTTTAATGATAATTTGTGTTATATATATTTATTCATGATTATGTAAGCTGGAGTAATAGATCTATGTTGCATTATTAATATTTGAAAGATATGTAGTTGCATACCTTGCATGAATATTTTTGGGATTGGTACAATGTAAGTGTTTTGTTACCCAATTCCATTTAAGTGTTATATTCGGATTCAAATATTGTAAACATGATGATTGTTTACGTGGTTTTCCTAGCATAGACGGATATTTCTTAGTATAGAATCCATTGCTTTATCGTCCCATACTTGATTTGGAAATCTGTAATAGCTATAAGTATGGTAATTGCTTGCTGACCCTAAATGTGAGACAAATTTTGCTATGAACATGGTGGATGCACTTGGGTTGATAATGCAGTTAATGAGTAAAAACTGGGGGTGGATTTGGTTCCTCTCACGCATTTTTTTCTTATATTTCCATTCAGCTCCAATATCAATCATATATTTGTTTCATTTATTTTCTCTTTCATACTCTTGTTTTTTCTATGTGCATTAATTGACCATTGAATTAGAAAAGGAGGGAGGATCGAACAAAAAGTGAAGAAGAGGATCCAATTGATTATGTAGCCATAGTAAATTAGAGAATAATAATTATGATAAACAAATATAATTAGATGTGAGAATTCTTATAATTACTCCTATAATAACTATGATTTATTATGACCTTTTAGAAAACATATAATTAAGTCATTACAACCTCCCAGATACCAAGAGTCTTCAATCACACTACGAAAATACCTACTAGATTGGAGGAGGAGGAACCATATAGGCTTCATTAATTCGAGTAGAGGTGTTTTGGTGTCGGTGGAGGAAGTGAAGGAGGAGGTGAAAGCTCACTTTGCTTTGAAGTTCTTGGAACCAAATTTTAATAGACCTATGCTTGAAGGATTGGTTTTCAAGTCTTTATCTCTTGAAGAGCTCAATTCTCTAGAAGCCCCTTTTTCGGAGGAGGAAATTAAAGGAGCGGTTTGGGAGTGCGACGGGTCGAAAAGTCTGGGTCCGGATGGGTATGCCTTATTATTTTTCAAGAAGTGTTGGGATTTTATTAAGGAGGATATTTTAAGTCTTGTGAGAGATTTTCATAATAACGCCATTATTTCTAAGTCCATTATTTCATCTTTTCTAACCTTGATTCCTAAGAAAGGAACGCCTTTGGATCTAACTATAGATCAATTTGTATTGTTGGTAGTTTGTACAAGGTGTTATCTAAGCTCTTGGCGGCTAGATTAAAGAAGGTATTACATACTTTAATATCTAAAAGTCAAATTGCTTTTGTCCCGGGAAGACAATTACTTGATAGTGTGTTGGTAGCTAACGAGTTGGTTGACTATGCGAGTAAGAGAAAGTTGAAGTCTATCTCTTCAAGGTGGATTTCAAGAAGGCTTATGATAAAGTGAGTTGGAACTATCTTAGATTTATGAGGCGGAAGATGGGATTTGGTTCAAAGTGGATGAGTTGGATGAAGGCTTTGATTTTCAATAGTAAGATGTCCGTTTTAGTGAATGGTAGCCCAACTAAAGAATTCAAGGTGGAAAAGGGCTGAGACAAGGAGACCCTTTATCTCCTTTTCTTTTTGTTTTGGTTGCGGAAGGATTAAGTATGACGGTTAAGAGATCGGTGGAGATAGGAGATTTTATGGGGGTTTTGGTCAATCAAAAATGCTTTCTTGATATCCTTCAATTCGCGGATGACACCATCTTGATAGGGGACGGGAGTTGGAATCATTTATGGGCTTTAAGAGCGGTTTAAGAGGATTTGAGTTGATTTCGGGGTTAGGTATCAATTTTCATAAAAGTAAATTGATCGGAATAAATGTGTCTAGTTCTTACCTAGAAGCGGCGGCTTTGTTCTTGGCTTGTAGGACGAAATCTAAAGATTTTTCTTTCCTTGGCATTCCCATTGGTGCTAATCCTAGAAGAATATCAACGTGGTCTCCTTTGTTGGATAAGATTAAGAAACATTTGTCTTGTTGGGATGATCGCTTCCTAAGTATGGGTGGTAAGATCACCCTTCTTAAATCTATCTTAGGAAGTCTTCCGATTTTCTATTTATCGTTATATAAAGCTCTGGTCAAGGTTAGAAGGGAGATTATCAAGCTTCAAAGTCGCTTCCTTTGGGGTAGTTCGGAGGAGAAGAGGAAAATCCATTGGTTTAACTATAACCTTCTTTGTTTACCTATGGATAAGGGTGGATTGAATTTTAAATGTGTAGAAGATTTTAATTATAGTCTTCTTCACAAATGGAGATGGAGGATCCTTGCGGGATCGGATGATCTTTGGTTCCATATGTTGAGAGTTAGATATCGTGATATTAGGATGTATATATCGGGGAGTGGTAATACGAGACCGAAGTGGAATTCTTTCTCGTCGTCGTGGATGGACATTTTAACCATGTCTAACATTAAGTTGGAAGATGAGTTCTTGGGTTGTTGCAAGTTTAAGCTTGGCAATGGGTTTCATACTCCCTTTTGGCTTGGAGATTGGATGGGGAAGGGAGATTTGAAGGAGATTTTCCCAAAGATTTACGGTTTGTCTAAACTCAAAGAAGTTTCAGTCGCGGCAATGGGAGGTTGGAGAGATGGGAGATGTCAATGGGGAGATCTCAGTTTATCTCACGCTTTTTTTCTTTTTGCAGGTTCGGCGGCAAACTTTTCTGGTTCGGTAGACAATTCGCATTCTGTTTCGAATTTGAGAACTGTTTCGGTTTCTTCCAGCAGCAGGTCTAGAAACGGAACTGATTCTGTGGACGATGGTCGCAATAGTTCCGAAACTGTTTTTGGCATCAACACAGAGATCTATGGAGCTGTATTTGATTCTGCGGCAACATCGACACGGTCGGATTCCTTGTATAGAGCAGGCCTTAATCAGATGGAGGGTCTTTATACTCATGTTGGCGGTATTAGTTCAGCTGATGCTGCTGTTTATTTGCGGTCTGGGAATGCTCAGTATCAGTTTTTGCTTCAACCGCCTACAGAATCTGTTTTTTGCACCTACAATGAGGATTATGTTTTTAGTCTTGCTGATATTGGTTATCGGCCTCATTTGGCTACCTCTGAGGTTATTAACATTGAGCATGGCAGAATTTTGGAAGAATTCTACAATTTTATTCTTTTGTTAATTAATTTTGCGCCGGAGGCAAACAAGGAGGATGAGGTCTTTTGGCGTTTGGAGGATAACGAAGCTTACTCGGTGAAATCCTTTTATAGGCGTCTATCCTTGTTTAGATTACCTATCGGACCGGGACAACAACATGATTCGGCTTTTGGTTGCATCTGGGAGGTGATCGCGCCTATGAAAATCAAGGTTTTTGGGTGGAGATGTCTTTGGAATAGGTTACCCACTAAAGATTGTTTGGTCCAAAAATAAATATGAAAACGTTGGAAAGTGACGTGGTTAAATGTGAGAGTGTTCCCCTCTTATATAGTAGTTGGAAAAACCAAGAAAGGAAATAATCCATGGGCCGAATTAAATATCTAATTGATTGGCAAAATGTTCCAATCAATTTGTTGTGCTTATTGATTTTGTAATTGATTGGCACTCATCTAATCGATTGTCAAAGTGCTCCAATTGATTGTTTGTTATCAAAATTTTGTCATTCGATTAAATAGTTAAAAATAATTTGAAAAAAAAATTGGACAACTTTTTTAATCACTTAGTTTTGGCTTAAAAAATCATTTGCAATGTGTGCGTTTTCCCTTAGTACTCTTAAGCTACTTACTTTTATAATACTCGGTTCACTCAGACAGACCAAAATACATGACCTAGCGAGCTTTCACACCTTTTTCCAAACAACTTTAAAACTTTTTCTAGATAGATTTTAGTTTTACAAACACTTTGATCTTGAGTCCTTTTGTTGATATACTTTCTTTGGTTATAATATCATCATTGAGGTTGAAAGTTGTTGTAATGCGTTATCGTGATCAAAACTTCAGATGCAGATCTTCATCACCTGCAAGTACATAGATCCACATTATTCTAATTTTTTATGATGACAATGCATCTCTCAGAGAGGTGGTAACAAAAACAGATACAAGTATTTTGGAGTGATTAAACTCCCCCTTAATTAAGCAAAGAGTATACTCTGATCCTTTGAGAGTATACTTCTCCCTCTTTTTCATTATCAAAAAGGAAAAATATAATCAAAGCACAAAAATATCATGTAAAAGGAACGAGTTACCTTATATAGATGGAAATTACCAATTTAGAGTAAGGCATTGGATCTTAAATTTCTCCCTACTAAAGATAACATTCAGCTTTGAACTTAATCGGTAGGTAAGCTTTAGAGAACTTCTCCCCATTGATTCTTTCTCAGATATAACTCAAAAGTATTTTAATATTTCTAAACCGATAGGGGATTTTATTATCTACTTCTTTCTTGCTTAGATTTCTCTAAGAGATGATTTTTCCTCTTATGAGTGTTTTGGATAACCTATTTTTAGTCTCCTATTCCTTAGACTAGTGTTGGGCTCTAGGTGTTTGACATGAATTTTCTCCACAAACACTTAAGGTCTCAAGGTAACTTGAGAAACTTCCACTGACAAGTCATCATTGATTTTCCTTCTATATAAATCATTTGATATGATAGTTGGTCAAACCATAGGACTGATAAATCCATTACATATTTATCACATTAACCTCTTATGATCGGCATCATCATTTTGATTAATCAACGTCTTGGTTGAATCCATTAGGGTTGATAATCGTTTCTTCTTGTACTCTTAAAATAGCTTCCCATTTTTTAATATGTGTCATATCAGTAACATCCTTTCACAAGGATATGTTAGTAGCATTGAATCGGAAAAAAAATATGTATAAGAAAAGTATGCTCAGTTTGAAAAAGATTTGTATCACCCTTCTTTGAAATAAGCAGAAAATTTCTCAGACTATTAAACCAATATCTATGAGCTTGTCATAGATCGTAGAGACCTGTTTTTGTTTTTAAAACATGAGTAAGAAGAGTTTTAGAAAATTATGAGAATGATCAACATGCACTTCCTTATGGATGTAACATTTACAATATGTATTATTTACATTCATTTAGAAGATTTTACAAAAATGCATGATAAGGCTATAATTATCCTTATGGTTTCTAGTTGAGGTGCATGAGCATAAGTTTTATTGAGAACTATTATTTGATTTTAATCTTTCATAACGAGTCTTGTTTAAAACAAAGATATCCATCAAGATTGTTACAAAGGATTCACTAAGGTTCCAATAACTCAACTAGCTTTGGGAACGAGTTCCCAACCGTTGTTTCTCTCAAATTGATTTAACGTTTCTTTCATAGAAATATGCCAATAATTTTTTATAGTAGCTTCATCAATTTCCATTGGATACATTTGTAAAACAAAATCCATATGGTTACATACCTTGCTAAGGGAGTGTTTATATGTAATTCCCTTAGAAATTTCCCCATTAACATTCTTAATGAAGTGGTCCTTAATGATCCTCCATTCAGAAGATAAACTTTCTTTATTTGGCTTTTTCAACTTGAATTTCTCTATTTGGACTTTGAAATTCCTCTTCTCTTTGATATTTTTCTTTCCCTTTTATTTTTATCTTTCAAGAGTGTTCTTTAAGAGACACTTGCAGAGTTAACAACCTCTACTTCTACCAAGACTCAAATATCTAACAATTTGTCTTATTGTTATCAGGAAAATGAATTTCTTCCCTCATATGAGAGAAACAATAGAACATACATATTTCTCACTTGAAGAGTAATTGTCGGTATCATCATCTGCATCACAATTTGACTTTTCTTCCTTTGGTACCCCATGTCTTTTTTTATCCTTTGATGTTAGTGGAATACATATTATGAGTATACATCTTTCTATATTTACATTCACAATGTTCTTTATAAAAATATGAATGAAGATATCTTTATTTCCTCTCATGACTCTTTTTGATAAAACAAAACATTGTAATACGGTCGTCTTTATTACAATAGTTACATTTTAGGGTTTTACATTTAGATGTTGGTTTTACATTTTAGGCTTTTGTCGCTCCCGAGATTTCCATCCTGGTACAAACGCGAAAGTGGCGCGGAAAAGGTAGAGTCTCCATCCATGCATTTTTATCCCGAAGGAACGAGAAAGATAATGTTGCACAAACCTGAGGAAAATGTAGAGTTGCCAGCCATGCATTTCTAAGACTTGTGGAACCCAATGAGATCTTGTGAGATGTTGTGAACCCTTTGCACAATGTTGGGAAGCCATGTGACCCCTTTTATTGCTTTTGGAGGATCATCAATTTCTTCAGTCCTTGATCATAAGCCCTATGCCTCAACTATGATTGTTATGATGCAATGTTTTGTGCCATGATATGGAATTGTGTATGCAATGTGATATGCTAAATGCCATGAAATAAGAGGGAAAATTTTGGGATGTTACAATGACGTCACACTGGTGAGTCATGGTTTATGAAAAATATCTCTTAAATGTGAAATAGTGAAATTCTCAAATAGCTCAGCTATGCAACAACAAAATTCACATTCCTCGGCAGTTTGATGCTTGGATTGTATCCACTTATTGCTTGTTGAACAAGAGATCCAAGAATATGCCATTTTGGAGCTTTATGACCCTTGGATCAAAATGCATAATGTTGAATTCTATGAATGTCATTTTGGTGAATTCCATGGTGCAATCATGAATTTGAAGGTTTGATCAGGCTTGTAATCATTTTTTAGATGCTTAAATCCACTTGACATTGTACTTTGATTCAAAAAATCAGATTTCACAAGTTTTTGCAAAACAACTTGAGATGCTCACGTTGATCCATGATTTCTTCATGTACGAGCAAGATCTTTTCATGAAAATTGGTTATTTGAATTGTTGGCAACATTTGTAACAACATTGGTGTTTTGAAAAGGATCTGAATCAGCTTGGAAATTGGTGAAAAATCCCTCCAAGTTTTGATGTTTTGTTGATTTCTAAGTGTTGAAAATAAGTATTTTTCTTGATTTTGATCCATCTTCAACTTGAAATCCATAATGAATTTGATTTTCTTCTATTTGAATCATTTGTAGTTTGTGATGAGATCTTTGATTTGAGCTTTGTTTCACCAAAATCTGATGCTTGGATCACAAGTTATGATGCTTGGAAGTAGGGTACTTGAACACTTTTTTCCATAACTTAGAAAAATTTCCAAGTTTCAAAGATTGTCCCTTTTACAAGTTATCTTCAAATTTCTGATTTTTTTGTGATCAAATGCATTCATAGACCATATATTCTTGAAATATAGGTCATGAGGGTCATTTTGGGTGAAAAAGTCAAACTTTGACTTTTTGGTCTAGATGAAAATTACACTGGATACCCCTGGAGTTTTGATTTTTTGACTGGACATCCTCTGAGGTATTTTGACCTTATGAATGGACTTCCATGATGTATATGAGTTATTTAAACTATTACCTATGGTATAGGCTCTTGTCCAGATGAAAATGTTTACTTTGGGACCCTCGATTAGTCATAAACCCTAATCTGGGCATGGTGAAACCATAATTTTGCAGTCTTTGCTCTCTGCACCTTTTGTACTTGAAAATGACTTGTCAAAGACATGTAAGCCTTTGTTGATGATATGTGGAGGCCTTGACTCCTTTACCCATGAAACATTTCATCTAGAGGGCTTAGATAACTGAAACCCTGATTGGTGATTCTGATGGTTCGGGGCCCTGGTCACTGAAATTTATGCAGTCTTTGAATGATTTCCCATCATTTGATATTTCTTAACCCTTTGATGGTGATTGAAAGGTTGAAAATCTTATGTATTAATGATTGATCCTTTGCTTGAATCCTCTGAGGGACTCAGGAATCATGATTCATTGCAGGGACACTGTTCAAACTAGTCTGGCACATCCTTTTGAGCCAATGGATTTCTTCTGATGATGTACATATCTTAGGATAAAAATTTAGGGTATGACACATATTTGAGTTCCATGTGATCTATGCGTGAGTGATATCCTGTGAGATAATGTCATGTATTTCTTGTATAGTTCATCCACTTGTTACGCTATCTAGCATAAGAAACTTAAAATGTAATTAATTTGTTAAATATAATTATACATGTAATAAAGTGTAATAAATGATTAAATTAGTTTAACGCATAAAGATATGTATATGGTTTTTTTAATTGATACGAGCTATTTTGGGCATATGTAACCATCCCTAAGTTTCGAGAAGGACAACAAATCTTCCTATCAAATTCACACCTTTACAGATGATTTACACATGGATCTATAAAGGCACACTAAACATGAGGAACCCCTATTATAGGCATTTGCTACATTTAAATCTCCTAATAATTCTAGCCAATATATATGGACAATATTATTTGATTAGTTGGGATTAGGAATTTTTCGATCATAAGTAGTATATACATTATTGCATGTTTCATTATGTGAACTTCAATGGATGATGTGGTCAAGGGATTTTGATTCATTAATTAATTAAGTGACGTTATCTTAACACATTTCCTCTTTAAATTTAAGATCTAACATCATATTTACTTCTTCCAACATTAGAGTAACTTTCCTTGTTGAAAGTCGAAATATGCATGTATCAAGTCTCCATCTATCTAGTAAAGCAAGGATAAAATTATAATCTATATGTATTAATCACAAAATCAATTTTAAGACCTACTTTTTTCAAAATATGGTATTATAAGATCATGACCAGGTTCTACATTTCTATGGCAATTGACTGGAAAAAAAAGTTCATATAATAATTGTGAAAATGACTAATAAGATCCTCAATCTCTCATGATATATTGCAAACAAATCATGGGAGAGATCAAAGACAATGAACTTCATCAAAAAGTTGCAAATATGGATAATGATATTCCTTTTTCCTTAATACTATAATTTTAATTATAATTGTTTACTTATATTAATTATATATTAATTATGTTGACAATACAAGATATTCATTAAGTGATCCTACATTCTAATACTACCGCGGAAAATCATTTGACAAGCCCACATGTGTTACGTTAGGTTAGAAATATTTCTATGGAATATTCGACTCAAGCATAATATTGTAGTTGTCGATATGGTCAGATGACATCCAAACGTATTGAGTTAGTGAACTTAGTGCTTAAGGATACTCACAACCTACCTACGATAGGTTAGGTCCAAATAACCAACTACATGTGTAAAGAACTATTTAGGAAAAGATAACATGTTTAGAAATCAATGTTAGATCATGGCCTAGAATAACAAAAGTAATTGCACGAAGGGGATTGAAGAAGCAAAACATAAATTTAACCCATACAATGTCATTCATTTTTAATGAGAGATATATTGTTTCATGGTCAATGAAATAGTGAATCAAAATGAAAAATAACCAATCACAGATTTCAAGATTCACCTACAAATAAAGTGGTGTGATTATGAGAAATTTCAAGCTTTCTATGTGCCTTGCTTGTGTGTCATTGTGACATTTTCAGTGTTCACAAAAACTAATTAATGCATATATCAAGGGTGTACAAATTAGTTAATATGTTATTGTATTAGCAGTAACAATAAGTTTTACAATTATCACATCCATAGAGATCGATGGTTTTAAAGACAAAGTAGTAGTGTTTTATTATTCTAATAAGGAAATGGTTTTGGGGTTGTTGTGACGTGGAAAGGTAAATGCAAGAAAATAAATGACAGAAAGTAAAGTTTGGAGGTTTTGGTATTAACAGTAGAATGTTTGTTGGCGGTAGATTTCATCATTATGTATCTATCATGCACATCTATAGATCAGTAATATGTTCCTCTACTCAGCGTGTAATACTACCACCTATTATCATCATTCGTATCTTCTTTCGGTCTCTACACCATGGGATCAACGTATTACCCAATAGGCGATATATCAGACTATTGACCAACACATAACATTGAGTCCCAACTGTTGCAAATTAGCGAGACTCCACAGTGATCTTGCTACAATATGTGTGGGTATTGAGCATATACTTATGTATAGGCTTAGTACTCAATAAATGATTGTCTTGGATCAAGTAATGACAATCATATTTTGATGTCAAGTCAAACCAAGAAAATAAGTTTTAGTTTGTAAAGCTAAAAAAGTATTAGGATTAAAGAAACACTAATAGTACAACATAACTAGATTTACACAGAACCTCGTGACCTATTTAGTACATGAACATAATGACTATATTTTACCCCAACAATGGAATTTTTAGCAACACTTACACATGGTTGGCGTAACAACTGGTATTTCCGGAGAAGTTGACTTCGGAAACGGTATCTGCTATGTCACCTTAGCAGTGCTTCCTCCTTCAAATTTCCTTTCTTATTCTCCTGTTGTAGACCTGAGTGAACCTACTCAAATTTTGTATTCCTCTTATTTACCGAAACTCCCTTTGCGCTAAACTAAAAAAAAATTATTTATAGGAAAAATTCTAAGGTTTTTTCGCCTAGCGCACCTGCCTTGCTCTACCATTCCGACTAACAGTTTATCTTCTTTAGCAAGCAACACCTGCATGTCTTCCACGTGTCCTTAGTCGACTTTGCTCGCCCAATACACCACCCCTTTGACTAGCGCGTTAACCCTTACTTCACCATGAAGTACTTACACCTGGTGATGCCACTTAACCCTATTATGCGCCTAACGCGCTTGTATCTCCGGCCTAGTGAATCTTGCTTCTTCAGGGTTTTGCTTTTGTCTGTTTTCTTCATGCTGATTTGTAATTTTCCACTTCTTTTTACCTGTTTTTTATAAATGCATTCTAGAAAAGCATAAACAGATGTTTCTTTACTTTTCATAGATAAATCAGAGATTCTATAACAATTGTTTGTGAAATAAGCCAATAAGTGTTGATGTATTGAACGTAAATCTGACACTTATAATGTCTATAAAGTCTACCACATATGTTTTTCAATTATTCCTTATAAATATTATTGGTGAAAATAATTACAATTTACCACAATGTAACCATGCAAAGAAACAAAAGAAGGGTCGCACAAACAATACTCATATTATATGGAGTATGGCGTCTTATCGATCATGCCCAAAAATATTGTCCAAACATAGAAAGCCTTTTTAATTAAAGATCTGTATTTTTTGATGTTGTCATTTTTTATATAATAATAATATAATTGATTAGTCAAATTTTTTTTTACTATATGAATGGTAAATTAAATATATTAATTAAAACAGAGTTACAAAGGAGTAAAACATAAGCATAAAATTTGAATCCATCTTAATAGTTTTACAACATAGGGTACAAAATAATCTAATTTTCTCCTCCTTTCAAAAATATACAGTTGTACAAACAACTACCTAATTAGTCAAATATCTCTTTTTTTTTACTATATGAAGTGTAAATTAAATATATTAATTAAAATAGAATTACAAAGGAGTAAAACATAAGCATACAATTTGAATCCATCTTAATAGTTTTTACAACATAGGATACAAAATAATCTAATTTTCTTCTCCTTTCAAAAATATACAGTTGTGCAAATAACTACATTTCAAAAAATTATATGTTTTTGTGACTGCTTAGACATATTTATTTATAGCTATATATAAAGGCGTCAAACTTGCTAGCAAGTTAGACTTTAAAAAGGTTGAGATTAATGTGGACTCCACCTTGGTAGTGAATGATATTGAGAGATGTGAGGCCTTTATGAAGGAAAGTTTGACCATCATAGGACAAATCCAGAATATGATGAATTGTTTTGAGAAAATCCGGTTGATCCACTCTTATAAAGAAGCTAACACTTGTGTGGATGCCCTTGCTAATATAGGGTGTAGTATAAATCTCAGTTATGTGTTTTTTGACCCTATGCCAGACTTTCTGGTGAGTCTTTTAGATGATGATGTTAGAGGTCTTTCGACCGCTATACTAATGTGTGTGTAGTGTGCTTTCTTCTAGGCCTTTGACCTTCTCTTTTATTAAAAAAAAAAGGATATGAGAGTTTGGGGTGTCCTATTTTTCTTCAACATTGTCTCTTAAATAACTTTTTAATTTTTTCTACCAAATTATCATCTTATAAAGGTTTAATACCCTTTTTGATCCTCTAACTATAGGCATAGGTCCAATTCGGTCCTCTTTCTTTTAAAAGTTCTAAAATGGTCTCTTACGTTATTAAAATGATCCACGTTTATCCTTTTGGTTAAAAACGTTAGTTTTTCATTAAAATCCTGACTGACGTGTTATTTTATAGCTTATGTGGCATGGAAAATTTAGTTATGTGGCATGCGTAAACTTATGTGTAATAGATGATTTGGTTATGTGGCACTTCCCCTAACATAGTCATAAACTTAAACACATCCTTTATTTATTTTCTCCTATTAACAATTCCTAATCCTTAATCCAAATTATTATCATTAAAAAGACAATTCCAGATTCTGACCATTCTTGAACAATTCCAGTAGCATCGTGTCAACATTGAGATTATAAGGCAAAGCATTATGAAATTTATGGAAGTAATGAAACATTTACACGGGAGAACCAAAGGTCTTGGGTCCCAATTTCACAGCTTCAAATGCTTCCTTTTCCTCATCAACTTTAGCTTTCTTCCAAACAATATCCTCTTCTTTGGGCTCCTCTTCTTCCCTATGTCGTTTATCCTTGGAATCAACATCCATATCGACGACGGCGATTTTGTCGGTGTCAACAGCAGCAGCGGTGTTGTTGGTGTCGACGGCAGTTGCTATTATAATGTTGGTATCAACGACTTCCAAACTTCCAAGCTTTTCAAACTAGGTTTAGGGAGGTATAAGCTTTTCACTACAGTTCACCATGGCACAGTGGCATCTAGCAAGTCAACACCCAGAATTTTTTGTTAATTGTATTTTTCAGATAGATAGAACTCCGACAATACCAATAAAAAGACTCAAAGAGGAAAGGACACAGGGCGGGGAGCTACAATTTCAAACAGAAGTTGAAATGATCAGTATGGCTGTGCATCGCAATTTGCTCCGGCTTCGTGGTTTTTGCATGACATCTACTGAACGTTTGCTTGTGTATCCTTATATGGCCAATGGAAGTGTAGCATCATGTTTACGAGGTGCCCTATCTTTTCACTCAACGAGTGCTCTTACAGTTGAATTTCAAAATTTCTAGTTTCAAACTAAGACTGTGGCTATGTATACACTATGGTTACTTGCATGATCTTTATGGATTACAAAGATACACATGTTACTACTGCTGTATTAATTTCAACTTGTTCTAAATTTATGCCATTCATTCATATTATGATTCATTGTCAGCTAAAAATGATATATATCACTATATACATACTATGACAGCATCATTAAAACTTATCATTAAAGCTTATCCACACTTCACTCTATATATAAAAAATGTTAGATATCAGGTGAGTGACAAGTAGCTTAAATGGGAGCACGATATCACTGCACCATGATGAACTGAGTTTTAGATGGTTGGTAATATATAAAAAATGTTAGATATAATTTCACACTGGTGTGTGTAGTTTAACGAAAATGACTAGTTTGATTCTGTTAGACAACGTAAGAGACTAATTTAAAACTTTTAAAAAAAAGATGACCAAATTAGACTCAGACTTATAGTTAGAGAACCAAAAAGATAATTAAATTTGTTGTTATATCAACATTTTATATAAAAAAAACTGAAATAATAATTTCTCAACATAATTTCTCACAATTTACACAATATTTTTTCTTTCCTCATTTATAAAGTTTATTCACCAAGTTTATTACACAAATAATTTGAATTAAAATCAAAACTAATAAAAAACATTCGTTTATTATTAATTAAATGTATTTGTAAATGTATTATTACTATTTTTTATGTTTAATTAATTAGTTAATTAAATGACTTACTCGGCATCAAATGGTAGAAACTTAAGATGACTACTTAGCTCAATTAGTATGTACTAGTTGAGGTAGTTAATTGAGGTTGTTGAGGTATATGAGTTTAAGTTAGAGATGACAATGAATATTTATGAATACAAATTATAATTCGTGTGAGTATGCGAAAATATCCATGAATTTTTAGATACTCATAAATGTGTATGTGTCAAAATATCCATAAATATTTATGGACATTCATGAATACTATTTTATTAAATTATTTTTTTGAAAAATAATATAATAAACTAAATTTATTTTATTCCTTTTAAGAAAATAGTTTCAAATTTAACGCATAATAATAATAATAATAATAATAATAATAATAATAATAATAATAATAATAAATTAGTTACAAGTCCTTTAAGTTATTTAATTGTAATAATATTGAAATATCAAATTAATTCTTAAGTTTTTTTTTTACAATTTAGTCCCTTTTAAAAAATCTTCGTTACTATAAATTGCAAACTCATATACTATTTGAACTGATTTTTCGCGCTGATCACAAATATGCAATCAAATTTATCAAACAAGTTACGGTTCATGAGAATCAGGTAAAAATGCATGAAATACATAATGAACAAAATCATCGATCCAACCAAAATACACAATCAAACGCAAAACTAATTACATATTCGTGATCAGTGCGAAAAAAGAGTTCAAATAATATATGAATTTATAATTTATGTTAACGAATATTTTTAAAAAAAGGACCAAAGCGTTCAAAAAAAAAACTTAAGGGACTAACTTGATATTTTAAAATAACTTAAAGACCCACTTATAGCAAAAAAGATATATAATAGACCACATTATTACAATTAAATAACTTAAAAGATCGTGTAGGTAACTCAACCTAATAATAATAATAACAAAAATAAATCACATTTATTTTGTTTTTTATTTTATAAAATAGTTATACTAGATTCATCAAAATAATAATAGGTTTACCTTCAATAAAATAATAATAAATATAATAATAATAATATAATAATAATATTTTCATATTTAATAAAATAATAATAATAATTTTAAAATAAACAAATTAATATTTAAATATTTTTTTAATTGTTAACATATACGAATGCTCGTGAATACAAATATTATCAAATTTGTATCTATATCTATATCTATAATAAAACGGGTTGTTAAATAGTATTTATTTATTTTATTTGTGGATGCCATTAAACTATCAAATTCCGGGGTCATTTAAATTTTAACACATTATTTTTTTATATTTTCGTCTAATATATTAATATAAACAAGTAATTAATACTTATAAATCAAAAGTCATATAACCAAAAAAAAAAAATATCCATATGCAATTTCAAACGTAGTAAAAATATTAAACTAAGACAAATTAATATTGTTGGCAAATGTCTCTCTAATTCTTCGGTTATTGACTCTAGAGGTTTTGCATAGAGACTCTTCTGGAGATTTTTTTTGCTGGATATTGGTATTTTAGTAAAATTTATTTTAAAATTTAAATTTATTTTAAAATAAAATAAAAAATGATGTACCATGGAATCATAATTTTTAATTGATTGAAAGTATCATATCTAATTAAATTTAAGAATACTGAAGTGTTCATCACAAATAATTATTCGAATAAATTGTGAAAATTAATTTGTAATATTAGGGAAAGTTTTTGTATTCACGACTTTAAATAAATTCAGATGTACACATAAAAAAAATGTAAATTTTATACCGTTTGAAAATATCCTCATAAATAAAAATGTGGTTTCTTAAAGTATACTTCTAAAGTCCAAACAAGTTGTAGATGTAATTCTTTTACATGGTAGTGTGAAAAGCAACCCTATATATCCTATCGCACAATTTTGGCCAAACAATTTGTTAGTTTTGATTTGGATCGAAGACCTTGTATTATTTGAGGTTTCTTCCTGCCACCCTCTAATGTAATATGGTATCCCTCGCCTTCTATACCAGGATTATATTTGTCATCCCCCCAGCCCCAGATTTATTTAACACCCCTCAAAAGTAATAAAATGTCTTTTTTATTCTTTCAAAAAATATCGGAATTTTTCAATTTTCGAGTCCATACTGGGAATTTCACCCAATATCGGATATTTTGTAGAAAATACCGTGATTCAACATTTTTGCATGCAATATTAGTAATATTGAAATTTTTGGTACTCATCACCGGACATTTCAAATTCCCAGTATATACTATACCATATTTTCTAACTTTATAGAAAATTGGGGAATTTACCGGATTTTTCAAATTTCCGGTATACTGGAAATTTTAGAATCCCTGAAATTCCTGGTATGTGTCCAGAACTTAAAAAAAAACATATATTTTCATTGTATTGCTCACACGTCTTGCATAAATGTATTCAGACATAAAAAAAAAATACATAATATCAACAAGATTACATATAAAATTAAAATGATTTCCTAAGTTCTTCCTCCCAGTGCCTAATATGTCCTGCATATGTTGATTCCCATGTTCTTGCCTCTTCAGTACAGTTCTCTCTCCACCGGGCAGTGACAAGAGGCAAAAGACTATCGGGTTTTAATTTTATCTGAACCCAGTGATTGTTGTTTACAAAACCAACATCAATGATTTTATGTCTGCTCCTATACATATATTGAGCTATGGTAAAAGGAAAAAGGTATTGTTAAGTGATCCTTGACAAGGAGACAAAAACCATATTATACCTAGTCGCAATAGGATAACCCATATCAGGAATCGACGTCCATTTCTCTCTACCATGTACACCCAAGTGTTCTACTTTTAAGAAATTCCTAACTTCATCGACAATGTCATAGAACAATTTGGAAAACAGATTTGGGTGTTGATGAATTTGAGTATCCAACTGAGTCTGAATCAATGCCAAAGACTATTAACCTCATCCAAGTAAAGCTACAATAGTCCAAAAACCACAATATCCATCGTCATCCACATCACTTATGTCATCAATGTATGAATGCATGAAACCAGTAAACTGGGACAAGTAAGTATGCCAAGAAGATACATTGGACGATTGACTTTGACCCGACATACTAGAAGGTTGACTTCCTGTTGGGTTTGTGCATGATCTCTTTGTAGTCTGACTCCCCTGTGAGGCCTCACCATACTTCCATTACGAGGGATCATGATGCACATCATTATCTTCACCCTTTCTGCTCTTTTTAACTCCATTCTTCGACTTGTACTTTACCAACTAAGGATACATAAAAGATGTGGATGAATGTGGCAGTTCCCTAACTTTCTTCTTCAACACCCTCTGACCTACAATATCCAAAGAATTAAAATATGTATTCAACTCTTCACATTATGCGTCTAAATCCATCTTTAAACTATTATCCTATGGACTGTCAGTATGCTCTTGAATGTGTAATTTCTTCCAGAAAACATGAATTGGTTATAAAGGAATAGGCAAGCCATGTATTTGGAAACCAACAAGTTGTTACGCACAAGGTAACCCATGTGTAGTTCTAATGAAGCAACCCTAAATATCCTTGTATGTACCAACAAATTTTACCCTTTTTAGATCTTTCCCTATGTGTTGTATACATTGTCTTGAACCAAAATCGTTCAAGTTGGTATAGAATGGAGTGTTATACTGATGATCAATGTTGGCAAAAGTTTTTTGAAACAATACTCTAATTGAACCTAGCTGCAACTTCAACATGGTGTTAACAGCATCCCAACTACGACATAAATCTCTCCGACTATTTTTCAGCTTCCAATGCACAGACTCCACCTTAAACTGCAATAACTAAACCAAAATAAGATAACAATTTACATTATGCTTACTAATTAAATAAAATAATATGTTGGTATACATATTCGTTCTTGTGTTTCACAAATGATTAACTTTGTTTGTCCTTGCAACAACAAATCTTTCTTTATATGGTGTCAACCATGTTTCATTCACATACTTAACAAACAAAGGTATATCAGCATAAAAAGCCTCAAAGTGCTTCAAGTGTGTGAGATACTTATTCTCTCTATTAGCGTACATGATGTTATTCCATAGATCCATGACATGTTCATGTATTTTTGATTTAACATACTCCTTACATTTCATGCTAACATTTTTGGAAATGTGGAACAAACATAACCGATGTGTTGAATTTGGAAGCACAACTTGAAGTGAATTCATCAAAGAAAGTTCTCGGTCCGTTACAACAATATTTGGTAGCAATTTCTCAGAAAAAACAACTCTTTCAGCTTCTCCAGTGCCCATTTGAATTCTCCCCCCTTTCATGTTCCAAATAGGCAAACCCTACCGAAAATGCCAACCTTGTTAACGTAACGTCAATAATCTCAAGCAACAGTAACTAGTGCCTATTCGTCTTGTATGTACAATCAAAAATCAACACCAAGTGAAACATATTCATCAGTTTCATTGAATCGGGATGTGTCCAAAAGATATTAGCAACAACATTTGAGTTTTCCCTATTTCTTGTCCAACACATGTAATTTTCTTTATGAATAAGACTCAACAACATTTGTATTTCCGTCAATGAACCTCTCTTGATTTCATTGTATGTAGCTCTAGCTTTATATACTTGCGTAACACTAGTGAAGTTTTCTGGATATTTGTCTTTCAAGGTGGAAATTATGTGTCGCAGAGGCATGTTATACTTCGTCGGGTCATTCACAAACTGTCTCTCATGAGATTTTAGACGACCCAATTTGTCATGGCCTGATAAATTTCAGGATAGTCTATGATTGTGAAACCCACACGAAACACTCACCCTCCAACCAATACCACTTGGCGAATATCTCAACCAAAATAGACATTTCACTTTCATACTATACAGACCATCCTTCATTCGAGGATTGACTACTTTCAGACGATATTCTTTTATAATTTCCTCCTCTCCCCCAACCCGTAATCAATATATCCTTCCTAACTCATTGTCCATTTGTACTATCTGAACGAATGGTCACAACTACAATACCATGTTGCTTGCCAATATTTTGTGCTCAGGCTAATACATCGGCTCGACTCTCAAAAATATGTCATTTAAATACAAAAAATGTATAGTATCAAAATCATAAATGCAATGAAATAGTATTAATTTTGAATCGACTACATATAATACATACTTTGTCTATGGTGAAGAACTGAGTGTAATCGCTACATGAATTCGTAGATGACCCTGTCAGCTTCGGACCGTATAACACAAGCATTATTTATGTCAAACTGAAATTCCCAGTATACCGAAAATTTGAAATTCCCGGGACGATTTGCTATATACCATAAATTTAGAATTTCCAGTATTATTGTTTAAAATGTTGAGTTTAATACCGAAAATTATGGAATTACCAGAGATTTCAGAATTTCCGATAAAAATTACCGGATATTATAATATTCCCAGTATAATCTTTGAAATTTCAAAAACGTCGCAGAAGAGCGTACCGGGAATTTCGTTGTAACTACCAGCAATTTCATTTATAAAGTGAAAAAAGTGAATTTTTTTAGGTAAAAAATGTAATTTTTTAGGTAAATAAGGTTAGGGTTATTTCGGGAATATTGAAAATTTGGGGGGTATCAGGTTTAACGGGGGGTGACAAGTAGAATCATCCTTCTATGCTTTTACCCTATTAATCATGCACAATATTATAATTTCATTCTAAAAAATATTAGAACATTTTGATTTTTTGAAAAGCTATGTAAACTTCCGCACATTTCGAAGACACTACCTGATATTTTCGTGAGATGACAAGTAAGTTTGTGTTTTTACCGTATTTTTAGCATTTTTTTCCGGGTTTTTCTTGATTTTTTACCGAATGTTTGGAAATATTTTAAAGAAATGTAATATTTTTTACCGAATGTTTGAAAAATTCGAGAAACAAAATTCATACTTTTGGCCGGAAATTTTTTAAATGTGTTAAAAATGCATATATTTTTTCGGATTTTTAAAAAATTACAGTAAAACTGCATAAATGTTTTCGTAGTTTCCAAAAAATTCCGGTAAAAATGCAATATTTTTCCACACTTTTTTAAAAATCCGGATAAAATTCATATGTTTAATCACATTTTTAAAAAAATTTGAAAAAAAACTTTATATTTTTACTGGATATTCCAAACATGTGGTAACTCTATAATTTCCAGATTTTATGTATAATCCGATCATTTTAAAAAATTTATTTTTTCTTTTTTGTAGTGAAACTAGATGTGCAGTTGGTATGATTGTTGGTCGACAACATATAGATCCTGCTAATGCTAGGGGTAAAGAGAGGGGAGGTGACATTGAGGACTCGCGTCTCCAAGCGGGGAGATTGTTTTTTACCAGTTCTCACAAGAGGCAGTTGGCCGATCAGGCTCAGTTTCGTGCATCCCACATTATCCAATTATTAGCCAAGAAATTTCAAAAGGGAAAATTTGACAAAGTTAAAATGCCTTTCGACCAAAGACCTTGGAGGAAGACGACAATATTCGACATTGAAGAATCTAGTATGGTACTTAGTGAAAATTTCAAAGGATTTGGTCCCTCATCAATTTGACAATTTGAAAGAGGCTCGACTAAAGCATATTCAAATTTCAAACTAAATAATTATCTTTTGGTCTTATCCAAAATGCCAAGGACACATGGAGATCAATCGAAGGCCGGTATAGCATGCAGAGATGACGTGTCGGACAGAGGGCATTTGAATGTTGGATACCGTTAGTTTCTTAGTATTATAAATAGGAATTCTAGTATTAGGATGCAGGGTGGAAAAGTCATTGTAAAATTCAATACAAACTCAAAGTACCCATACTCAAATGACAAACAAGTCTCTCAAGAAATGTACTTGCCTACCGTTATCTTATTTGTGCAAAACAATTTCTTTTCCTTTAACTTATTTTTACGGGTTTTTATTTCATGTACAAGTCACTAGCTTTGACCAAGTCGAAATTACTTATCACATTCACTTTCAAACTTAATCATTTTATAAAATAGTCAACATTCAATGCAAGTATTCCGACAACAAAAATGAACTTATTTTCCCAACAATGTTGCACAAACTTGTCCCAGGATTTATTAGTTTGATCCTTCAAGAAATAAATTTAAAACTAACTAATTGTTTACCAAGAACACTGGTAAACAAATTGGCACGCCCAGTGGGACATGATTGTACAAATTATTGAATTTCTTTTTCTTCAAAAAATGTTTGCATTTTGTTTTGTCTGTTGTAAATTTCTCTTGCATCTAATAATATTTTTTGCATCTGGACTTGTATGCACTTGAGGAGTGGGATAACTTTAGTTGAAATGGTTTTTCCTTGAAATTCTCCACTTCCCCAAAATAGTGTTCCATATACTGAACAACTTGTGATATTGATAGTTGGAACCACAGAGAACACAAATGTCATATGGACCAATGGACCTATCCTCACCTCAGTAACGAGTGCAACATCGATGCTAGGGGTAGTGGTTGTATTTCCTATGGAAATAAGCATTCCAACTACTCCTAAGCCCACACACGCATCTATAGGAAAGTCTAGGCCTTCTTATATTCCAGGTTTTAATATGCCATTGGTTTCAAAGTATTTCCCTTATGTTATGCCAACTACGATGATTACGAAATTACAGAGTTACGCGTCAACACACGTAGATAATAATGCAACAATAAAGTCTCCTTTAAATCCATATATGGTGTCGGGGTATGCCATTAGAAACCTGGGTCGAACAACACAACATGGATGGACTACACTTGCTCCCCCAAACATGTTCTCCCTAACAACGAATTCCATGTTGTCCATAAGAATACAAATGGATGAAAGTAATCATGATATGATTAATATGCTCACTCGGCAAATGGGTACAATGTTCAAACCCCACTACTACGGAAAACGTATACAACGAGATTGTGAAAAATATATTATTATGCAGGACCGACTGTTGTTACGTAGCGTGTGGTTGTATACGCGCAACTTACAATCACGGTCGTACGACCATTATAGAAATTCTGAAAGCGTGCGACATATTATCATGATTGCTTTAACTAACGTTGTAATATATTAAAGGTCTCAGGTTCGATTCTCAGTAGCGCATTTTTGGCATACATATTATTTTGGATAACGTTTAGTATACAACCACTATTTTATTTGACAATTGTCGTTATATTATATGCTATTTTAAAAATAATAATTCTGTTTATTGAAAATTTTCCATTTTTGTAACCTGTATTTTTGTGAACCATATAAAAAAAGAAACAATAATTGTATCATGTAACATTATGTATTTCATCAATTCAAAATAAAAATATATATTATTTACATCATCAAACTCAAATGTAAATCAAACGTGTGTGTGTGTGTGTGTATATATATATATATATATATATATATATATATATATATATATATATATATATATATATATATATATATATATATATATATATCAAATTAAACTCGTGTTTGAGGACCCCTAAGCGCATTGAACATATATGTTTAACGTTTACGAATGTCTACAAAGTCTTTACACGAGAATGGATCGTTAAAAGACTGCATAAAAAAGATTAAAAAAAATATGAATATCACACATATATGATAATCATAGCCAACTTAAACAATAATATGCTATTGTAAGTAATTCATTACATATATAATATATACCCGATCCCATGAATCAACAATGTCGGTCAAGACAATGTTTAACATGTGTTTCATTACATAATACCCACACATGAATCTCTTTGGTTGTTTCCTCGTCTACAAAATTAAACATTAATTTCATGAATATTATAATCACACATGCATGTAAAAATATATATAAATGAATGTCACAAGTAATATATGGCCACTTACATGAGGCAAGATAAATGTTGTTTTTTTTAATATTGTTCAAGAAATATATTACGCGTTAAACCAATTACAAAGTCAAAGAAAATATTACTAAAAATATTCATATAAACATAAACTTACCTATTAATATTTTTCCTATTTTAGGTTCGAGTTGTTTAGTAATAAACACAATGTCGTTATCGTATTCGACCTAAGCGATATGATGATTCATTGTCAATAATCACTAATATTCTAAAACAACTAAATCTTAATTACAAAATTATTTACGCATTCAGAAATTCAAAAAATAAGTGAGGAAATACAAAAACAATAATGTATTATAAATAATGACATGCATATTCAATTATATACTTACATGCACCAAATTTAAAATATCCATATGTTCAGCCAATTTTTTCCTTAGAGAAAATCTTGTATGACACTAGGAGGAGAATAAAAGAGCTTTAGCGTTGGACAATGCTCTAGCGAAAGAGAAGTCAGGTCATCGTTTTCTGCAATCAAAATGTATAACGTGACAATTTCATTTGCGGAAGGATACAATATCTCATTAATCTCTCACTACTACGGAAAACATATACAACAACGGTTGGAAAAAGGTTAACATCATGTGTGACCTGTTGTTGTTACGTAGAATGTGGTTGTATATGCTTTACTTGCAATCACAGTCTTATGACCAAAGCGCACGATATATTATTACGATTGTTTTATCTAACAGTGGTAATATATGAGGTCCTGGGTTCAATTATCATCAACACATTTTTTGTATATATATTATTCTGGACAATATTCAATATACAACCACAATCATTTTTAACAATCGTCGTTAAATTATACGTTTTTTTAAAGAAAAACAATTCTGAAATTTGAAATTTTTTCCATTTTTTATCCTGTATTTTTGTGAACCATATCAGAATCAGAACAAAAACAACAATTGTATTAAGAATTAAATATTGTATTAAGAACCAAACATTATATTAGGAACCATATCAAAACAGAAACAACAATTACACCAAATCCATACATTGGATTATGAACCAAGGCATTATATATATATATATATATATATATATATATATATATATATATATATATATATATATATATATATATATATATATATATATATATATATATATATATATATATATATATTGCATCAAAAGAAAAATGGCACAAAACAACCTACAACATTATATAACATCATCACATGCCTTCATTTTGATCGATACGAATAGCATGCACATCAGCTCTATCAACTTCATCATACGTGGTAGGCACTTTTGTTGTGTAAGAAGGAGTAAAAGGAATATCAAAACTTTCATCACTACTAGGAATTTCTTTTTCTCGGAGAACGGTTGACAATTTCTCCGATGTGTTTGAAGGGTCGTCACATAGAAAAAGGGTTTAGCTTTTGAAGCAATGATGAATGGTTCGGTCATATAATTTTTCTGGCCAAGGTCAACCCGGGTGAATCATAAGTCATTAGTTTGTACACCATTAATATTATTGGGGACCCACTTGCGTTTAAATAAATGGACTCTAAAGAAAACATAATCAATCTCCCAAATTTCCTCAATGACACCACAAACCGCACTAGATGTCAATATTGAACTTTTATATTTCGAACTAGAGAAATACACCCTCCATTCCTATTTATAAGCAAATTTGAATTTTTAGGTTCATTGAATAATTGATGTATCTAACCTATATGTAGTCCAAATACATCATTTATTCAATGAACCTAAAAAGTCAAATTTTCTTATAAATAGGAATGAAGGGTGTAAATGAATTCGGCCTCAAACATAACCCCTATTTTTCATTGTACTATGATAATCTTTTGATTTTGTATAAAAGGTATAATGACCAATGTCATATGCAGTTCAAGTGATCACGTTAAATTTTAGCATGAACGATACCCATTTAATTGTTTCGAATGCACTATGATTTTTTGGTATCCTTTTGTAAGAAATCAATGAATCTCCATTGTGGTGAATTGAGCAAAGGAAGAAGAAGAAAGAAGAAAGAAGAAAGAAGAAAGAAGAGTTTCTCTGAAACTCTCTATGTGTGTATTCTTTTATTATATTTGAAGGATAAAGTACAGCTAATATATATATATATACAAATAAAAGGAAAAGGGAATTGGTTAGAGGTTGTTATAACAACTTAACCTAACCAAAACTACACAATATTACTTATTTTTCAATATACTCTAATATCCCCCCTCAAACTGAAGTTTGGGATGTAGGATCTACAACTTTCAGTTTGTCACGAAGCACCGTGAACGCAACAGTACCAAGAGACTTAGTGAGAGTATCTGCAACTTGAAGTGAAGCTGGAACATGGTGTATCTGAAGTTTTCCAGCTACAACCTTTTCCCGTACAAAATGTATATCTAGCTCAATATGCTTGGTACGAGCATGAAGAATGGGATTGTGGGACAGCAAGACCGCACTGATGTTATCACACAGTAACATAGGAGAATGAAAGGGAACATGTAATTCCACTAATAATGATTCTAACCATAATAACTTAGCAGTAGTATGAGTCAATGCTCTATACTCAGCCTCAGTGCTGGAGCGAGCAACAAGAGATTGTTTCTTTGAGCTCCACGCAATTAGATTAGGCCCAAAAAATATGCAAGAACCAGATGTTGATCTCCTGTCATCTGGATCTGTAGCCCAGTCAGAATCACTGTATGCATTTACAGAGAATTTGGAAGAAGTTTGAGAAGGTGATAGCTGCAGACCATAAGCATGTGTACCACTGAGATATCTCAAAATTCTCTTGACTGCAGCCCAATGAGTGTCTAACAGATTTGCCATGAATTGACAGGCCTTGTTGACACTGAAAGAGATATTTGGCCTTGTGATTGTAACATATTGCAAGGCTCTTGATACCATGTAAGAAATCAATGAATCTCCATTGTGGTGAATTGAGCAAAGGAAGAAAAAGAAAGAAGAAAGAAGAAAGAAGAAAGAAGAGTTTCTCTGAAACTCTCTATGTGTGTATTCTTTTATTATATTTGAAGGATAAAGTACAGCTAATATATATATACAAATAAAAGGAAAAGGGAATTGGTTAGAGGTTGTTATAACAACTTAACCTAACAAAAACTACACAATATTACTTATTTTTCAATATACTCTAATACCTTTTATTAAACCAATCTAGGAATTTATTGTTATGTTCGATCAACAACTTGTCACTCACTCGTAGATATTTTTTCTTCAAAAGTATTTTGTGAGTAGTCATATAAGGTTAAACTTCATCAAAATTATTCAAAAAATTGTACCGTATAAAATATTATTGATTTATATGTTTGATATAAGCGAAATTCATGTCAAGGATTTTAGTGTTTCTTAAAATTGATTTATCTCGTTTTCATGTTTACATTCAATTTGAATATTTTCGGTGAATTAACCCCAAAGTTTAGTGTGTCTATACACTTTGTATCTAAAAAATTATAAATCAAATATATTGGGAAAAACCCAAGTCTGACACTGACTAAATATAGAATTCACAAAAGATTTAAATAGAGTGATACTTCTCACCTTACCAACAAATTTTGTAGGTTTGAGTTAAACCAAACTCTAATTCTAATATATATATATATATATATATATATATATATATATATATATATATATATATATATATATATATATATATATATATATATATATATATATATATTTTAATTTTTTTTTTTTGGTGCATAAATTATTTGTGCTAACAAGCAGTTTCTTTTTCTTTCTAGGCAACGAAAAAATAGGAAATTGATGGCATTTTGACCGGAAATATATATTATCGAAAAGAAAAGTATATTATCGTTATATCTTCTCAAAGAAGATGCTATGAATGAATATTATTTCTAAGATCATATGTATCAACAATGAGCAACTTATACGAATATTCTTTACAAAGTTGATGGAAATTTTGATTTCTTTTCTAGATTTTAATTTGCTTTCTACTTCCATTTTATACCTTTTTCATTTTCATGTCTGCCACTATTGATGTGCATATGTGTCCATTTTACTCATTTATATCATTTTGATGAAAGAATAAATAAAGGGTTAATAGTCGTTTATATCCGTTGATTTACCTATTTAAAAAATAATAATTTTGGATTACCTTCTTACAATTTTAAAATTTTAAATCTTTTGTTCCTAGATGAAAAAATTATCTCCTGTAAATATATATTTTTGATTTATTACCTCTGATTTTTACATGTTTAGGGGGTATTTAAGAATTTCAAAGAATAACAAAAAAAATATTTTTTTAAAGTAAATAAATCAAAACTCATATATATTACCGGAGATAAATAACTATTAACCCATAAATAAATATTCGTGTTTATCTAGAGATATTTTGAGTCTTACAACTTTAAAAGAGCTTCTCCTATTGGAAAGGTAGTTTCATGGCAATGAAATTACTATGAGCAAGCTTAACAATAACTTGTTTTCAAATAATTGACTTGTATTCGTGAGTGTGGACTATTGCCAAAGATGTATTAGTTTATTTTCCTTTGATTCTCAAATTCAACTCTTATGATGGAAGGTCGTGTGCCCTTTCATGTTCAATAATTAATGGCATGCTTTTGAATTAGGAGTTTGCAAATTTTATAAAAGATGCTCCTTGAGCCTCGATCTTTCTCAAGATAGATTTGTCTTAGAATGTGGGATGGATCTAACTCATGTCTATAACATTGACTTTTAGGATAAGATTGTCCAAACATTATAAAAATTACACATATCATATATTTAAGTAAATTATAATTAAATCCACTCATTCAAACCCAATAAAATGCAGCTGTTGGAAGTTGTAATGAAGGTAAACCAAATGTTGTAATTAAGAGGTTAGGGGCAGACCGCAATGAAGACAGAATTTTCAACGGTTTGTTTTAAAAGAAAGGGTGAAAAGATTTAAAGTGGTTATTATAATTGAAATAAGGAGATTTTTGGGAGACATATTTGAAGAAACGAAAAATGTGTGACATGCATTTTAACGTTAGAGTGAGGCGGGAGGTATGAAATTTGCAGAATTGGAGAATCTAAAAATTTTGTTCAAAGACTTATGGATGCTTTTAAAAACCAAGTATAAGATTCTCTATAAAAAAATCAGTGACTAAAAGAGGGTGATGCTAATATGAATTTCTTCCATGCAGGTGTTAAGGCAATATAAGGGATATAAATTAAATTACAACGTTGTTGGCGGAGGAGAAGTGAATAGAAAAAGTAAACTTGGTTAGGGGAGAAACAATCAAGTTTTCAAAGAATCACTTTGATAATGGGAATGAAGTCTCACTATGCGCGATGGTTTATAATTCACGTGTTATGAAACGATATCGTTAATAACAGAACAAAATAATGAGATAAAAATTGAGTTTCTAGAACAAATACAAAACACCCTATTTAGGTTTACAAAAGAGAGAAGAAGGAAAAATAAGAATTAGTTACAAGTATTTGACTATTCACTTTCTCAATAAGGGTTCAAAGATTACAAGTGAATACCAAAAATTAACCTTTATAAACAACCTGAGAGAATTAGTCTATTTATATATTACTAAGCTAACTTAGACTACAAGCTAACTTAACAATTAGGCTTACAAGCGATGCCCAATTCGACATGCTAACTTAAACGCAAAGCTAACATATTTCGACATCATGTTTGAACAAACTTCGACTACAACATGCACAACTCTTGTCAAATCATGAAGCTACCCCTGTCGACACTAGAGTTCGATCCAAATACCACAAATATCCATCTTGGAACAAACTCTATACTAACAAGAGAACAAACTAACTTTAATCATGCAGCTTTATCAACTGTATACAATGGAAAAAGTTACTACTTGGAAATGTCTTGGTGATCATATCAACATCATTGTCATAATTCGAAACCTTCAACACTTGGAATTCTCCACACTCATTTATCTCTTTGACGAAGTGCATCCTAACATCGATGTGCTTGGGTCACTAATGATCTGCTGAATTCTTCAACGAGTGAATTGCACTTTATCTATCATATTTAACAGTGATAACTTGACCTTGAAGTTTCATCTTCATAGCAAAACCTTCAAGCCACAATGCTTCTTTCACAACTTCAGTGAGGGCGATATATTCTGCTTCAGTGGTTGATAAGGAAACAAACTTATGATTGTTGTACCAAACATAGTGAACACATATCCTGAAATAAATTTTCTGGAATCCATGCAACCTGTATAATTAGAGTCAACAAATCCTTCGATTTCAACTTTGCTATCAACACCACAGGCTCCACCATAAATCAAGACTCTGCTCATAGACCCATTGATGTACCTAAGAATCCACTTTAATGCTTGTCAGTGCGCCTTCCCAGGATTGTCCATATACGTGCTTACAAGGCTCACTTTGTACGGTATGTTTGGCCTCGTATATACCATATCATACATCAAAGAACCTACTATAATAGCATATATAATGTTATTCACATAGGCTCTTTTAACTTCAGTACTAGGACTTTGAGTCGTACTCAGATTGTACCAAGGATTAGTCGGTGTTAAAACAGGCTTTGAATTTGACAAACCAAACTTGTCGAGAATCTTCTTCAGGCATGTCTCTTGAGCTAAGCATAATCTCAATTGCTTTCTATCTCTCCGGATGTTAATCCCAAGAATTATGGAGGTAGCTCCCAAATCATTCATGTTGAACTCCTTATCAAATTCAACCTTCACCTTCATAACATCTTCTATATTGTTTCTAGCTATGAGGATGTCATACATAAAGCAACAAAATAACAAGTAAATTTCCAGGTCAAAATCCGAAGTAAACACAATGGTCAAACTGGCTTCTAGTGAAACCAATGTGTGCCATGAACTTGTCGAATCTCATATTCTATTGTCAAGGAGATTGTTTCAAGCCATACAAGGACCTATTCATCTTGCACACACAATATTATTTCCCATTTTCTCCATACCCTTCATGTTGCCTCATTCAGATTGTTTCATCTAGATCACCATACAAGAAAATTGTTTTCACATCCATTTGTTCAAGTTCTAGGTTGAACTTTACCACCATGGCTAACAACATTCTAATGGATTTATGTTTTACAACAGATGAGATCACTTCATTGAAGTCAACACCTTCTTTCAGAGTTAACCCCCTAGCAACCAACCTTGCCTTAAAACGCTTTGACATCTCTCCTTTGATTCCTTCCTTAACCTTGAAGATCCACTAACAACTAACTAACCTGGCCCCTGTAGGTTTCTCGATCAAATTCCAAGTGTTATTATCATGGAGAATCCATGACTTTCATTCATTTAGTCTTATTTCGACTTCTCATAATTTCCTTATAGTCTCTAGGTTCTTCATCAAGAACCTCATTTGCAGAGATTGAGGCATAAGTTATAAGATCTGCATAACCAAGTTTATAAGGTGTATTATGACTCTTCTTGAACTATTTCTTTCTAGCAAGTAGTCATTATCAATCTCATCATCTTCATCAACAACTTGAGATTATTCTTTGACTTCAACTGGGTTATACAATTCAGCATCACTATGATCCACCTTAACAGGAATCTCTTCTTGTTCCAACTCTTCTTCAGAGACCTTTAAACTTCAACCAATGTCATCAGGTTTCTTGAAATCCATCTAAGCTTCATTGGAAATTACATATCGACTTATGATACACCTCGTGTAACTTGGCCCTGGCACTACAGCCTATAAGCTTTGACTCATTCAGGGTATCCAAGGAACATACATCTCAGAGCTTTAGGTCTGACGTTGTCTTGCATAATATGAGCATAGGCTAAGCAATCAAATACTCTAAGCCTTTCGAGACTAGGTGGATGTCTCGACCAAACTTCTTCGTGTGTCTTCATTCACAAGGTTGTCGAGGGTCACCTATGTATCAAATATGATGCAGTTGCAACAACTACTGTCCAAAACACCTTTTTCAATCCTACACTTACCAACATGCACCTCACCCTTTCTAGAATGGTTCTATTAAAACTTTCAGCCAAACCATTTTGTTGGAGAGTCCCTGCAGTAGTTTTGGGCCTTGCAATACCATATGTAGCACAATATTTGTCAAAAGCCTCATTTCAAAATTCAAGGCCATTATCGGTCATCAACCTCTTGACCTTCCTGTCAATTTAGTTTTCGACCAGGGTCTTACAACTTTTGAAATTTTCAAAAGTTTCATCCATAGTCTTCTGGATGAATACCCATAATTTTCTGGAATAATCATCAACTATAGATAGGAAATACTTTGCACCTGAGTGTAAAGGATTCCTTGCAGCCCCATAAAGATTAGAATGAATGCAATCAAAGGATCCATGTGTTCTTTATTTGACTTTGTTAAACTTCATTCTATAGGATTTACCAAATACTTAAGGTTCACAAAACTCCAGTTTTTCAATCTTATCACCACACAACAGATTTTGTTTCAACAATTCCACCAGGCCTCTTTCACTGACGTGGTCAAGTCTCTTATGCCATAGCTTATTATTTGACATAGCTTTTATGGTTTCCACGTCTGTTTAACCACTTACAATCTCAACCTCAAGTTTATACAAACCTTGTTTCTTTACGCCTCTCAAGACTTCCTTCGACCCCTTCATTACTCTAAGGATCATTTGCTCTCCTTAAAAAACATATTCTTTCTTGTCGAATTCACCAAGAGAAATCAAATTCCTCTTAAGATCAGGTACATTCCTAACATCAGTCAATAGCCTTATTAACTGATCATGAAGTTTAAATATCACAGATCCAATACCTGTAATTTTTCAAGCTTTGTTGTTTCCCAGCAGCACTGATCCACCATCTTGATCACATAATTCCTCAAACATGTCTTTGTTTGGATTTATATGCCAAGTACACCCTGAATCCATAATCCACTCCTTTCTAGGGTCACTGCTTGAAACCACAATGACATCAGATGATTCATAACCATCTTGCACAATAGTTTTATTACCATTATCCTTTTCACCATGATTGCTCAGATGATCAGGGCATAACTTTCTTGTATGACCCTTTTTCTTACAATGATAACGATTAATTGTATGAGCATTACCACCATAAGAATTATGTAGAACCTTACCCTTCTTCTTCTCAAACCTACCACCTTTCTTTAATAATTTCCCTTAACGTAAAAAACTTCACCAATAGAAGATGGCTTGTTCTCCTTTCGTTCGTTCAATTCCTTATAGTACAAGTCAAATTGAACATCTTCAAAGGTCAACGACTCTCTTCCATACAAGGGAGTTTCTTTGAAGTGAGCATAAGACTTAGGTAAAGAGCACAACAATAACAACATTTGATCTTCATCATCAATCTTGACCTCGATATTCTCAAGATCAAGACTCAACTTGTTAAACATATCCAGTTGCACAACCAGGGATTTGTCTACACTCATCTTGAATGAATACAAAACTTGCTTCAGTAGATACAATTAACCAACAATTTTTTCATGTACAAACCTTCAAGTTTCATCCACATACTAGCTGCAGTTTTCTCCTTTGAAACCTATCGAAGAACCTTATAATCAAGTCTCAATAAATGGCACTGTGGGCTTTTTCAACCATAATTGTCTTCTCCTTCTCTAATAGTGAAGCATCCATCTTCTCTGGTCCTTTCAATACTTCTATCAAACCCTGATGAACAAGAAGGGCTTGCATCTTCAAGCACCACAAACTGAAATCATTCACACTAGTGAATTTCTCAACCTCATACTTTGTTGACGACATCTTCTCCTCCATGCTAACCACACCAGTTTGTTGTGAAACGAAGTCGTCAATAACACAACAAAGTTATAAGATAAAGAATGAATTTCTTGAACAAACACAAGAAACCCTATTTAGGTTTACAAAAGAGAGAAAAAGGAAGAAGAATAACTGGTTACAACTGTTTTACTATCCACTTTCTCAATAAGGGTTCAAAGATTACAAGTGAATACCAACAATTAACCTCTCTCAAGAACCTGAGATAACTAGTCTATTTATAGAATACTAAGCTAACTTAGCCTACAAGATAACTTAACAATCAGGCTTCCAAGAAGGGTCCAATTCGACATGATAACTTAAGCACAAAGCTAACATATTTCGACATCATGCTTGAATAAACTTCGACTATAACATGCATAACTCCCGTCGAACCATAAAGCTACCTTTGTCAATACTAGAGTTTGATCTAAATAACACATCATGTATGTGTTGGGTGATGTTAATGGTATGTTGATAAAGATATTCCAAATAGAGGAAATTGAGAAGGTGGTAAAAAATAATGATAGATTAATAAGTTAGCTTCTAGAACCTTTGGTTTTTGTTTAGATGGCTAAGTTCATTAATGTCTTGTTTTCATTATACAAATGATATTATGTGTTTCTAGTTTCCAATAATTTTAAATATGTGGACGATAAAAAAATCTACAGGGATTTGAGTTGGTGTTTGGGCTAAAGGTTATCTTTTGAAAGAGTCGTCTGGTGGAAATTAAAGTTCAAAATGAGTTTATGTTGATGGAAAGTGAGTTCCTAAATTGTAGAGAACATAAAGTCTCCTAGGAAATTATAAGATTGGCAACATATGTTTGAAGTGTGATAGAATTATAGTTTGACCTAAATCATCCCTAAAAAACCGGCTTGTAAGGTGAGAGATGATACTCTATATTAATCTTTGGTGTGTTCTCTCTTTAGCCAATGTGGGATTTGGGTATATATCTCCCAATACACCCCTCACGCCTAGAACGTTTGGGCTTGGTGCGCATATATAAATGGTGGGTGATCAGAATTGATAGGCCCATGCTACCATGATAGAATTCAAGTTTTACATAACTCGTCCATACAAAACCGGCTTGTAAGATGAGGGATGCTACTCTATATAAACCTTTTGTGAGTTCTCTTTAACCAATGTGGAACTTGGGAATTTCCCAATACACTCATTCACGCCTATCACTATTGGGTTTAATGTGTATATATAAATTATGAGTGGCCCAAATTGATAAGCTCATGATACCATGATAGAATTAGAGTTTAGCCTAACTCGGACCAGCTTATAAGATGAAGGATGATACTCTATAAACCCTTTATGGGTTCTATCTTTAACCAATGTGGGACTTGTGGGTATTTCCCAATATACCCTATCACGCCTAGCACTATTGGGCTTGGTGCGCATATATAAATGGTGGGTGGGACGAAACGGTAGGCTCATGATACCATGATAGAATTGGATTTTTACCTAATTTATCTCTACAAAACCGGTTTGTAAGGTGATGGATGATGATTTATATAAATCCTTTGTGGGTTCTATCTTTAATTAATGTGGGACTTGGGTATTTCCAAATAAAATGTTTCTTAATACATTGCACTCTTGGAATAGTACTATGTTAGTCTTAGAGTGAAACAATCTTGATTAATTTGGTTGTGACTGTTATTCCTATTTCTTACATTTCATTTATAAAGATGCCTCAAAATGTAAGGGCACGTGAAAGAACTACCATGGGTTATTTTATGATGTCTCACAATTCATCCACCCTTAAACTATAGATACACATCATTTCTTCTTCACGAACTCAGCCAAATTGAAACCATTTCATACACCTTTACTCAGTGTTAGTAAAGTTGAACACACACTTGACATAATTGACAACTATCTCCCTATAGGATGACACATTAACCTATCATCATTATAATCACTAACATTATCACTCAACCTTACTTAACTTCACATTCAAATTATCAAAACCGTAAAAAAAATCGCTGATTGAGAACAATCTTGAATAATTTGGTCATGAGTATTATTCGTATTTTTACATTTCATTTATGAAGATGCCTAAAAAAGCGTGGATACATGAAAGTACATTCATGGATCACATTAATGTCTTCCACATTTTTCACAGTGTTATAATTGGATGCATGAAAGAACTCATCAACACTCAAAGTAGTTGTTATTATGTTCTTAGTTTTCAAATTATGTTGCATTTTTTTCCCTTATAATCCAAATATATTTGAGTCTATTCACGACTTTATTATTTACAAACTGAGTGGAAATAAATATATCATTTTCTACGGCGTCCAAAACATCTAAATCAATAGCCTCAAGAAAAAATTTCATTATTTTTTTTCCAATAACCATATATTTCATCATTAAAAGAAGACAAAACTTTGTTTATAGAATATTCCACATTAAAACATTATTTAAAGGCATCTAGCCTTTTTGAGACGACCATTCTTTATAAAAGTTAAATTTTGATGTCACTTGTTGAACAAGTGATTCCAAACACATAAAAGTGAAAGGTGAATTTTGGATATGAATCGTTTTTAGAGCGTTTAAGAAAAAAATAATAGTAAATTTTGAAGAAAAATAAGATGGAGAGAAAAACAATAGAAAAAATATTGAAAGTAAAAGAGATTAGGGATAAGAGATATTACACCAGAGTTTGAACTAATTCGATACAAAATCACTCGGTCTACGTTCAATTTCAAAAAGAACACCTTGATATTTCACTAACAACCAAGATTTTAAACATGTTCAACTTGCAACATTTTAAGACATATTTAACTTGCAACCTTTACACCTTGCATTCAGAATCACTGTATGCATTTACAGAGAATTTGGAAGAAGTTTGAGAAGGTGATAGCTGCAGACCATAAGCATGTGTACCACTGAGATATCTCAAAATTCTCTTGACTGCAGCCCAATGAGTGTCTAACAGATTTGCCATGAATTGACAGGCCTTGTTGACACTGAAAGAGATATTTGGCCTTGTGATTGTAACATATTGCAAGGCTCTTGATACCATGTAAGAAATCAATGAATCTCCATTGTGGTGAATTGAGCAAAGGAAGAAAAAGAAAGAAGAAAGAAGAAAGAAGAAAGAAGAGTTTCTCTGAAACTCTCTATGTGTGTATTCTTTTATTATATTTGAAGGATAAAGTACAGCTAATATATATATACAAATAAAAGGAAAAGGGAATTGGTTAGAGGTTGTTATAACAACTTAACCTAACAAAAACTACACAATATTACTTATTTTTCAATATACTCTAATACCTTTTATTAAACCAATCTAGGAATTTATTGTTATGTTCGATCAACAACTTGTCACTCACTCGTAGATATTTTTTCTTCAAAAGTATTTTGTGAGTAGTCATATAAGGTTAAACTTCATCAAAATTATTCAAAAAATTGTACCGTATAAAATATTATTGATTTATATGTTTGATATAAGCGAAATTCATGTCAAGGATTTTAGTGTTTCTTAAAATTGATTTATCTCGTTTTCATGTTTACATTCAATTTGAATATTTTCGGTGAATTAACCCCAAAGTTTAGTGTGTCTATACACTTTGTATCTAAAAAATTATAAATCAAATATATTGGGAAAAACCCAAGTCTGACACTGACTAAATATAGAATTCACAAAAGATTTAAATAGAGTGATACTTCTCACCTTACCAACAAATTTTGTAGGTTTGAGTTAAACCAAACTCTAATTCTAATATATATATATATATATATATATATATATATATATATATATATATATATATATATATATATATATATATATATATATATATATATATATATATATATATATATATATATATTTTAATTTATTTTTTTTTGGTGCATAAATTATTTGTGCTAACAAGCAGTTTCTTTTTCTTTCTAGGCAACGAAAAAATAGGAAATTGATGGCATTTTGACCGGAAATATATATTATCGAAAAGAAAAGTATATTATCGTTATATCTTCTCAAAGAAGATGCTATGAATGAATATTATTTCTAAGATCATATGTATCAACAATGAGCAACTTATACGAATATTCTTTACAAAGTTGATGGAAATTTTGATTTCTTTTCTAGATTTTAATTTGCTTTCTACTTCCATTTTATACCTTTTTCATTTTCATGTTTGCCACTATTGATGTGCATATGTGTCCATTTTACTCATTTATATCATTTTGATGAAAGAATAAATAAAGGGTTAATAGTCGTTTATATCCGTTGATTTACCTATTTAAAAAATAATAATTTTGGATTACCTTCTTACAATTTTAAAATTTTAAATCTTTTGTTCCTAGATGAAAAAATTATCTCCTGTAAATATATATTTTTGATTTATTACCTCTGATTTTTACATGTTTAGGGGGTATTTAAGAATTTCAAAGAATAACAAAAAAAATATTTTTTTAAAGTAAATAAATCAAAACTCATATATATTACCGGAGATAAATAACTATTAACCCATAAATAAATATTCGTGTTTATCTAGAGATATTTTGAGTCTTACAACTTTAAAAGAGCTTCTCCTATTGGAAAGGTAGTTTCATGGCAATGAAATTACTATGAGCAAGCTTAACAATAACTTGTTTTCAAATAATTGACTTGTATTCGTGAGTGTGGACTATTGCCAAAGATGTATTAGTTTATTTTCCTTTGATTCTCAAATTCAACTCTTATGATGGAAGGTCGTGTGCCCTTTCATGTTCAATAATTAATGGCATGCTTTTGAATTAGGAGTTTGCAAATTTTATAAAAGATGCTCCTTGAGCCTCGATCTTTCTCAAGATAGATTTGTCTTAGAATGTGGGATGGATCTAACTCATGTCTATAACATTGACTTTTAGGATAAGATTGTCCAAACATTATAAAAATTACACATATCATATATTTAAGTAAATTATAATTAAATCCACTCATTCAAACCCAATAAAATGCAGCTGTTGGAAGTTGTAATGAAGGTAAACCAAATGTTGTAATTAAGAGGTTAGGGGCAGACCGCAATGAAGACAGAATTTTCAACGGTTTGTTTTAAAAGAAAGGGTGAAAAGATTTAAAGTGGTTATTATAATTGAAATAAGGAGATTTTTGGGAGACATATTTGAAGAAACGAAAAATGTGTGACATGCATTTTAACGTTAGAGTGAGGCGGGAGGTATGAAATTTGCAGAATTGGAGAATCTAAAAATTTTGTTCAAAGACTTATGGATGCTTTTAAAAACCAAGTATAAGATTCTCTATAAAAAAATCAGTGACTAAAAGAGGGTGATGCTAATATGAATTTCTTCCATGCAGGTGTTAAGGCAATATAAGGGATATAAATTAAATTACAACGTTGTTGGCGGAGGAGAAGTGAATAGAAAAAGTAAACTTGGTTAGGGGAGAAACAATCAAGTTTTCAAAGAATCACTTTGATAATGGGAATGAAGTCTCACTATGCGCGATGGTTTATAATTCACGTGTTATGAAACGATATCGTTAATAACAGAACAAAATAATGAGATAAAAATTGAGTTTCTAGAACAAATACAAAACACCCTATTTAGGTTTACAAAAGAGAGAAGAAGGAAAAATAAGAATTAGTTACAAGTATTTGACTATTCACTTTCTCAATAAGGGTTCAAAGATTACAAGTGAATACCAAAAATTAACCTTTATAAACAACCTGAGAGAATTAGTCTATTTATATATTACTAAGCTAACTTAGACTACAAGCTAACTTAACAATTAGGCTTACAAGCGATGCCCAATTCGACATGCTAACTTAAACGCAAAGCTAACATATTTCGACATCATGTTTGAACAAACTTCGACTACAACATGCACAACTCTTGTCAAATCATGAAGCTACCCCTGTCGACACTAGAGTTCGATCCAAATACCACAAATATCCATCTTGGAACAAACTCTATACTAACAAGAGAACAAACTAACTTTAATCATGCAGCTTTATCAACTGTATACAATGGAAAAAGTTACTACTTGGAAATGTCTTGGTGATCATATCAACATCATTGTCATAATTCGAAACCTTCAACACTTGGAATTCTCCACACTCATTTATCTCTTTGACGAAGTGCATCCTAACATCGATGTGCTTGGGTCACTAATGATCTGCTGAATTCTTCAACGAGTGAATTGCACTTTATCTATCATATTTAACAGTGATAACTCGACCTTGAAGTTTCATCTTCATAGCAAAACCTTCAAGCCACAATGCTTCTTTCACAACTTCAGTGAGGGCGATATATTCTGCTTCAGTGGTTGATAAGGAAACAAACTTATGATTGTTGTACCAAACATAGTGAACACATATCCTGAAATAAATTTTCTGGAATCCATGCAACCTGTATAATTAGAGTCAACAAATCCTTCGATTTCAACTTTGCTATCAACACCACAGGCTCCACCATAAATCAAGACTCTGCTCATAGACCCATTGATGTACCTAAGAATCCACTTTAATGCTTGTCAGTGCGCCTTCCCAGGATTGTCCATATACGTGCTTACAAGGCTCACTTTGTACGGTATGTTTGGCCTCGTATATACCATATCATACATCAAAGAACCTACTATAATAGCATATATAATGTTATTCACATAGGCTCTTTTAACTTCAGTACTAGGACTTTGAGTCGTACTCAGATTGTACCAAGGATTAGTCGGTGTTAAAACAGGCTTTGAATTTGACAAACCAAACTTGTCGAGAATCTTCTTCAGGCATGTCTCTTGAGCTAAGCATAATCTCAATTGCTTTCTATCTCTCCGGATGTTAATCCCAAGAATTATGGAGGTAGCTCCCAAATCATTCATGTTGAACTCCTTATCAAATTCAACCTTCACCTTCATAACATCTTCTATATTGTTTCTAGCTATGAGGATGTCATACATAAAGCAACAAAATAACAAGTAAATTTCCAGGTCAAAATCCGAAGTAAACACAGTGGTCAAACTGGCTTCTAGTGAAACCAATGTGTGCCATGAACTTGTCGAATCTCATATTCTATTGTCAAGGAGATTGTTTCAAGCCATACAAGGACCTATTCATCTTGCACACACAATATTATTTCCCATTTTCTCCATACCCTTCATGTTGCCTCATTCAGATTGTTTCATCTAGATCACCATACAAGAAAATTGTTTTCACATCCATTTGTTCAAGTTCTAGGTTGAACTTTACCACCATGGCTAACAACATTCTAATGGATTTATGTTTTACAACAGATGAGATCACTTCATTGAAGTCAACACCTTCTTTCAGAGTTAACCCCCTAGCAACCAACCTTGCCTTAAAACGCTTTGACATCTCTCCTTTGATTCCTTCCTTAACCTTGAAGATCCACTAACAACTAACTAACCTGGCCCCTGTAGGTTTCTCGATCAAATTCCAAGTGTTATTATCATGGAGAATCCATGACTTTCATTCATTTAGTCTTATTTCGACTTCTCATAATTTCCTTATAGTCTCTAGGTTCTTCATCAAGAACCTCATTTGCAGAGATTGAGGCATAAGTTATAAGATCTGCATAACCAAGTTTATAAGGTGTATTATGACTCTTCTTGAACTATTTCTTTCTAGCAAGTAGTCATTATCAATCTCATCATCTTCATCAACAACTTGAGATTATTCTTTGACTTCAACTGGGTTATACAATTCAGCATCACTATGATCCACCTTAACAGGAATCTCTTCTTGTTCCAACTCTTCTTCAGAGACCTTTAAACTTCAACCAATGTCATCAGGTTTCTTGAAATCCATCTAAGCTTCATTGGAAATTACATATCGACTTATGATACACCTCGTGTAACTTGGCCCTGGCACTACAGCCTATAAGCTTTGACTCATTCAGGGTATCCAAGGAACATACATCTCAGAGCTTTAGGTCTGACGTTGTCTTGCATAATATGAGCATAGGCTAAGCAATCAAATACTCTAAGCCTTTCGAGACTAGGTGGATGTCTCGACCAAACTTCTTCGTGTGTCTTCATTCACAAGGTTGTCGAGGGTCACCTATGTATCAAATATGATGCAGTTGCAACAACTACTGTCCAAAACACCTTTTTCAATCCTACACTTACCAACATGCACCTCACCCTTTCTAGAATGGTTCTATTAAAACTTTCAGCCAAACCATTTTGTTGGAGAGTCCCTGCAGTAGTTTTGGGCCTTGCAATACCATATGTAACACAATATTTGTCAAAAGCCTCATTTCAAAATTCAAGGCCATTATCGGTCATCAACCTCTTGACCTTCCTGTCAATTTAGTTTTCGACCAGGGTCTTACAACTTTTGAAATTTTCAAAAGTTTCATCCATAGTCTTCTGGATGAATACCCATAATTTTCTGGAATAATCATCAACTATAGATAGGAAATACTTTGCACCTGAGTGTAAAGGATTCCTTGCAGCCCCATAAAGATTAGAATGAATGCAATCAAAGGATCCATGTGTTCTTTATTTGACTTTGTTAAACTTCATTCTATAGGATTTACCAAATACTTAAGGTTCACAAAACTCCAGTTTTTCAATCTTATCACCACACAACAGATTTTGTTTCAACAATTCCACCAGGCCTCTTTCACTGACGTGGTCAAGTCTCTTATGCCATAGCTTATTATTTGACATAGCTTTTATGGTTTCCACGTCTGTTTAACCACTTACAATCTCAACCTCAAGTTTATACAAACCTTGTTTCTTTACGCCTCTCAAGACTTCCTTCGACCCCTTCATTACTCTAAGGATCATTTGCTCTCCTTAAAAAACATATTCTTTCTTGTCGAATTCACCAAGAGAAATCAAATTCCTCTTAAGATCAGGTACATTCCTAACATCAGTCAATAGCCTTATTAACTGATCATGAAGTTTAAATATCACAGATCCAATACCTGTAATTTTTCAAGCTTTGTTGTTTCCCAGCAGCACTGATCCACCATCTTGATCACATAATTCCTCAAACATGTCTTTGTTTGGATTTATATGCCAAGTACACCCTGAATCCATAATCCACTCCTTTCTAGGGTCACTGCTTGAAACCACAATGACATCAGATGATTCATAACCATCTTGCACAATAGTTTTATTACCATTATCCTTTTCACCATGATTGCTCAGATGATCAGGGCATAACTTTCTTGTATGACCCTTTTTCTTACAATGATAACGATTAATTGTATGAGCATTACCACCATAAGAATTATGTAGAACCTTACCCTTCTTCTTCTCAAACCTACCACCTTTCTTTAATAATTTCCCTTAACGTAAAAAACTTCACCAATAGAAGATGGCTTGTTCTCCTTTCGTTCGTTCAATTCCTTATAGTACAAGTCAAATTGAACATCTTCAAAGGTCAACGACTCTCTTCCATACAAGGGAGTTTCTTTGAAGTGAGCATAAGACTTAGGTAAAGAGCACAACAATAACAACATTTGATCTTCATCATCAATCTTGACCTCGATATTCTCAAGATCAAGACTCAACTTGTTAAACATATCCAGTTGCACAACCAGGGATTTGTCTACACTCATCTTGAATGAATACAAAACTTGCTTCAGTAGATACAATTAACCAACAATTTTTTCATGTACAAACCTTCAAGTTTCATCCACATACTAGCTGCAGTTTTCTCCTTTGAAACCTATCGAAGAACCTTATAATCAAGTCTCAATAAATGGCACTGTGGGCTTTTTCAACCATAATTGTCTTCTCCTTCTCTAATAGGGAAGCATCCATCTTCTCTGGTCCTTTCAATACTTCTATCAAACCCTGATGAACAAGAAGGGCTTGCATCTTCAAGCACCACAAACTGAAATCATTCACACTAGTGAATTTCTCAACCTCATACTTTGTTGACGACATCTTCTCCTCCATGCTAACCACACCAGTTTGTTGTGAAACGAAGTCGTCAATAACACAACAAAGTTATAAGATAAAGAATGAATTTCTTGAACAAACACAAGAAACCCTATTTAGGTTTACAAAAGAGAGAAAAAGGAAGAAGAATAACTGGTTACAACTGTTTTACTATCCACTTTCTCAATAAGGGTTCAAAGATTACAAGTGAATACCAACAATTAACCTCTCTCAAGAACCTGAGATAACTAGTCTATTTATAGAATACTAAGCTAACTTAGCCTACAAGATAACTTAACAATCAGGCTTCCAAGAAGGGTCCAATTCGACATGATAACTTAAGCACAAAGCTAACATATTTCGACATCATGCTTGAATAAACTTCGACTATAACATGCATAACTCCCGTCGAACCATAAAGCTACCTTTGTCAATACTAGAGTTTGATCTAAATAACACATCATGTATGTGTTGGGTGATGTTAATGGTATGTTGATAAAGATATTCCAAATAGAGGAAATTGAGAAGGTGGTAAAAAATAATGATAGATTAATAAGTTAGCTTCTAGAACCTTTGGTTTTTGTTTAGATGGCTAAGTTCATTAATGTCTTGTTTTCATTATACAAATGATATTATGTGTTTCTAGTTTCCAATAATTTTAAATATGTGGACGATAAAAAAATCTACAGGGATTTGAGTTGGTGTTTGGGCTAAAGGTTATCTTTTGAAAGAGTCGTCTGGTGGAAATTAAAGTTCAAAATTAGTTTATGTTGATGGAAAGTGAGTTCCTAAATTGTAGAGAACATAAAGTCTCCTAGGAAATTATAAGATTGGCAACATATGTTTGAAGTGTGATAGAATTATAGTTTGACCTAAATCATCCCTAAAAAACCGGCTTGTAAGGTGAGAGATGATACTCTATATTAATCTTTGGTGTGTTCTCTCTTTAGCCAATGTGGGATTTGGGTATATATCTCCCAATACACCCCTCACGCCTAGAACGTTTGGGCTTGGTGCGCATATATAAATGGTGGGTGATCAGAATTGATAGGCCCATGCTACCATGATAGAATTCAAGTTTTACATAACTCGTCCATACAAAACCGGCTTGTAAGATGAGGGATGCTACTCTATATAAACCTTTTGTGAGTTCTCTTTAACCAATGTGGAACTTGGGAATTTCCCAATACACTCATTCACGCCTATCACTATTGGGTTTAATGTGTATATATAAATTATGAGTGGCCCAAATTGATAAGCTCATGATACCATGATAGAATTAGAGTTTAGCCTAACTCGGACCAGCTTATAAGATGAAGGATGATACTCTATAAACCCTTTATGGGTTCTATCTTTAACCAATGTGGGACTTGTGGGTATTTCCCAATATACCCTATCACGCCTAGCACTATTGGGCTTGGTGCGCATATATAAATGGTGGGTGGGACGAAACGGTAGGCTCATGATACCATGATAGAATTGGATTTTTACCTAATTTATCTCTACAAAACCGGTTTGTAAGGTGATGGATGATGATTTATATAAATCCTTTGTGGGTTCTATCTTTAATTAATGTGGGACTTGGGTATTTCCAAATAAAATGTTTCTTAATACATTGCACTCTTGGAATAGTACTATGTTAGTCTTAGAGTGAAACAATCTTGATTAATTTGGTTGTGACTGTTATTCCTATTTCTTACATTTCATTTATAAAGATGCCTCAAAATGTAAGGGCACGTGAAAGAACTACCATGGGTTATTTTATGATGTCTCACAATTCATCCACCCTTAAACTATAGATACACATCATTTCTTCTTCACGAACTCAGCCAAATTGAAACCATTTCATACACCTTTACTCAGTGTTAGTAAAGTTGAACACACACTTGACATAATTGACAACTATCTCCCTATAGGATGACACATTAACCTATCATCATTATAATCACAAACATTATCACTCAACCTTACTTAACTTCACATTCAAATTATCAAAACCGTAAAAAAAATCGCTGATTGAGAACAATCTTGAATAATTTGGTCATGAGTATTATTCGTATTTTTACATTTCATTTATGAAGATGCCTAAAAAAGCGTGGATACATGAAAGTACATTCATGGATCACATTAATGTCTTCCACATTTTTCACAGTGTTATAATTGGATGCATGAAAGAACTCATCAACACTCAAAGTAGTTGTTATTATGTTCTTAGTTTTCAAATTATGTTGCATTTTTTTCCCTTATAATCCAAATATATTTGAGTCTATTCACGACTTTATTATTTACAAACTGAGTGGAAATAAATATATCATTTTCTACGGCGTCCAAAACATCTAAATCAATAGCCTCAAGAAAAAATTTCATTATTTTTTTTCCAATAACCATATATTTCATCATTAAAAGAAGACAAAACTTTGTTTATAGAATATTCCACATTAAAACATTATTTAAAGGCATCTAGCCTTTTTGAGACGACCATTCTTTATAAAAGTTAAATTTTGATGTCACTTGTTGAACAAGTGATTCCAAACACATAAAAGTGAAAGGTGAATTTTGGATATGAATCGTTTTTAGAGCGTTTAAGAAAAAAATAATAGTAAATTTTGAAGAAAAATAAGATGGAGAGAAAAACAATAGAAAAAATATTGAAAGTAAAAGAGATTAGGGATAAGAGATATTACACCAGAGTTTGAACTAATTCGATACAAAATCACTCGGTCTACGTTCAATTTCAAAAAGAACACCTTGATATTTCACTAACAACCAAGATTTTAAACATGTTCAACTTGCAACATTTTAAGACATATTTAACTTGCAACCTTTACACCTTGCATTCAAGAGTTTTTGTTATAGTTAGATTAATAAGAAACTTATATAATTACATCTCTTATGTTGATGAGATAAACTTAAGCTCATGAGTAACAATAATGACTATATAGTAGATGCTCTCTCAAAATAAAATATATTAAGACTTTGTTTGGAAGTTTGGAGTGGACGGGAGGAGAAGGCTTTGAAAAAAGGAAAGGATTGAGTGAAAAAATATAAGGGTTTAGATGGAAAATATTTTGGATGATTTGTTTTTAATAATAACATAAAATCTCCTTAATTTGGAGGAACTCAAAATTTGTATTGAATGGGGATTTAGGAAGATTTGCATACATTTTCTAAATATATTTTATGTTGTTATATTATTCTTCTGAAAATTAAAAATATAGTAATGATAAACACTCTTTTGTCATTTTATACAAAATCATTCTTTCAAAAAATGTCAAATATTTATCTATATTTTTTATTTAAAAAAAGTCGAAAGTCTTCCATTCCCCTTCATTTCAATCTCCCAATTGAATTAGAGTAGAGAGATACAAGATTGTTAGAAATACTTTTAGCCAACTGATGTGATTCTTAAACATTCCCTGAGGTCCTATATATATTTAGGGTGTCATAAATACTAATTTGACCTATATATAAGGCTCGTAATAGATTATTGGATTGGGATCATAATTAGTTATTCAAGGTATTTTAGGATATAGTTAAGCTCATATTGCTCCATTATCGATTATTGGGCGAGATTTAAGACATCCAGGAAGGAAAAACCCTCACAATCCATTATCCAAAATGATAAACCAATTATTACCGTTTAAAATTATTTTTTCCCTCCAAGCAACTTTTTTTAGAAAATATTTTTGTATGTACTTTTTTATTTAAATGTTTTCTACTATTTACAAACTATTCCTAAAAGTGAAATAAAAATTCCATTTAAAATCCTTTGAAGCCTGAATCACTTTGGTTGCTTTTGTAGTTTTTTTCTTTTCTTTAAGGACGGTCAAGATAAATAAGTCTTTTTTTATTGATCATTCAAATGATCTTGTTATATCTCGTACTTTGTCACTATTACAAAAATTCAACTCTTTTTTTTCTCGATACAAGCAGAGTCATCTCTAACTTTTGAAGATCTTGTGTATGAAATTAGGGTTAGCTTCCATTTGAGTTTTGAATTTTTTTAAGGGATATATTTAAACATAAAATATGTGTATAAATGTTCTTTTTGTCAAAATTTAATCATGAAAAGTGTGAGACCATGGGGTGTAGTTTATCTTGCACACCCTAAAAAATAACCATAAATAACCATTTATTCAAGACCAAATTGTTATCCTTAAGTGGCTTACTTTTTTTAAGACTAAGTTGATATCCTTTATAAGCTATATCCCTGAAGATCATATTGGATTATTCTATAATGTTTTTCCTCTCAAAAAGTCATTTTCAAATAAAGATAGGTGATATGTACTATATACAATAATTTAAGTTATACAATGATTAGAAGTTATGTAAAAATTATTTGACACCATGAGCAATCTTTGCGATGATTCTTATTCTCAAGATTATGAGAATAATAATGTATCAAGTGTGAATTGGAATTTCACATTGGTTATAAATATAGTAAGTTGAATATTTATAAGTGAGAGAACTCATACACTTATCACCTTAAAGTTTTAGGTGGATATGTGATGTCTCTCTCACTTGTGTTGATCTTGACCCATTGTCGATGCTCCTTCCCATACCCCAACAAATGGTATCAGAGTCTGGTTCGAGAAAGAGACCATCTTACTTGTATCGAAATGTCTAGGAAGTAATGTTTCATTGAAATTGAAATGTTCAGAAAAAGGTGTATCGAAATGCCCTTGAAAACCCCTTAAAAGAGGTGTCATCGATTGTACAAATGTATGTGGTCAAAAGAGTTTCCACTTGAGAGGGAGCATTGTGGACTTACATTTGAAGGGGGGTGATAAGAATAATACTATGTCAAGTATGAGTTGGAGTCACGTTGATATATCATAAATATGAAAAATTGAGTATTTATAAGTGAAAAAATTCATACACTTATCACTTTAAGATTTTAGATAAATATATGGTATCTCTCAATTGTGTTACTTTTAATCTATTGTTAATACTTCTTCTCATACTCAACAAATTGTACCCACTACAATTTAATCAATAGCGTTTGTATATTCAACTCAACATTACAAATCAAGTAATCTTTACTAAAAATAATTATTAAAAATATAAAAGTTGAGAAAGAAGAAAATAAAAAATATTAAAAAATTACAAATGATATTTATTATATAAGCTTTCTATTTTTAAAAAAAAAAAATCATATTCTCTCTAAACGAGTTTTTTTTAACACTTTTTATTGTTTCAAGTTGTGAATTTTTTCAAAAGGTTAAGTTGTAGTTTGTATCTTTGAGAAGACAAAAAAACTTTGTAACAATGAAATTTTGTATGTAAAAGATCTAAGGTGTTATCAATTGAATAAAAGGATACTTTAATGATTATTTGAATTATCTATCAAATAGATTCTCATATCGGTAACAAAAATTAAATCCACAATCTTTTAGTATCTGAGACACTTTCTTATCAACAAATCAATCTACATTGACTTATTTTATTTTAATTTTTTATAACTTAAATTAATAAAAGTAACATCTTAAATGCATAAATAAAATTAGGAGTGACAAAACGGGTTGTGGTCCGACAGCCGGCCCGTATACCCACCAAAAAGTGACAGGTTGAGTTGGGATTTTTGGTCCGTCGGACCGGTCCGTGCACCAGCTTAAAAATGACGGATTTGGTTGGGATTTTTGGTTCGTTGTCCACCAAAGTCCGTTCCGCGAAAGTCCACCCAGCTAAAATTCGTCCCCCGCAAAGTCCGTTGTAGCTATATAATAACATTATTTAAGTAATTTAAGTATTTAGAATAGTCTATGAAAATAGTTTGTGATATGTACGTAAATTGTTTTTATATTATTAGGACTAATTTATTTTCTCTGTCTCTATTGTTGGACAAATATTTTGAATTTTACTAATGAAAAATGGCAAAAGTGGGATCGAAATTTGAATTAGATCATATGAAATACTAAAAGTGATGTTATATATGATAAGACTATTATTTCACTAAAAATCGATGTTTTAGGCTAATATAAATTATGTTTTTTAAATGTTGATTTGATATTTTTTTTATTGAAACGTAGAAAGAAGAACTTTTTAATTTATTTAAAAAAAATCGAAAAAATAATTAAAACAAAAAGAAGACGGACAAGTCCGCCGTCCACCAACCTGTCATATTAACAGGGTGGATTAGATTTTTATACTTATTTCAACTTGACGGATATGTCCGTCCCGTTATTTTTTTGGCAGGCTTGAGGCGGGATGGAATGGACGGTCAGTTTTACCATCTCTAAATAAAACCCCTTTAAAAATATGTACACCACGAGATTGAACTAGTTAGGTCGAGATTGAACTAGTTAGGTTGGCATGTTTGAGTACGAATCCTTATTTTTTTTAAACCAATCCTTATTTTTTCTTAAACCAAGTGTTCATAAGAGAATCATTGGAATGCTCATTAGATTTTATTCTTGATGAATGGAATCTTTGTGGAGTGTGACTCCTATTGGCATTATGGCATATCCAATGGTGTACATTTTTCGAACTCAATTTACGCCTCTATGGTATCTTTATTCATATAGAGTAATTAAAACCAAAACTTTATATACATCAATAATTTGTATCACAAAAGTTAGGCCATACATCACCAACGATAAGACCTTTCCTTGCATGTGGAAATATGGAAACATACAACGTGACGTGCTCATTTCATAGACTAGTTAATGCTTCATCTCTATGAGACTACGACCAAACAAAATGCTTTTATTAATGAATTATTACAAACTTTCGTATCTCGTAAAACTATCAAAATACTTTTATCTCCTAGAAAGCAAAATTAAAAGTGGTGATGTGACAAGTTTAAATTGGTAAAGGATAACATGATGAGAAATCATTGGATCTGGTTCGATTAAGATATGATGGTTTAAATATTAGTTTAGTATTTAACATTATAAAATTAAAGATAAAATGTATTAATTTAGACCATTAAATCTTGATCCAACTCACATCAATTCTTTGAAATATATAATTGTGTTGTTCTTTCACCGAAGCAGATTATTTGGAGGATATCCACAGCGTAACGGAATAATCCAACGATATAATTTCTTTCAAATATTAAATACAATGATAATCAATAAAACACAACACAATTTTAGTATGAAAAAATCTCTATTAATTATGAGTAAAAAATCACGGGATTTGTATGCCACTTAAATCTTAACTATAATCAAATAGTGGATACACTCAAGATTCTTTCTAACACTTAGTAAGAGACATACATTAACATCATCAAGATCTACAATCAATCTTGGAATACAACAAGAATCAAAAGAGACAATCAACCAAAACAACCACAAAAAACTACATCTTAGAAGTGGGCTTGTCATACAGACTTAGAATGCTCAAAATCCAAACTCCACAGTTCATAATGTACCTCTATGTGTGTTGAATGTAGTCACCAAAATCAGGACGATCCGATTGTTGGATTGTGAGAAAACTATGATCTCCTAAGACTACTCTGTGCTGAATTGGGGCTTCGAAAATTTCACAATTATCTCAATTTTTCATTTGTTGTTTCTCACCTTAAGAATTGTTGACCTATTTTTTTTTATAATAACAAAGGCTTACACACACATGGTCTAATAATCCACATTCATTTGGGCCACTCCAAATAGGAGGGATAACCCAATAAACTCCCCTGATTGACTAGTTGGAGGGCAACACCAATCTGAATATTATGCGACAAAACTCAAACTTCCCCTAGACAACACTTTCGTCAACATATCTGAACCATTGTCATCCGTATGAATCTTCTTAAGCTCCACCAACTTGGAATATAATGCATCAAGAATCCAATTATAACGAACATCAGTATGCTTTGACCTCAAATGAAAGGAGGAATTCTTCGATAAGTGAATGACACTTTAATTATCACAAAACAAGACATACTTTCCTTTTTCACACCAAGTTCTATTGCAAATTTCCTTGTTTGGTGTGTCTAATGCTCCTGGTGTGTTCATGCAATATATGAACAAAATCTTCCATCATTGTTTAGACAAATTTGTGGTTGTGTTCATCGATGATATCCTTATTTATTCGAAGACAGATGAAGAGCATGCAGATCATCTAAGGTTGATATTGGAGATTTTCCAAGAGAATAAGTTATATACTAAATTGTCTAAGTGCAAGTTTTGATTGAAGGAAGTAAGTTTCCTTGGTCATGTGATTTTTTATGGAGGGATTGTTGTTGATCCTTCAAATGTTAATGTTGTGTTACAGTGGGAGACTCTGAAGTTTGTTACAGAGATTTGAAGTTTTGTTGGGTTGATTGGTTATTATCGTAGGTTTATTGAAAGATTTTCTAAGTTAGCCTTGTTGTTAACTCAATTAACAAGGAAAGAAACTTTTGTGTGGGATGAATTCTGCAAAGAAAGTTTTCAAGAGCTTAAGAAGAAGTTGACGTCGGCTCTTGTTCTAATTTTGTCGAGTCCGACTGAATCTTTTGTTGTGTATTGTGATGCTTCTTTGATGGGTCTTAGAGGAATGTTAATGCATAATCATTAGGTTGTGGCTTATGCTTCAAGGAAACTCAAAGTGCATGAGAGAAATTATCCAACGCATGACTTAAAGTTGGCTCCAGTTGTGTTTATGCTAAATATTTGGAGACATTATATATTTGGCTTACGATTTGAAGTGTTCAGTGATCACAAGAGTTTGAAGTATCTTTTTTACCATAAAAAGTTGGATATGAGATATAGAAGATGGCTTGATTTTATGAAGGATTATGACATTGGTTTGAGTTACCATCCTAGTAAAGGCAATGTCGTAGCTAATGCATTGAGTCGCAAGACTTTGCATATGTCTACATTGATGGCTATAGAGTTGGATATGATCGAAGAGTTCAAATTATTTAAATTTGGTTAGTGAAGTAACACTGCAGAGTGTGAAGTTAGGTATGTTTAAGCTTACCATTGATATTCTTGAAGAAATTAGAGAAGATCAGAATGGCACCATTTGAGGCATCGTATGGTAGAAGGTTTATGACACCTTTGTATTGGTATGAATAGGGAGATAATGTTGTGATTGGGCCTAAGATTATCCAATAGATGACATAGAAGATTTAAGTGATTCAAGAGAAGATGAGAGCTTTGTAGAGTCTCCAGAAGAGTTACCATGATAAGAAGAGGAAAACAATTGAGTTCTAAGAGGGAGACCATGTGTTTCTTAGTGTTACTTTGATAACTGGTGTTGGACGAGCTTTAAAGTCTCGAAAGCTCACTCCATATTCACTGGTTCGTACTAGATTTTGTAGATGATAGGAGAAGTGATCTATCAATTTTTCTTTCCACTGTCTCTTTCTAATCTTCATGATATGTATCATGTGTCTCAGTTGAGGTGATACATTTTAGATTCGTCTCATGTTGTCCAAGTGGATGATGTGTAGGTGAGAGATAACCTGACTGTTAAGGCATCACTCATGCATATATAGGATCGGGAAGTGAAGCAGTTGTGTGGCAAAGAGAATACATTGGTGAAGGTAGCTTGGGGAAGACCTACTGGTGGAAACGTGACTTGGGAGTTAGAGAGCCAGGTGAGGGAGTCGTATCTGACTCTGTTTGCTTAAGGTAATTTTTTAGGACAAATATTCTTTAAGTGGGGACAAAGTTGTAACACTCTCATTTTATATTTATTGAATTAATTGAACTATTATAATTTAATTTAATTATTATGTGTTATAATTGAATTAATATGGGTGTTAGGGGTGTGTGACCTTGAGGTAGGTGTGTGGAGAGTGATTATAAAGTAGTAGAGGTGGACAAGAATTATTAAAGTCTATTTTTAATAGTAAAATAATAGCATTTTAATTGAATTATTTAATTAAAATGAGAAAATATACAAATATAAAATAAGGAGTATTAGTTGAATTTTTTATTAAAATATAATTAAATATGATAAAGTAATTTTGGTGAATAGGGGGATAAATTAGGGTAATGTTGGAAGTCTCTAATTGAGGGATTAGGTTACTAATAAAAATATTAGTAAGGAGTTGTGAGAGTTTTCTACGTAAAAACAAAATTTGGTGGAAAGAGGAAAATGCAAGGGCTAGGGCATATAAAGAACATCCATTGAAAGAACTTTGAAGAGTTTTGCTGGAACATCTAAGGTAAGTGGGAGAATAACTTTCAATAAGGGCTTATGTATGAGGGGTAGGGTAGATGAGTCCTTAACCTCCAATAGGGATGATGATTGTGATAATTTTTATGTGTGTTCTTGAGGAGTGAGATTTTCCTGATTAAATTTATGTGAATTTCGTGTGATCATTGATGTCTGAAAAATTCTAAATATTGTATGTGTGTGTTTCCACCATTGTTGAATGTAGAAGGTTTTAGAAATATGAGTATTTAGTGAATTGGTGGTCAATTGGTGTGTTGATTAATATAGTTAGGGCTTAATAAGAGTGGGGTTTGATTATGAGAAAAAAAGATGTTTGACATAAGTTTTTTTTTTGTGTTAAGAAGTGTTTGGATGGTTTTATAACAGTAAAAGACTTTCCATGTGTGTTAAAAATTGATTTTTAAGAAAAAGAAAAAACAACAGTATGAGTCGACCCATACGCATTGGGAGTCGACCACAAACCAACAGAAAAGAAATTCTTAAACAAACTACACAGTAGGAGTTGACCCATATGTGTTTGGAGTTGATCCTTAGCTAATAGGAGTTAACCCATAGAGGCTGGGAGTCAACACCTGACTGTCAGAATGTTTATTGTCTTCTATTGCACTTTCTGACGATTATGGCTATAACTTTCATTTTGTAAGTTCAAATGAGACGACGTTTGAAGCATTGGGAAACTAACACATAGATCTACCTCATGAACTAATTGATGAATGATAGACATATGCAAACGAGTTGAGAGTGTAGAATTATTTGTTGGTGAGTTATGTTGACGATGTTGATATTTTTATAATGATGTTGTCGTGTGACAATGTCATTATGTTTTGAGGTGATATTTATGACTATTATGTTCCCACACGTATGAGTAATAATATATTTGAGGAGATTGATTATATACTTGAGTTGTACTAAATTATATGATGTTATGTATATATGAATTATTATGGTGTGGAAATCTAGATAGGGGATTAATTTAGTTGTCAGTGTATTATGTTATGATTAGAGAGGGGTCTTAACGCATTAATTTGATGTGTATGAGCATGCATCATTAAGTTGTGTCAAGAGACATGTTTGTAAGTTCAAAGATGAGACTAGCGGATTGTCTCAATCTTAAAATATGGGGCTTAGAGCTCAAAAGAGGGGGCTCATGGGTTTAGAAGAGGGGACCCAGTTCCAGAGAGAACCAAATATTGAGTTCGTACCACATGCATATGCATAGAGTTGCATTGCATAATGAGTTATATGCATATTTATTGAACTGTGATGGGTTGATGAGTATGGGTGTGAGAATTTATTATGATATACCATGAATGATATTGTGTAGAACATTTTTTTTTGATATCCTACCTTGCAGTATATGCATGTCATTATTGTTTGTGATTTCTCACCCTGCTGTTGTTGATTTGGTTTGTACTCCTCTTCAGAGTAAAAATAAGCAGGTAATGAGTAGCTACTTAGAGTTAGGGGATGAAGAGAGCTTGTTTCTTCTTTTTTTATTTCTTCGTTTTAGTATACATTCTCTGATGTGTATTACCGAGAAACATTTGCGTGTTTTGTCTAATCTTTTCGTTAGAGAATTGATGTATACTCTCATGTTTGATATTTTGATGTTTTGAGGAGATTTCATTTATGAGTTTGATTAGGCCATAAAGTACATTTGAAGTTTTAATGATTTAGAGAATGGTTTAACTTGCTCATGGGGTTTGGTCAAGGAATTAAGACCATGAAGATTCTTGAAGATAATGAATAAATTGTGGAATTTAGGATGAGTGGTTGATGACTGACTTTGGTCAAAGTTGACCAAAAAGTCAACTGTTAACCAAAGAGTCAACAATTGGTCCAAATGTAATTTATTCTTTTTCCTTTGTATTTATTTTGTATTGGGATGTTAATGTACTTGTAAATGGATATTTAGAATTGAATTGAAAATGTTCATTGAATTCAATTAACTTTGGTATGGATAAAGTCAGAGGTTTAAAAGGAAGGCATTAATAATAACTAAATTTATTGTTAAAAGAAAGTAAATTCAATTAACAACAAACTTAACAATTTTAACCAATTGAAATGTGACAATCCATTAACCAATTCAAAGTCACTAAAAACGGTTATGAATTGAAAATGAACTTCACATAGAAATGACAAAACTCTTGACCAAATCACCAATGAGTTAACCCTGCACGACTGGATCCCCAATCTTCAAACCTATCTTTGAAAACCATATGATTTAAGGAAATAAACCCCAATCATGTGATAGTGAACACCAGAGGGTAATACCCTTGATTATTGTAGTTGTCAGACCTTGAGAATCCATATGATAAATGTATGCTCATAAAACAAACCCTAGTCCCTGATCTTTGTATTTTTCCATTGAAATAAACATGCAAAAGAGTGAAGTCACAAAACACTGCGAAACCCTGATTCTCGAATCCTCTGATCCAAATGACAAGCTTATGCAAATGCATGTATTAGTGTTATATGACCTAGATGGAAAATGCAAATGAATGTGAAACATAAATCCAGTTAGTGATAATAAATAAGAGGGAAAATTTTGGGATGTTACACAAACCTCCTAACTTGAAGAAGAAAGGTGTTCATGCATTTCAGGATAGTAATTCTGATCAAGGGCAACAATCCCCTCAAACTCAAATTCCACTCACTATGGAACAACTAGCCAGACTGTACAAACTTCTTGAGTGTCCAACCCCTTCTTGCTCTATAGAAACAAAAGGTAATTATGCATTTCTTAGTGTCATTCCCAGTCATACTTGGATAGTAGATTGTGGGGCCTCTGATCACATGACATGTGAATCTATTTGTTATTTTCATATAGTCCATGTGTAGGTAATTAATTTTTTTTTGCATATGGCTCTTTTTTCAGCCATTGCAGGTAAAGGGTTAATTGTGTTGTCACCCTTGTTAACTCTTAAAAATGTCCTTCATGTTTCAAACTTATTGTGTAATCTAATCTTCGTAAGCAAATTAACCCAAGATATAAATTGTCAAACTAATTTTTTTCGATCTCACTGTGTCTTTCAGGATTTGAACTCAGGGAAGATGATTGGCAGTGCTAAGGAGAGTTGAGGACTTTACTACCTTGACATTGGATCTGCATCACAACAACCTTCAAAAACAATAAATTCATGCTTTGAGTCTTTTTCTATTTTAAATAATAAAGATGACAACATTATGATATGGCATTTAAGATTAGGTCATCCTAGTTTTCGTTACTTAAAACACTTGTTTCCTAAGTATTTCACAATAAAAACTTTTCTTCATTTAAATGTGAAACATGTGAGTTTGCAAAGCATCATCGTTCTCAATTTTCAATACAACCTTATAAACCATCAAAACTGTTTTCTATTATTCACAATGATATTTGGGGCCCTAACCATACAAGTACACTCTCTCTCAAAAAATGGTTTATCACATTTATAGATGACCATACAAGAGTATGTTAGGTGTACTTGTTAAAGGGGAAATCAAATGTTTGTCAGGTTGTAAAGATTTTTTTTAATGGCGCATAACTAATTTCAAACAAATATCTAAGTCTTTAGATGTGATAATGGCAAAGAATATTTTAATACTATCCTGGATGATTTTTTTATACAAAATGGAAATGTACATCAAAGTTCATGTCCTAATACTCCTCAACAAAATTGAGTGGCCGAAAGGAAAAATAGAGATTTACTAGAGGTTGCTAGAGCTCTACTTTTTCAAATAAAGTATTAAAATTATTTGTGGGACGAAGTTGTTTTAACAGTTGCGTATTTAATTAACAGAATGCCCTCCAAAATTCTCAATTTTCAAACTCCAATTAATGCCTTCAAAGACTATTTTCCTAGTACTTGTGTTTTAACTAATTTGACTTTAAAAATCTTTGGTTGCACAACCTTTGCTCATGAAGATAAAAATGTTGGAAAACTTGAGCCACGTAAATGTGTCTTTGTTGGATACTCCCCAACCCAAAAAGGATATAAATGTTTTGATCCAAAAAATAAGAAAATGTTTGTCACTATGGATGTTACATTCTTTGAAAATAAATATTTTTTATGACACTCATCTTCAAAGGGGAGATAAATGAAGACTAGTTTCAAATTAAGGACATGAGTTTTTTAAATAACTTATCTTTGCCAATATCACAAAATTCAGAGATTTTTAAAACTGCACAAACAGAAAAAGGTCATGATTCTTTATATGATCCTACTCCTGTTATGAGTAAGGAACCTTGTGAATCTGATCCTACACTTTCTCTTGTAGAAAAAAATGAGAATCCTGAAAACGATGATAATAATGATCTAATTTAAATGCCATAAAATAATGAGTCTCTTTTAGAAAATAGATTTGAATTAGGAAGCAGGACTTGGAAGGGAAAGGTTTTTGTGAAAAAGCACAATTGTCATACCCTAAATTTTGACCCTAAGATATATACCTTATAAGAGGAAATCCACTAACCTAAGGACTGTGTCAGACTGGTCTGGACAGTATCCCCGCGATGAATCAGGATTCCTGAGTCCCTCAGAGGATTCAGGAAAATGACCAATCATTGATACCTAAGATTTTCAACTTTTCAATCATTCTCAAAGGATCAAGGAATCTCAAATTATGAAGAATCATTCAAAGACTATACATAAATTTCAATGATCTGGGCCCCGAGTCATTTGTATCACCAATTAGGGTTTTAGTCAACTGAGTCCTCCATTTTTCATGGGAAAAGGAGCCAAGGCCTCCACATGTCATAAAAAAGGTGGACATGACTTTGACAAGCCATCTACAAGTTCAAAAGATGCAGTGATCATCAATCACAAGACTAGTGTTTCATAGTGCCCAAATCAGGGTTTCTAACTGATTGGGGAACCCAAAGTTGAAATTTTCATTAGTACATGAGAGAATACCATAGGGAATGGTTTAAATATCTCATATACACCTTGGAATTCCATTCATAGGTTTGAAATACCTCAGAGGACGTCTAGTCAAAAAATCAGAAAACCAGGGGTATCTAGTGTAATTTCCATCTGGACCAAAAAGTCAAAGTTTGACTTTTTAACCCAAAATGATCCTCATGACCTATATTACAAGAATATATGGTCCATTGATGAATTTTGTCAGAAAAAATAAATAATTTTGAGATAACTTGCAAAAGGGGCAATCTTTGAAACTTAGAAAGTTTTCTAAGTTATAAGAAAAAATATGCAAGTACCCTACTTCCAAGCATAAAGAATTTGTAGTTCCAAGCTTGATTGAAAGCTCTTTCTAGATACTTCAAATGATCCGACTACAAGAAACTCCAATTCTTCATGGATTTTAAGTTATGGTTGGATCAAAATCAAGAAAATTAAGGATTTTCCAACACTTAGAAAAATTTATCTAAGTGTAAGATAAGTCAAACATCCAAAGTTTGAGGGATTTTTGCATCAACTTCCAAGCTGAATAAGATCAAGTTCCAAACATCAATGTTGTCATAAATGTTATAGACAATCCAAAGAATAAATTGGCATGAGAATCCATCACTTGAATCAAGAGATATCATGGATCAAACACACCATGTCACAACTGTTTTGAAAAACTAGTTTGTGATCCTTGCCATATGATTTCTATGAGTCACAAGATCAGATCAAGTTGCCAAGAGCATCAACGCAATCATTACAAAACTGCAAATCAATTATTACATTCAAGAATATTCCATTCTTGCATTTGTGAGAATCAACACCTATGCATTTGATCCTAGGGTAATTTTGATCCAAAAACACACATGCTAGAATCTTATGATCTTCAGCCAACTTGGCTTCATAAACAAAGATTATAAGGACTGAGGAATGTGAATTTAGCTGCATTTGGCTACTCTATGAAAGCATCTCATCATGCATTGTGTAAGAAGATATTTTACAAACAATGATCAACAATGCCAAAGCTTATCACTTCAAATAGTGGATGCCAAGTTTCCCCAACTTCTTCACCTATAAATAAAGGTCCTCGTTAATCATAAAAATGACACCAAAGCCTCAGAATCGCAAGCTTTCGCTTCTTCACTCTCAAAGACTCAAAACTTAATATTTTGAGCAACCACTATCGGGTTTTGAGTTTGAGCCACAACAAGCTCAAACCAATTGCTCAAACACATTACATATGATGTATCTGAGGTGTTCAAACACTTCAACAAACCCATAAACACCTCCAACCCAAAATCACCCTTCAAAACCTCAAAGAAACCTTGTTTCTACAACTTGAAGGCCATAACTTGATCCAGCTATTTGCAATCAAGTCCAAGTGTTCAAACACACTCCAGATGATGTAGGGAAGCTGTCCAGATCATCACAACATTTATGTAACACCTCCAGCTCAAAATCACGTCTCCTTGTGCAGCTCCAAGTGCAGGTAAGTCTCAAACTTGGTCATCTATCAATTCATGCATATTTCCTTGCACTATCTTTTTGCCATGTGTGTGTAATCATATATCAAATGTTTCCCCTGAATCAATTTCACAAAAACATCATCATATAAAATTTCATGAGACTTAGGCCAAATTAGAATTTTTCAGTGCTCATCACTGATTTTTCACTATACACTTAAAATAAATGAAATTAATTGTCACCGTCATGTTCGTGGGTTAAAACCACGCAAGTTTGGTCTTTATTTCATTCAATTTCATTGCATATTCAGTGAGATAGCTTAGATTTTGCAAAATCTCAAATTTTGGGCAAGATGAAGAACATGCGCGTGTTCTTCAGCTGTCCTTGACGCCCTTTTTCAAAATTTCAAATATTTGAATTTTGTCATTTTTATTAATTAATTCAAAAATTAATAACTTTCTGATCCTTTTGAGTTTTTAATTAATTCTTTTTTCATTAATTCTCAAAAATGTTTAGTTATTTTATTCCATAAAAATTTACAAAAATAATATATATTTTAATATATTTTGTATTTTTATAAAGAATTTCTTATTAATTGTTTTTAAACATTTTTTAAAATATCCTTTCTCTTGATTTTTCAAACATAAATGAATCTCAAGTCATTCTATGGATAAAATATGAATTTTCAAACATTGATCCAAAATTTTATCTTGTCTCCCGTAGTGAGCAAAATTCCACCCGCAGTGTGGCAAATCTCTAAAGTCCCCCGTAGTGGGCAAAAGCCTCCCGTAGTGAGCAAAAGTCCACCCGCAGTGTGGCAAATCTCAAAAGTCCCCCGCAGTGGGCAAAAGCCTCCCGTAGTGAGCGAAAGTCTCCCGTAGTGAGCAAAAGTCCACCCGCAGTGTGGCAAATTTCAAAAGTATCCCACAGCGAGCAAAAGTCCATCCGCAGTGTGGCAAGTTTCAAAAGTCTCCCGTAGTGAGCAGAAGTCTCCCGCAGTGAGCAGAAGTCCACCCGCAGTGTGGCAAATTGTCGAAAGTCCACCCGCAGCGTGGCAGATCATATCGTGAAGTCCAACCGTAGATTGGCAAAAGTCCATCCTCAGGGTGGCAAAGTATCTTAAAATTCGATCGCAAATTATTGAAAGTCCACCCGCAGCGTGGCAAGTCGTTATTCATCCGATAATACATCACTAAGGCATTGTTGCAACCTATCAAGGTCCACTCGCAGCATGGGTGCAAATTTTCTGGTTGTTTTTGGTATTCAATCCCTGCATACTTCAAACGTCTGAAAGCAACTGCTATCATCCATTCAAGTCTACAGTGATTGAATAGGGGCAGCTGTAACACCCAAAAATTTGCCCTCATATTTATTATCCTTAACCGAATTTACGTTCCTCATTAGTATGCATCTTTCATTAGGACATCTATAATATGGCACACGTTCATCGTCATAGGCTTGTTATTTGGGTCAGAAGCTTAAGGAAATTAATTTGGGTTCACGGGCTCAAGTGAGTTTAGAAGTGTTCATGTGGATAGTTCTGAGTTCAAGTTTTCAAGGGAAGTAGCACGACAATTTTTGCTATCCATTTTCTCTCAAATTATGTTCTCATACATTCTTTTTACCACAATCTTCAAACCGATAGTTGATTCATATTCAATTCGAATTCATTGTCCATATCCATCTATTAAGTCCATTTCTTTCAAAAAGAAAAGAATAAAAATAGGGTCATTAATCCATTCTAATTTCTTTTGTCCAAATTCCAATTTTTAAACCATTCCATTAATTCCATTCTCAAAATCACCGTTAAAAACCACATTTAACGGCCATGATCATTTAATTTTCGTGTTCAAGTCAAGATCGATGTGCAAATCCGATTGTTTGTACCAATGGCCATTCAAAACCAGTTTGGCCCCACTGTCATAACACCACCATCCATTTTCCAAACATTTAAGGTCCATGTATTGAAGCCCAATTTACTTTCAAGAGTTCAAATCATACAAGCCAAAATGGGGGTGGAGGACTCTTTTTGAAAATTTGATTTGTCAACTGATTGCCAACCCGGTCTCCTATATCATACTGTTATTTGGCTATTGTGGTAGTGAGAAAACAATATATATATATATATATATATATATATATATATATATATATATATATATATATATATATATATATATATATGGACTTTCCATGTCATGGTAGGAATGCTAATGGAAATGGCTTTACGGATAACATGGTTGCCAACAATTTCTTGCCGCGTATACGTTTTAAGGGAATACTTGGGATATATTACTAAGCCGGTGTGGCGTTGGCATACATTCTCATAACCATGCACTCCATTAGAAACTCATAACAAATTCAGGAAGAATATTTATAACAGAAAAATGGAAATACGAGAAAGTCATCAAAGCGACTTCGACAACTTCATTTAGAAGAAAAATCCATACAAAGCTCTAATCTAACAGAGGTTCCATATTAACTAATACTAACCTCTCTAATAGAAACTAACAGAATTACAAAAGAAAATTCAGTCACGGAATTATGGCTAATTGTGGCGGTATGCTCGCTAATTTCGGAAGATATAAAGGGCTTGTGTGCTGCAAAACGGCTTCCGAAGGATGCTTCCGCCAATACCTTTCAATCACCATGAAACTCTAATACCTCCAACAAACTCTACAACCTTCATTCTCCTCTTCGTATTTCCGCGACGGCTATCCCGCATAAGAGCTTTGAATCGGCTGCAATTTAGCAACAAAAATATGACTCAGAAGAAGAAAAATCAGCATAAAAAAAATCAAATCAGGAAGAGTGCAATACAGAATAAAAACGGTTACACAGTGTAATGGTTCAAATAAACATTCTGGTGGATTTGGAATTTGGCAAGTAGCTTGCTCCACAAACTCCAGATACCAGTGTCTATCTCGTCTATATCACCTGCTCGTTCACGTGGTTTTGGTTTATCCCTTTTTCCATTTCATATATATCTGATTAACCTTTGGTGAATAAACTATGTTTGAAACAGTAATGGGAACAAATTATATAGTTTGGTATCGCCTAATCCACTACAATCCGAACAAGAATTCCAAGAGAATGACAACTCAATTTTAAGATAGTATTCAATTCAAAGACTCAGATTTAGGTTCATTATAAAATAGTTCAACTACTTACATCTCTACCTGGTTTTTCATTTGTTCCAATAAGAAAACAATATAATTTGTATAGTCAGTTGCAAATCATTAACTAACTCTAACAGAATCAGAACCAATCCTAACTGAATCAACAAACTCTTAACAGATTTTTTCTCTAGAAACTTCACCTGAGTTTCTTCACATAAGCCCCTCCAATCTTCTATAAAAAACCGTCAATCACTCTTCTGCGTTTTTCTGGAATCATTTTCTCAAATCTCTGCTTCATTCCTTTCCTTCTCTAAATCAATTCGTCACATTCTCCATCCTCAACTCTCTTTCAATTAATAGCCATCATACTCTGTGATCTTGAACCTCCATGACCATCCCTAACCATCAATCTTCTACATAAACAACAATTCGAAAAAATCATAGAAATCAGCAGCAGAAGAAATCCGCAAGTAGGAGAAGAAAGATTGAAAGCATTTACATACCATTACACCTTCATCAAGCTCTGCGGATTCATCACAAACCTACACCAACAACGGTTTTCTGTCATCAAGAATCATTACAAAAAACTAGCAAAACCAATAATCAGAAGTGAAGGGGAAGAAGAATAGAGTTACACGGAGTGAGAGAGACTAGGCTCATACCGTAAATCCACACAAACATCATCCTTCATCAACTTTGAAGTCCCTCCACTACTTTCAATCATTTTCAAGAACGCTTCAACGGAAGCTTCCCTCGACCTTCAACAAAGAGGATGAGACAAGAAGAAAAAAAAGAAACATAATCTCAGAAATAAGAGGGAAGGAGTTACCAGGACGAATCACACCGAGAATCGATAAACGAAATACCGAACGTGGACGAAGCTATTTCGCCATCGATCTTCATCACTGGTTTTGTTCTCCGAATCGCAACGGCTTGGATTACTCGCGTCTCCACCACAAAGGTTGATCGAGCGTCATATTCCTCTTTACCACATAGCAACGATTATCATTTTCGTCACCATCGCAAACAACAATTTCAACAGACCTTCGTCGTGTTGCATCTGAATCAATTGAAGGTGTGTACGTCAATCTAGTTATTTCAACTTCATGTATGTTTGTGTTCTGATGTGGTTAAATTTTGGATTCGCGGAGAAAGGGAGGATTTAGGTTAGGGTAAGCGTTTGAGATGGTGGGATGGGGAGGCTCCGGCGGCGCTCCGGTGGCTAGCATTCGGCTTAGGGTAAAGAGATGAGCGGGTGTTGAGAAGATGAAGGATGAAGTGGAAAGGGTGTAGCGGCGGTGAAGGGTAGAAGAAAAGGGGATTTGAAATTTAGGGTTAGGTTTTGTTTTAAGAAGATGAACATGGAGAGAGGAGAAAGAACGTGTGAGAGAGATAGGGGAGTGTTGTTTGGTTTTGTTTTGCCTGACTATTGTTAAATTTATTTAATTTGGATTAATTGGAATTATTAAGAATCATAATATCAAGATTAATGTGCCTTTAATCATATTAAAACTCATAAAGATTTTGAAAAAAAAAAAAACATAAAGTGATATAATCTGTTTTGATGGCCACCGCCCTTTTGATTATTTGGGGATAAGTTTGATTTTGGGTCCAATCCGGCGGTGACACTTGTCACCGTCCGGTTGGACCACTTTGTTTTGATTCCATGCGTCAACCCCACAGCAGTTACCATACTCTCCCAGGCTGATGCAAATTGGGCCCAGAGGAAAACGTTATTACCACCCCCTTTTTCAGCCCACATGTGATTTTTAACTAAGAACATTACTTTTATCACCCTCCTTTCTATTTCTTTTCCTTTTAATTTCTATTTCATATAGTCTTCAAATTAATTCACAAAATATAGCAAAATGAATATTAAAAATCCACAAAAATTATATTAGGATCTTAACTCAATTTAGAACTTTTCCCAATTCTTATTTTCTGAATTTAATCATTTTTCAATTTTAATTCGATTTTTTCATTTCAATTGATTCATATTGATTTCCTTCATGAACACATAATTTTGTACATTTATTTCTGCCACTTCCCATAACATTTTTTGCCCATTCTTTTTGCTATGATTAGAGGACAAATTAAACTACTTAGAATATTTTTGGTGTATTTTTTAGGACATTTTTTCTACTGTTTTGTTTGTGTGATTTGTATAAGTTTGTGATTAAACCTTAGTTAGATTTAAGTGACCATTTACCATAGTTAGAATTAGAATTTTTAAGAGATTTTTTAATACAATAATATAATCAGATTAGAGATCCTAGGGAATTAATTTCATATTTTTCCCATGACTTTTGATATTTTTGTCATTTTAATTCATTTCCATCATATTATTGCATATTCATATTCATTCCATTCACTAACTATTTTCTTTTTGTGCAAGGTATTTTCCGAGGATTTGCTTATGGACTTGGATATTTGTTATGCCTCGATTATTCTTTGTGTGATTTGTGATGAAATAGCTTAGAACTTGTATGCTTTTATAGTTTCTATAATTAGGATGGAAAAGATAAAACAAATCGTTAGAAAACAAAATCTCAAAAAATGAAACAAATAAAAGACTCGATCCAACGTCAAGTAAATTTTCAAATAAACAAATAAATTTGCATGTGATTTTAGGGTTCCCCGATCACCATCGTTCTACTCCATTCAACCAAAAGCAAGCCTTGTATGTTGCACACCATAAGTCGTGCGTCTCAGCACCACGCAATCGACCCACCCGATCCATCGTTTCATCCCATTTATGTTTCATTCGCATTTTTACCCACCATGACTTAGGAGGACCATATTGTTCACCATTAACTTCTTTTACTTGCATTTCTAGTCTTATATCTCTTAGGTAGATTTAATCTCAAACCTCATTAACCATAGGTCATCATTAAACTCCATTGATTTAGGGTAAGTCTAGTTTCCCTTAGAATTTTTCCTTTGATAACTTGAGTCTCACTTCTCATCTTAAAAGAAAATCAAAAACACTTAATAAAGGAAAAGGTGTACAATGCGCCACGAGCCTTAAGCTATACGGGAAATGATTAGTGGAGGTCTCCTTCACTCTTCTAGGATGCTTTACAAACGTTCCATTGGGGGCGATCTTGGAAAGTATTCGCTCCTGTGTCATAGTCTTTAGTGTTGTACATTCAATAAACATAAACTTAAAAACACTTCTTATAAAAGACAACAAACCAAGAAGTCACGTCTTCTCTTCTCATCTCATTTTCTTTGCGGACGAACATGACTTGTCTCGACAGTTCAAACAGCGACACGGTAAACACCCTCGAGTCAGAACCGGTAACACCTGAGCTAGAGCTATGGCAACGTCATCCTAAAAACCACAAACGAGTGTAAGCCTTAGTTAGACGAACTACGGCGTCTCTGATCCTCATTTATCCCAATGAGGTACGTAGGTAGTGGGGTAGGGCCCATTCGAGCACAATCTTTCTTTTTCCCTACATTTCCCCCTTTTATTCCCATTTTTCAATTCCATTTCTTTTCTCATTTCCATTCCATTCCAGATAGTCATTATTTCATTCAAACAGCATATTATTTCTCACCCTTTGAAAACAGACTTATAAGCGTGGATCCCGTCGGGTACGGCAGACGGATTGGGGTGCTAATACCTTCTCAATTCGTAACCGACTTCTGTATCCAGATCTTTGGTTCGCAAGGCCTCGTCCTTTTCCTTCTTCCTTAGGTTTGTGCAACATTACCTTTCCCATTCATTCGGGATAAAAATGTCTGGCTGGCGACTCTAACTTTTCCGCGCCACTTTCGCGTTTGTACTAGGATGAAAATCCCGGGAGCGACAATAACATTCTTTTAATCAAAATGAATTGTGAAAATGTCTCATGGGGAATCCTTTATGTTTAGGACCCATTATTTTGTTTTAAACTTTCTCCGGTCAGTTTTAAAACCCCACCAGGCTTCCAAATAAGTTCTGATAAATCTTCCAACTGTATTCAATACAGTTTTCCCTCAATCTCCTAAATAGAGATTATGGGCCACTTGTTTACAAGTCCCATCTCTCTTTCTTTTTCATCTTTATGACTAAAGATCTAACACACATGCAACTAAACTAAGCTTTACTCCAGTGAACTGATTTCTTGGCGGTAGACAGCTTATCAGCACCCAAGTCCTACCCTGTGTATAAAATCACAAGATAATAAAATAAAAAACAAGTTACATAGGAATCCTTATGTATAAGCCTTATTATTGGCTTTTGAGCCATCTCTTCTCCCTTTAACTTCTCGTTGTTTTCTTAAATTGTTGTTTGCTTGTTAGATTAGCGTTTCTGTTTAAATATATCTTTCTTTATCTCATACTAAAGCAAATATAATAAAACACTTCTTAATCATCAAAGAGGATACAATATAAAACATATATGTAATCTCTATCCCTCAGGATTTTGGGCATTTGCTTCCTAGTGTAACTCTTAACATCATTCTTAAAAAACATTTAAGAATATTCAAACCATATAATGACATACTAAAAAATGTTCAACACATTCACTAACACATTTATTTGTCTGCATGCATCTTATTTGTATATATTTGCATCTTTTCTAGAATTTCTAAGTGGTTAGGTTATCTTCATCTAAACATATATAATATTCAAAACACTTAAGATCTTTCTTTATAACTTACTAGAGGTTTACAGAGATAAGAAGTTTCCCGTTGAAATGCTTCTTTGTAAACCATCCCCAACCTCCTCTTGGGCTTTGCTCAAGGACCCATGAGCCTCTTTAAGGTAACATAACCTCCTCTTAGGCTTAAACACAAGGATCCTCAAAGGCTTCCTAAAATTGTAGGAACAAATCCTTTAGAATCAAACATATACAATAGTCTCCCTCTCCCCGATGGATGACCAAGATATCTTCCTCTTGGGCTTTGTATAATTGAACCTCCCCAGACAAAGATATGTCTGATGACCTCAAACCTTTTAACAAAAAAAGAGACAAAACATTATTTATATAGACTCAGTCTTCCATCAAAAGTCAGCCTACCATCTTGGGTTTCATACAGGATACAAATAAATCTGAGTCAATCTCTCACAAATAAGCTACACATATGGGCTTCTAAATCAGGACACAGATAAAATTTTCCCCCATAGAGTCAGTTTTCTTTGTTTAGCTTCAACCTTGGGCTTCAATCAATACACACAAAAATTAACAATTCCCTCTTTAGAGATGGTGAATTCTCTCTAGTGAGCCTCTTTTAGCTTCAACATTAGGCTTCAATCAAGGTACAAAAGTTAAACACTTACCAGTCAATCAAACAACAGTCATAGTCTTGGACTCTAACTAAGCTAAATCAATTCAGTCATAGTCTTGGACTTTAACTAATCTAATTCATTACAGTCATAGTCTTGGACTTTAACTAAGCTAATCCCCAAATCAACAATCATAGTCTTGGACTCTAACTAAGATAATCTCTTTCAGTCATACACTTGGACTATAACTAGCATCACTTTCCACCAGTCATTTTTCCACCCAGATTCTGCTTTCTTGAGCTATGCAATTCAGGTCAACTATTCACTCTTCCTTGAGCTATTCAATTCAGGGTACCCATTCACCCTTTCTTGAGCTATGCAAATCTAGATACCAGATTCAGATTATGCCTTGACCTATGTAATTCAAGCACCCTATCATTTACAACAAACTTTTCAGCTTAAATCTTGGGCTTTGATCAAGACACAAATACAAACCATTTGGGCATCATCATCCTGTGATTTAACTAGGATACATATCAGCCCTCCTCCTAGCCTTAGCCTTTAGGAGGAACTATGATGCTCTGATACCTCAATTCTATTTTTCGGGGATACGTAGGCAAAAGGTCGTAAGATCTTTGCGAGCACACCAAACAAAAAACAACAATTAGTTTCACATACCTATCAAAAACATCAGAAAATCATCAAAATACCAAAAATACAAATCTCACTTATCTTACCTCATCTCAACACACTCTCAATCCCAAATTCAAGACTCCATCAGATATCAAGAAAAACATATATTTTCTAAACTTATTGTGAATAAATCTAAAAGGGGACCCACACTTTTGATAGCATCTATAAACCAACAGTTTTGACTGTTTAACCTCAGTTTGCAAGTAGGGTTAATTGGATATTTATATTACCCTTCCTTAATCAGCTTCATAAGATGAAAAATGAATCGAACTATTAACCATTGATAGTGATTCAAAACCACATTGAATATCAAAGGAGTTTAGTGATACAGGTCACAAAAACCATGCAACAGAAGAATGGCGACCACAGTGGGAGTCGTTTCTTTTCTTACAGTTTTAGGTAGAAACCTTGAACAAGTCATTTTCAATATGGCCGCAACAAAAGAATGGCGACCACAGTGGAAAAGTACTATATTCTTCTTATTGTTTTCATTTTAATCCTTTTAGTTAGAAAACACTAGGTTTAGGAACGTGTGTGTGTGTATATATATATATATATATATATATATATATATATATATATATATATATATATATATATATATATATATATATTGCTTTTATACCTCTTTTATACTTCTTATGTTCATGTTTCCATAAAATATATGTTCAATTGATATCCTTTGGGGTGGTCTCTCAAAATGGGAATGCGATTAATCCGCATCTGGGTGAGCTCGAATGCACTCTAAGATAGGTAGGGCATAATTGAGATAGCTTGTAGGGAATCCAATCCCGACCAGGTAAAACCTCAAAAGTCTCTGAATCAGTCTAGGTATTTGGTGTGAAATCGATGTTTATAGTGTACTCCATGAAAACTCTGCGATTTCCAATCGGATACTCATACCGCTGAGGATTTAGTAAACATTCACCCCTTGACCTTGACTTACATGATCTACAAGTATAAAACTTTTTACCGTAGTATAAACATTGGAAATGGGTAGAACTATGGCCTCATGACAACGAACCTTTGAACCCATGTTTTTGTGTGTTGCATTCATGCATTCATCAAAAGAAAATCTTTTGTTTTTCAAAAAAAAATTCATCATAATTTTCTCCTTTAAAAAAAACTAAACAAACGTTTGTTTCACAGTATCAGTCTTTTCAAAATGGACTTTGGGCGACGGAAAATCCACAAGTTTACATTCAAGAATCCGAGATTGGAAGATCTGAAAAAGCTAGGAAAACTTGTCATAGATCTAGGAGAATTCAAGGCAAAGTTTGGAGAACTTTTGTCTCTACTCAATGTCAGCATGGTAGAAGGTATTCTTGCTACACTAGTTCAGTTGTACAAATCGGTGTACAACTGCTTCACATTTCCCGACTATCAGCTCTGCCCAACATTGGAAGAGTATTCTCAGTTGACCGTTCTCCAAATTGGAAGGAATGCCGAGATAATCGAAAATTGCTAGGAGTCTTGCTTTGGAAGAGTCAGAAGTTAAGGCTCATTGGACTACCAAAGGAGGAGTCGAGGGTCTGCCCTCCAAATTTCTAATTGAGAGAACAATATACTTCGCCAATATCGAAAATATTTTTGCATTTGAAGTCATCTTTGTATTGCTCTTCTATGGGATATTCATATTTCCCAATGTAGAAAACTTTGTCGACATCGATACAATAAAGATCTTTCTCCTCAAAAATCCAGTTCCTACCTTGCAGATGCTTATCACTCAGTTCACCTTAGAAATTTAGGCGGCGGATAAATGATCACTTGTTGTGTACCACTTCTCTATAAATGTTTCACTTCCCACTTACCAAGTCATCAACATTTTGGGAAACTAAAAGTGGAATTCAATGGCCTTAGAAGATCATTTCTATGTCAATTCAGACATCAGCCTGTCCACTCCAGTCTACGACAAAATCAAGATCATCACCAGTTGTGGTAATTTCCCCAATGTACCTCTCATCGGTACCAAGGGAAGGATCAATTATCACCCAAAGTTAGATCGACATCAGATGGGATACCTGATGAGAGATATACCTGTTAACACTCAGATGGAAGGTTTTTTTTCGAAGAAGGAGGAGAGTACATGACTATCAGAGAAGATATTGTGCATGCTTGGGAACATGTACACAAGATAGGAATAAAATCTCTGGGAAAACCAAACTGTATCTTTTGGATCCTTATCTCCAATGGGTTCAAGCCAGAGCAATCAAACTGAGGATGCCTTACCCTCAACAAGGAGTGTTTCCACTCAAAGAAACTATTATCTACTTCATGAATGACACAGAGAAGCTTCATATAGCTTTCAAGAAAATGCAGAGGGAGGGAGACTCCTGGAAAAACAAATATCATATTCTCATCCTAGAGAATGCCAAAATTCAGAGTCTCCTAAAAGGATGCACTCATTGAAGTACTCGAGTACCACGTCACAGAAAAAGAGGAGCAGTTGCCTGAACCTTCTACACCTGGAAAAGTACTGAAGATCTGGAGGAAGCCCCGCTCAAGAGGCAGAAGACAAATCATTAAGAAACTGAAGTCCCAACAAAGAGAGCTTCAGAGTTTTAAGTTTCTTTCCCACATTTGAATAATGTATTATGGATGTAATTTGTTTTAGTTCAATAGATATTTATGTATGATATTATGCAATAGTTTGTTCAATCAATTCTTACTTTAAATAAAGGAGAAAATTAACAAATATTTTTAATCATTTTCATTATCATTCATCATTTGCATCATTTGCATTTTCTTTCATCGATCTTATTCTTGCACTTTTTTTAGAAGTCAAACTGTCTCACTCGTACAATACTCGGGCCAGTCACCAGAAATGAATGGAAGACCTCAAGGACAAGAACAGAGAGCTGAAAGAGGAGCTCTCTAGTATGAATTCAACTATGGAAAGGCTTAGAGAAATGGTCGAAGCCCTGACTGTAGTTCAAAATATTCACCAAAGAACAGTGATCTCTAAAGTCGTGTCTGCACCGATTGAAGAGGTACCGTATAAAGATCTGATGTTCGCTATGCCAAAGGATCGTCATTGGGGCATGCCACCTGATTTCATCCTGGAAGGATATGATCCCCGAATAGATAAAGAATTGAGGAACACCCATGATTGTCTTAGTTTGATGGTTACAAACTTCGAACTCTTAAAGATGCACTAGCAAGAAATGTCATACTAGGAGGTTACAAACTCCCACTATTTGAAGCTACGACTACAATACAAACTATTCCAGCTCCACTTGTACACATTATCTCAAAAAGTTGAAGTTAGTATCCTACTTCAAGTTAAGAGGAGGAATCAACGAAATAATGGACGAATTCCAAAAACAGTTTGCAGCAATGCAGAAGGAATTATAGTCTCTTAGAAAATAAAGGTTGTTTGGAAGCAACGCAACAAATCTCTGCTTAATTCCAAATGTTCAAATATCGCACAAGTTCAAAGTGCCAGAATTTGAGAAATACAAGGATGATTCTTACCCTCAAAGTCATTTGACAATGTACACCTGGAAGATGTCCACTCAGACGGACAATCCAAACCTACTGATTCACTACTTTCAGGATAGCTTGACTGAGGCAGCGCTTTGTTGGTACATGAAGCTTAATCGTTCAAACATCAACAATTTCTGAGAGCTTATAAATGATTTCATTTAACAGTACAAATTCAATCTGGATATGGCTCCTGATTGGGACCAGCTCAGAGGAATGTCTCAACGAGACAAAGAGACTTTCAAGGAATACGTGCATAGATGACATGAAATTGCTGCTCAAATTTCGCCTCCTCTCTGAGAGAAAGATATGACTTAAAATTTTACTCAATACTCTAAGTTAATTTTACTATGAATGAATGGTCGCCAATGCACCCAGTGATTTCACCAAAATGGTAAACATGGGGGTACATCTGGAAGAGGCAGTTAGAGAAGGACGTTTAACAAAGAACCTTGAACCTTTGAACAACAACAAAAGATATGGAAGTTCATTTTCAAAGAAGAAGGATCAAGACATCAATAACATATCTCTGGGTAAACAGCGACAAATATCTAAATTTCATCAAGCGGCGACAATATCTCATATTATTGCATCATCAACAGCTCAAGCGTATCAACCTCAGATCGCTCGAAATAATATTAATCAACAACAGTATCAGAAAAGGCAACAACCTCTTCAACAGGCTCGTTCACAGTTCAACAACAACGGGTATCTAAGGATTTCAACATTTGACCCTATACCTACTACACATGCCAAATTATTTCCACTCTTGTTGGAAAATGGGCACATTTAGACCAGGACTCCGATTGTGATTCCTGCCAATCCCCCTCCATGGCACAAAGTTGATCAATCATGTCCTTATCATCGAGGAGGAAAAGTCATAATATAGAAAGTTATCTAGCTTTCAAGTATGACTTCTAACAACTCATCAGAAGTGGAGTTTTATCTTTCAAAGATATTAACCCGAATGTTCAAACAAATCCACTTCCACAACATGATAAAGCTTCAGTCAACCTTGTTGAAGATGAAAGACCAGGAAGTTTCTATCAAATTCAAGATGTTTGCTTATTAGGAGTAAATCTAGTTAAGAAACATTGTATTTACAGTTGATATGGTCATGTGCCACCCCACAATTATCATCGATGTGATTTTGTTCGAAGAACAATCAGGGCTGTATAATAGTGCAAACAACACTTCAACAACAAATGAATCTCGAATGGGTTCAGGACCACAAAATTCATGGAATCAACATGGTTTATGAGCTTGCGGGCTTCATTCAAAATTTTAATATTTGAGATATGAACATCAATCTGGTAGCATAGCATTCCAGACAAAGTCAGCATCATGACTTTCCACGGCATGACTACAAAGTTGCTTTGTCTGTTCAATAAATCATTAGGGATGCTCCTTTGTATAGGAATCCCTTCAACGACAAATGGATTTGGGATGGATTCGGGATTATCACGGGAGGAAGGATCCTCAAGTCAACATCGTCCAAATCTTCAATATTCGTCTAATAATACCAGCTTAGTAAAACTGCATGCCAGGCACGTCAAAGTTGGGATGATATCAAAGCACAATTATCAGAATTGCAGAGAATGATCCGAATGTCATAAGGGTTGTTCAACTGTACAAATTGATCTACAAATATTATTGGACCATTGGTGGCTTCCAATCTACATGGACGAAGAGACTGGTTAGGTCGGTCTTAATGAAAGGACTCCGGCTAGAAGTCAGGATATCAACGCCCGACTCCACAACTTGGATAAAGTCAACATGCATTTTATTCAAAACAGATACGATATTTTGCCACCTCATTATTATAAACAGTGTGAGGTCTGCTCAATAAATAAGCAAGGATGCATCCTTGTGCGCATGGATTTGCAGAATCAGATAAGGCAAAGAGTTACTCGCCCTCGAGAATCTCAGTCTATCAATATGCTCAAAGAAGTTTCAACAGGCGAAACAGTGGACTATGAAATCGACAAAAGAATGATTCCTTCGGTCAACGAAGTTGTAATACCCCGTATTTTATTTAAAGCTCTGGACAATATTAATTGGTAATAATATTATTCTGGAATACTCTAAGAAATTTTAATGGAACTAAATAGAGTAATTCATGGGATTTTATTTTATTAATTGATATTAGCTGACTCAGAGGTTTTATAAAATATCGGATTAAGAGACATTTTCAGATACTCTCTAATTTTTGACCTATTGGTAAAAATATAAGCTTTTATATTTTTATATATATAGAAAGATTATGAGAGAAAGAGAAAGTTGGTAAGAAAGAAGAAAAGAAGAAAAGGAGAAGAGAAGAAGAAGAGAGAAAAGCCCTACATCTCCAAATTCCTCATTCCCGATCATCCGTCCGTCGAATCAACTCAATCTTTCCGCCAATCTCCATCTCTCGAGGTGGGTTCTTAGTTAGAAACTTTTATCTTTGATTTTGGTTGAGTTTTAGAGATGTTTGTGGTTAGGGCTTAATTGGAAATCTAAGAAAAATCGGAAGTTTAACGGTTAAAACTCGATTAAAACCTACCTAAAATACTCTCATGATGATAATGAATATGTTTGATTATGTCTTGCTGCATTGGTTGATGTTTGGGAGGGATTGGGTGTGGAAAGAGTGTTTTACCATAAGGATGGAACTTCCTGAACTGGTGTAGCTCACTCAGCGAGCATGCCTCGCTCAGCAAAAGTTCCAGGGCGATTTTCGCTCAGCGAGAAGGAGCTCGCTCAGCGAGACCTATAGTTTCCAACTTTGGTTTTTGATTCGTAACTTATGATTCGGGTATCCGTTTTGAGCGTTCCACATATCATTTTGAAGCTAATGGCATAATCTATCTATTAAGATCAAGAAACATTATTTTCGAGCCGACTTTTACCCGACTTTTTCAAATGACCAAAACTTGATAAAATGGAATGTGTGAGTTAATGGAAATAGAGAAAGGTACGAATTGTGAGGTATCTAGGTTCCCCTTAAACTCGTTTGAATTATGATTTATGCTTTGTTTTTAGGATCCTCCGTAAGGTCTTGTATAAGTCTCTATGTGGTTACTATGTGTTTCACTAGAGCATCCGTAAGGACTTGAGGTATCTGTTGTGTATGCATGGGCGTTGATTTGAGATGTGTAGACTATAAGTCCTCCGTAAGGTCTTGAGTAAGCCTTGAGGTGGGTTGTCCTTAGTCCCATATGAAGCATCTGTAAGAACTTGAGGCAAGGGCTATGCTAGTTATGTGTCAATCTTGAGTAAGTCTTGAGGTGGGTTATCTTTAGTCCCACGGGAAGCATCCGTAAAGATTGAAGCATGTGTTATGTCAATTCCTCTGTAAGGTCTTGTATAAGTCTCAAAGTGGTTACTATGTGTTTCACTAGAGCATCCGTAAGGACTTGAGGTAGACATTTCCCTTTGTGTTTTGAAATCGTGTGTGGACCTTAGTTTCCCCTATGTCATTGGTCCTTGTGTAAATTGGTTTGTGAAGCATGCGATTTTCGTTGGAAATGACCCTTAGAGCCGAGAGAATTCTAAGATAGGGAATCCACTGAGATGTTTTATCTCACCCTATGTTGATGTTGTTATTTCAGGTACTTCAGGTTCCGCTAAGGGTAAGGATAAGGTGACTTGATTATCCTTACTAGTTGATGGCTTAGTCTTCCGCTGTGAACTTTTAAGATCTTCAGATCTAGTTCTTAGATCTTTGTGAAGTTGAACATCTTGTACTATTATATAGCCTTGTTTAGTACCTTATGTTGTAGCGGATATATTTATGCAATGTGTTGCTAAGAACTCATTTGTATTTCAGTACCAAATTTTAATATTATATATGAAAAATATGCTTTATGTATGTCTTTTGTATATGGGTATTACAGAAGTAGAACGCTTGGAAGCTCCCTTCGACAATGGAAAAATCCCCAAGCCAGCACCAATATAGGTTACTTTCGATAGTCAAAAGGTTGGCCTAACCCCCTTAGTCATCTACTTACTAGGCTCAATGCCTTATGCTTCGGAGGAAGCAAACCCATATAAATACGAATCAACAATCAGGGAAGGAGTGAAGGAGGTGCCCTTACCATCACTTGCCAGCATCGCTGATATCAGTCGAGTCACTAGAAGTGGATGAATATTCAACCAAGGAGTTGAAGAAACTACAAAGGTAAAGGAACCTCAAGGTGAGGTCATCAATCCACCAGTGGGTCAGTTAAGTAATCTAGAGTCTGCAATAAAGGATAAAGATGAAATCCTTAGGCTCATCCATAGAAGTAAGTATAACATTGTGGATTAATTACTACAAACTCCTTTGAGAATTTCGGTGTTATCTTTTCTTCTCAACTCAGAAGCTCGCCGAGAAGCATTACTAAAGGTTATGGAGCAAGCTTTCATAGAACCAGACGTAACCGTGAACCAATTCGACAGTATCGTCTCCAGCATCACTAATTTCAATAATTTGGGGTTTAATGACGACGATCTTCCTGAAGATGGTAGGAATCAAAATATGGCATTGAACATTACTATTAACTACGGTGATGATGCTCTAGCCAGAATACTCATAGACATATGTTCATCTCTGAACGTAATGCCAAGGTCCACTCTCACAAGACTGACTATTCAAGGTCCTCTGATGAGGAAAAGTAAGGTTGTGGTCAAAGCATTTGACGGATCTCGAAAAACGGTTATCAACAAAGTGGATCTTCCCATAACCATTGGACGTCACACCTTCCAATTTACCTTTCAAGTCATGGACATCTGTGCAGAATACAATTGTTTACTCGGTCGACCATGGATTCATGAAGTAGGGGTAGTGACCTCCATACTTCATTAAAAACTGAAGTTTGTGAAAAACAATAAATTGGTAACAATATTCGGGGAAAGAGCTCTGATTATTAACAACTTATCCTCATTCTCGTATTTGGAACCAGAAGACGTCATTAGAACTTAGTTCCAAGCTCTCTCTGTAAGCAACAAGGTGTAAACACCCAAAATTTGCCCTCACTCATTTCACACCATGGCTTGTGATTTTTTATGTTTGCATTAGTATAAGCATGTCATCTCATATTGCATTTTTGTTTCACTGTATAGTTCAAGTTCATCTGCATCTAGGGTTTGTGATCTGAGCAATCCAAGGATCCATCTGAGCCATTCCAAAGGTCTCCAATCACTCCAAGAGGGTTCATGTGTGTTCCATCATCATATTATATCCCTCAAAGATCAAGGAAGTCAAGAAATCACAAGAACTGGCAAAGCATGGAAGCAGAGCTAGGGTTTCACTACACAGATGACCTGAAATTAGGGTTTTGGTTTTAGAGGCCATAAATCCAAATTTTTTGGTCATTCTTGTTTCTAATAGCCTTAATATGTTATAAGGATCATATGTACCAAGTTTGATGAAGAAATTCATTGTGGAAGTCATTTGTTCACTGGGTAACTTCTTGAGCAAGTCAGAGCAAAATCAGGGCATCTGAGGCCCCCAACAATGGAACCAAGGTGGTATTTTCATCAAATTGAAGTTATATGATCTTTATTTGATCATTGAAGTGCTTGGAAGTTCACAAAATTGAAGAAATTTGAGCTAAACCAAAAGTTGCCAAAAATGGAAATGACTTGTAATGGAAACTTTCCATTTTGGGAATGTTTTTCAACCTCCTCTTTCTCAACCAAAAATGCTTCAAATGAAAAATTGTTGGTCATGAAAGTTGTAGATTGGATCATTCGCTTTTCAAAAAGTACAAGAACATGTTCTAATTCATTATCGAACTCAAGTTATGGCCTTGCAAAGTTGGCAAAAATCCTATAATTTTCACTTTCACACCAAAGAGGGATTTTTTGTAAAACCACTTGCCAAGTTATTTTGTGACCTCTAATCAACCTCTAAGCATCATACAAGCATAGTACAACTCATTGTGACCAGAATTTCCCAAAGAATCACTTGCTTTCATGCCTTGCATCACAAGATATTTCAAAAGGGGCAAATTTGCAATGTCTTGCAAAACTTATGAGATCTTTCCCTCCAAGCCATCCAGCTGCATAATTTCAATACCATGGCTCTCCTTGATCAATGTTGAACCAGGACATGCCATAAAACAGCTGCTGCATAAGCCCATACCTCAAGTACACATAATGTTGACTTTTTGCAACTTGGCCCATACCAATCAGCTGCAACCACCACCCACTCTCTGGCCAATAGGGACTTGTTATGTGGACCAAAAGCAAGCCATAACACACATCACACAAGCCTGAATCATCTCATACACCAAGTTTCACAAAATCACCCTCAACCTTCAAGCTTTCGATTCTCTCTGCTCAGCCACTCAAACCTCAAACAAACTTCACCATTCAACTCACCATCATCAATAGAACCTTTCCCAGCCATTAAACAAGCTTGAAATCCCCTGAAAGCAAAACACGATTTTGGACCAGCTGACTTGCAACCTCTCAATCCAGCCATTCAAAACTCTTTCAAAGCCTTGGAACATCATCAGAGGATCAAGTGAGGTGGATTTGCACAGGAGAAGAGGCCCAAAAGCTTCAGAGGTGAAAGCTCCAGCTCAGGTAGCCACCTTCAAACTTTTTTCCAGAACTTGTTTTTTATGTTATAGAAATGATCTATATGCTTCACTGATCACACTACACTTGTTGGTTTTGAAAATGGTTGCTGTAATACCTCAAAATTTGCCCTCATTCTTTTTGCTTTAATTGGCTTGTTGCTTCGCATTCATCCGCATCTTTCATTAGGTCATCAGCATTCATAATCCGGCATTTCATTGGCTCTTAAGTTCCTGATTAGGGTTTATTTCCCTAATTAGGTAATACTCGATAAAGTTCACCTGCAGAATATTTTCAAGGTGGTCATGTCGTTCAAGGAACTCCATCATTACTTGAGACACGATTCAGTGAAGATCGTGATGTGTGTAGAGCTGATTGGAGTTCATGGGAAAAGAACATTGGTTCACGGTGCAAGAGATCGAGTTATGGACTCGTATGGTGATTAGATCACTGTGTTTGGTTGTTGGTGATACAAGCTAATAAAGGCGAAGTTTTATTGATTGAAGTTTGAATTTGGGGGTCCGTTGAGGATACGAGTTTGATACGGATTGAATTCTTGAGCTGATTAAGTTGAGTCAGATGTATTGAGTGGGATTCGAAGATACGAGCTTGTTGAAAACCGCATCCGGTCAAAATGATTATGTCTTGCCAATCGATGTTAATAACCAAGATTCGTGTCCATGGATGTTCAGGTTTCATTCTTAGTCCATATATTGGTTCATGTTTCCAAACCCATTGATTATACTTCTATCATCCTTTTAATCTTACTTTGGGCCCAATTAAAATCTTTTTCTTGGCCTCATTTTGTTGTCCAATCTCAAATGGCAAATCTAAACACCATATCCATTCATTTCTTTGCTTTTTTCTCTAAACCAATAACCATAATCCTAGGCCCATTAACAAAATTCTGAATAGAATTATTCCAAGCCCATTTATTGTCTTTTCTTAACCCATTCTAAGTTTCTATCCGAATTCATTCTATAAAGTCCAACCAAGTTCTCTTTGTCTAATATCCATTTTTTTTAATGTGATTAACAAATTTTATATCCGATTCATTCTTCATACAACCATAACCATTTTTTTTGTTTGTTTTAATCCTTATCCGATACAAATTGTATTCCAAACTCATTGAACCATATTCAAGGCCTTCATCCAAGAAAATATCACACAAGTTTTATATTCACAAAGGACCCACACTATGGAAAATTAACAGAATAAACAGAAAAAGCAAAATAACTAAATTCAGTTACAAAAATGGGAAATATAGTTGGAGTTTTGTTAACTGAATTCAGTTAACAGTTAGAGAAAAAACAGAAAAGGAAAGATAACAAGAAATCTCTGAAAGAAAAAGAAAGGGGAACTCTCTCAACTCCAATCCCTCTCTGAATTCGATTATACTCTTCCATCACCTTCAACCAACTTATTTTTTTTCAATCTTCATCAAGCTTCATCAATCTCCAGCAATTCTTCAGGATTCTCCAACCTCTTCATCATCAATCGAACAACACCCTTTGTTGTGCTTCATCTTAAAAAAAACCAGTGCTCTTCTTCATTGTTATCACCATAATCCATCAAATGTTTGAGCCTTGCAAACAAGAATCACGCTCAGCTGTGCAAATTCATCGATAACCTCATCTTTTGCTTCAACCTGCAAGATTCAGAACACAACTGCAAGTATCAAATTGCAGAAACAGAATTAAGACAGAGAAAGGAACCGGACTCGCATCAATGGTAGTCCTGGCTCAGGTGACAAAACTGGAGTCGCGGAGAGATGAAGAAGAATATGTGTGAGATAGAGCAGAAGAGGAGATTCGAGTTTACCGCTTCTTGAAACCCTCGGAATCCTCAATCTGAACAGCAACTTTCAATTCATCGGTACCAAACCTCCAAGAACACACTTGCACTGACAAATTCAGGACTTGCGAATTCACCATCAACAACGAAGGCCACGGTTCAGATTCGTTTCATCTCAATCAAGAAGAACAATTGTACCGCAACTTGTCTTCGACGACGATCTTCATCATCACCATTGTAAAACTTGCAATTCGAATCAGCTTCGTCAATCTTGCCTTGTTCTTCATTGCTCATCAATCTTATCTTCGAATCGACCATAGCCTGCAACCAACACCAACTCGTCACAACAATCACACGCAGACAAAAGAAGAGAAGAACCAGGATCAATACCCACAACTTAAAACACAAAAACGAAAAGAGGATCGAATCACATAAGAAACATATCAGTGCAACAATTCAGAAACTTATCGCGAAAACGGAAACCACGAAAAAAGATCGAATCGAAATTTCTTACCATAGCTGTTCGTACACGTACACGATGTCGCCGCCTCCGATTTGCAGTCATGTTGATGTAGGCTATATCCTGAAGATTTCTTTGTCACGAATGTGTCGATCCTTGCTGCTATGGCGGGATTTTGCTTTCTTTGAGACGATGGCCAACAATCTCACAAGCAGAGCGATGTTGCGTGATGAAGGTAAGCACGAAGAGGTGAGGTACAGAGAGATCCACCACCGCCAATGGCAAAATCCGGCGCGGTATAGTTGTTCGATTGTTGTGAATGCCAACTTGTGCAAAGAGAGGGAAGAGAATCTCCGAACAAAGGCATCGCGGCGAGTTTTTCTGGCAACAGAATTTGAAGAAAGGATAGGAGACGGCGGCGAGGCTTCGTTGGTTGACGGTGGGGATTTTCGGGAGAGAGGCCAAGGTGATTAGGAAGACATAGGATAGCGGAAAGAAAGAGATGACGAGATGAGGCGACAAAAGTCAGGCGGTGAAAGGTTTTTTTTTCCGGTGCTATTCTCTTGTTCCGGTGAGAGACTTTGCGAGACGAAGAGGATGATAGAGAATGAGCGGCCATGGAAGGAGAAGCATCAAGTTATGTTTTAGGGTTTCATGTTTTGATTTGGGCTTAGTGTTTTCAGGCCATGGGTTCCGCTTTGCACCTTTGTTCTCTATTCACACCACCATAATTATGTTTCATACTCCCCTCCCTGCGACTCTCATGATGCGTGGGCTTTGGGCCATTTTTTTCACAACACCTGTATTTCATTTACACCCCATGCGTAATGAGTATTTGGAGTTTGGGCCTTGGGCCATTGTCTTATGTTCTGCACCAGGGAATCATTGATACACCACCTGATTTGGTGTTCCTGTTTAATTCTTGCAAGTTGGAAAAATAGTTTTTTTAATTATTTTTTATTTGTATTGCTAATTAGAATGTTCATTAAAATGGTTTAATGTAGTCTTTGTAATTTTTGTTAGGATTCTCATTAGAATTATAATTAAATTCTTGATTAGATTTTAATTGTTTGGTATTTTGTTAATCGAAAGATATTAGAATGTTGATTATTCATTAGGTTTTGTTAGAGTTCGAGTAGTTCTCAATTAGGTTTATATTAATATTGATTAGTTGTCCGATTAGATGTTAATCGTGGTTCATTATTGCTATTGAGAGTGGTTTATTTCTACTTATTTGTGAACTAACTTTGGATTAGAGTTCATAAGCTTGTTTTTGATCGATATTGCATCGATTTCGATTTTGGTGAAGCTTCACAAAGATAATATGGAAGATGAGCATTTATTTTGCTCATAGGAGACTACAAGATCTTTCTTGGGGATTTTTTCGGATTTTCTTTTATGAAGAATCGACACTTCGATCAAGTAAGTGATTTCGAGTTTTTTCGGCTTTTATGCATCATTTTAATCGTATGCGGCTTAGGACCATATAATTTAAGGTGCATCTGAGCCCTCCCACCTGAGGCATTGGTTATATTTGTGATTTTTTGATGATATGTATCGATTTCGGAACTTAGGGATTAGGTTAAGAACCATTAGGATTGCTTCCTTTCACTTCCCCTTAAAATCCACTTTTTTCACCCGTTTCGTCGCATTTATTAAAAATAGTTTTAGGTGTGATAAAATTCTGGAAAAATTCATGAGTGATCCTCATCCTCTTAATTAATTTGTCATATTTTTTATTTCCAGATTTGGGTGGTTTTAATAATTAATTTGGATTTTAGTTCACAAGCTGTCCCAAAAAGGAAGGTTTTGGCATAAGGGACCGAAATCGATTTTTCCCCATAGGTGTGAGACCTATTTTTTGTGAGTGATTAATCACTGTAATTTGTGACATTTTGATGCTCATTAGGCATTTTTTTTCATAATTTTTAGTACCTTTTTTAATCCACTTTGTGGAGTTGTTTTTGATGATCATGTTTTGGTTACCTTGCTAGTCAAGGAATTGTTTTGGCACTTTGGTGCATAATTTTATGAAATCCTTTTGGACAATGTGAGATCATGACCTTTTTATTCCAGGGATTTAATTTCATAATTTTTAAAGGCTTTTTGCTATTTTTCCATGTCACCTAGATCCTAGGTTGATTCATGTGTTTATGTGTCGCATAACCTAAGTGTTAAGAAGGCATTCATGCCATTTGATTGAGGAACTTTTTGGTAACATTTAGGAGTTGATTATAGGTCATTTGTATGTCTTTGATTCCAGTCATAGGTCACTTTTTGAACCATACTCATTTGGTTTGTTTTAGTGTTTCAAAATGCATACTTATGTGAACTAGTTTAACTTAAACGGATTGCTAATCTCTTCTCATGTTTAACTTGAATTATGTGGAAGTCATTAATGCATATCCATGCATTCTAAGTGAATCTCATACCTTGTATGCTACTGACCCATAATCATTTCATTCATATTCACATGCTATTCTTCCTTAGTTTGCATCATTTGCGATCTTATGCGATGTTTGTTCCATTTCATCTCATATCTTCTTCTCATTGCTCCACATGCCTAATCCATTGAATCCATGATTGTATATTCACTCATCCATCTTCATAAGCATTAACTACTGACTTTGATGTTCATTTCATGTATTAATTCATGCTTGTAAGCCATATGCATTCATACTTCATCCATAAACCCTAACTTGCATTCATGTGAACTTAGGTGAACTTTTTGTACATAGTTTGACATAGTTTGATCTTGTGAGGTATCCTAGCATCCTTAGGGACCTATTACATGTAGCTACTGACTTTAGAAGTCATGTAACCTTTAGGTACCTTTACCTTTAGACTTAGGTCTTATTTTGACCCTAGTTCCATTCTAGGATGTTTATGGTACTTAATCGCTTTCATGCTTCGATTTTACTTTCAATATGCATTGTCACGCTAACTTTTGTTTTGTAGGGGGGAAGATTGAGGTAAGCATTACTTCATTCCTATCTCTTATGCATCTTAATTGTGTTTGCCTTAGCACTTGGGATTTCCCTTTCTTTAGAGACAACTTAACTTCCTTAGGAAGTAAGTTAGTTTCTAACTCTCTTTTTTTTTCTTTTCTTTTTCTTTCTTAGGATTAGAATACCTCATTAACCATAGGACCTCTCTTGTACATAACAACTAACTTAGGGTTGTGTCTTAGTCCCTTTAGTTTGTCCTTTTTGCAACTTGAGTCTTTCTTTCTCCCTTCAAAAGAAAAGCAATAAAATACTTAATAAAAACCGACCAATCTTGTACGACACGAGACTTTGTTGCGGAGTGTTTATACGCGTCCTGTTTCGGGGCGAGGTGTAAATACTTCCCGCGATTGATAGGTCTTAGTACAAGACCGTTCACAAACAAATTCAAAACATTTCTTTTAAAAGACAAAAACAAACAATAAGCGACTATCCTGCGGGAACTTCTCTTCTCATCTCATTCACTCACAACGCGAACTCGCGACGACTTGTCTCGCATGCAAGACGGTAAACGCACTCGTACCAGACGAGCCTGCAACACCTGAGCATAGACATACGCAGTTCCAGCTGTAAAAAAAAACACAAACAAATAGTTCCCGCCTAGGTTAGGCGAACTACGTCGACTCTGATCCTCATTATCCCGATGAGGTACGTAGGCAGCGGGGTAGGGCCCGTTCGAGCACATTTTTATTTTCCCTACATTTTCCCCATTCTTTAGTTTAGTTTTCATTTTCTTATTCAGTTCTTTTCTCATTTCCATTTCCAATTTCCAGTCAGCGGTTTTATTCAGCAGCAGTTATTCTTTTACCCTTTGAAACAAAACAAGCAAGCGTGGATCCCGTCGGGTACGACGGACGATCTGGGGTGCTAATACCTTCCCAGGTCGTAACCAACTCCCGAACTCAGATCTTTGGTTCGCAAGGCCTCGTCCTTTTCCTTCTTCCTCAGGTTTGTGCAACATTACCTTTCCCATTCTTTCGGGATAAAAATGTCTGGCTGGCGACTCTACCTTTTCCGCGCCACTTTCGCGTTTGTACTAGGATGAAAATCCCGGGAGCGACAGTTGCGTATTAAGAATTTCATAGCTGTCTGAAAGTTTTGTCATTTTTATGTTTTTCTTCGAATCTTTAGAATGATGAATGAGAAATGAATTTTGAGGGTTGATTCGTGTTTGGGGTGAGCTGGGAATTTGATCTGGAGCTTTAGAGCTCCTGAAATGACCTAGGGAAGAAGTTGTTCTTGGGGTCTCGCCGGAGAAGACGACCGAAACCACTGTTCCAGCCGTCTGAAGGTGATTAAGATTAGGGTTAGGGTTAGTGTGAGTTTGAATGAGGAGCGTAGGATCAGTTTTCCCGCGTGTCTTGGAGGGTCAGGATGAGTTCACTTAACTATAATTGTGATTAATTAGTTTAAATTAATTAAGATTAAATTAAAAAAGCCAGTTTGAATCTGGACCTTTGATATGCGCGCCAGTCAACACCTTTTTCTCCAGTTTAAATCCCATCCATTGGATCCTCATACTTTCTATTTAAATTGATTTTTATTTCTTTTTTCTTGTATTTTCTTGCACATTTATTTTAAAATACCTAGAAAAATCACAAAAATATTATTTTCTGCAATTTAGTTCCAAATATTTTTCTCAACTCAAAAACATTTTTTATTTTATTTTTTTCATTTAAAAAGCCTTTTAAAAATATTTAAATGTTTATTTTAATTAATTAATGGAAATTAATTATTTAAAATGCCATTTAGGTTTCTAAAAATCATAAAAAAATTCCAATTGCATCTTAAGACATTTAGAAACATTGTCAAACCATTCATACAAATTTCTTTTTGGTTTTGAACATACTTTGACATTTTCTTTGAATTTAGGGTTCATAAAATTCCTTTTTTAGAACCCTAACTTTGAAAAATCCTTTCTGCCTAACCATGAATGTTTTGAATATGATTATTTTTGCATTGTTTTCCATATAATATGTAGTTTCTAGGATATTTTTGGTTTGTATTTATCTTTCATTTTCAAATTGATTTGCATTTTTCCTTTTAAGGTACCCTAAAACCCTAGCAAACTTAGAAAAATCATAACTTTCTTTAGGTTAAGAGTTAGACCTCCTCCTTTGGGGTGTGATATCATGTGGGGTTAGGGTTTGTTTGAGCTCATTTACAAATTTTTATCATGTGAATTGCTTCTGTTTTGATCATTTGCATCTCACCCTTTCATGTAATCCTAGTTTTGCATCTTTACTTGCATCTTACATTGCATTGCATGAACATATGGACTTGCCATGACATTCTAAACATTTGTATGCCATATTAGGCATCTTAAGACATTGCTTGAACATTGCTTGGTCATTTATTCATACATTTGCTTTGCTTTGCATCCATTTCATTTCATAAACATCCATGTGCTTTCATGTTTCCTACATGCTTCATTTGCATCCTTCATCTTTGTATGAACATTCATAATACATGGTATGTCTTTGCATCATGTCATAGCATCATTTGAATAATGTGATTGCTTATGGTTTTGTTTCTTTGTCATTCATATGCATTGTTTCATATCATTTCTTTCCTTATGCATATTGTGCTAACATTTTCAGGTGGTAAGTTAATTTGAGAAGTGAATTTGCCTTCACTTCTCATTTCTCTTCCTCTTATTCATATGCATCTTTGCTGCATTTTTATTTGTCTTTGAGTGGGCTTGCTCATTCATGTTCATCTCTCACTTTCTTTCTCTAAGTCACTTATCTTCTTCAGTGAAGTAAGTAACTTATTCTTCTGCTTCTTCCTTCTTTCTTCTGCTTCTTCCATTGGTGGCATCTTTGAAGATCTCTCTCAAGCCTCACAAACCATAGGAACATCCAAGCATGATAATAATTAGGGTTGTGATTAGTCCTCCTTAGTTTTTACCTTTGAGTCTTCTTTGTGTCTCTTTTCTCACCTCATCATTAGAGGCTAAACCTTTAAGGTTTTAGGACTTTGGTATTAGGGTTATGCCTGCATCCTTCTCTTAGGATGGAGTGTATAACTTTAATCCTAAGTGTTAAACCCTTAACTTGTTTAAACCTCTTAATCAATCCATCTAATAATCACTAAGACATTAACTTGTAACTTGGGCCTTACATTAGGGTTCTAATTCTTCCTTTATGGTTAAGAAGGACTAACCCTAGTGTTTAATGGACAAGTCCCCCTCAAGTTGTCTTACAAACCATAAAATCCACTTCTTAATCTCATCTCTTAATTAAAATCCACTTAATAAAGGTTTGTCATCTAATGACTTTAATCCCTAATCATGGATTAAGTTGAGGTATCTTCCTCAGCTTAAGTGTGCTCATCTATTATCCTTCTATTAGGATGGTGTAATGAGTTCACTAATCCTTGATTATGGCTTAAACTCATTACTTGACACTAAACAAAAACCAAAAACATCTAAATAATCACAAGTAGGTTAATGATCTTAATCCTACATCATCATGGTGATTAAGTTGAGATGTTTATCTCATACTTAAAGTATTCTCATTATCCCTAATCTAAGGGGGGATATAATGAGTTTACTAACCCTTGGTTTAGGCTTAAGCTCATTAACTTATGAAAAACACCAAAAACAAATAAAAGATTAAAAACACAAAAACAAACAATAATCGTCTCCTTCAGGATTCTTTTCTCATCATCTTCATTCACAAACGAGAACTCGCTTCTTTCGTCTAATGCAAGACAGTTAGCACTCGAGCCAGACGAGTCATACACTTGAGCATAGACAAGCAAGCAGTTCACAGTCAATTTATTTTCAGTCTCTTTGAGTCGAACTACGGTGTTCTGAATTCCTCATTGCACGAGAGGATACGTAGGCATAACTTAACTGTTATCGAACAAAAGTATGTGTCTTCCCCCCCCCCCTTTTTCCGCATTCTCTTTTAAGCCTCAGTTCCTGAGCAATTCACCCTCTTACACTGACACTTGTATATTCTTTCCCAGCTTTTGCACACAGATAGCACAGACACCTACCCCTTTTAAAAACGATCTTTTAAGCGTGGATCCCATCGAGTACGACGGACAATCTGGGTGCTAATACCTTCCCAGGTTGTAACCAACCCCCTTTCTCAGTTTCTCTGGTTCGCAACCATCTTATCCATCCTTTTTTAGGTTTATGCATCATTACCTTTCCTTCGGGATAAAAATGCCTAGCTGGCGACTATACTCATCTTCATTTCATTTTCTCCTTTCACCGACCGTTCACGTATGTACCCTATCTGACCAGGTGTCTTTTTGGGGGAGCGGCAGCTTGGCGACTCTGCTGGGGACCCTTATATTGCAACCAGGGCTTCAGGTTCTTTTTGTGGGTTCCTCCTAGCGCTTGTTTGATTTGTGTTTACGGGTGTGTTATGTGCTACTTGTGCTTATTTATTTGCTTTATTTATTGCTTTCTGTACAACTTTATTTATTTCTTTCATTTACAGTTTTTATGCATTTCATACTGTCATTATCATGTGTTGGATCTGTGTTTTCCTTGGTAGGTGGGGATCATTGAGTGATTAAGGTCCTATACCTGGGACCTGAGTGACACATAGGCTAGAGTGGCTTAATATTCTTTCCTATTCCATTTCGGTCTGGTACGGGAATATGAAACACGGTTCAGACATGGGTTTCTTCTTGAGAACTTTGTGCTACGGATTTCCTGTAGTACTAGGGCTATCTGGGAAGCCTGCTAAATCTGGATGACCTTTTATGACCTTCAGCATCTAAGGTGAATTAGAGGAAGATCTTTTATGGTTATTGTAAACACTGTACCTCCGGGTTATAAGTGTTTACACTTCTCATAACTGATCCAAGTCTGAGGATCCTTGTTCTAGAACAATACATGTGAGGGGGTTGAGGTGTTTACAGGTTTGCAGGAACCCTTGGCCTCATCATACCTTGTTACTAGATTTGTTAAGGTTGTATTATTTGGACAGTTCTTGTGATTACCCTGGACTTGTGACACTTTATTTGAGTCCTCCACCTGGTTACTAGATTTCTAAGCCTCCATCCAGACTTATGAACACACATGGACCCTACCAAGGCAGAAAAACAGATCCAACACTTGATCACAAACCCTTTGCATATCATTTTGCATACATCATTTTTGCATCATTTAACATTTGCCTATTTATTTTACAGGGTATCCACCTTCTTATCTTTGGTTTGGTTTTGATCTGTTCTGCTACTCAGACTTCTTCAGTCATCTTCTCCAGCATCTTCATCAGTGTTTTCTCTCCAGTTTATCTTCATCAGAGACCTTGCTTCAACATCTTCCTCAGTGACCTTCATCAGCAGTCACCCTCAGTTCTCTTCACCAGCACCCATCATCAGCATGGACACTTCTAGGAAGAGCAACATCACATACCACTTCTTTGAGCCCACCCTGAAAGGCATCAGGCAGATCAAGTCTCTCATTACCCCTGATCATGTACCACTATTCAGAGAACATTATGGAGGCATATTGGACATGATCATGGATCTGGATGCATCCCATAGGAACATGATTCATACTTGCTTGTAGTTTTATGATCCTCCTCTCAGATGCTTCACATTCCCTGATTTCCAGTTGGGACCTCTGCTAGAAGAATTTTCCATGTTGTTAGGAGTTCCTATCAGGAGAGGGATTCCTTTCAACCCTGAGATGGTTTCTCCCAAAAATGAAGACATAGCCAGGGCATTGCATTTGGAGCCTGCCCTCATTGATCAGAGCATGACCACCAAGGCTGGGGTTCCAGGCCTTCACCTAGATTTCTTGATCTCCCAGGCCACCTTGCATGCTGCAGCAGAAAAGTGGGATGATGTTTGTGCTCTCTTGGCACTCAGTATATATGGAATTATCTTGTTTGCAGACGAGCCAAAGTTTGTAAGCAAGAATTCCATTCACCTGTTCTTACTGAGGAACCCAATTCCTACCTTGCTTGGAGACTTCTATTATTCAGTACACCAGAGGAATGAGAAACAAAGAGGAAGACTGGTCAGATGTTGTGCTCCCCTCTATTACTCCTGGCTGCTAAGACACTTGCCAAAATCAGATACTTTCCTAAACCCTCGTCAGCCAAAGAACTGGGCTAAGAGCACCAAGGGCAAGGGCAATGACATCAGATGGTGCACTCAGAGCACCAAGGGCAAGGACATCATTACTAGTTATGGGTAATATCCTAATGTGCCTTTGATTGGAGTAAAAGGTTGCATCAATTACAACCCTTTACTGCTTAAGAGACAATTAGGGTATGCTTTGGTTCATCCTCCCAGAGGGCAAGATTTGACTGAGACCCTCTACTGTAAAATCCAGCACAACTCTGTTGTTGTCAGACAGGCAGCCTGGGCCTGGGACAACATTCAGACTAAGGGGACAGCTATCCTTGGCAAGTGTGTTGCACCCCAAAATTTGCCCTCACAATACAAGACTTTGTGTGCTAAGAGGGTTCACAAAGTTCACAAGACCTTTCATGAGGTTCATGAACTTTACAAGACACTTTATGAGGTTCACAAGGTTCACAAGACCTTTCATGAGGTTCATGAAGATTACAAGACATCTTACAAGGTTCACAAGACACTTTATGAGGTTCACAAGGTTCACAAGACATCTTATAAGGGTCACAAGGGTCACAAAGTTCATCATGGGTCAGAAGATTTGACAAATCCTTCAGGCAAGGCATTCTCCTAAGCAGTGCATCCAAAACTAGGGTTTTGACTTTAATCAGGCTAAATGGACTTCCAAGACTTCAAGTGAGCTTCATAACATCTTATAAGTGTTTAAGAATCCCCATGACAAATTTCATAACTTTTCCCAAAGGTTTGCTCAGTCAAATGATCAAATAAGTCAAAATCAATCAAAGTAGTTAAAAAGTCAAACTGAGGTCAACTGTGGTCAAACCAAAGTCAAACTTCATGATTTTTTGCCAAAATCAAGTATATGAAGTAAAATTCATCATTTGATCAAGGTTTGATCATGATTCATCAAGGATATTTCAGATCATCAAGAATCAGAGGTTTCTAAATTAGGGTTTCTTCAGGAAAAGTCAACTGAACTTTGACCAGCCATAACTTTCACATGCTTCATCACATTTTTCCCATCCAAAGCTAATTTTGAAGTAAATTGAATTCTCTACAACTTTGTGTCTCACAAGCCAAGCCCAAAAATGCTTCATTTGGAAGGTATGAGCTAAGACATTATAGGTCCTTTTAAAAATCAACAAAAAGTCAACAACTTCAAAAGGGCATAACTTGAGAATGGTAAATGATATGGACATGAAACCAATGGTGTTGGTTAGAGGACTCTTAAAGCTTTCCAAAATGTCCAAGAACACCCTCATAGCATTAAAATTGAAGGATTTGTGCCCTTGTAAAGTTGGGAAATATTTGGGGAATTTATGAAGCAAATAAGGCCTTAAAACCAATTTTTGCTAAATGAGCCCACCAAATTGCCATCCAATCTTTATAAAAACATCAAGCACGACCCAACCCATTCATTTTATGATTTTTTATATTTTATTTAATATTTATTTGAATTTTATTCATTAAAATACAAATTAAATTAAAATAAAATATGAAAATCATATATTTGGAAGAGATTGTGATTCTAGAAGGTCATAAACACCATTCAAGACCAATTATTCATATCCAAATTCGTGCTAGACCAAGATAGTAAGGATATATTGGATTTTTTGATATTTTTGGATGAGAGATTTCTTCATAATCAAGTAATCAATTTTCATGATACAAAGCCCATTCTTTTTGACCTAATTCAATCCTTATATATACACAAACATAACACAATGCATAGGGACGAAATTTACAGCCTCCAAGCATAAGATCAAACTCCAAACTTTTCAAGAAAAAGCTTCAATTCGGATTGCAACCTAGAGGCGTTTTCAAAGCTTTCTGAAGGTGGCATTAGCTTGCTTGAGCATCACTGAACACAATTCAATCATCATAAGCATCTAAAACATCCTATAATCGTCCAACCGAATCGTGCTTTGTTCTTGAATGTGAATTTTTCGATTTCATATATTTGTTTGTTTTAAATGATATTTGATGATTGCTTGATGTTTGTGATAGTGCTAGGAACGTTTCTGGACTCTCAATTTGAAGAATCGTGACCTTAATCTCCAAACGCCATTATTAGGGTTCTTGTTCCATGAATGGTGTTTTCTAATTTAACAAATATAAATATATTCTAAATGTATAAATGAACTGGTCTTGTTGTGGGGAGTACAATGGTACCCTCAATTTAGTGAAATTTTGCAGGTTTGATGTTCTTGACATAAGGCTAGGAAATCCTACGAAACCAGGTTCGCAGGAAAAATCGCAGGAAACATTGAAAGAAAATTCGCAGGAAAATCCAAGGAAGAAGATGAAGTCAGCGCGCCAAGTTTTATTTTTAAAAATTCACTATAATATTTTATGTTATGTTGTTGGTATTTGTAATACCTCAAAATTTGCCCTCATATTTATTCTCTCTACTGGCGTATCATTTCGCATTCATCTGCATTTAATATCATATTAGTGCATTTCATGGATTTATGAGGCATGTGATTCAGGCCCCTTGAATCTGGGGTTTCGCTCCTTATCTGTATATGTCAGAGATTGAAATGGTGGAGAATATTCACTGGGTATTGGTTCTACTTCGAATGCGGGTGTTCAGTTGTGTCTCAATTAAGATGGGAGTGTGACTTAATTTTGGTCAAATTATTGAAATATCACTGCAGCTGCAAGATCATTCTGGACCACTGGACTATTTCTTAGACAATACATATTCACAGTTCACATTGTCGTGTGCTGGGGTTCACCTGTCTATCGAACAGTGTTTAGTGTGAACTTTGGTTCGTGTCTTCACCTGTATTCGAATGATCACGGCATATTTCAGACGATGTAAAAGGGATGTGACTTAGATGGAGAATTATTCGACGGTTCAAAAGTGGTCGTGTTCATGGGCTTGTGGAAAGAATTCAAAATAGACCTTGAGCTAAAATCGAGATTTCATATCCATCCATTGCTTTGTTCTCATTTTCATAAACCACTCCCGATTAGTTCGTTTCATTTTTTATTTCCACTTTCAATTTCTTTTACTCGTCTTTCCACTTATTTTTATCCATATCCGATCACCCGTATAATCCTTATTCAATAAATTCCATTTCATTTCAATGTTCATAATTGTCACATTCAACACAAATCCATTCAATTTGTTTTCTTTCATCTATTTTCTCACTTTTTTTATAACAATAGACTTATTGAAAAATCTCAAGTGAATATTGTTATAGGTCTATTTGATGTTATCTTTCTTAATCCGTGATTAATGGGAACCATGTTCGTTTCAAGCCCATGTCCATTTCAAGGAGCGAGGCTCAATTCTATTTTGTCCGGTCGTTCGAGTCTATAATTCGTTTCGTCCTAATTGATTCTTAGCTCGGTCGCTCATACTCATGTTCAAACCATTCCAAGTTCATGTAGATTTTCCAAACTACATCCATTATCTTTATCCCAATTTCCAACTCATTGCAATCCATGATAAAAATAGACAAATTAATGATCCTCATGTTAGTTAGATTTATCTTACTTACATCAGGTAATATTCTTTTTGACATATCAAGCCCATTGAGCCCATTCCATTTTAAACTCTTTCTTTCATCAAATTCCACCTGTTTTGCTCTAACCAAAATTGTCATTTGTGTTGTTATTTTTCATTCCTAATATTCATATAATTTAAAAGGATAGGATCCAAGCAAATTCCAACCCCAAACATAAAGTCTCAAAAGCCTACTGCCAAAAAAAAAAGAGCAGAAACAGTAACATAAGTTAACAAAAAATCAGTTCTCAATCTTTCATATTAATTGAAGGAAATTACAAAAGGGAATCGGAAACGATATAGTGGAATGTACGCCGCAACTCAAAAGGCAGCAACCTCATCATCATTAGTTTGTCATTGCGTATCCGTCACACGTCCAAACACGGCATCTACAAGCTTTTTCAACGCATGGTGGGACGTCATGCTCCATCTCAATGCCTTTTATGAAGTTGATTAGGATGAAGGCAGTGTTGATAAAAATCCATGTTAGCCTATTCTGGTTATCCTGTTCCAAATGCTACCTCAGGGACCTGCAAGAGACAATTCACAAAATAAATTCGCCACTATGGACACAGCAGTTACCGTTGAGTTTTGACATTCAACTCTTTCAACCTCTAACCATTTTCACAAACAATTCTGGAGAAAATCACTTACCAATTTCGTATCCCACATCAGAAGCAAACGCATTCAGTGCTCGGGCCCGCAGGAAAAAGTCAGTGCGAGCGATATGAAGGCTGAAGTTTGCCCTTTTCGCTTTGGATTCGTTGTACTTTAAAGGCCAAGTTTGTCTCCAATTCCTGTGAAAAAAGGAAAAACCAAGGAAAGCATCAATGGTATTAGCGGAAAGCCGCTGGAAATCGTTAAAAGAAAAAGAAAACAAAACTTGAAACTCAGCAACAACCAACTACTTTAATACTAAAGCAAGTAGGCAACATGTACACCGCGTCCCTCTATGCAGCATTTGCATCCCTTATTCACAACAAAAATAGCTCATTGGAAGGTAGGAGGGTGATATAGTTTTCATATGGAATTGGCTTAACTTCCACAATGTTTTCCTTGCAATTGCGCGAAGCTAAGCATCCATTTAGATTGTCAAATATTGCCTGAGTGATGGATGTTGTTGAAAAGTTGGAGTCCAGACGTGAATTCCCTCCAGAGAAGTTTGTTAAAACACTGAAACCTTGTAGTGTTGCAGAAAGGAATTCATTTCCTGCTATGATGGATTTGTACAGTAGCTATGCATTGCTGACCCGTACGGTGGCCAAAGATGCATCTCCGATTACCCCTGTGCGACAACAGAATGCTTGCATAGTGATTCTCATCAACCAAATTTCACTATAAAAAGAAAGTGGGAATAAAACAGTTAGAGGAATAAAATAGTTAGAGACTCCAATTGACAAGAGGCTGTTAATATGGCAAACAGAATTGGCAGAAGAGATAAAAGGGCATAGCAGAATCAATAACCAACTGAATTCAAACAAAATCTAACAGAATTTTAACTGAAAGATAACAACTCCTAACCATCTTTTCTTCTAGAAGCTTCAGCCATCTCTATAAATCAGAGGTTCCATCACAGTCTTCAAGTTGGCTACCATTTTTCTCAACCTGAACCCTACACATAACTCCTCCATCCTGAACTTTTTCTTCCCAAAACTCCCCTTCATCATTCTGCATAATCCCCATTTTCGGATCTTCATCACCATTCTCTAACTTCGTCAATCCTGTATCGTTCTGCATCAATCCACAACACTTTTCCGCATCCGCCGAATCATCAACATCTTCAACCTCACTACGATCATAATCCATCCCTACAGCCAAGATATCGCACAAGCCGATGTTATTTCCATAATCATCAATGAGGGCCTGCATCAATTACTGCCAAGAAGGTTCAGTGGTTTCAATTCAATAATAAACCGGCTCGTAAACGCAATTTTGGAAAGAATCCTAGATCACTGAACAGAAGAAGAAGCAACGGCAAATCAGGACAGAGAAGCATTTGGAACATACCTGGTAGAATTTCGTCTCGCTCGTCACAGAAGAATTGTTTCCACGCGCATCACCGCGACTCCGATTCAAGGTACGAACCTAAACCACTAGAATGTATGAAGTTAGCTGTGAATGGATGCTCGGATTCTTGAGTGGATCTTTGGGGTTCCTGCGGATTTCTTTTTGATTTAAGTTAGAGCGTAGGAAGCATTAGAGGGATTAGTGGACTAGATCGATAGGTTTCTTTGTCGTTCTCGCGGTCTGGTTTCCGGTGAGTTTTTTAGTTCGATTAGGTTGATCTTCAAGTTTGGGGAAGAAAGATTGGGGGTGTTTAAGTCGCGTTTGGTGGGCTTCTGCGGTAGGAACCAGCGGCGGCGGGTTTGGTTGGAGGCTCCAGCAGCGGCGGGTCTAGGGTATCGAAGATGAAGAAGGTGAACGGCGAGAGGAGAAGACGGTCGTGGATAGAGGTTTAAGGAAGTGTAGTTGGGGACGGAGGTGATGGCCGATGGTGAGGTGATGAACCCGGCTGCGGCGGCGGTGGGATTTTTAGGGTTAGAAAGGGGGAGGCGAGTTTGAGAAGGAGAGAGGAAGTTCATGCTGTTGTTTGTGAATACATTGTTTAATTAGTTCAATTATTAGTTGATGTCATGTTTAGGAAAAGCTATTAGAATAGATTAATCAATTAGTATAATGTTTAGGATAACATAATGTTCAGAAAATATATTTGTTTAGGATAACAATCAATTAAGGTATACTGTTTAGGATAATAATTAATAAGTATAATTGTTTTAGAATTTATTCAGGATTAATATAATAGAGTTTAATAGTATAATAATGTTTAGAATAAGCTGTTAGGAAATATTATAGAATTGTTTTAGAATTTGTTTAGAAATAGATTAATTAGTTAATAGATTGTTTAGAGACTATAAAATATTTAGTTAGTAGTTGTTTAGGAAATAAAATAGGTTAATTGGTTAATAATTGTTTAGAATAGATTAGGATAATATTTGTTTAGAAATTTAATATAATGTTTGATTAGTTAACATTTTTTAGAAATATCATGCTTAGAAAAATAATAGTCTAGAAAATATAATATAGTTTTAGGATTAGTATTTGTTTAGATTATATTTTAGAAAATATAATTGTTTAGTATGATTGTTAGAGTAATTATTTAGAATAGATTAGAACTTTTTTTTAGGAAATATAAAGTAATTAAGATTGTTAGAAAATATTATTCAAGATTAGTTAATTCTTTTTATTTTTAATTAAGATTTTAGGAAATAATATTAAGACTATGTTTTTTTTTTTGTTTTTCTTTAATTTAAGATTTTTAGAAAATTTTATATTTAAGATGAGTTTTTTCCTCAAGTTAAGATTTTAGGGGAATATTGTCTTAAGATTTAGTCCATTTCTCTTTTTTTAAGTTAATTAAAAAAATATGAATGTGTTAAAAAATATGTTTAAAGAATATATTTAATAAAAAATATTGCTATCTACACATCCATTTATGAGCCCAACAGCAAAAAACAACCTGAAAAGATCATTTCTGCACCTCCCTGGGTTCTGTGCGTATGGGCTTAGCCTTTTTTCTATTTCCACCCCTTTTGTGAGCCCAGTTCGCAAAAACCAATAAGATAATCACTAAAAGCACCCCCTGCATTATTACTTTAAGATTTTATTTTAAGTTAATCATAATTTAGAAATAATTCTAAAAAAATAGGTAAAGGCTTAAGAAAATTCCCTAAAAATTCCTGTAGTTAAATAAGTCATTTTGGGAATTTGTGATATTTTTATTTTCTGGAATTTGTTTATTTCTAAATTAATTCTGAATTTTTCATTTAATTAGCTTTATTGAATTTCTTTTTAATTGTGCTGGATTTTGTTTATTTTATTTAAGTAGTTTCCAGCAACTTTTTTGAGCCATTCTTTTTTCTGTAATTAGAATACCCCTAATAGTTCTTAGGATATTTTTTATGGATTTTTTAGATGCTTTTATCTTAGATTTTAGTGATATAATCCTTAGGAATTAGTAGTTAATCCTTAGCTTGAAATAATTAGTTGTTAGGCATAGAAAAATAAGATTTTTTAGGATCCCTCTTAATATAATATTTTATATAGTATTAGGACCTTGCAATTTAATTTTCATAATTTTTCTAGGAGTTTTAGTATTTTTTAGAATATTAGTTTTAAGCCTAGTTAGGCATAGTTCCCATTAGTTTAGGCCATTAGAAAAAAATAATGTTCAATAAAAAAATAAAATAGGTTAGGTTAAATTTTAGTCTTATCATTTAATTTAGACTTAGGCTAGTTAGAGCTTGTTTGTTTAGAATGAATATTAAGATTGACTTAGATTTAGTACTTAGGTGAATTTTCATTTTCATTAGAATATAGAATAAATAAATAGACTATTTTTTTTTAGTCATGTCATCTAGTGCATTTGTAGAATTTTATTCCTTGTGTTTAATTTCATTTTTTTTTATTTTAAGTCTTACAACTCTAATAGGATTTCCCCATTGATCTTAGAATCAACTTAACTTCATTAAGAAGTAAGTTGAATTCTAGTAGTTTTAAGTTTCCATTAGGAATAGAAAACCTCACTAACCATTAGGACTACCTTGTAAATAAATAAACAAAATAGGATTGAGTCTTAGTCCCTTAGATTTTTCCTTTTCCAACTTGAGTCTTTCTTTCTCCCTTCAAAAGAAAAGCAATAAAACACTTAATAAAAACTGAACAATCTTGTACGACACGAGACTTTGTTGCAGAGTGTTTATACGCGTCCTGTTTCGGGGCGAGGTGTAAATACTTCCCGCGATGGATAGGTCTTAGTACAAGACAGTTCACAAACAAATTCAAAATACTTCTCATAAAAGACAAAAACAAATAACAAGCGACTATCCTGCGGGAACTTCTTTTCTCATCTCATTCACTCACAACGCGAACTCGCGACGACTTGTCTCGCATGCAAGACGGTAAACGCACTCGTACCAGACGAGCCTGCAACACCTGAGCATAGACATACGCAGTTCCAGCTGTAAAAAAAACACAAACAAATAGTTCCCGCCTTGGTTAGGCGAACTACGTCGACTCTGATCCTCATTATCCCGATGAGGTACGTAGGCAGCGGGGTAGGGCCCGTTCGAGCACATTCTTTATTTTCCCTACATTTCCCCTTTTTTCCATTCTCTTTTTCCAGTTCCTTTCTCATTCCTCATTTCCATTCCAGTTAGCGGTTTTTATTCAGCAGCAGTTATTCTTCTCACCCTTTGAAACAAGCAAGCAAGCGTGGATCCCGTCGGGTACGACGGACGGATTGGGGTGCTAATACCTTCTCAATTCGTAACCGACTCCCGAACTCAGATCTTTGGTTCGCAGGACCTTGTCCTTTCCTTCTTCCTCAGGTTTGTGCAACATTACCTTTCCCATTCATTCGGGATAAAAATGTCTGGCTGGCGACTCTATCCTTTCCGCGCCACTTTCGCGTTTGTACTAGGATGAAAATCCCGGGAGCGACAGCTGGCGACTCTGCTGGGGATCGAACCCAGAATCTCTGGTTTCCCTTGTAGAGTCAATCCTAGCGCATGTTTGGTTTTGTTTCTTTGGGTGTATATATGTTGTTGCTGAGTGCTTTAGTTTAGCTTTACTGTTTTATTTACAGCTTTACTTTATCGCATTTATTTATCGCTTTCAGTATTTTATTTTCCATGCATCATATTATACTGGACTGTCTGGCTGTGCTGGTTTTCATTTTTTCTGTGGGTGGGAGTTACTGTGAGATAAGCCAAATACCCGGCTTGAGTGCACCATAGGATTAGCGTGGACAGACATTGTACTCTTATGGTATCTCACCATGATGGGTGGCGATGTGTTCCACACCCAGATTGCGACCGTCTTGGAACTATTCTGTGTGGGGATTACCTCACTTCAGAGTACGACCTTGATAGTTATGTGCATATGGTGACCGATCTTCGAGGACCTTAATGGAAACACCCCTCTCCAGTGATGACAGTGGCAGACCACATTTGTTGGCAAACCCACTCGCATCCGAGGGTCCATTGGGAACTCGCATAGGATGGCCTGGTTCTCTCATAGGAATTCAGTTAAAGCAAACTGTTCGTATGACGATAGTATTGTACCCTTCGGGATGAATGTACTATTGTTTCTCGATTCATTGCTTGAAGCTGGAGACTTGTGATGGATGCTTGTTTTTTCCGGACTCAACTGAGACCTCCCTGCATAGTATATAATACCAAACCGATTCCCTGATTTGGTCATGAGCCATTTCTCGGAGATGGTGAACGTATTATTGCTATTCGGCTTTGAGAGTCCGTGATGTTGACCCGAGTAGCACACCCGTGAGATTGGGAGGGGTTTACAGGTTTGCAGGAACCCTGGTACCTTCAGCATACCCACTTTGCCTTTGGTTCAGTTTTGTGATCTGGATTTCTGTTCTTAAGTTATGGACCCCGGATCAGAGGGATGATTATTGTGATATCTGGATTTTGAGACCGTGCACCGACACCTGATTATATGATTGGCACATCACAGACACTTCACTGATCACATGCCTTGCCTTGCATAAACATCATATCATCATTAATCATTTGTGTTTCTTTTATTCTCAGGGTTTGCATTATTCCCGGTTCCTGGTCATATCTTTGCTTCAGAATGGAAGACGTCAGAAAGAAGAATATTTTCTACAAGTTTTTTGATACCAAAGTGGATTTGCTCAAGCAGATGGTGTCTCTCATTACCCCGGGTCACTTGGATTTCTTCAAACAGCAGTATGGTGATATTTTGGATATGGTTTTCAGCTTGGATAGTTCGCAGAAGAGTGCCATTCATACTTTGCTACAGTACTATGATCCTAGACTCCGATGTTTCACATTTCCGGATTTCCATCTAGGTCCGTTGCTAGAAGAGTATGTTGAGATTCTAAGGCTACCGATTCAAGATCAGATTCCGTTCAATTCAGAGATGACAAGACCAACTCACACTGACATTGCTAAGGCTCTTTATTTGAGCCCATCAGAAGTATCTGCTAATCTGGTTTCCACCAAGGCCGGGGTGCTTGGTTTTCCCTTAGAGTTTCTGGTCAGAAAAGCTGAAGAGTGTGCCGTGGAAAAGCAGTGGGATGCAGTTTGCGCCATCTTGGCATTGTCTGTATATGGGATAGTTTTGTTTGCTGATATGGACAAGTTTGTGGACATAAATGCTATTCATTTGTTTGTGTTGAAGAATCCGATACCTACTCTCCTAGGTGACTTGTATTATTCAGTGTATTATAGGAATGAGAAGAGACGAGGTGGTTTGGTTAGATGTTGTGCTCAGTTGTTCTACACTTGGTTTATGAGGCACATCCCTATTGCTGGAGTGTTCACGGATCCCAAAGTAATTTGGTCGCAGAAGCTCAACACATTGACTGCCAAAGACATCAGATGGTTCACTTTAAGGTTGAAAGGAAAAGAGCTTATCTCCAGCTGTGGAAAGTATCCTAATGTTCCTCTCTTAGGAGTAGCTGGTTGCATTAACTACAACCCCATACTCTTGAGAAGACAAGTAGGGTACGCTTTAAAGAATGTTCCTAAAGATTCAGAGTTGGGTCAGACTTTTTATTTTCCTACGAAGTATAATCTCCCATTGGTGCGTGAGGCTGCAGGTGCTTGGAAAACGGTTATTAAAAAGGGTATAGATCGTTTGGGCAGGAGCAACAACCAAATGTTTCCCGAGTTCGAAGCATGGGTAAGAGAAAAGGCCCAAGTGACTCTAATTCCTTTTTCTGCACCATTACCACCACCTACTACGGTGCCTTTGGAGGAATATCAGAAGTTAGAAGCTTTGGTTAAGCAACTGAGGTTTGAAAATCAAGAGGCTCTTAATTCTTGTCAAGCGCTGATGATCCAGAACCGTCAATTGAAAGATAGAGCTGTGCAAGCCGAGGAAATAGTCCGTCTCAAGCAGAAGGACTTTGAGGATAGAGAACTTTACTTCCGAAAGAAAGGTTTAGCTGAGACTCATAAGACGGCCCAGCGCCGAAGAGAGAAGAAAGATCTTAGTGAAGCCAATGAAGCTGTTACATTATGGCAGGAGAAATGGGACGAAAATCTGAAGAAACAAAAGGAGTTAGACGCCAAGCACAAACAGGAAGTTAAAAGCCTTCAGGATTCTTTAGATGGGCAGAAGGAACTTCTCAGGAAAGCTTATTATCAAGAGGAAGATCGTATCCGGCGCGTAACAGAAAGTCAGCAGGCACTGAAGGAAGCTCAAAAGGAGATTGAAGATTTGAAGTTGAAAGCTGATGTGAAAAGGCCGAAGGCCGAGTCAAGTCAAAGCAAGGGGAATGAAGCAGCATTTCTACAGCAGATCGAGGAGTTGCACGCTTCTTCTGATACGAGGGACCTCCTCATTCAGAAGCTCATCCAGGAGCCCGGTCATCCAGATGTGGTTCAGCTGTTCCAGAGCGTCAAATGCCTTAGCTGGAGATTGAAAGATATAGAATTCCCTAGGGTTTAATTTCATGTTGTTGTACTTGGATTACCCACAGGCTTGTTGTGGGATTCCTTATATGTGATGTACTTTTGTTGTTATTTTGATTGGTACCCTTCAGGAACGTTGTATTTCCAAACTCCAGTTTATATGATTGATTTGTTCCGGATTTCTTGTTTGTTATTTGCACCGACACGGGGTAATGAGCACCAAGTCTTCACAGCAGTCATTATACTTGAATATTACTTGGGTCTTCTTCCCAATTCTTATCTTCTTAATGCCAGGACCGGACACAGGAAAATATTCGGGAATAAAAGGAACACATTGCGTTGCATACACATCATTTGCATTTTGTCTTTGTCTTTGCAGGTTTTCCTTCGAGATGTCTAATTTATCTGTGTTCATCAGGCAAAGATTGCGAGGGCCGCCAAGACTCGATACCTTCGACAAGATATACCTCATCGGTACGCGACCCGCAGTAATCAAAGAACAGCAATGGATGCCATGCAGACAGAACTCAATGAAGTCCGTACCAAGATGGCAGAATTTATGACTCTGATGCAGGGGATGGCCCAGGGGCAGCAGGAACTGAGAAATGCAATTCAAGGGTTAACTCCTCCTAACACTAATGCTCAGGCAACTACTTCCGGCGGACTAGGGGGTCCTCCCAACACTAACAACGGTACAGGTGGACCTCATGTTCCGGATCCAGCTATGGCTACGTATGTTCCTGTGCAGGACAGGCAGGAAGACCAATTCCAGTATTTCAACAACGATATGGGTTTCGGCGGTGACGGAAATCTCAACGACTTCTTGGTGCTTGCAGAGAAGGTCAAGGCCTTAGAGTGCAAAGATACTTTGGGAATTGACGTGTCAGATATGGGTTTAGTACCTGGGGTGGTCATTCCACACAAGTTCAGGCCACCAACATTTGATAAATACAACGGCAGCTCTTGCCCGAAAACTCACCTACAGGCCTTCTACAGGAAGATTGCGGCTCACACGCGAGACGAGAAATTATGGATGTACTATTTCCAGGATAGCCTTTCAGGAGGGTCCTTGGAGTGGTACATGAAGTTGGAAAGGAGCTCTATTAGAAGTTGGAAGGATTTGGGAGAGGCCTTCCTCAGACAATATCAATACAACATTGACATGGCACCTAGCCGTACTCAGCTTCAAAGCTTGACATAGAGGAGCTCGGAGAGCTTCAAAGACTATGCACAGAGGTGGCGTGAGGTGGCCGCCCGAGTGCAACCACCGTTATTGGAAAGAGAGATGGTCGATCTTTTCTTGAATACCCTCCCAGGGCATTTCATGGAAAGGTTGGCTGGTTGTTCCTCAAGTGGTTTTTCGGACATTATCTTGACTGGAGAAAGAATCGAGAGCTGGCTCAAACAGGGGAAAATTCATAATGGAAGCTCTTCAGTGTCTGGTATCAAGAAACCCTTTGTGAAAAGGAGGGAAGGAGAAACAGGAGCAGTATACGCACAGAGAGGGATGATGCACCAAGGATATTATCAGCAAGTGGCCCCGTCACTATTTCAACTCCTCCAGTTCAACAACGGGTTCAGCCCTCACAGCCGCAACGCTCACAGGGGTATCAGCCAAGACCCCCTCGTCCGTACTACCCTCAGAAGCCGAGGGATAGACATTTTGAAGCTCCACCGATGTCTTACTCCCAACTGTTGAAGAATCTCCTGCAGCTTCAAATGATTCAGCTCCGTACCTTGCAACCTCCGAGGCCAGGCCAAATTCCTGAAGGTTATGACTCGAATGCTAGATGCGAGTTTCATTCTGGAGCTCCCGGCCATAGTACTGAGAATTGTAAAGCATTGAAGCATGTTGTTCAGGACTTGTTGGATTCTAAAGCGATCAATTTCGCTCCCTCTCCTAACGTGCTGGAAAATCCCATGCCTCCTCACAGGGGCACGGTTGGTGCAATTGGTGAAGGGGAGAAATTGAATTTGGTGGATGATGTAGATGACTTGCAGACTTCATTGGTTGCTATCAAGGTTTGTTTGTTGAAGAAAGGCATTTTCCCCGGATGCGAGGATGATTGTTCAGAATGTACAGAAGCTACCAACGGTTGTAAACGATTGAAGGCCGGAATTCAAGGTATGATTGATGAAGGAGTGCTGCAATTTGACAAGATTATGAAAGAAAGTGAAGTATCTACAGTGACTATCTTTTATGATCCATCTCAAGTTCCTTCGCGTGCCAGAGTGGCGCCAATAACTATTACCACTGCTGGACCCATAATGTACCAAAGTGACAGAGCAGTTCCTTGGAATTATGGTGGCGAAAGTGTATTGCAACGGCCAGAGACAAGAGTTGGCCACGACTAGTATAACCCCAGCTCAGGTAGAGAATGTTGGAGTAGGGGGTTTTACTAGAAGCGGAAGACTATTTGCGCCGGAAGCACTGAGAAGCAATGTGATACCACCCAGGGATACTGCTGAAGCCCAAGCTAGAGCCAGGGGGAAGCAACCAGTAGTTGCCAATGATCCTACTCCGTCAACTGATCCAGATCTCACTTTTGATAAAGAAGCCGAAGAATTCCTGAGGATCATCAAGAAGAGTGACTATAAGATTGTAGACCATTTGCAGCAGACGCCGTCAAAGATCTCCATCTTATCATTACTCATGTGTTCGGACTCTCACAGGAAGGCCCTTTTAAATATTCTGAACAAGGCATACGTGCCTCAGGATATTTCTGTAAACCAGTTAGAAACGGTGGTGTCCAGCGTTAATGCCAGTCATGTATTGGGTTTCACAGACTTGGACTTAACTTCTGATGGGCGTGCTCACAATCGGGCATTGCATATCTCTCTGGAATGTAAGGGTGCGGTACTCTCCCATGTGCTGGTGGATACTGGATCATCTCTGAACGTCTTGCCTAAGAAGGCATTGATGAAGCTAGACTATGATGGAGTGGTGCTAAAGCCCAGTGATTTAGTAGTCCGAGCATTTGATGGATCAAGAAGATCGGTGTTTGGAGAGGTGGAGTTACCTATCAAGGTAGGTCCACAAGTCTTCAATACCACGTTTTATGTGATGGATATCCAGCCGGCATATAGTTGTTTACTTGGAAGACCCTGGATACACTCGGCAGGAGCGGTATCTTCTACACTTCATCAGAAATTAAAGTTCGTCTGGGAAGGTCAAGTTGTGACAGTCAGCGGGGAAGAAGATATCTTCGTCAGTCATCTAGCCTCATTCAAATATGTGGAGATGGATGGCGAAATAGTCGAAACTCCATGTCAAGCTTTTGAGCCTTTGAAGTCCGAGCAAACATCCGCCGTAGCAACTTCTCCTGAGGTGCCGAAGAAGGGGGTGTCTATAGCCTCTTATAAACAAGCGCGTGAATTAGTAGAATCTGGAGTGCAAGAAGGCTGGGGCAGCCCAATCGAATTACCAGAGAAGAAGGACATGTTCGGGATTGGCTATCACCCTGGGGGATCTTCGTCTAAAACAAGTGCAAAAGGTTGTCAGAGCCCGGTCACTTTCACAAGTGCAGGAGTGATAGACTACGGAAATATCAGTGCAGTGCAGGATGAAGCTGTTGATAGTGACTGTGACTTGGATGAATGGATTAGGCCTGCCGTCCCAGGAGCTCAACTTAGAAACTGGACGTCAGAAAGGCTCATTTCAGTAACATCTTTTGAAGAGTAATGTTTTTTGTTTTTGTTTTCCTGTATTAAAGCACTATGTCTTGCCTGGGGCATAGTGGCTCTTTGTAAGGGTTCATTTGTTCATTAACACAATCATAAATAAAATTGACGTTTCACATTCATTTCATGTTGTTCTCTGTCTTTCGTTTTTTTTACTTTTGTTTTTCAAAAAGAAAGAAAAGTTTTAAAATGGCAATGTTTCTCATTTTATCAAGTTGTTGCTAAAGCCTTGCATGAATCATCATTCATGCAGGTGCTCGTCACCGGATCTTATCAATGACGACCCTGTTATGGCTAAGTATGACTTCGACAATCCAATTTATTAAGCCGATGAGGAAGGTGAAGAGGATTGCGATTTACCCGAAGAATTGGCCAGATTGCTGAAACAAGAGGAGAAGATGATTCAGCCGCACGAGGAAGATGTTGAAGTGATAAACCTGGGTACTGAAGAGGACAAGAAAGAAGTCAAGATCGGAGCTGCATTAGAAGAATCTGTCAAGACTCGTTTGATAGCTATGCTTCGAGAATACGTTGACGTCTTCGCTTGGTCCTACCAAGATATGCCTGGTTTAGACACTGACATTGTGGTACACAAGCTACCTCTCAGAGCAGATTGTCCTCCGGTAAAGCAGAAGTTGAGGCGCACACGTCCAGACATGGCAATCAAAATAAAAGAAGAAGTGCAAAAACAGTTTGATGCTGGCTTCTTGGCCGTGACTAGTTATCCTCCGTGGGTTGCTAACATCGTGCCGGTTCCCAAGAAAGATGGCAAAGTCAGGATGTGTGTGGATTACAGGGATTTGAATAGGGCCAGCCCCAAAGATGATTTCCCTCTACCTCACATAGATGTACTTATCGACAATACTGCTCAGTTTTCCGTGTTCTCTTTCATGGACGGATTCTCAGGCTATAATCAAATCAAGATGGCTCCTGAGGATATGGAAAAGACAACTTTCATCACTCCTTAGGGCACCTTTTGTTACAAGGTCATGCCGTTTGGTTTAAAGAATGCAGGAGCTACATACCAACGGGCAATGGTGACATTGTTTCACGACATGATCCATCATGAAATTGAGGTTTATGTTGATGACATGATAGCAAAATCCCAGACTGAGGAAGAGCACTTGGTCAACCTGGCAAAATTGTTTGATAGGCTTCGAAAGTTCAGATTGAGGTTAAATCCGAATAAGTGTACTTTCGGGGTTCGTTCTGGCAAGTTACTCGGCTTCATTGTGAGTGAACGAGGAATTGAGGTTGATCCGGCCAAGGTAAAAGCAATCCAGGAAATGCCTAAGCCGAAGACTGAAAAGCAAGTGTGTGGCTTCTTAGGGAGACTGAACTACATTGCACGGTTTATTTCTCACCTAACGGCCACGTGCGAGCCCAACTTCAAGCTTCTGAGGAAGAATCAGGCCATTAAATGGAATGAAGATTGTCAGCGGGCCTTCGACCGAATCAAAGAATATCTGTTGGAGCCACCAATTCTTATGCCTCCAGTGCCAGGGAGACCTCTGATCATGTATCTTACTGTGCTCGAAGGATCGATGGGATGTGTGCTGGGTCAGCAGGACGAGTCTGGTCGAAAAGAGCACGCCATTTATTACCTTAGCAAAAAGTTTACCGATTGTGAGACACGATACTCACTACTCGAGAAAACTTGCTGCGCTTTGGCATGGGCTGCTCGCCGACTAAGACAGTACATGCTGACTCACACTACTCTCCTAATTTCCAAGATGGATCCTGTAAAATACATCTTTGAGAAGCCGGCCTTGACAGGAAGAGTGGCCCGTTGGCAGATGATACTCACGGAGTATGACATACAATACACTTCACAAAAAGCTATCAAGGGGAGTGTGTTGTCAGAATACTTGGCCCAGCAGCCGATTGATGATTATCAACCCATGAGGTTTGAGTTTCCGGATGAGGACATCATGTTCCTCAAGTCGAAAGACCATGAAGAATCACTTCCGGAGGAGGGGCCTGACCCCGAATCCAAATGGAAGCTGATGTTTGACGGGGCTGTAAACATGAATGGGAGTGGAGTGGGTGCTGTTATTATCTCCCCAGAAGGAGTCCACACACCTCTCGTTGCTCGGTTGACCTTCGAGTGTACTAACAACGAGGCAGAGTATGAAGCTTGCATCATGGGGATCGAAGAGGCAATAGACTTGCGAGTCAAGAACCTCGAGATCTTTGGAGATTCAGCTCTGGTAGTAAATCAAGTCAACGGCAAATGGTTAGTTCATCAAGCTCGTTTGATTCCTTACCGAGATTACGTTAGGAGGCTGTTAACCTTCTTTACCAAAGTAAAGCTGAGCTATGTTCCTAGAGACGAAAACCAGTTCGCCGATGCTCTCGCAACTTTATCATCCATGATTAAAGTTTGCCGAGAGAATTTCGTGCCTCGAATTTCGATCTCTCGTCTTGAAAGACCGGCTTATGTCTTTGCAGTTGGTGGTGGTAAAGATGACAAGCCTTGGTACCATGACATCAAACAATTCTTGAAGGCTCAAGAATACCCGGCTGGGGCATCCAGTAAGGATAAGAAAACTCTTAGAAGACTGGCAGGGGGTTTCTTCTTGAATCAAGATGATGTGTTGTACAAACGGAACTTTGACATGGTGCTGCTCAGATGTGTGGACAGACACGAGGCAGACATGTTAATGCAGGAGGTTCACGAAGGCTCCTTTGGTACCCATGCTGGAGGACATGCCATGGCCAAGAAATTATTGAGATCGGGATACTATTGGATTACCATGGAATCCGATTGTTGCAAATACTCTCGTAAGTGCCATAAGTGTCAAATTTATGCCGACAAGGTCCATGTGCCTCCGAATCCGTTGAGTGTCATGTCTTCACCATGGCCGTTCGCTATGTGGGGCATCGATATGATTGGAAAGATCGAGCCAACAGCTTCTAATGGGCATCGCTTCATCCTAGTTGCTATTGATTATTTCACGAAGTGGGTTGAAGCAGCTTCCTACACCAATGTCACTAAACAAGTGGTTGCCCGATTTATTAAGCGGGACATCATATGCCAGTATGGAGTCCCTGAAAGGATCATTACTGATAATGGATCTAACCTCAACAACAAGATGATGGCTGACTTGTGTCGAGACTTCAAAATAGAACACCACAACTCTTCTCCATATCGTCCGAAGATGAATGGCGCCGTCGAGGCGGCTAATAAAAACATCAAGAAGATTGTGCAGAAGATGGTTGTGACATACAAAGACTGGCACGAGATGTTACCATTCGCGTTGCATGGGTATAGAACATCAGTACGCACTTCAACTGGGGCAACTCCATTCTCATTAGTATATGGTATGGAAGCAGTCTTACCGATCGAAGTGGAAATCCCTTCCTTGAGGTTGATGATGGACATCAAGCTAGATGAAGCTGAATGGCTCCGATCCAGATATAATCAATTGAGCCTCATTGAAGAGAAGCGTCTAGCAGCTGTATGCCATGGACAGTTGTATCAGCGACGAATGAAGCAAGCTTTTGACAAGAAGGTGCGACCACAGAGGTACATGCCAGGAGATTTAGTGCTGAAAAGGATTCTTCCTCCTCTCAATGATCACAGGGGCAAGTGGACACCCAATTATGAAGGACCGTTCGTGGTTAAAAAGGTTTTCTCAGGCGGAGCCTTAATGCTGACAACCATGGACGGAGAAGACTTTCCATCCCCTGTCAACGCAGACGCAGTAAGAAAATACTTCGTGTAAAAAGGACCCGCTGGATAAAAACAGAATAAAGATCCAGGCAAAAATGGGCATCCCGGCGAGCCAAAAACAGAATAAAAGGCTCGGGCAAAAGTTAGGGAAATATTGAAAAAATGTACACCCGCTGAGTTGAAAAGCCACATCGGACAACTCAGGCAAAAAAGGGTATCCCGGTGGATTGAAAACCTGAAAGGGCGATCCACGCAAAAGAGGGATTAACACGAACGACTGCGATCTGCGAGATCCTTAATCTACCTACAGTTGAGGCTATCTTAAGGGTTGAAGATCAGTTCACTTACTTTTCCTCAAGAGGCAGAAGAGCGGAGCGTCTTGAAAACATACGAGTCATAACCGGGTTGATACTTGATGAGATTCACTTCTCACATTGCCAATAGGGTAGTTTGTTTTTCTTTTAGTTGTTCCCTCATTCCAGGGAACTGCTTCCTTTGTATTGCCTATTCAGGGCCACCTTTCCAAATCAATGAGAGTTCAACTTCAGTCAATTGACCGTTTTGTTTCTTTGTTTTTACTTTTTCATCTAGCATTGATTGATTGTGAAAACGTCTAGCAAATGGTAACTCGCATTGTGTTATGAACATTTGAATGCTTTTCTAACTCATGCAGGAGAATAGAGACATTTAATATAACTCTGAAAGGGTGTTGAGATACCTAGACAATGATTAATGCTATGAGCCTGGGGAAGCAGGTCCCAAACTAATTCTCTATGTTGCAGGTACTATCGATTGTGTTCATGCAGGTACAGGTACTGATGTTGCCAACAAAGCTAACAACTATTATCCAGGATGGGCATTTCCACTTTGTTTGAGCAGAAACAAGCACCTCCCAGGGTGTTTCCAATCATCCCCAGCCATGTGCAAGTTGAAATTTCTCCCAGATAGATAGAAGAGAGTGGGTGTCGTCCCCAAGCAGAAGTCTCCCCTCAGACAGGGGCAACTCTCAGTAGTATAAGGAGTGGTTTGCCTCCCCAGCAGTTGCTTCCTCAGCAGTGTCACGCTTGTGGTTCCCAGGAAATCCTCACTTCCCCATCAGAGTTCAAGAATGGTCCATTTCCAGCAGGGTCTTGGCGCTCCCATCTCAAAGTCCAATGTATTTTTGGCAGTGGCGGCTATTTTGAGCCAGTGAATTATTAACAACTTTCCCCGCAGAGTTGTTTCCTCCCCACCAGGATGAACTAGATCAATGCAGTGATCATCGTTTTTTCCCAACCAAGTTATTTGGAATTACCTGCAGTCTCCTTATCAGGAGATCTCCTTTGCATTTGCATTTACATCCAGTAATCATCATTACATTTGCATCCTCCAAAGCGTAGCATTCCCGTTATCATGGAGCATTACGCCATAAATTCAAACATATGCATGCCAGCATGGGCCAATTTTGAGGTATATTACGTATGACCTATTAACATCTTCTCAACCTGAAGTACTCCGCACAGAGGATACCAATATCACTTCTCAGACACCCTTGTCTTTCCAAGTCGATGTTTGTCACTTATTTCGCGTCTTGTCTGGTACAACAGTCGCGTCGCAGGTTCCCGTTTTGTACAACGGTCCTGTTTGCTTGGGCTCTCGTTTATGCACAACGATCCCGTTCCATCTTGTCCAATTTTCTTTGTTTTTGGTTACCGCCTGCGGCCGGTATACCTTTACGTCTCTATTCGAGGATGGTTTCGTGTTAGATCCGAGGATCTTTTGAATTGTCATTCGAGGATGGCATTTCTTTTCTTCAAGTCCTTCCGAGGTTGGTCTTGTTATTTTGTGTGGCTATTATTCGAGGATAGTAGTTCACTTTTTGAGCTTATTGATCGAGGTCAGTTTGTCTCTTTTGCAAAGTTTGTCTGAGGTCAGCTTTGTGTTTGGTTATCAGTCGAGGCTGGTATACCTTTGTGTCTCCATTCAAGGATGGTTTCGTGTTAGATCCGAGGATCTTTTGAATTGTCATTCGAGGATGGAATTTCTTTTCTTCAAGTCCTTCCGAGGTTGGTCTTGTTATTTTGTGTGGCTATTATTCGAGGATAGTAGTTCACTTTTTGAGCTTATTGATCGAGGTCAGTTTGTCTCTTTTGCAAAGTTTGTCTGAGGTCAGCTTTGTGTTTGGTTATCAGTCGAGGCTGGTATACCTTTGCGTCTCCATTCAAGGATGGTTTCGTGTTAGATCCGAGGATCTTTTGAATTGTCATTCGAGGATGGCATTTCTTTTCTTCAAGTCCTTCCGAGGTTGGTCTTGTTATTTTGTGTGGCTATTATTCGAGGATAGTAGTTCACTTTTTGAGCTTATTGATCGAGGTCAGTTTGTCTCTTTTGCAAAGTCTGTCTGAGGTCAGCTTTGTGTTTGGTTATCAGTCGAGGCTGGTATACCTTTGCGTCTCCATTCAAGGATGGTTTCGTGTTAGATCCGAGGATCTTTTGGATAGTCATTCGAGGATGGCATTTCTTTTCTTCAAGTCCTTCCGAGGTTGGTCTTGTTGTTGTGGCTATTATTCGAGGATAGTAGTTCACTTTTTGAGCTTATTGATCGAGGTCAATTTGTCTCTTTTGCAAAGTGTGTCTGAGGTCAGCTTTGTGTTTGGTTATCAGTCGAGGCTGATATACCTTTGCGTCTCCATTCGAGGATGGTTTCGTGTTAGATCCGAGGATCTTTTGATTTGTCATTCGAGGATGGCATTTCTTTTTCTTCAAGTCCTTCTGCGGTTGGTCTTGTTTGTGTGGCTATTGTTCGAGGATAGTAGTTTACTTTTCGAGCTTATTGATCGAGGTCAGTTTGTCTCTTTTGCAAAGTCTGTCTGAGGTCAGCTTTGTGCTTGATTATCAGTCGAGGCTGATATACCTTTGCGTCTCCATTCGAGGATGGTTTCGTGTTAGATCCGAGGATCTTTTGATTTGTCATTCGAGGATGGCATTTCTTTTTCTTCAAGTCCTTCTGCGGTTGGTCTTGTTTGTGTGGCTATTGTTCGAGGATAGTAGTTTACTTTTCGAGCTTATTGATCGAGGTCAGTTTGTCTCTTTTGCAAAGTCTGTCCGAGGTCAGTCTTTGTTGTTGATTGTTATCGCCTGCGGCCGATATACTATCGTGTTTCTATTCCAGGATGGTTTTAGTATTGGATTCGAGGATCCCTTGTGAGTTGTCGTTCGAGGATGGCATTCTTCCCAGCAAATTTCCACCTGTTTCTATTTTCGCTACCTATTCAGAGGTCAAAATCAAAAAAAATACATAAATAAATAGATGGACAGATGGCATTCCCATTGCCTCCAGTGTGCAAATTTTCAGGTTTTATTCGAATATCCAATCACTCCATACCTTGAACGCCTAAAAGTTGTTGCAATTATTCGTTCAAGTTCGCAGATGATTGAATAGGGGCAGCTGTAATACCTCAAAATTTGCCCTCATATTTATTCTCTCTACTGGCGTATCATTTCGCATTCATCTGCATTTAATATCATATTAGTGCATTTCATGGATTTCTGAGGCATGTGATTCAGGCCCCTTGAATCTGGGGTTTCGCTCCTTATCTGTATATGTCAGAGATTGAAATGGTGGAGAATATTCACTGGGTATTGGTTCTACTTCGAATGCGGGTGTTCAGTTGTGTCTCAATTAAGATGGGAGTGTGACTTAATTTTGGTCAAATTATTGAAATATCACTGCAGCTGCAAGATCATTCTGGACCACTGGACTATTTCTTAGACAATACATATTCACAGTTCACGTTGTCGTGTGTTGGGGTTCACCTGTCTATCGAACAGTGTTTAGTGTGAACTTTGGTTCGTGTCTTCACCTGTATTCGAATGATCACAGCATATTTCAGACGATGTAAAAGGGATGTGACTTAGATGGAGAATTATTCGACGGTTCAAAAGTGGTCGTGTTCATGGGCTTGTGGAAAGAATTCAAAATAGACCTTGAGCTAAAATCGAGATTTCATATCCATCCATTGCTTTGTTCTCATTTTCATAAACCACTCCCGATTAGTTTGTTTCATTTTTTATTTCCACTTTCAATTTCTTTTACTCGTCTTTCCACTTATTTTTATCCATATCCGATCACCCGTATAATCCTTATTCAATAAATTCCATTTCATTTCAATGTTCATAATTGTCACATTCAACACAAATCCATTCAATTTGTTTTCTTTCATCTATTTTCTCACTTTTTTTATAACAATAGACTTATTGAAAAATCTCAAGTGAATATTGTTATAGGTCTATTTGATGTTATCTTTCTTAATCCGTGATTAATGGGAACCATGTTCGTTTCAAGCCCATGTCCATTTCAAGGAGCGAGGCTCAATTCTATTTTGTCCGGTCGTTCGAGTCTATAATTCGTTTCGTCCTAATTGATTCTTAGCTCGGTCGCTCATACTCATGTTCAAACCATTCCAAGTTCATGTAGATTTTCCAAACTACATCCATTATCTTTATCCCAATTTCCAACTCATTGCAATCCATGATAAAAATAGACAAATTAATGATCCTCATGTTAGTTAGATTTATCTTACTTACATCAGGTAATATTCTTTTTGACATATCAAGCCCATTGAGCCCATTCCATTTTAAACTCTTTCTTTCATCAAATTCCACCTGTTTTGCTCTAACCAAAATTGTCATTTGTGTTGTTATTTTTCATTCCTAATATTCATATAATTTAAAAGGATAGGATCCAAGCAAATTCCAACCCCAAACATAAAGTCTCAAAAGCCTACTGCCAAAAAAAAAAGAAGAGCAGAAACAGTAACATAAGTTAACAAAAAATCAGTTCTCAATCTTTCATATTAATTGAAGGAAATTACAAAAGGGAATCGGAAACGATATAGTGGAATGTACGCCGCAACTCAAAAGGCAGCAACCTCATCATCATTAGTTTGTCATTGCGTATCCTTCACACGTCCAAACACGGCATCTACAAGCTTTTTCAACACATGGTGGGACTTCATGCTCCATCTCAATGCCTTTTATGAAGTTGATTAGGATGAAGGCAGTGTTGATAAAAATCCATGTTAGCCTATTCTGGTTATCCTGTTCCAAATGCTACCTCAGGGACCTGCAAGAGACAATTCACAAAATAAATTCGCCACTATGGACACAGCAGTTACCGTTGAGTTTTGACATTCAACTCTTTCAACCTCTAACCATTTTCACAAACAATTCTGGAGAAAATCACTTACCAATTTCGTATCCCACATCAGAAGCAAACGCATTCAGTGCTCGGGCCCGCAGGAAAAAGTCAGTGCGAGCGATATGAAGGCTGAAGTTTGCCCTTTTCGCTTTGGATTCGTTGTACTTTAAAGGCCAAGTTTGTCTCCAATTCCTGTGAAAAAAGGAAAAACCAAGGAAAGCATCAATGGTATTAGCGGAAAGCCGCTGGAAATCGTTAAAAGAAAAAGAAAACAAAACTTGAAACTCAGCAACAACCAACTACTTTAATACTAAAGCAAGTAGGCAACATGTACACCGCGTCCCTCTATGCAGCATTTGCATCCCTTATTCACAACAAAAATAGCTCATTGGAAGGTAGGAGGGTGATATAGTTTTCATATGGAATTGGCTTAACTTCCACAATGTTTTCCTTGCAATTGCGTGAAGCTAAGCATCCATTTAGATTGTCAAATATTGCCTGAGTGATGGATGTTGTTGAAAAGTTGGAGTCCAGACGTGAATTCCCTCCAGAGAAGTTTGTTAAAACACTGAAACCTTGTAGTGTTGCAGAAAGGAATTCATTTCCTGCTATGATGGATTTGTACAGTAGCTATGCATTGCTGACCCGTACGGTGGCCAAAGATGCATCTCCGATTACCCCTGTGCGACAACAGAATGCTTGCATAGTGATTCTCATCAACCAAATTTCACTATAAAAAGAAAGTGGGAATAAAACAGTTAGAGGAATAAAATAGTTAGAGACTCCAATTGACAAGAGGCTGTTAATATGGCAAACAAAATTGGCAGAAGAGATAAAAGGGCATAGCAGAATCAATAACCAACTGAATTCAAACAAAATCTAACAGAATTTTAACTGAAAGATAACAACTCCTAACCATCTTTTCTTCTAGAAGCTTCAGCCATCTCTATAAATCAGAGGTTCCATCACAGTCTTCAAGTTGGCTACCATTTTTCTCAACCTGAACCCTACACATAACTCCTCCATCCTGAACTTTTTCTTCCCAAAACTCCCCTTCATCATTCTGCATAATCCCCATTTTCGGATCTTCATCACCATTCTCTAACTTCGTCAATCCTGTATCGTTCTGCATCAATCCACAACACTTTTCCGCATCCGCCGAATCATCAACATCTTCAACCTCACTACGATCATAATCCATCCCTACAGCCAAGATATCGCACAAGCCGATGTTATTTCCATAATCATCAATGAGGGCCTGCATCAATTACTGCCAAGAAGGTTCAGTGGTTTCAATTCAATAATAAACCGGCTCGTAAACGCAATTTTGGAAAGAATCCTAGATCACTGAACAGAAGAAGAAGCAACGGCAAATCAGGACAGAGAAGCATTTGGAACATACCTGGTAGAATTTCGTCTCGCTCGTCACAGAAGAATTGTTTCCACGCGCATCACCGCGACTCCGATTCAAGGTACGAACCTAAACCACTAGAATGTATGAAGTTAGCTGTGAATGGATGCTCGGATTCTTGAGTGGATCTTTGGGGTTCCTGCGGATTTCTTTTTGATTTAAGTTAGAGCGTAGGAAGCATTAGAGGGATTAGTGGACTAGATCGATAGGTTTCTTTGTCATTCTCGCGGTCTGGTTTCCGGTGAGTTTTTTAGTTCGATTAGGTTGATCTTCAAGTTTGGGGAAGAAAGATTGGGGGTGTTTAAGTCGCGTTTGGTGGGCTTCTGCGGTAGGAACCAGCGGCGGCGGGTTTGGTTGGAGGCTCCAGCGGCGGCGGGTCTAGGGTATCGAAGATGAAGAAGGTGAACGGCGAGAGGAGAAGACGGTCGTGGATAGAGGTTTAAGGAAGTGTAGTTGGGGACGGAGGTGATGGTCGATGGTGAGGTGATGAACCCGGCTGCGGCGGCGGTGGGATTTTTAGGGTTAGAAAGGGGGAGGCGAGTTTGAGAAGGAGAGAGGAAGTTCATGATGTTGTTTGTGAATACATTGTTTAATTAGTTCAATTATTAGTTGATGTCATGTTTAGGAAAAGCTATTAGAATAGATTAATCAATTAGTATAATGTTTAGGATAACATAATGTTCAGAAAATATATTTGTTTAGGATAACAATCAATTAAGGTATACTGTTTAGGATAATAATTAATAAGTATAATTGTTTTAGAATTTGTTCAGGATTAATATAATAGAGTTTAATAGTATAATAATGTTTAGAATAAGCTGTTAGGAAATATTATAGAACTGTTTTAGAATTTGTTTAGAAATAGATTAATTAGTTAATAGATTGTTTAGAGACTATAAAATGTTTAGTTAGTAGTTGTTTAGGAAATAAAATAGGTTAATTGGTTAATAATTGTTTAGAATAGATTAGGATAATATTTGTTTAGAAATTTAATATAATGTTTGATTAGTTAACATTTTTTAGAAATATCATGCTTAGAAAAATAATAGTCTAGAAAATATAATATAGTTTTAGGATTAGTATTTGTTTAGATAATATTTTAGAAAATATAATTGTTTAGTATGATTGTTAGAGTAATTATTTAGAATAGATTAGAACTTTTTTTTAGGAAATATAAAGTAATTAAGATTGTTAGAAAATATTATTCAAGATTAGTTAATTCTTTTTATTTTTAATTAAGATTTTAGGAAATAATATTAAGACTATGTTTTTTTTTTATTTTTCTTTAATTTAAGATTTTTAGAAAATATTATATTTAAGATGAGTTTTTTCCTCAAGTTAAGATTTTAGGGGAATATTGTCTTAAGATTTAGTCCATTTCTCTTTTTTTAAGTTAATTAAAAAAATATGAATGTGTTAAAAAATATGTTTAAAGAATATGTTTAATAAAAAATATTGCTATCTACACATCCATTTATGAGCCCAACAGCAAAAAACAACCTGAAAAGATCATTTCTGCACCTCCCTGGGTTCTGTGCGTATGGGCTTAGCCTTTTTTCTATTTCCACCCCTTTTGTGAGCCCAGTTCGCAAAAACCAATAAGATAATCACTAAAAGCACCCCCTGCATTATTACTTTAAGATTTTATTTTAAGTTAATCATAATTTAGAAATAATTCTCAAAAAATAGGTAAAGGCTTAAGAAAATTCCCTAAAAATTCCTGTAGTTAAATAAGTCATTTTGGGAATTTGTGATATTTTTATTTTCTGGAATTTGTTTATTTCTAAATTAATTCTGAATTTTTCATTTAATTAGCTTTATTGAATTTCTTTTTAATTGTGCTGGATTTTGTTTATTTTATTTAAGTAGTTTCCAGCAACTTTTTTGAGCCATTCTTTTTTTTGTAATTAGAAGACCCCTAATAGTTCTTAGGATATTTTTTATGGATTTTTTAGATGCTTTTATCTTAGATTTTAGTGATATAATCCTTAGGAATTAGTAGTTAATCCTTAGCTTGAAATAATTAGTTGTTAGGCATAGAAAAATAAGATTTTTTAGGATCCCTCTTAATATAATATTTTAGATAGTATTAGGACCTTGCAATTTAATTTTCATAATTTTTCTAGGAGTTTTAGTATTTTTTAGAATATTAGTTTTAAGCCTAGTTAGGCATAGTTCCCATTAGTTTAGGCCATTAGAAAAAAATAATGTTCAATAAAAAAATAAAATAGGTTAGGTTAAATTTTAGTCTTATCATTTAATTTAGACTTAGGCTAGTTAGAGCTTGTTTGTTTAGAATGAATATTAAGATTGACTTAGATTTAGTACTTAGGTGAATTTTCATTTCCATTAGAATATAGAATAAATAAATAGACTATTTTTTTTTAGTCATGTCATCTAGTGCATTTGTAGAATTTTATTCCTTGTGTTTAATTTCATTTTTTTTTTAATTTTAAGTCTTACAACTCTAATAGGATTTCCCCATTGATCTTAGAATCAACTTAACTTCATTAAGAAGTAAGTTGAATTCTAGTAGTTTTAAGTTTCCATTAGGAATAGAAAACCTCACTAACCATTAGGACTACCTTGTAAATAAATAAACAAAATAGGATTGAGTCTTAGTCCCTTAGATTTTTCCTTTTCCAACTTGAGTCTTTCTTTCTCCCTTCAAAAGAAAAGCAATAAAACACTTAATAAAAACTGAACAATCTTGTACGACACGAGACTTTGTTGCGGAGTGTTTATACGCTTCCTGTTTCGGGGCGAGGTGTAAATACTTCCCGCGATGGATAGGTCTTAGTACAAGACAGTTCACAAACAAATTCAAAATACTTCTCATAAAAGACAAAAACAAATAACAAGCGACTATCCTGCGGGAACTTCTTTTCTCATCTCATTCACTCACAACGCGAACTCGCGACGACTTGTCTCGCATGCAAGACGGTAAACGCACTCGTACCAGACGAGCCTGCAACACCTGAGCATAGACATACGCAGTTCCAGCTGTAAAAAAAACACAAACAAATAGTTCCCGCCTTGGTTAGGCGAACTACGTCGACTCTGATCCTCATTATCCCGATGAGGTACGTAGGCAGCGGGGTAGGGCCCGTTCGAGCACATTCTTTATTTTCCCTACATTTCCCCTTTTTTCCATTCTCTTTTTCCAGTTCCTTTCTCATTCCTCATTTCCATTCCAGTTAGCGGTTTTTATTCAGCAGCAGTTATTCTTCTCACCCTTTGAAACAAGCAAGCAAGCGTGGATCCCGTCGGGTACGACGGACGGATTGGGGTGCTAATACCTTCTCAATTCGTAACCGACTCCCGAACTCGGATCTTTGGTTCGCAGGACCTTGTCCTTTCCTTCTTCCTCAGGTTTGTGCAACATTACCTTTCTCATTCATTCGGGATAAAAATGTCTGGCTGGCGACTCTAACCTTTTCGCGCCACTTTCGCGTTTGTACTAGGATGAAAATCCCGGGAGCGACAGTATTTTATCAGAACGGATTACTAGCTCAGTTGGTTGATGTGTGCGCGTTTGAGGTTGAGGGTCCTGGGTTCGAAACCCCCCAGGCCCTTTTGCTTTATTTTGTTTTTTTGTTATGATTGTACAGGATATGAAACAAAACACATTGGTATCCATTATGTATCACCTGCACGCGCATGGTCTAGTGGCTGGTGTATTGGTCCAAGCGTTGTGAAAGCTCATGGGCTGGGTTTGAATCCCAGCCCAGGTAACTTTTTTTCAATTTATTTTGTTTATCTTGTTTATTTGTTTATAATATAATTAAATAAGTTTGAATAATAAATTAAAATGTTAATAGTTTTATTTTCTTTTATATAATTTAGAACTCATTTTTTTTTCAAATTAAATCTTATTAAAACTTTTTGTTTATTTTTATAAATATTGTATAATTTTGTATAATTTAATTAATCCTAATTTATTTTAAAAGCATATAAACCCTAAAATATTTTAAAAAAAAACCTAATTATTTCTATAAACTTTAATTATGAATATTAGTTTATTTGTTTATTTTAATTTTTTATAATTCTTTTCAATTTAATTATAACTTCTAATTTATTTATAAAACTTTAATCATGTACATATTTTTTATAATTTGTTTATAATTTAAAACTTGTATAAAAATATGCTTAAAATATGATTAAAATTCTTAATTTAATTTTGTAAATATAATAATTCAATATGTATATATTTTATAATTTGTTTATAATTTAATTTTTGTATGTAAATAATTTTTATAAATATGCTTAAAAATAGTTAAAACTTGTTAATTTAATTTTGTAAAATTTAATTTATTATCATAATATGTTTATAATTAACCTAATTTTTATAATTTGTAAATAATTTAAATTTTTATGATAATTAGTATATAATTGTTTATATTTTCTTAATCTTAAAATAATTGTTTATAAAAAAATTGAACTATGCTAATATTCTTATTTATTTTATTATTAATGCTATTTATTTTCATATGATATTTATTTTATTACTAACCCCATTTATATATTGTGATTTATTATTATTATTTATTTTTACTAACCCAATTATATTATTATTATTTATTATTTTGCTTATTATTTAATTTGCTTTAATTATTATTATGTAATTGTCTCCTGGATGTAATATTTTAATAGTAATAGTTAATATTTAATATTTAAATGCTATGGTTAGTAAAATAGGGAGTGTAAACATGTTTGTATCTTAAAATTGAATTTAGATCACTAATTTAAGAGATAAATATTTAAAATTGTACACTCACACACGTAAGTCGATCTTTGATCGCCATCTCACTTCCATAAGGATACCTCTCATGTTGCCTATTACAAAAGGGTCAAGTAGGGTGTATAAAGCAAAGTTCCTCATTCCACATCATCTAGTCCCTAAACAGATAAAAAGATCAAGTCCCTTCGAATGTTGCCTTCGTAATGATCTTGTCCCTTTCGAATAAAGATGATAAGTCCCTTCGAATTGCTTATACACCCCATAGTTGCCTAAATAACAGATGTCCCTTCAGTTGTCCCTTACATCCAAAGTAATGACTACCTATTCCTTAATAATAGGGATAGTCTTACCATTTAAAGGATTCAAGAACAGAAAAGACTTAAGCTTAGGGTAGGTTCCTCTTAGATGCTTGCTCACTCTTCAAAACATTTCAAACACTTCACAATTTCAAACAAATTTTCAAAACAAAGGTTTTATACGCATCCGTACATGGATCATTATAAAACACTTAAGAAAATTTCTATTCACACACTTCACATTTCAAAAAAACATTTTAAAGTGAGCTAAGTAATTAAGAGCCCATGGATAACCATGGATGTAAAGGGTGCTAACACCTTCCCTTTACATAACCTACACCTCGGACCCAAAAATCTTTTAAAAGGTCTTTCCTGTTCTTTTATGCCTTTCCTTTTGGATAAAATAAAAGTCGGTGGCGACTCTTGCTATCCGCAACATGGCTAAAGTCAGTTCTCCTACCGTGTTACAGAACTGGCGACTCTGCTGGGGATTTAATAAAAGAGGGGTACCCTTAGGAATTAGATCACTTTAAATTGTTTGCTTTGTTTGCTTTATACTTATTTGTTAGGCTTTTGTGTGTGAAAGATCCTAACCCGGATCTAGTGTACCTTAGGTAAATGGCAATAGACCAAGGGAATTGTACGACGTATACCGATATGGTTGATCTGGTGGCCATAGTTAGTGTGACTTCTTGGTTGGTGCTTATGTTCCTTAAGTTAAGTTGAGGATAAAATGAGGCTGCCATATGTTGTCAATGCACTAACTAACTTTTAGAACCCTAGTTATCCCATCTTGGCCTTTAGAAAGTAGTGAGATAACCGGCTTTGGTGCAGACTGAAGTTGGTTGATACTCGATACTACGCTCATTGAGATTCTAAACTTGGAGGGTTTTGGTTGGCAAGTAAGTTGCCTACTGAACAACCACCCTTGTGAAGGATCAATGATATTGAGATCCCTTAGAACCTGATTACTTTTGTAGGACAGGATGAACCAACTAAACTTCAGGGGAGGGTATTTACCTTTAAACCTCATGCAAGCCTCTAAACCTAGGGCAATTGTGTGACTTGTTTGTGTGTGCCACATGTTTGTGATTGAACATAACATCATGACATCATCATGCATCATAAGCATATCATTTTCACTAACCATTTCAAGGACCAAAGGATTTATCTTTGTTCTTTGTTGCAGGTCATGACTTCTGCTCGTAGAAACACAATCAGGATCAACTTTGTAGGGATACCTGCTAAGCTTAAAGAGTTGGTTTCTCAAGTGTCTGATCATTCCCAGTTCATCAAGAGACATGGTCACCTATTGGATCTGGTCACCTCAGGGTTCAATGAAGACATGATGAGTGTCCTGTTTCAGTTCTTTGATCCTAAGCACCATTGCTTCACATTCCCCGACTATCAGCTGGTTCCTACAGTGGAAGAGTTCTCTAAACTTCTGGGTATACATGTACTTGATCAGAAACCATTCTCAGGCTTGGAGAAGGAGCTTAAACTAGAGGTTATTGCTGCAGCTCTACATATGAAGAAGTCTGACATTGTTCTAGAAACGAGAAGCGGAGTTAAGGGTATTCTTGCTAAGGTATTAATGGATAAGGCTCAAGGGTTCTTGAAAGCTATGAGCTATGATGCTTTTGAAGAGATCCTAACCTTGTTGATTTATGGCTTAGTGTTGTTCCCCAATCCTGATCAGTTCATAGACATTCATGCCATCAACATATTTCTGAGTCACAATCCAGTACCTACATTGCTTGGAGACATTCTACATTCTCTTCATACTCGTACTACAAGGGCAAGAGGAACTCTGATGTGTTGCATACCTTTGCTATCTTGGTGGTTTATTTCTCACCTTCCTCGATCAGTAATGAAGAATGAACAAGGGTTCAGGTGGTCCAAGAGGATTATGTCACTCTCACATTCAGATATTCATTGGTGCTCCAGATCTATGGAGAATGTTACTATCATTGACCGTTGCGGGGATTTTCCTAATATGCCACTTCTAGGCATAAGAGGAGGCATTACTTACAACCCTTCTTTAGCTTTACGATAGTTTGGTTACGCTCGGAGTGATGGTCCTCATGACATGTTGATTCAAGGTATTGTGTTTGACTATGACAACGTTCTTCAAGGTTACCGTCAGAGATTCATACGAGCATGGGGAAAAGTGAACAAGGTTAACAGCAAGACTCTGGAGCCTAAGTACACTATTCCTATGGAAGCTTATCTCAGATGGGTGCGATCTCGTGCTCAGACTCTCATGATGCCATATCCTGCCATCCTGCCAGTTACCATGGAACCTGTTGCTGAAGGAGATACCTCTTATACCATCCTTCACCCATACATGCCTACTGACATGGAAGACTTACAGAGATCCTGGATCCAGTTGAAGGAGCAAAGGGATACCTTCGAGGCTCATTACAAAGCAAGGCAAAAAAGGATCCTGGAACTAACAAAGCAACTTCACGAGGAACTGAATTTCAACTCATACCTCAACACAAAGAGGAAGCGTCCATGGGAGACTTAAAACCCCATCTCTTGTATTTATTTCATTTCATTTTTTTGTAATCCCAAGAGGCAAAACAAATTTATTACTAATAAAAGTTTACCTTCTTGTTTGTTTAAACAAATTTAAATCCTGCGGTCCTTGAAAACATTGCATATACATTCACATATCATATCATTGCATCACAGGTTTCTTGTGCACAGGTTTCTTATCTTCTCGCTGTTTATTTCAGCAATGGCTCTTGAACAAACAGTCAAAGATCTCCAGGCTCAGAATACCCGATTCCAAGAGTTGATTCTGAACTTGTCCAAGGGACCAGATGAGTTGAAGACACTGTTGGCTAAGAAGAAGAGTCCTGAGGACAACAAGGATGGTCAGTTGGAAAAATTGCAAGCTGAGATAACAGAAATGAGGATCCAGATGAATGGCCAGGTGGCTCTTATCCAAAGTTTAGCTCAGGGGCAAGAAGGGATGAGAACCTTTGTCCAAAAACTTCAAAGTAATGGAGTCAGAAATCTAATTGTCAATCAACCTCCGTTAAAATAAGCTGATTTGGTTGAAAAGAAGATGAGGATAAAAGAAGGTAAGAAACCGGTTACCACTGATTGTTCTTCAGTTAAAGAAAAAAGACATGGTAAAGTTAATCCACCTCAACACAAGGGATGTAGAAGACAGTTTATCAAATTCAGCACTCCAATGTCACAAGTTCTGCAATGCTTGTTGGAGATGAAACTAATTTCCTTGAAAAATTCTCCTCAAAATCCTAAAACTTCCTCTCCTCGCTATAATCCCAAGGCAAGGTGTGGGTATCACTCCAACTGTCCGGGACATGATACTAATAGTTGTTGGACATTGAAGAAAAAGATCCAAGACCTGATTGACGAAGGAATCCTAGAGGTTACCCAGAAGGTCAAGTTGAATTCTACTATCACCCATCAAACACCGAAGCTACAAGACAAGTTGCCCAGTGTAGCAAGAAAGGAAGCCTACCTATTCCAATTGAGATATGGGGCACCTTGGGACATCCAAGTGGTAAATTTGATTTCATGGTGAAGTATACTGCTCCTCAAAGTTCACAGATTGCAATTGAAGACATTCAGCCAACTGGATGGGACATCATTTGAATTTTCATTTGAATTTTCATTTGTAATTTCTTTGTTTTGTTTAAACACTTACTATTATGTTAAAATTTTGTTTTCATTAATGCATTGCATATGTTTGTCTTGAATTAATCCATTCGTTTCACTATATTTTGAACTATGTTTCATGTTTCTATTTTGTGATATTTAATTCCTGATAAAGCTATAAGCCTGTAGAGGGAGGATGACGAAAACAATACCATAATATTAGGCAGTATGCTTTTGAACAGACTATGCTGACGATGTATAGGCATTGCTTCAATTCCTAAACAGTGGAGATATAAGGAAGTTAATCCCTAGTCAACCCTTTTGAGCCTGTGAAGTAGGAGTTTTTTTTTATTCTCGCACAAATTAAAACCCTTATTCATAACCCGAGGCAGGGTAGTTACTCAATTAACTCAAATATGCCATTTATCTGTGTTAATGATGGTTCTCTGTAATCATTAAACCTGACAGTCAATATCCAGCAAAAGAAAAACCCACTAAGTCAAAACATATGAAGGAGACTTAGTAAAAAATAAAAAAAATTGAGAAATTCCGCTGACTGTAATTTTGAAACAAACAGTTCAGGCAAAAAGAAGGGATAACAAAGTCAGAAGAAAAAAGGACGTCACTATGAATCCTCAACAAAGAAAGATGACTGAATGTTCAAATAAATATTTGGTTTCTGAACCATCATAAATGTCAGTGTTACAATTCCAAACTACTTTGGAACCTCAATGCATAAGTTAACTGAGTATAGGACTGAAGAACATCATGGAGATTGGGTTGGGTACAAATAAAATTTGAGCCTTTATCCTTTGTTTCTTAAACCGTGAACCAGGCCACGTTATAACCCTTTAAAAGTCCTAACTGAAGCATGGTTAGTTCGAAAGCGTACTGCTACAAAAAGGTATCCTGACTCCTTTAGGGCTTATTATAAAACTTGAGTTAATATCACAGTTTTCACAAAAAAAGTTTTTCTAAAATAACTCTTTTTCAAAATTTCAAGACAGACATAAGCATTGCATTTTTGAATATATTTGTGTACATATACTTGAGTGTTTGATAAACAGAGAAACTTACAGGATGAATGTTCAAAGTCCTTCCGATAAACAAAGTTGCTTCCTGGATCAAAGTCCATGTATACAAAGGGGCATAATAATTATCTCCCAATCAAGGGGGCAGGCCATGACACTGCCTAACTCATTTGGGGCAATCAGGACAGGATTCAATTATGTCTAAGTATCCAGGGGAAGATCTCCACATCTGTTTAAATTACCGAGGGTAAATTACAAAGTTCATAATGCCAGGGGCATAGTCACTGTTTCCCAGTCAAGGGGCATACCAACTTACTGTTCAATTCATTTGGGGCAATCAGGTCCAGATTCAACAATGCTTAATAATCAGAGGCAGCTCTCCTCATATATGTGAATTTCATGATGTCAGGGGCATATTATTGTGAAGCACTCTATTTATTTCTCTTGAGGTAACTACATTCAGATACTTCCATTATGGTATAATTCATCCTCAACCAAGGGGCAATGCTTTCTCTTCAAATCTAATACCCGGAGCGTATATGGTCCATCACAATTTGAAGACACATTCCTCTCATTGTATTACCTTGATATTGGATTCTCAGCTGAAACCATGATGGAAATTAATTGTCTACGCTAGTAGTATCAGATGGTGTCAGTATTATTGTTGCACCCCAAAATTTGCCCTCACAATACAAGACTTTGTGTTCTAAGAAGGTTCACAAGGTTCACAAGTTTCTCAACACTTACATAACCTTTCATGAAGTTCATGAAGTCTACAAGTTACTTTATGAAGGTTCACAAGGTTCACAAGCTTCTCAACATTTACAAGACCTTCCATGAAGTTCATGAAGTTTACAAGTCACTTCTTGAAGGTTCACAAGGTTCACAAGATTCACAATGAATATAAAGCTTTCCTGAGGTTCATGAGGTCTACAAAGCCACTTCATGAGGTTAACAAGGTTCACAAGCTTCACAATACCTCCCATGAGTATCACAAGACACTTTATGAAGATTCACAAGGTTCACAAAGTTCACAATTGGTCAAAGGAGTTGACAATTCCCTCAGACAATGCACCTCCTAGGCAGTGCATCCAAAACTAGGGTTTTGACTTTAATCAGGCTAAATGAACTTACAAGACTTCAAGTGAGCTTCATAACATCTTATATGTGTGTAAGAACCCCCATGACAAGTTTCAAGACTTTTCTCAAAAGTTTGCTCAGTCAGATGATCAGATAAGTCAAAATCAGTCAATGCAGTTAAAAAGTCAAACTGAGGTCAACTGTGGTCGAACCAAAGTCAAACTTCATGATTTTTTGCCAACATCAAGTATATGAAGTAAAATTCATCATTTGATCAAGGTTTGATCATGATTCATCAAGGAGATGTCAGATCATCAAGAATCAGGAGTTTCTAAATTAGGGTTTCCTCAGTAAAAGTCAACTAAACTTTGACCAGCCATAACTTTCACATGCTTAATCACCAAGTCTCAACTCAAAGCTCATTTTGAAGGAAATTGAATTCTCTACAACTTTGTGTCTCACAAGCCAAGCCCAGAAATGCTTCATTTGGAAGGTATGAGCTAAGACATTATAGGTTCTTTTGAAAGTCAACAAAAAGTCAACAACTTCAAAAGGGCATAACTTGAGATTGGTAAATGGTATGGACCTGAAACCAGTGGGGTTGTTTAGAGAACTCTTCAAGCTTTCCAAAAAGTCCAAGAACACCCTCATAGCATTAAAATTGAAGGATATGTGCCCTTGCAAAGTTGGGAAATTTTGAGTTGGTTTATGATGAAAAAGGAGGTCTAAAACCAATTTCTTCCAAATGGGCCTGCCAAATGATGACCCAACCCATACACCAACTTCATGCACGACCCAAACCATTAAAAATATGAATTTTTATTATTTTATTTTTATTTATTTTGATTTAATTCATTAAAAATCATTTTAAATAAAAATAAAATATGAAAATGTAATATTTGATGGAGATTGAGTTTCTAGAAGATCTTAAATGTTGATTTGAATTGAAGAGGAAAGAAATCATGAGATTTGGCCAAAGATAGCAAGCATTCATACATGAATATTTGGATTTTAAAGCATGATCATTGTGAATCTTTTTGAATCAAATTCTTCATACAACCATTCAATTTTATTGATCTAATTTACTCTCCTATAAGTACTAAACTTAACTCTATTGAAGAGGAGGATTTTTTCTGCACTAAGAGTAAGTTCATAAAATCAAAAATCTCTTCCAAAACTCATATTCGGATCCATTCATACAAGGTGTTTTAAGGTAAAATAAGAACATAGCAATGTTCCTTGGACCTCCTTGAAGCAAAACCATCACTCATACGCATCAAAATCACTCCATAATGCATAATCCGAGTTCTATTTGTTCTTGAATATATTTTTTTTCGGTTTCACTAATTTAATGTATTTCAACGAATTTTGTTTGATTTATGATGTTTGTATTAAGCTTGTGAAGGTTTCTGGACAAAGAGATTGGAGTTTCGTGACCAAAATAGCAATCCGCCATGATTAGGGTTAAAGCTTCAAAATTAGGGATTCATAGAATACTTAATATAAATTGATAATGGACTCATATTTGGACTGTAATTGTTGTGTAGATCATGTTTGCAGGTTCAATTTGAAGAAATTTCACTTGTATGACGCTGTATGTGATTCGCAGGTTTGAATGGCATGAAAATCCGTAGGAGTTTTCCCAGAAAAATTCGCAGGAAACCCTACGAATTTAAGGTTGAAGATGAAGGCGTTCTGGCGCGAATGTTATATTTAAAATGTTGATTTAAAATATTATGTATTCATCTTGGTTATTTGTCACACAGAAGCATGTGTCCCAGTGGAAAGAGGCGTTTGTGTTTGGTTACGAAACCTGTGTTCGAATCCTGCCTTGTACCATTATTTTTTCTATTTTTTCAGGTTAACTATGAAGTATAATATATTATGTTCAATTGTCATTCAAATATCAGATGGGCTCTCCCAGCCGGATGGTTATGCGTGCGTTTGAGTGTTCAAAGGTCCTGGGTTCAATCCTCACCCAGGCCTTTTTGCTTTCTTTTATTTTCTGGATTTTTCATGACAAGGAACAAAAGCAATTCTACTCCCTTATTTGCTGCATGCGTGTGTGATGGCCAAGTGGTGAGTGTGGTTGCTGGTGAACAAAGCCTCCTGGGTTCAAATCCCAGCCAGGTTTGTTTTCTTTTATTTTATTTTGTTCAATTAATTTAGGTTTTATTAATAATTATATATAATAAAATAATTCAATAAAATGTTACTCAATGTTTATAATATTCAAAAAAATCATATTTTTTTCAAAAATTATTTCTTTTATGTAATTGAATCATAATATATGTATATATAATTTTGTATATTATTATAAACTTTTAAAGTATTTTTCTAATAAATCCTAAAACCCTGATTTTGTAAAACCTAATTTATTTTCTAGATAATAAAAATTAATTTTATTTTATGATTTAAATTTCTAATCTTGTTGTATATATAATATTTAATATAAAATCTTGTAAATATAATTATCATGATCATGTTTATTTAATACAATTAATTTCAGTAAATATAATTATAATCAAATTTGTTCTATATGATATGTAAATATTTTTTTTTTATACTTTGTTTATAATCTAAATTATATATAAATAATTTGTAATTAAACCTATGATAATCTAATTATAATGTGTTTAAAAATAATTTAAGAATTTGTACATAAAATCTAAAAATTAAAATGTTTAATTTATTTTTTAATATGTAAATATTCTATAATTGTTTATAATCTAATTATGCATGTAAATATTTTTTAATAATTAAAACTTGTTAATTTAATATAATTTATTTTCATAATATGTTTATAATTAACTTAATTTTTATAGCATTTAAAACTTTATGATAATTAATTGTTTATATCTTCTTCATAATCTTAAATAATAATTGTCCATAAAAATTTGATCTTGTAATTATTATGCTAATATTCTTATTTATTTTATCATTAATGCTATTTATTTTCATATCTATTTTGTTATTACTAACCCCATTTAGATATATTGTGATTTATTATTATCATTATTACTAACCCCATTGTGATTTATTATTATTATTATTGTTTCACTAACCTAATTATAATTGCTTATTTATTTTATTTATCTATTTATTTTGCTATTTATTTAATTTGCTTTATTATTATTATTGTAATTGCTCCTGGATGTAATATTTTGTAATATTTAAATTATTTATTTTTTATGTCATGGTTAGTAAAAATAGGGAGTGTAAACATGTATGTTATTTAAAATTAATTTAGATCATTTAAATTTAAAGATAAATATTAAATTGAACACTCACACACGTAAGTCGATTTTTAATCGCCATCACACATTTCTAAGGCTATCCCTCAAGTTGCCTAACTCATAAGGTCAAGTGGGGTGTATAAAGCAAGTCCCTTAAAAGAAAAAATCATCAAGTCCCTAATGGTTGCCTTTAAAGATCGAGTCCCTTTTCGAATAATGATGATAGTCCCTCCTATATGCTTAATACACCCCACAGTTGCCTTCATAAAAACAGATGTCCCTCATATGTCCCTTACATCCAAGGTAATGACTACCTACTCCTTAATAGTAGGGATAGTCTTACCAATTAAAGGATAAAGAACAAGAAAGACTTAAAACTTTAGGGTAGGTTCCTCTTATGTACTTGCTCACTTCAAAAACTTTTCAAACTCTTCACAATTTCAAACGAATTTTCAAAAACAAGTTTTTACACATCCGTACATGGATTATTATCAACTATTCTGAAAATTTTTCTATTCACACACTACACTTTCAAAAACAATTCAAAAGTGAGCTAAGTAACTAAGAGCCCATGGATAACCATGGATGTAAAGGGTGCTAACACCTTCCCTTTACATAACCTACCCCCCGGACCCAAAAATATCTCTTAAGGTCTTTCCTGTTCTTTTATACCCTTTCCTTTTGGATAAAATAAAAGTCGGTGGCGACTCTTGCTATCCGCAACATAACTTAAAGTCAGTTCTCCCACCGTGTTACAGAACTGGCGACTCTGCTGGGGATAATAATTTAAGAGGGGTACCCTTAGGAATTAGATCATTTTAAATTGTTTGCCTTGTTTGCTTTATATTATCTTGTTGGGGTGCTCTTATGTGTGAAAGGTCCTAACCCGGATCTAGTGTACCTTAGGTAAATGGCAATAGACCAAGGAAACTGTACGACGTATATCGATACGGTTGATCTGGTGGCCATTGTTAGTGCGACTTCTTGGTTGGTGCTTATGTTCCTTAAGTCAAGTTGAGGATAATATGAGGCTGCCATATGTTGTCAATGCACTAACTAACTTTTAGAACCCTAGTTAACTCATCTTGGCCTTTAGAAAGTAGTGAGGTAACCGGCTTTGGTGCAGACTGAAGTTGGTTGACACTCGATACTACGCTCATTGAGATCTTAAACTTGGAGGGTTTTGGTTGGCAAGTAAGTTGCCTTCTGATCAACCACCCTTGTGAAGGATCAATGATATTGAGATCCCTTAGAACATGGTTACTTTTGTAGGACAGGATGAACCAACTAACTTCAGGGGAGGGTACTTACCTTTGAACCTCATGCAAGCCTTTAAACCTAGGGCTATGGTGTGACTTGTTTGTGTGTGCCACATGTTTGTGATTGAGCATAACATCATGACATCATCATGCATCATAAGTATAGCATTTTCACTAAACATTTCAAGGACCAAGGGATTTATCTTTGTTCTTTGTTGCAGGTCATGGCTTCAGCTCGTAGAAACACCATCAGGATAAACTTTGTAGGGATACCTCCCAAGCTTAAAGAGTTGGTTTCTCAAGTGTCTGATCACTCCCGGTTCAACAAGAGACATGGTCACCTATTGGATCTAGTCACTTCAGGGTTCAATGAAGACATGATGAGTGTCTTGTTTCAGTTCTTTGATCCAAGGCACCATTGCTTCACATTCCCCGACTACCAACTAGTTCCAACCATGGAAGAGTTCTCTAAACTTCTGGGCCTACCTGTTCTTGATCAGAAACCATTCACAGGCTTGGAAAAAGAGCTTAAACCTGAGGTTATTGCTGCAGCTCTACATCTGAAGAAGTCTGATATTGTTCTAGAAACGAGAAGTGGAGTTAAGGGTGTTCTAGCTAAGGTGTTGATAGAGAAGGCTCAAATGTTCTTGAAGGCCATGAGTCATGATGCTTTTGAGGAAATCTTAGCCTTGCTGATATACGGCTTAGTATTGTTCCCCAATCCAGATCAGTTCATAGATGTTCATGCCATCAACATTTTCCTGAGTCACAATCCAGTGCCTACATTGCTTGGAGACATCCTACATTCTCTTCACACCCGTACTACAAGGGCAAGAGGAACTTTGATGTGCTGCATACCTTTGCTTTCTAGGTGGTTTATTTCTCACCTTCCTCGCTCAGTAATGAAGAATGAGCAAGGGTTCAGATGGTCCAAGAGGATCATGTCACTTTCTCACTCAGATATTCATTGGTGCTCCAGATCTATGGAGAATGTCACTATCATTGACCGTTGTGGGGAGTTTCCTAATGTGCCACTTCTAGGCATAAGAGGAGGCATCACCTACAACCCATCTTTAGCTTTACGACAGTTTGGTTACGCCCGAAGTGATGGTCCACATGACATGTTGATTCAGGGCATTGTGTTTGATTACGACAACGATCTTCAGGGTTACCGTCAGAGATTCATACGAGCCTGGGGAAAAGTAAACAAGGTTGACAGCAAGACACTGGAGCCTAAGTACACTATTCCTATGGAGGCTTATCTCAGATGGGTACGATCTCGTGCTCAGACACTCATGATGCCATATCCTGCCATCCTACCAGTTACCATGGAACCTGTTGCTGAAGGAGATACTTCTTATACCATCCTTCACCCAGACATGCCTACTGATATGGAAGACTTGCAGAGATCATGGATCCAACTGAAAGAGCAAAGGGATACTTTCGAGGCTCATTACAAAGCAAGCCAAACAAGAATCCTGGAACTAACAAAGCAACTTCACGAGGAACGGAATCTCAACTCATACCTCAACATAAAGAGGAAACGTCCATGGGAGACTTAAAACCCCATCTCTTGTATTTATTGCATTTCATGTTTGTAAGCCCAAGGGGCAAACAAATTTATCACTAATAAAAGTTTACCTTCTTGTTTGTTTAAGCAAATTTAAATCCTGCGGTCCTTGAAAAACATTGCATATGCATACCATATCATTGCATCACAGGTTTCTTGTGCACAGGTTTCTTGTTTCTTATCTCCTCGCTGTTTATTTCAGCAATGGCTCTTGAACAAACAGTTAAGGATCTCCAGGCACAAAATGCACAGTTCCAAGAGTTGATCCTGAACTTGTCCAAGGGGCAAGATGAATTAAAGACACTGCTGGCTAAGAAGAAGAATCTTGAGGACAACAAGGATGATCAGCTGAAACAACTACAAGCTGAGATGACAGAAATGAGGATCCAGATGAATGGCCAGGTGGCTCTTATTCAAAGCTTAGCTCAGGGGCAAGAAGAGCTGAGAACCTTTGTCCATAAACTTCAAAGTAATGGAGTCAGGAATTTAATTGTCAATCAACCTCCGTTAGAACAAGCTGATCTGATTGAAAAGAAGATGAGGATAAAAGAAGGTAAGAAACAGGTTGCCATTGATTGTTCTTCAGTTGAAGAAGAAAGACCTGATAAGGTTAATCCACCTCAACACAAGAAATATAGAAGGCAGTTTATCAAGTTCAGCACTCCAATGTCACAAGTTCTGCAATGCTTGTTGGAGATGAAGTTAATTTCCTTGGAAAATCCTCCTCAAAATCCTAAAACTTCCTCTCCTCGCTATAATCCCAGGTCAAGGTGTGAGTACCACTCCAACAGTCCTGGACATGATACTAATAGCTGTTGGGCATTGAAGAAAAAGATTCAAGACCTGATTGACGAAGGAATCCTAGAGGTTACTCTAGAGGGTCAAGTTGGGTTTTACTATCACCCATCAAACACCGAAGCTGCAAGGCAAGTAGCCCAAAGTAGCAAGAAAGGAAGAGTACCTATGCCTGTTGAGATATGGGGCACCTTGGGGCATCCAAGTGGCAAATTTGATTTCATGGTGAAGTATACTGCTCCTCAAAGTTCACAGATTGCAATTGAGGACATTCAGCCAACTGGATGGGACAACATTTGAATTTTCATTTGAAATTTCTTTTATTTGTTTGAACACTTACTATTATGTTAAACTTTTGTTTTCATTAATGCATTGCATATGTTTGTCTTGAATTAATCCATTCGTTCCACTATATTTTGAATTATGCTTCTTATTTCTATCTTGTGATATTTAACTCCTGATAAAGCTATAAGCCTGTAGAGGGAGGATGACGAAAACAATACCATAATATTAGGCAGTATGCTTTTGAACAGACTATGCTGACGATGTACAGGCATTGTTTCAATTCCTAAACAGTGGAGATATAAGGAAGTTAATCCCTAGTCAACCCTTTTGAGCCTATGAAGTAGGAGTTTTTATTCTCGCACAAATTAAAACCCTTATTCATAACCTGGGGCAGGGTAGTTACTCGGTTAACTCAAATATGCCAAATATCTGTGTTGTACACAACTAATGATGGTTCTCTGTAATCATTAATCCTGACAGTCAATTTCTAAAAAAAAAAAAAAAAAGCTTGCTAAGTCAAAACCTATGAAGGAGACTTAGTAAAACATTAAGACATCCCCCTGACTGTAACCTTGAAATAAGCAGTTCAGGCAAAAAGAAGGGATAATAAAAAAAAAAGAGGTCACTATGAATCCTCAATAAAGAAAGACGACTGAAGGTTCAAATAAACTTTTGGTTGCCAAACCATCACAAAATATCAATGTTACAATACCACACTTCTGTGGAATCTCAATGCATAAGTTAACTGAGTATAGGACTGAAGAACATCATGGAGATTGGGTTGGGTACAAATAAAATTTGAGCCTTTATCCTTTGTTTCTTAAACCATGAACCAGGCCACGTTATAACCCTTTAAAAGTCCTAACTGAAGCATGGTTAGTTCGAAAGCGTACTGCTACAAAAAGGTATCCTGACTCCTTTAGGGCTTGTTATAAAACTTGAGTTAATATCACAGTTTTCAAGGAAAAATAAAAGAAAATAAACAGTTTTTCTAAAAATAAATTGTTTTCAAGACAGACATAAGCATTGCATTTTTGAATATATTTGTTTGCATAGACCTGAATGTTTGACAAATGGAGAAGCTTACAAGATGAATGTTCAATGAACCAAAGTCCTTCCGATAAACAAAGTTGCCTCCTGGATCAAAGGGGCATAGTCATTATCTCCCAATCAAGGGGGCAGGCCATGATACTGCCTATCTCATGTGGGGCAATCAGGACAGGATTCAGTTCTGTTTAAGTATCCAGGGGCAGATCTCCACATCTGTCTAAATTACCAAGTTCACAATGCCAGGGGCATATGCTTATGGGGCATTCTACTTGTTTCTTTTGAGATGGCTCATTACAGATACTTCCATTATGGGACGATTCATCCTCAACCAAGGGGCAATGCTTTCTTTTCAAATCTGGTATCCGGAGAATACATGGTCCATTACAACCTGAAGACACATTCCTCTACCTTGATTTTCTCAGTGGAAGTCATTGTGGGAATTAATTGTCTATGCCAGTAGTATCAGATGGTGTCAGTATCATGTCTTCAGATCCAGCTATGAGGATTTCTGGGAAGGTATTCAGGAAAGTTAAAAATTTCAGGAGCTCCAAATCCAATTGGTTATACACTCTCGAAGTTGAAATAATTCTGTGTTCAAAGTTCAGCTTTACTTTTCCCTCTGAATCCAGATTTACTTTTACCCTATTTACATAAGCGAAACGTCCATTGGTTATGTTTGAATGTATGTATGCTCTTAATATGATTAATGTTTACCAGAAATGCATGAAAATGCAGTAATAGCATTTACTAAAGACGAACGAGGGAAGGATTTCAACGAAGCTTCGCCGGTTCACCTTTACAAGACAGTTACAAACCCTCAGTAGGGCAAACCCATCTTCATAAAATCTCATCTCCCCTGGAATTTATATCCATCTCTTTTATCCTCATACGGATATTCGGGAAATTACTTTCCAATAAGAGTACGACGAACGAAGACGGGATGTTATACTTATCCTACTATCAAACGAAGACGAAGGTTATATATACCCTACTATCCCCAGCAGACGGGAGGTTATATATACCTTACCATCCCCAGCAGACGGGAGGTTATATATACTTTATTATCCCCAGCAACGGGAGGTTATATCTATCCTTACTATTCCCAGCATACGGGAGGTTATCTATACCCTGTCATCCCCAGCAAACGGAGGGTTATATAATCTTCAGCAACGAATCGGGATTTATTTTCCCTGGCCAGCAGTTGTTATACGAAGATATCCAGACGCTTCCGGCATATCATATCATACATACATCATTTACATCATACCATAACATACATATCCATAAGTACATAATACATTTACTTATGTGCATCATATCATACATGCATACATAATGCATAAACTAATATTATTATACAAAAGTTATCTTGTTTCAGGTTAATTATCCAACAAACAAACTTATGATCTCCGGGACTGCTTTATTGTCACCTCAGGGTTACTTTATCCTCCTGATAACTTCTCATGACTTCAAGACTGCTTTAGAGTTATCATTATTGATTGCTCTATCCTCCTGAAATCACATTATTACTTCAAGACTGCTTTAGAGTTATCATTATTGATTGCTCTATCCTCCTGAAATCATATTATTATTTCAAGACTGCTTTAGAGTTATCATTATTGATGGCTCTATCCTCCTGAAATCATTACTTCAAGACTGCTTTAGAGTTGTCATTATTGATTGCTCTATCCTCCTGAAATTATTACTTCAAGACTGCTTTAGAGTTATCATTATTGATTACTCTATCCTCCTGAAATTATTACTTCAAGACTGCTTTAGAGTTGTCATTATTGATTGCTCTATCCTCCTGAAATTATTACTTCAAGACTGCTTTAGGGTTATCATTATTGATTGCTCTATCCTCCTGAAGCTATTACTTCAAGACTGCTTTAGAGTTATCATTATTGATTGCTCTATCCTCCTGAAGCTATTACTTCAAGACTGCTTTAGAGTTATCATTATTGATTGCTCTATCCTCCTGAAGCTATTACTTCAAGACTGCTTTAGAGTTATCATTATTGATTGCTCTATCCTCCTGAAATCATTACTTCAAGACTGCTTTAGAGTTATCATTATTGATTGCTCTATCCTCCTGAAGCTATTACTTCAAGACTGCTTTAGAGTTATCATTATTGATTGCTCTATCCTCCTGAAATCATTACTTCAAGACTGCTTTAGAGTTATCATTATTGATTGCTCTATCCTCCTGAAGCTATTACTTCAAGACTGCTTTAGAGTTATCATTATTGATTGCTCTATCCTCCTGAAGCTATTACTTCAAGACTGCTTTAGAGTTATCATTATTGATTGCTCTATCCTCCTGAAATCATTACTTCAAGACTGCTTTAGAGTTATCATTATTGATTGCTCTATCCTCCTGAAGCTATTACTTCAAGACTGCTTTAGAGTTATCATTATTGATTGCTCTATCCTCCTGAAATCATTACTTCAAGACTGCTTTAGAGTTATCATTATTGATTGCTCTATCCTCCTGAAATCATTACTTCAAGACTGCTTTAGGGTTATCATTATTGATTGCTCTATCCTCCTGAAACTATTACTTCAAGACTGCTTTAGAGTTATCATTATTGATTGCTCTATCCTCCTGAAATCATTACTTCAAGACTGCTTTAGAGTTATCATTATTGATTGCTCTATCCTCCTGAAGCTATTACTTCAAGACTGCTTTAGAGTTATCATTATTGATTGTTCTATCCTCCTGAAATCATTACTTCAAGACTGCTTTAGGGTTATTATCATTGATTGCTCTATCCTCCTGAAATTATTACTTCAAGACTGCTTTAGAGTTATCATTATTGATGGCTCTATCCTCCTGAAATCATATTATTACTTCAATACTGCTTTAGGGTTATCATTATTGATTGCTCTATCCTCATGAAGACATGCTGTTACATCAGTATTACTCCAGTATCCTGAAAGCATATCATCAATACCTCAGGACTGCTCCAGACTCCTGACAGCTTTCATTATACCTCCATATTTTGGACTGCCTTATCTTCCAAGAAATATATTTGAAGAACTTTCCCCTAGTGGCATCTTTAAGCCCACTCAATCATATTCAACTAGCCATCTGTATCACTCTAATGCACTGGTGAGTGCAAATTTTTGGGCTTTTGTGTTCAATCCCCTTCAACCTTCCAGGTCACGACTGGAAAATATACCAATCTGACCCCTCAGGTTTCAGAAAATTGAACAGGGGCAGCTGTTGCACCCCAAAATTTGCCCTCACAATACAAGACTTTGTGTTCTAAGAAGGTTCACAAGGTTCACAAGTTTCTCAACACTTACATAACCTTTCATGAAGTTCATGAAGTCTACAAGTTACTTTATGAAGGTTCACAAGGTTCACAAGCTTCTCAACATTTACAAGACCTTCCATGAAGTTCATGAAGTTTACAAGTCACTTCTTGAAGGTTCACAAGGTTCACAAGATTCACAATGAATATAAAGCTTTCCTGAGGTTCATGAGGTCTACAAAGCCACTTCATGAGGTTAACAAGGTTCACAAGCTTCACAATACCTCCCATGAGTATCACAAGACACTTTATGAAGATTCACAAGGTTCACAAAGTTCACAATTGGTCAAAGGAGTTGACAATTCCCTCAGACAATGCACCTCCTAGGCAGTGCATCCAAAACTAGGGTTTTGACTTTAATCAGGCTAAATGAACTTACAAGACTTCAAGTGAGCTTCATAACATCTTATATGTGTGTAAGAACCCCCATGACAAGTTTCAAGACTTTTCTCAAAAGTTTGCTCAGTCAGATGATCAGATAAGTCAAAATCAGTCAATGCAGTTAAAAAGTCAAACTGAGGTCAACTGTGGTCGAACCAAAGTCAAACTTCATGATTTTTTGCCAACATCAAGTATATGAAGTAAAATTCATCATTTGATCAAGGTTTGATCATGATTCATCAAGGAGATGTCAGATCATCAAGAATCAGGAGTTTCTAAATTAGGGTTTCCTCAGTAAAAGTCAACTAAACTTTGACCAGCCATAACTTTCACATGCTTCATCACCAAGTCTCAACTCAAAGCTCATTTTGAAGGAAATTGAATTCTCTACAACTTTGTGTCTCACAAGCCAAGCCCAGAAATGCTTCATTTGGAAGGTATGAGCTAAGACATTATAGGTTCTTTTGAAAGTCAACAAAAAGTCAACAACTTCAAAAGGGCATAACTTGAGATTGGTAAATGGTATGGACCTGAAACCAGTGGGGTTGTTTAGAGAACTCTTCAAGCTTTCCAAAAAGTCCAAGAACACCCTCATAGCATTAAAATTGAAGGATATGTGCCCTTGCAAAGTTGGGAAATTTTGAGTTGGTTTATGATGAAAAAGGAGGTCTAAAACCAATTTCTTCCAAATGGGCCTGCCAAATGATGACCCAACCCATACACCAACTTCATGCACGACCCAAACCATTAAAAATATGAATTTTTATTATTTTATTTTTATTTATTTTGATTTAATTCATTAAAAATCATTTTAAATAAAAATAAAATATGAAAATGTAATATTTGATGGAGATTGAGTTTCTAGAAGATCTTAAATGTTGATTTGAATTGAAGAGGAAAGAAATCATGAGATTTGGCCAAAGATAGCAAGCATTCATACATGAATATTTGGATTTTAAAGCATGATCATTGTGAATCTTTTTGAATCAAATTCTTCATACAACCATTCAATTTTATTGATCTAATTTACTCTCCTATAAGTACTAAACTTAACTCTATTGAAGAGGAGGATTTTTTCTGCACTAAGAGTAAGTTCATAAAATCAAAAATCTCTTCCAAAACTCATATTCGGATCCATTCATACAAGGTGTTTTAAGGTAAAATAAGAACATAGCAATGTTCCTTGGACCTCCTTGAAGCAAAACCATCACTCATACGCATCAAAATCACTCCATAATGCATAATCCGAGTTCTATTTGTTCTTGAATATATTTTTTTTCGGTTTCACTAATTTAATGTATTTCAACGAATTTTGTTTGATTTATGATGTTTGTATTAAGCTTGTGAAGGTTTCTGGACAAAGAGATTGGAGTTTCGTGACCAAAATAGCAATCCGCCATGATTAGGGTTAAAGCTTCAAAATTAGGGATTCATAGAATACTTAATATAAATTGATAATGGACTCATATTTGGACTGTAATTGTTGTGTAGATCATGTTTGCAGGTTCAATTTGAAGAAATTTCACTTGTATGACGCTGTATGTGATTCGCAGGTTTGAATGGCATGAAAATCCGTAGGAGTTTTCCCAGAAAAATTCGCAGGAAACCCTACGAATTTAAGGTTGAAGATGAAGGCGTTCTGGCGCGAATGTTATATTTAAAATGTTGATTTAAAATATTATGTATTCATCTTGGTTATTTGTCACACAGAAGCATGTGTCCCAGTGGAAAGAGGCGTTTGTGTTTGGTTACGAAACCTGTGTTCGAATCCTGCCTTGTACCATTATTTTTTCTATTTTTTCAGGTTAACTATGAAGTATAATATATTATGTTCAATTGTCATTCAAATATCAGATGGGCTCTCCCAGCCGGATGGTTATGCGTGCGTTTGAGTGTTCAAAGGTCCTGGGTTCAATCCTCACCCAGGCCTTTTTGCTTTCTTTTATTTTCTGGATTTTTCATGACAAGGAACAAAAGCAATTCTACTCCCTTATTTGCTGCATGCGTGTGTGATGGCCAAGTGGTGAGTGTGGTTGCTGGTGAACAAAGCCTCCTGGGTTCAAATCCCAGCCAGGTTTGTTTTCTTTTATTTTATTTTGTTCAATTAATTTAGGTTTTATTAATAATTATATATAATAAAATAATTCAATAAAATGTTACTCAATGTTTATAATATTCAAAAAAATCATATTTTTTTCAAAAATTATTTCTTTTATGTAATTGAATCATAATATATGTATATATAATTTTGTATATTATTATAAACTTTTAAAGTATTTTTCTAATAAATCCTAAAACCCTGATTTTGTAAAACCTAATTTATTTTCTAGATAATAAAAATTAATTTTATTTTATGATTTAAATTTCTAATCTTGTTGTATATATAATATTTAATATAAAATCTTGTAAATATAATTATCATGATCATGTTTATTTAATACAATTAATTTCAGTAAATATAATTATAATCAAATTTGTTCTATATGATATGTAAATATTTTTTTTTTATACTTTGTTTATAATCTAAATTATATATAAATAATTTGTAATTAAACCTATGATAATCTAATTATAATGTGTTTAAAAATAATTTAAGAATTTGTACATAAAATCTAAAAATTAAAATGTTTAATTTATTTTTTAATATGTAAATATTCTATAATTGTTTATAATCTAATTATGCATGTAAATATTTTTTAATAATTAAAACTTGTTAATTTAATATAATTTATTTTCATAATATGTTTATAATTAACTTAATTTTTATAGCATTTAAAACTTTATGATAATTAATTGTTTATATCTTCTTCATAATCTTAAATAATAATTGTCCATAAAAATTTGATCTTGTAATTATTATGCTAATATTCTTATTTATTTTATCATTAATGCTATTTATTTTCATATCTATTTTGTTATTACTAACCCCATTTAGATATATTGTGATTTATTATTATCATTATTACTAACCCCATTGTGATTTATTATTATTATTATTGTTTCACTAACCTAATTATAATTGCTTATTTATTTTATTTATCTATTTATTTTGCTATTTATTTAATTTGCTTTATTATTATTATTGTAATTGCTCCTGGATGTAATATTTTGTAATATTTAAATTATTTATTTTTTATGTCATGGTTAGTAAAAATAGGGAGTGTAAACATGTATGTTATTTAAAATTAATTTAGATCATTTAAATTTAAAGATAAATATTAAATTGAACACTCACACACGTAAGTCGATTTTTAATCGCCATCACACATTTCTAAGGCTATCCCTCAAGTTGCCTAACTCATAAGGTCAAGTGGGGTGTATAAAGCAAGTCCCTTAAAAGAAAAAATCATCAAGTCCCTAATGGTTGCCTTTAAAGATCGAGTCCCTTTTCGAATAATGATGATAGTCCCTCCTATATGCTTAATACACCCCACAGTTGCCTTCATAAAAACAGATGTCCCTCATATGTCCCTTACATCCAAGGTAATGACTACCTACTCCTTAATAGTAGGGATAGTCTTACCAATTAAAGGATAAAGAACAAGAAAGACTTAAAACTTTAGGGTAGGTTCCTCTTATGTACTTGCTCACTTCAAAAACTTTTCAAACTCTTCACAATTTCAAACGAATTTTCAAAAACAAGTTTTTACACATCCGTACATGGATTATTATCAACTATTCTGAAAATTTTTCTATTCACACACTACACTTTCAAAAACAATTCAAAAGTGAGCTAAGTAACTAAGAGCCCATGGATAACCATGGATGTAAAGGGTGCTAACACCTTCCCTTTACATAACCTACCCCCCGGACCCAAAAATATCTCTTAAGGTCTTTCCTGTTCTTTTATACCCTTTCCTTTTGGATAAAATAAAAGTCGGTGGCGACTCTTGCTATCCGCAACATAACTTAAAGTCAGTTCTCCCACCGTGTTACAATTATGTCTTCAGATCCAACTATGAGGATTTCTGGGAAGGTATTCAGGAAAGTTAAGAATCTCAGGAGCTCTAAATCCAATTGGTTATACACTCTCGAAGTTGAAACAATTTTGTTTTCAAGTTCAGCTTTACTTTTCCCTCTGAATCCAGATTTACTTTTACCCTATTTACATAAGCGAAACGTCCATTGGTTGTGTTTGAATATATGTATGCTTTTGAATATGATTGATGTTTACCAGAAATGCATGAAAATACAGTAATAGTATTTACTAAGGACGAACGAGGGAAGGAATTTCAACAAAGCTTCACCGGTTCATCCCTACAAGACATCTGCAAATCCCCAGTAGGACAAATCCATCTTCATAAATACTTCGAGTCACGTCTCCCCTAGAATTTATATCCATCTCTTTTATCCTCATACGGATAGTCGGGAATTTATTTTTCCAATAGGAGTATTATCGAACGAAGACGGGAGGTTATTTATACCTTACTATCGAACGAAGACGGGAGGTTATGTATACCTTACTATCGAACGAAGATGGGAGGTTATGGATACCTTACTATCAAACGAAGACGGGAGGTTATATATACTATGTTATCAAACAAGACGGGAATGAGTTCCTCATATTCTTCAGCAACGAATCGGGATTTATTTTCCCTGGCCAGCAGTTATTATACGAAGATATTCAAGACGCTTCAAGCCACATGATGCATACATAAATCATTTACATCATACCATAACATACATATCCATAAATACATAATACATTACTTAAGTGCATCATAATGCATTGTTGCACCCCAAAATTTGCCCTCACAATACAAGACTTTGTGAAGGTTCACAAGGTTCACAAGTTCCCCAACACTTGCATAACCTTTCATGAGGTTCAGGAAGTCCCCAAGTTGCTTCTTGAAGATTCACAAGGTTCACAAGTGTTCCAACCACTTGCACAATCTTTCATGAGGTTCATAAAGTTCACAAACTACTTTATGAAGGGTCACAAGGTTCACAAGGTCCACAATGCTTTCAATACCTTTCATGAGGTTCATGAAGTCTACAAGTCACTTCTTGAAGGTTCACAAGGTTCACAAGCTTCTCAACATCTACAAGACCTTTCATGAGGTTCATGAAGTCCATAAATTGCTTCTTGAAGGTTCACAAGGTTCACAAGATTCACAATGATTACAAAGCTCCCCTGAGGATCATGAGGTCTACTAAGCCACTTCATGAGGTTCACAAGGTTCACAAGCTTCACAATACTTCCCATGAGTATTACAAGACATTTTATGATGGTTCACAAGGTTCACAAAGTTCACAATTGGTCAGAAGAGTTGACAAATTCCTCAGACAATGCACCTCCTAAGCAGTGCATCCAAAACTAGGGTTTTGACTTTAATCAGGCTAAATGGACTTCCAACACCTCAAGTGAGTTTCATAACATCTTATATGTGTGTAAGAACCCCTATGACAAGTTTCAAGACTTTTCTCAAAAGTTTGCTCAGTCAGATGATCAGATAAGTCAAAATCAGTCAATGCAGTTAAAAAGTCAAATTGAGGTCAACTGTGGTCAAACCAAAGTCAAACTTCATGATTTTTTGCCAACATCAAGTATATGAAGTAAAATTCATCATTTGATCAAGGGTTGATCATGATTCATCAAGGAGATTCCAGATCATCAATAATCAGGAGTTTCTAAATTAGGGTTTTCTCAGTAAAAGTCAACTGAACTTTGACCAGGCATAACTTTCACATACTTCATCACCAAGTCTCCATCCAAAGCTCATTTTGAAGGAAATTGAATTCTCTACAACTTTGATGTTGAAGGTTAAGCCCAAAAATGCTTCATTTGAAAGATATGATCTAAGACATTATAGGTCATTTGAAAAGTCAACAAAAAGTCAACAACTTCAAAAGGGCATAACTTGAGATTGGTAAATGATATGGACCTGAAACCAATGGGGTTGTTTAGAGGACTTTTCAAGCTTTCCAAAAAGTCCAAGAACACCTTCATACCTTTAAAATTGAGGGAGATGTGTCTTTGCAAAGTTGGATAATTTTGTGATGGTTTATATTGAAAAGGGAGGTTCAAAATCATTTTTTTTCAAATGGGCCACCCAAATTGTGACCCAATCCACTTCATAAAGCCATGCACGAAATTCCCATGATATTTTCATAATTTTTATTTTATTTAATTAATTTATTATGATTTTTAATTCTTAAAATCATCTTAAAATTAAATAAAATATTAAATTTGAAAATTAAATTGGTTTGTTGGTTCTAGAAAGTTATAAAGTTCATATGGAGCAAATTGATACAAGAATCATGTGAATTGGCTCAAAATAGAAAGCTTTGGTTTAAAAATATTGGATTTTCATGGCATGATCTTTCTCAATCTCAAAGTATCAAATCTTCCACTAAATCAATCAATTTCTTTAACCTAATTGACTCACCTATATATGCTGATCATAAACCTAGCCTTGGACACGAAATTGAGCAGCCAAGAGGTAAGAACAAGAACACAAAAATTCTTCAAAAGTTGAAATTCGGTTTTGGAGGTTTAAAGCATTACAAGGTATTTTGAGAACATGGTTGGCTTCTTGGATCATCATGGAACCTAAATCAATCATCACATTGCCATATATCATCATACATTACCGTGCCCGAATCAAATTTGACATTGCATTTCAATTTTTCGATTATGACTATTTGTGCATCATTAACGGATTTTGTTTGATCTTTTGTGCTTGTGAGGTCCCAAGGATTGTTTCTGGATAATTGGATTGAAGAATGGGTGTGTAAATCGCAAACGGCCATGTTAGGGTTTATGACCTCATAATTAGGGTTTCATGTTTGAATGTATATAAATCAATTCTGAAAACGTAGGATTGTTATGTGAACTCTGTGGATTGTGAATCACTAACCAATTTCATAAATCAGTAGTGTTTGGTACAAGTTTGAATTTTCGCAGGTTGAAGAACATGAAGAACACCCAGGAAAATTCGCAGGTGAATTGGTAAATATTTTCGCAGGAAATTTCGTAAGTCCAGAGGAAGAAGAAGAAGTTTGCCGCGCGTTTAAATAATTCAAATTTGGACATTATATTTTTTGACTTTGTTTCAATTCTATATCACCAGCGCGTCTGTGGTCTGGTGGTAAGGCTGGAAGGTATACGCTATAAGGGCCATGGTTCGAATCATACTAGGGCCATTATTTTTGTTTATTTTTCAGGAATCAAGGAGGCTTAAAATATAATGATGCAAAGCCAACGAATGGATAGATTGGCTCTTCCAGCCGGGTGGTAAAGCGCGCGTATGAAAGCATTAAGGTCCTGGGTACGAAACCTCCCCCAGGCCTTTTGTTTTTGATATTTTTCTGGATTTCTCAAAACAAAGAACAAAACAAATCTCTTGCTCTCCTCTCTTGCCTATGCGCCAATGGCCCAGTGGTAGGCTCTCTTGAAAGCAAGCATAGGGGACTGGGTTCAAACCCCAGCCCCACCAGGTTCCTTTTTCCTTTTCTTTTCTTTTTATTTTCATGTTTAAATTAATTGTTTTAAATAATTAGTATATTATTATTTATGTTTTAAAATATGTATATATTACATAGCTTAATTAATATTAAAATAATTCTCTAAAATATAATAACGCTCTTGTTTTTTTATTTAAAATTTTATTTTGTATAGTTTATATTAATTAAAATAGTGTTATGTAAAAATAAATTTATATATATATAAACCCTAATTCTAAAACTCTAAAAAATATAAAACCCTAGTTTTCTAACTCTAAAATATTTTTCTAAATAAAATTTAATTCTGTTTTTTTTTTAATTCCTAATATAATCATAATTGTTCATAAAATTTTTGTATTTGTAATTTAAATTAATTTTCTTTTAATATTTAGAAATAGTTTAATTTATATATTTTGTATATAGTTAAGATTAATTTATAAATATAATGACCAATAGAGATTAAATTTTAATATGATCAATCTTTTTCTTATAATATATATATAAATGTAAATATATGTTTATAATAATTAAATTTAGTAATTATAATAATTTAGATATTATATGAATTTAAAAATTAATTGTATATGATAATTTCTTCCTATCTTACTACATGATTAATTAATTTTTTGCTTATTATGATTTCATTAATCTTTTAATTTATGTTACTAACCATGTTATTATTTATATTTTATTCTTATGTTTCTAACTTTATATATTATTTCTAATTACTAACCCATTTATGATTTTATAATGTTTACTATTATTATTTTTGCTAATTTTATTTACTAACCCCTTATTATTTATTATTGCTTATTTATATTTGGTTTATTTTTATTTAATTATTTTTCTTATTATTTCTATTATAATTTCTTGTAATTGTTTCCCGGATGTAATTATTTAATTATTATCGTCATTATGGTTAGTAATTAGGGAGTGTTAATATGTTTGTTATTTAAAATAAATTTAGATAATTTTTAATAAAGATAATTAATTCAAACACTTCACACACGTAAGTCGATTTTAAATCGCCGTCTCACTTTCTAAGGATATCCCTCTTGTTGCCTACGAATAAATGGTTAAGTGGGGTGTATAAAGCAAGTCCCTCGAGTAAAAATCATCAAAGTCCCTTATGTTGCCTATACGAATCGAGTCCCTTCGGAAAAATGATGATAGTCCCTTATAAATGCTTATTACACCCCACCATTGCCTTCAAAGACCAAATTGCCCCTTACATGTCCCTTAACATCCAAAGTAAGGACTACCTACTCCATTATAGTGGGGATAGTCTTACTAAGGAAAGAATAAAAAACAAGAAAGACCTTTAAACATTAGGGAAAGTTACTTTTAAATACTTAAGCTCATTTCAAAACCTTTTTCACACTTAAACAATTTTCAAACAAAATTTTCAAACAAGTTTCTTACACATCCATACACGGATTATTATTAAACTATTCTGAAATTTTTTGCTATTCACACACTACACTTTCAAAACAATTTAAAGTGAGCTTAAGTACTTAAGAGCCCATGGATAACCATGGATGAAAAGGGTGCTAACACCTTCCCTTTTCATAACCTACCCCCCGGACCCAAAATATTCTCTAAGGTCTTTCCTGTTCTTTTATAACCTTTCCTTATGGATAAAATAAAAGTCGGTGGCGACTCTTGCTATCCGCAACATTGTTTTAAAGTCAGTTCACCGGGTTACAGAACTGGCGACTCTGCTGGGGATCTTATTTTAAGAGGGGTACCCTTAGGAATTAAGATCACTTTAAATTGTTTGCCTTGTTTGCTTTATTATTATTGTTGGGGTGCTCTTATGTGTGAAAGATTCTAACCCGGATCTAGTGTACCTTAGGTAAATGGCAATAGACCAAGGAAACTGTGCGACGTATATCGACACGGTTGATCTGGTGGCCATAGTTAGTGCGACTTCTTGGTTGGTGCTTATATTCCTTAAGTCAAGTTGAGGATAATATTGAGGCTGCCATATGTTGTCAATGCACTAACTAACTTTTAGAACCCTAGTTAACTCATCTTGGCCTTTAGAAAGTAGTGAGGTAGCCGGCTTTGGTGCAGACTGAAGTTGGTTGACACTCGATGCTACACTCATTGAGATCTTAAACTTGGAGGGTTTTGGTTGGCAAGTAAGTTGCCTTCTGATCAACCACCCTTGTGAAGGATCGATGATATTGAGATCCCTTAGAACCTGGTTACTTTTGTAGGACAGGATGAACCATCTAACTTCAGGGGAGGGTACTTACCTTTAAACCTCATGCAAGCCTTTAAACCTAGGGCTATGGTGTGACTTGTTTGTGTGTGCCACATGTTTGTGATTGAGCATTACATCATGACATCATCATGCATCATGAGCATATCATTTTCCCTAACCATTTCAAGGACCAAAGGATTTATCTTTGTTCTTTGTTGCAGGTCATGGCTTCTGCTCGTAGAAACACCATCAGGATCAACTTTGTGGGGATACCTCCCAAGCTTAAGGAGTTGGTTTCTCAAGTGTCTGATCATTCCAGGTTCAACAAGAGACATGGTCACCTATTGGATCTAGTCACTTCAGGGTTCAGTGAAGACATGATGAGTGTGCTGTTTCAGTTCTTTGACCCTAAGCACCATTGCTTTACATTTCCTGACTATCAGCTAGTTCCAACCATGGAGGAGTTCTCTAAACTTCTGGATATCCCTGTTCTTGATCAGAAACCATTCACAGGTTTGGAGAAGGAACTTAAACCAGAGGTTATTGCTGCAGCTCTACATCTGAAGAAGTCTGACATTGTTCTAGAGACGAGAAGTGGAGTTAAGGGTATTCTTGCCAAGGTATTAATGGATAAAGCTCAAATGTTCTTGAAGGCCATGAGCTATGATGCTTTTGAGGAAATCTTAGCCTTGCTGATTTATGGCTTAGTATTGTTCCCCAATCCAGATCAGTTCATAGATGTTCATGCCATCAACATCTTCCTGAGTCACAATCCAGTGCCTACATTGCTTGGAGACATCCTGCATTCTCTTCACACCCGTACTACAAGGGCAAGAGGAACTTTGATGTGCTGCATACCTTTACTATCCAGGTGGTTTATTTCTCACCTTCCTCGCTCAGTAATGAAGAATGAGCAAGGATTCAGATGGTCCAAGAGGATCATGTCACTTTCTCACTCAGACATCCATTGGTGCTCCAGATCTATGGAGAATGTCACCATCATTGACCGTTGTGGGGAGTTTCCTAATGTGCCACTTCTAGGCATAAGAGGAGGCATCACCTACAACCCCTCTCTAGCTTTACGACAGTTTGGTTACGCTCGGAGTGATGGTCCACATGACATGTTGATTCAGGGCATTGTGTTTGATTACGACAACGATCTTCAGGGTTACCGTCAGAGATTCATACGAGCTTGGGGAAAGGTAAACAGGATTGACAGTAAGACACTGGAGCCTAAGTACACTATTCCTATGGAGGCTTATCTCAGATGGGTACGATCTCGTGCTCAGACACTCATGATGCCATATCCTGCCATCCTACCAGTTACCATGGAACCTGTTGCTGAAGGAGACACTGCTTATACCATCCTTCACCCAGACATGCCTACTGATAAGGAAGACTTGCAGAGATCATGGATCCAACTGAAGGAGCAAAGGGATACTTTCGAGGCTCATTACAAAACAAGCCAAGCAAGGATCCTAGAGCTAACAAAGCAACTTCACGAGGAACGAAACCTCAATTCATACCTCAACACAAAGAGGAAACGTCCATGGGAGACTTAAAACCCCATCTTTTGTACTTATTTCATTTTCATTTTTGTAAGCCTAAAAGGCAAAACAAGTTATTACTAATAAAAGTTTACTTTCTTGTTTGTTTAAGCAAATTTAAATCTTGCGGTCCTTGAAAACATTGCATACGCATTCGCATTACCATTTCATTGCATCACAGGTTTATAATTGTGCACAGGTTTCTCATCTTCTCGCTGTTTATTTCAGCAATGGCACTTGAACAATCAGTTAAGGATCTTCAGGCACAGAATGCACAGTTCCAAGAGCTAATCTTGAACCTATCCAAGGGACAAGATGATTTGAAGGCACTGCTGGCCAAGAAGACAAAGAAGACTAGAAGGTCTGCTGGGTTGCTCAACATGGGAAGAAGGTTCAGAGGTCCTGTCAAAACTAAGGAACAGGTTGAAGACTATGAATCTGAAGAATCTGAGCAAGAGAGAGGTAGTCTTCACAACACTATGGGGGACTCTGATTCTGAGGCTAACTACTACCATGAGCCTAATGAAGACAAGTTCAAGATGCTGGTGGATAGGATGGATGCTATGGAGTTGCAGAAATCATCTGGGCTGGATTTTGAGGATTTGAGTCTGATATCTGGGGTTGTGATACCCATTGGTTTCAAGGTTCCTACCTTTGTTGTTTATGATGGGGTCTCCTGTCCCAAGCTGCATTTGAGGTCTTATGTCAGAAGGATTCAACCTCACACTGCTGATAAAAAGTTGTGGATCCATTTCTTTCAAGAGAGCTTATCTGGAGCTCAGCTGGAGTGGTATTATCAGTTGGAGAGTGTCAACGTCAGAGATTGGAATGATCTTGCTGAAGCTTTCTACAAGCAGTATCAATACAACGCTGACTTAGCCCCCACTCGCATGCAGCTTCAAAGCATGTCTATGGGTGCCAAAGAAAGCTTTAAGGAGTATGCTCAGAAGTGGAGAGATTTAGCTGGAAGAGTTCAACCCCCTTTGACTGACAGGGAGCTGGTTGATATGTTCATGTGTACACTGAATGGTCCGTTTTACAGTCATCTCATTGGAAGCTCATCATCTGGCTTCACTGAGTTGATTATGACAGGAGAGCGAGTAGAGAATGGTATTAAGAGTGGTAAGATCCAAGTGGGCACTTCTTCATCAGGTGCTGCAAAGAAGCCTCCCACTGGGAAGAAAGAATCTAATGCTGTTTATGGTCAGCCTGATCGTAACAGAAGGCATCAGTCTGTCAGTGCAGTTCATATTTCAAATCCAACTCCTGCACCAACAGAGCAGCCTCAGGGACACCAACCAAAGACTAGAAGACAGTTCACGAAGATCAACATGTCAATGGCTCAGGCATTGCAACACTTGTTGAAGGCTGAACTTATTACCCTAAGGGAGGCTCCTCAGAATCCCAATGTTACCTCTCCCAAGTACAATCCCAATGCACGATGTGCATATCATTCAAACTGTCCAGGACATGATACTAATAACTGCTGGGTCTTGAAGAACAAAATTCAAGATATGATTGATGCTGGAGAAATTGAATTTGATCCACCAAATGTGATTACAGCACCACTGCCAAATCACGAGAAGACTGTCAATGCCATTGATGAAGACATTGATGAAGACCTGCATATTTATTCAGTAATGGAGTTGAGCACACCATTGTCTGTTATCAAAAAGAGGTTAGTACAAGCTGGGATCTTTCCAGGTTGTCGTGAAGATTGTCTGTATTGTACCTATAAGCCGGATAGTTGCTTCACTTTGAGAGATGGAATTCAACGTCTCATGGATAAGTATACTATAGTATTTGAAAGAAGACCAGCATCTGTAGAAAGTATGGTGGATCATCTAACTCGGGGTAAGAAGATTGAAGAGGTTGATATGGTTGACAAGGTACCGGTAAAAATCACTGCAAGGAAGCCCATCAAGATCTCTCATCAGGGTCCTATCAAGATTACGGCTGAAGGTCCTGTGAAAGTTGTTGCTGAAGCCAGAGTAGCTCCTCTGATCATTACTACTCCTGGTCCTATTCCTTATACATCTGACAAAGCTGTGCCTTGGCACTATGGGTCTGATGTTTACATCCATGGTGTCAAGCAGGAGCCTTTACCTGATATACCTGTTGACATTGATAATATTGCTGGATCTAGCAAGATCACTCGTAGTGGAAGAGTCTTTTCTCCTCCAGATACTTCAAAGAATGCAGCTACTCCTGCTGCTACTTCCACCACTGATGCTCGGGGCAAAGGTCCTGTTATTGAGCCTGTATCTACTGATGTGCCAGCTGCTGATGATCTCTCTAAGCAGATGGAAGAAGTATTGAAGATCATTCGCAAGAGTGATTATGACATTGTTGATCAGCTGGGACATACTCCCTCAAAGATTTCTATGCTCTCCCTGTTGTTATGTTCTGAGGCTCATGCCAAGTCATTGATTAAGTTTCTGAAGATGGCTCATGTACCCAGTGCGATCTCTGTTGACCAATTTGAGAACTGTGTTGCCCACCTGACCTATGACAACGGGTTAGGATTTTCTGATGCTGACTTGACCCCTGCCAAGAGGGATCATAATAGGGCCTTGCATATTTCAATTGAATGCAGAGGCACTACCCTGTCTCATGTGCTGATAGACAATGGTTCCTCTTTGAATGTGTTGCCTAAGGAAGTCCTGAACAAGCTGAGTCCTGAAGATACTGTGTTGAAGCCCAGTAATATTGTGGTAAAAGCTTTTGATGGTTCTAGAAGAGTAGTGCATGGGGAAATTGATCTTCCAATCAAGGTTGGCTCTCAGATGTTTGCTGCTACATTCTATGTGATGGATATACGTCCTTCATACTCTTGTCTACTTGGACGTCCCTGGATCCATGGGGCAGGTGCTGTGACCTCTACATTGCACCAAAAGCTGAGATATCCGGTAAATGGAAAGGTTGTTACTGTCTTCGGAGAGGAAGAATACTTTGTCAGCCATGTAAATACTTTCAAGTATCTGGAAATAGAAGGTGAATATATTGAGACTCCGTGTCAGTCATTTGAAGTGATTCCCTGGGTTGATAATGATGGTGTAGCTCCTCCTGCTGTGAAGAAGGTTCCTGTGGTCATCAGAAATCCTCCAACAATGGCAATGGCCTCCCTCAATGATGCTAGAGCTGTAGTGGATAAAGGTGGTTGTACTGTTTGGGGTCAGCTTCCTGATATTCCATACAAGTCTGACAAGTTTGGTTTGGGTTTCACTGCAGAGTCCCAGAAGGTTGTTCGTCGTGCTCGTGCTGCTCGTATCACCAATCAAGGGGTGATTAATGCTGTGGGAGATCAAGATGAAGACTACAATTTGGATGCATGGATTTTTCCTACTGTGGGTGCTGGACTCAATAATTGGAAAGCTGAAGATGTTATCCCTATCTCCTTTAGTCAGGAGTAAATACTATTACTGTGTTATGTTTTAAATTTGTAATTTCTTGAACAATTAAAACTTTCAAGCCACGTGCCTTACCCGGGGCACAATGGTGTGCTTGTTACGGGCTGTCATTTCATTTGCATACTTCATTCAATAAAATCAGTGGACGTTTCGTTTTCGTAAATATTGTGTTCCTAGTCTTTCTTTTCTTTTATTTTTGCTTTATCAGCTATGTGTTCTTACACACACCCACATCACTAAATGCAGATCCTCATCCACTCTGGATCCTGTTGATAACAGTTCTACTATTGCCAATTACAATTTCGAGAATCCGATCTATCAAACTGAAGACGGAAATGAGGACGATTGTGAAATACCTGTAGAGCTTGCTAGGTTGTTACAACAAGAAGAGAAAGCTATACAGCCACATGAAGAGCCAGTCGAAGTTGTGAATTTGGGAACTGAAGAAAACAGAAAAGAGGTCAAGGTAGGGGCTGATTTAGAGGACAGTGTCAAGAGCAAGTTGATTCAGATGTTACGTGACTATGTGGAGATCTTTGCTTGGTCTTATGAAGATATGCCAGGGTTGAATACAGACATTGTGGTTCACCGTTTGCCAGTGAAAGAAGATTGTCGTCCAAAGAAGCAGAAGGTTCGTCGTATGCGTCCTGAAATGTCAGAAAAGATCAAGGCAGAGGTAATGAAACAGTTCAATGCAGGGTTCTTGGCAGTGACTTCTCATCCTCAGTGGGTTGCAAATGTGGTACCGGTTCCTAAGAAAGATGGTAAGGTACGTATGTGTGTAGACTACAGAGATTTGAACAAGGCTAGCCCCAAAGATGACTTTCCACTTCCTCATATTGACATTTTGGTAGACAACACTGCTCAACATAAGGTATTCTCTTTTATGGATGGTTTCTCTGGTTATAATCAAATCAAGATGGCACCTGAAGATATGGAGAAGACAACATTTGTGACACAGTGGGGCACCTTTTGTTATAAGGTGATGCCATTTGGTTTGAAGAATGCAGGGGCAACATATCAGCGTGCTATGGTGGCTTTGTTTCATGATATGATTCACCATGAGATAGAGGTATATGTGGATGATATGATAGCCAGATCTCAGAATGAAGAGCAACATCTTGATCATCTGCACAAGTTGTTTGAGAGGTTGAAGAAATACAAGTTGAGATTGAATCCAAACAAATGTACTTTTGGAGTTAGATCTGGTAAACTCCTGGGTTTCATTGTCAGTGGCAAAGGTATTGAAGTGGATCCTGCAAAAGTGAAAGCTATACGAGAGATGCCAGCTCCCCGTACTGAGAAGGAGGTTAGAGGTTTCTTGGGACGATTGAATTACATTGCAAGATTTATTTCCCAATTAACTACCATCTGTGAGCCAATCTTCAAGTTGTTGAAGAAAGATCAGGTGATGGAATGGAATGATGAATGCCAGACTGCTTTTGATGAAATTAAGAGATATCTGCTAGAGCCACCAATTCTGATGCCACCAGTTGATGGGAGACCCTTGATTATGTACTTAACAGTGCTAGACAACTCAATGGGGTGTGTGTTGGGGCAACATGACGAGTCTGGTCGAAAAGAGCAGGCAATATACTACCTTAGCAAAAAGTTTACCGACTGTGAAACAAGATACTCACTGCTCGAGAAAACTTGCTGCGCTTTGGCATGGGCTGCTCGCCGACTAAGACAGTATATGTTGACCCATACTACCTTATTGATTTCTAAGATGGATCCAATCAAGTATATATTTGAGAAACCTGCACTCTCTGGGAGAATTGCAAGATGGCAAATGATTTTGACAGAATATGATATACAGTATACTACTCAGAAGGCCATTAAGGGAAGTGTTGTTGCTGATCATCTGGCTCATCAAGCAGTGGATGATTATCAGTCAATGAATTTCGAGTTTCCTGATGAAGACATTATGACTGTTACCAAAGAACCTGGACAATATGACGGACCTGAACAAGGATCCCGATGGACTATGGTTTTTGATGGTGCCTCCAATGCACTTGGTAATGGTGTTGGTGTTGTGATTAGTTCCCCTGAAGGTTGTCATACCCCAATTACTGCCAGACTTTGTTTCCATTGTACCAATAACATGGCTGAGTATGAGGCATGTATCCTGGGTATTAAAGCTGCTATTGATATGAAGATTCAGTTCCTTGATGTGTATGGAGATTCAGCCCTGGTAGTAAGTCAGGTTAAAGGAGATTGGGATACCAAGCATGATAATCTCATTCCTTACAGAGAGCATATTTTGTCTTTGATCCCACATTTCAAAGAGATTACCTTTGAACATATTCCACGAAGAGAGAATCAGTTGGCAGATGCTTTGGCCACCATAGCATCCATGTTTGAGATCAGTTGGGATGATGAAGCTCCCAAGATTACCATTGATAGATTTGAGAAGCCTGCATACTGCAATGAGATTGATACAGAAAGGACAGAGGAGAAGCCTTGGTTCTATGAAGTAAAAAGATATCTTGAAGTTCAGGAGTTTCCTGAAGGGGCATCTGTCAAAGATAGAAAGTTTCTGAGAAGGTTTTCTGCCAAGTTCTTTTTGAGTAATGGGATTCTGTACAAGCGCAATCATGATTCAACCATGCTTCGTTGTGTGGATAAGAAGGAAGCAACTGAGATTATGGAAGAGATGCATGATGGGACCTTTGGCACTCATTCTAGTGGTCATACTATGGCAAAGAAGATATTGAGAGCAGGTTACTATTGGTCTACCATGGAAGCTGATTGCTATCAACACTCCAGAACTTGTCACAAGTGTCAAATCTATGCTGATAAAGTTCATGTACCTCCATCACCATTGAATGTGTTGACTGCTCCTTGGCCCTTTGCCATGTGGGGCATTGATATGATTGGTGAAATCAAGCCTACTGCTTCTAATGGGCATCGTTTCATCCTGGTGGCTATTGATTATTTTACAAAATGGGTAGAGGCAGCTTCATATGCATCTGTGACTAAGAATGTTGTGGCTCGGTTCATTAAGAATAATCTCATATGTAGGTATGGCGTCCCTGAGAGGATTATTACTGACAATGGTTCTAATCTGAACAACACTATGATTACTGACCTCTGCACGCAGTTCAAGATTAAGCATCATAACTCCTCTCCGTATCGTCCAAAGATGAATGGGGCAGTTGAAGCTGCTAATAAGAACATTAAGAAGATTGTACAGAAGATGACTGTTACTTACAAGGATTGGCATGAGATGTTACCATTTGCTCTTCATGGTTATCGTACCACAATACGTACTTCAACAGGGGCAACCCCATTCTCCTTAGTCTATGGTATGGAAGCAGTTCTGCCCATTGAAGTTCAGATCCCCTCCTTGAGAATTATGAAGGATGCAGGCTTGGATGAAGATGAGTGGATTCAGACTCGACTGGACCAGATAAATTTGATTGATGAGAAGAGGTTAGCAGCAGTTTGTCATGGCCAGATGTACCAAAAACGGATGATCAAAGCTTTTAACAAAAGGGTTAAGCCAAAGGTATATCAGGTTGGTGACTTGGTAATCAAGCGTATCATATTACCACAGGGTGATCCTAGGGGCAAGTGGACTCCAACATATGAAGGACCATTTGTAGTCAAGACAGTATTCTCAGGAGGTGCCATGATACTGACTACAATGGATGGTGAGGACTTCCCACAGCCTGTAAACGCAGACATAGTTAAAAAATACTACGCATAAAAAGAGACCCGCTAGGTTGACTGGCCTAGGCAAAAATAAGGGCATCCCGGCAAACCAAAAGGGTTTGGGCAAAAATTAGGGATATATATGAAAAGATGTACACCCGGCAAGTCGAAAACCTGAAAAGGCGGCTTGGGCAAAAAAGGGTATCCCGGTGGATTGAAAACCCGAGAGGGCAATCCAGGCAAAAGTTAGGGATTAAAGCGTATGACTATGTCTCGTTTGGATCACTCATAAAACTGCAACCAGTTGTACTACTTATTCAAGCTCGAACAGATAAAGATCAATCCAATCGTTTCCGTCTCAATAGCAAGAAGATGAGATACTTGAGTGGCAATAGTAGAATTGAAACTCAATAGGTTTGTTTCCCACATAGTTGATTCTCTTTTGTAAAACTTTATGACAAAATCCTCTTACTAGGGTTTATGTCTCCTTGTACAAACTTACCCGTGTATGGGTCACTTTTGATATAAATAAATTCCATCTTTTGAATTCAGATTTACTTTTACCCTATTTACATAAGCGAAACGTCCATTGGTTGTGTTTGAATGTATGTATGCCTTTGAATATGATTAATGTTTACCAGAAATGCATGAAAATGCAGTAATAGTATTTACTAAGGGCGAACGAGGGAAGGATTTCAACGAAACTTCGCCGGTTCACCTTTATAAAACAGTTACAAAACCCTCAGTAGGACTAATCCATCTTCATAAAGTCTCATCTCCCCTGGAATTTATATCCATCTCTTTTATCCTCATACGGATATTCGGGAAATTACTTTCCAATAAGGGCACGACGAACGAAGACGGGATGTTATACTTATCCTATTATCAAACGAAGACGAAGGTTATATATACCTTACTATCCCCAACAACGGGGGGTGATATCTATCTCTGTTATCCCTAGCAACGGGAAGTTACATTTATACTCTGTTATCCCCAGCATACGGGAGGTTATCTATACCCTGTTATACCCAGCAGACAGAGGTTATACATTCTTCAACAACGAATTGGGATTTATTTTCCCTGGCCAGCAGTGGTTATACGAAGATATCCAGACGTTTCCGGCAGTTATCATATCATACATACATCATTTACATCATACCATAGCATATACATAATACATTACCTAAGTACATCATATCATACATGCATACATAAAGCATAAACTAATATTGTTATACAGAATGCTACTTTGTTTTCAGGTTAATTATCCAACAAGCAAACTTATGATCTTTGGGACTGCTTTATTGTAACCTCAGGGTTATTTTATCCTCCTGATGAGCTCATCATTATTTCAAGACTGCATTGGAGTTGTCATTATTGATGTCTCCATCCTCCTGAAATCAGTACTTCAAGACTGCATTAGAGTTATCATTATTGATTGCTCTATCCTCCTGAAGACATATCACACTATTATTTCAAGACTGCATTGGAGTTGTCATTATTGATGTCTCCATCCTCCTGAAATCAGTACTTCAAGACTGCATTGGAGTTATCATTATTGATTGCTCTATCCTCCTGAAGACATATCACATTATTATTTCAAGACTGCATTGGAGTTGTCATTATTGATGTCTCCATCCTCCTGAAATCAGTACTTCAAGACTGCATTAGAGTTATCATTATTGATTGCTCTATCCTCCTGAAGACATATCACACTATTATTTCAAGACTGCATTGGAGTTGTCATTATTGATGTCTCCATCCTCCTGAAATCAGTACTTCAAGACTGCATTAGAGTTATCATTATTGATTGCTCTATCCTCCTGAAGACATATCACATTATTATTTCAAGACTGCATTGGAGTTGTCATTATTGATGTCTCCATCTTCCTGAAATCAGTACTTCAAGACTGCATTGGAGTTATCATTATTGATTGCTCTATCCTCCTGAAGACATATTGTTACATCAGTATTACTCCAGACTCCTGACAGTTCTCATTATACTACTGAAGAATTTTCCTCTAGTGGCATCTTTAAGCCCACTCAATCATGTTCAACCAACTATCAATATCACTCCATGCACTGGTGAGTTCAAATTTTTGGGCTTTTGTGTTCAATCCCCTTCAACCTTCTAGGTCACGACTGGCAAATATACCAATCTAACCCCTCAGGTTTCAGAAAATTGAACAGGGGCAGCTGTTGCACCCCAAAATTTGCCCTCACAATACAAGACTTTGTGAAGGTTCACAAGGTTCACAAGTTCCCCAACACTTGCATAACCTTTCATGAGGTTCAGGAAGTCCCCAAGTTGCTTCTTGAAGATTCACAAGGTTCACAAGTGTTCCAACCACTTGCACAATCTTTCATGAGGTTCATAAAGTTCACAAACTACTTTATGAAGGGTCACAAGGTTCACAAGGTCCACAATGCTTTCAATACCTTTCATGAGGTTCATGAAGTCTACAAGTCACTTCTTGAAGGTTCACAAGGTTCACAAGCTTCTCAACATCTACAAGACCTTTCATGAGGTTCATGAAGTCCATAAATTGCTTCTTGAAGGTTCACAAGGTTCACAAGATTCACAATGATTACAAAGCTCCCCTGAGGATCATGAGGTCTACTAAGCCACTTCATGAGGTTCACAAGGTTCACAAGCTTCACAATACTTCCCATGAGTATTACAAGACATTTTATGATGGTTCACAAGGTTCACAAAGTTCACAATTGGTCAGAAGAGTTGACAAATTCCTCAGACAATGCACCTCCTAAGCAGTGCATCCAAAACTAGGGTTTTGACTTTAATCAGGCTAAATGGACTTCCAACACCTCAAGTGAGTTTCATAACATCTTATATGTGTGTAAGAACCCCTATGACAAGTTTCAAGACTTTTCTCAAAAGTTTGCTCAGTCAGATGATCAGATAAGTCAAAATCAGTCAATGCAGTTAAAAAGTCAAATTGAGGTCAACTGTGGTCAAACCAAAGTCAAACTTCATGATTTTTTGCCAACATCAAGTATATGAAGTAAAATTCATCATTTGATCAAGGGTTGATCATGATTCATCAAGGAGATTCCAGATCATCAATAATCAGGAGTTTCTAAATTAGGGTTTTCTCAGTAAAAGTCAACTGAACTTTGACCAGGCATAACTTTCACATACTTCATCACCAAGTCTCCATCCAAAGCTCATTTTGAAGGAAATTGAATTCTCTACAACTTTGATGTTGAAGGTTAAGCCCAAAAATGCTTCATTTGAAAGATATGATCTAAGACATTATAGGTCATTTGAAAAGTCAACAAAAAGTCAACAACTTCAAAAGGGCATAACTTGAGATTGGTAAATGATATGGACCTGAAACCAATGGGGTTGTTTAGAGGACTTTTCAAGCTTTCCAAAAAGTCCAAGAACACCTTCATACCTTTAAAATTGAGGGAGATGTGTCTTTGCAAAGTTGGATAATTTTGTGATGGTTTATATTGAAAAGGGAGGTTCAAAATCATTTTTTTTCAAATGGGCCACCCAAATTGTGACCCAATCCACTTCATAAAGCCATGCACGAAATTCCCATGATATTTTCATAATTTTTATTTTATTTAATTAATTTATTATGATTTTTAATTCTTAAAATCATCTTAAAATTAAATAAAATATTAAATTTGAAAATTAAATTGGTTTGTTGGTTCTAGAAAGTTATAAAGTTCATATGGAGCAAATTGATACAAGAATCATGTGAATTGGCTCAAAATAGAAAGCTTTGGTTTAAAAATATTGGATTTTCATGGCATGATCTTTCTCAATCTCAAAGTATCAAATCTTCCACTAAATCAATCAATTTCTTTAACCTAATTGACTCACCTATATATGCTGATCATAAACCTAGCCTTGGACACGAAATTGAGCAGCCAAGAGGTAAGAACAAGAACACAAAAATTCTTCAAAAGTTGAAATTCGGTTTTGGAGGTTTAAAGCATTACAAGGTATTTTGAGAACATGGTTGGCTTCTTGGATCATCATGGAACCTAAATCAATCATCACATTGCCATATATCATCATACATTACCGTGCCCGAATCAAATTTGACATTGCATTTCAATTTTTCGATTATGACTATTTGTGCATCATTAACGGATTTTGTTTGATCTTTTGTGCTTGTGAGGTCCCAAGGATTGTTTCTGGATAATTGGATTGAAGAATGGGTGTGTAAATCGCAAACGGCCATGTTAGGGTTTATGACCTCATAATTAGGGTTTCATGTTTGAATGTATATAAATCAATTCTGAAAACGTAGGATTGTTATGTGAACTCTGTGGATTGTGAATCACTAACCAATTTCATAAATCAGTAGTGTTTGGTACAAGTTTGAATTTTCGCAGGTTGAAGAACATGAAGAACACCCAGGAAAATTCGCAGGTGAATTGGTAAATATTTTCGCAGGAAATTTCGTAAGTCCAGAGGAAGAAGAAGAAGTTTGCCGCGCGTTTAAATAATTCAAATTTGGACATTATATTTTTTGACTTTGTTTCAATTCTATATCACCAGCGCGTCTGTGGTCTGGTGGTAAGGCTGGAAGGTATACGCTATAAGGGCCATGGTTCGAATCATACTAGGGCCATTATTTTTGTTTATTTTTCAGGAATCAAGGAGGCTTAAAATATAATGATGCAAAGCCAACGAATGGATAGATTGGCTCTTCCAGCCGGGTGGTAAAGCGCGCGTATGAAAGCATTAAGGTCCTGGGTACGAAACCTCCCCCAGGCCTTTTGTTTTTGATATTTTTCTGGATTTCTCAAAACAAAGAACAAAACAAATCTCTTGCTCTCCTCTCTTGCCTATGCGCCAATGGCCCAGTGGTAGGCTCTCTTGAAAGCAAGCATAGGGGACTGGGTTCAAACCCCAGCCCCACCAGGTTCCTTTTTCCTTTTCTTTTCTTTTTATTTTCATGTTTAAATTAATTGTTTTAAATAATTAGTATATTATTATTTATGTTTTAAAATATGTATATATTACATAGCTTAATTAATATTAAAATAATTCTCTAAAATATAATAACGCTCTTGTTTTTTTATTTAAAATTTTATTTTGTATAGTTTATATTAATTAAAATAGTGTTATGTAAAAATAAATTTATATATATATAAACCCTAATTCTAAAACTCTAAAAAATATAAAACCCTAGTTTTCTAACTCTAAAATATTTTTCTAAATAAAATTTAATTCTGTTTTTTTTTTAATTCCTAATATAATCATAATTGTTCATAAAATTTTTGTATTTGTAATTTAAATTAATTTTCTTTTAATATTTAGAAATAGTTTAATTTATATATTTTGTATATAGTTAAGATTAATTTATAAATATAATGACCAATAGAGATTAAATTTTAATATGATCAATCTTTTTCTTATAATATATATATAAATGTAAATATATGTTTATAATAATTAAATTTAGTAATTATAATAATTTAGATATTATATGAATTTAAAAATTAATTGTATATGATAATTTCTTCCTATCTTACTACATGATTAATTAATTTTTTGCTTATTATGATTTCATTAATCTTTTAATTTATGTTACTAACCATGTTATTATTTATATTTTATTCTTATGTTTCTAACTTTATATATTATTTCTAATTACTAACCCATTTATGATTTTATAATGTTTACTATTATTATTTTTGCTAATTTTATTTACTAACCCCTTATTATTTATTATTGCTTATTTATATTTGGTTTATTTTTATTTAATTATTTTTCTTATTATTTCTATTATAATTTCTTGTAATTGTTTCCCGGATGTAATTATTTAATTATTATCGTCATTATGGTTAGTAATTAGGGAGTGTTAATATGTTTGTTATTTAAAATAAATTTAGATAATTTTTAATAAAGATAATTAATTCAAACACTTCACACACGTAAGTCGATTTTAAATCGCCGTCTCACTTTCTAAGGATATCCCTCTTGTTGCCTACGAATAAATGGTTAAGTGGGGTGTATAAAGCAAGTCCCTCGAGTAAAAATCATCAAAGTCCCTTATGTTGCCTATACGAATCGAGTCCCTTCGGAAAAATGATGATAGTCCCTTATAAATGCTTATTACACCCCACCATTGCCTTCAAAGACCAAATTGCCCCTTACATGTCCCTTAACATCCAAAGTAAGGACTACCTACTCCATTATAGTGGGGATAGTCTTACTAAGGAAAGAATAAAAAACAAGAAAGACCTTTAAACATTAGGGAAAGTTACTTTTAAATACTTAAGCTCATTTCAAAACCTTTTTCACACTTAAACAATTTTCAAACAAAATTTTCAAACAAGTTTCTTACACATCCATACACGGATTATTATTAAACTATTCTGAAATTTTTTGCTATTCACACACTACACTTTCAAAACAATTTAAAGTGAGCTTAAGTACTTAAGAGCCCATGGATAACCATGGATGAAAAGGGTGCTAACACCTTCCCTTTTCATAACCTACCCCCCGGACCCAAAATATTCTCTAAGGTCTTTCCTGTTCTTTTATAACCTTTCCTTATGGATAAAATAAAAGTCGGTGGCGACTCTTGCTATCCGCAACATTGTTTTAAAGTCAGTTCACCGGGTTACATGCATACATAATGCATAAACTAATATTATCATACAGAATGTTATAATCTTGTTTTTCAGATTAATTCTCCAGCAGACAAACTTCATCAATAACTTGTGACCTTGGGCCATTGTTTATCTTCCCAAAGGTTATATCATTTCCTCGGGACGTTGTTTATCCTCCTGAAAGCATATCACGACCTTGGGCCGTTGTTTATCTTCCCAAAGGTTATATCATTTCCTCGGGACGTTGTTTATCCTCCTGAAATCATATCACGACCTTGGGCTGTTGTTTATCTTCCCAAAGGTTACCTCATTACCTCAGGACGATGTTTATCCTCCTGAAAGCATACCATGACTATTGGGCCGTTGTTTATCCTCCCAAAAGTTATCATTACCTCAGGACGTCGTTTATCCTCCTGAAAGCAATCATTACCTCAGGACTTTGTTTATCCTCCTGAAAGCTATCATGACCTTGGGTCGTTGTTTATCTTCCTAAAGGTTATATCATTTCATCGGGACGTTGTTTATCCTCCTGAAAGCATATCACGACCTTGGGCCGTTGTTTATCTTCCCAAAGGTTATATCATTTCCTCGGGACGTTGTTTATCCTCCTGAAAGCATATCACGACCTTGGGCCGTTGTTTATCTTCCCAAAGGTTACCTCACTTCCTCAGGATGTTGTTTATCTTCCGGAAAGCATATCATTACCTTGGGCCGTTGTTTATCTTCCCAAAGGTTACCTCATTACCTCAGGACGTTGTTTATCCTCCTGAAAGCTACCATTTCTTTTGGGCCGTTGTTTATCCTCTCAAAAGTTATGTTTATACCTCAGGACGTTGTTTATCCTCCTGAAAGCATATCATTTCCTCGGGACGTTGTTTATCTTCCTGAAAGCATATCAAGACTTTGGGTCGTTGTTTATCTTCCCAAAAGTTATATTTTCCTCAGGACGTTGTTTATCTTCCTGAAAGCATATCAAGACTTTGGGCCGTTGTTTATCTTCCCAAAGGTTACATTATTTCCTCAGGACGTTGTTTATCTTCCTGAAAGCTATCATCATTACCTCAGGACGTTGTTTATCCTCCTGAAAGCATATCACGACCTTGGGCCGTTATTTATCTTCCCAAAGGTTACCTCATTACCTCAGGACGTTGTTTATCCTCCTGAAAGCATACCATGACTATTGGGTCGTTGTTTATCCTCCCAAAAGTTATCATTACCTCAGGACGTCGTTTATCCTCCTGAAAGCAATCATTACCTCAGGACGTTGTTTATCCTCCTGAAAGCTATCATGACCTTGGGCCGTTGTTTATCTTTCCAAAGGTTATATCATTTCCTCGGGACGTTGTTTATCCTCCTGAAAGCATATCACGACCTTGGGCCGTTGTTTATCTTCCCAAAGGTTATATCATTTCCTCGGGACGTTGTTTATCCTCCTGAAAGCATATCACGACCTTGGGTCGTTGTTTATCTTCCCAAAGGTTACCTCACTTCCTCAGGACGTTGTTTATCTTCCTGAAAGCATATCATTACCTTGGGCCGTTGTTTATCTTCCCAAAGGTTACCTCATTACCTCAGGACGTTGTTTATCCTCCTGAAAGCTACCATTTCTTTTGGGCCGTTTTTTATCCTCTCAAAAGTTATGTTTATACCTCAGGACGTTGTTTATCCTCCTGAAAGCATATCATTTCCTCGGGACGTTGTTTATCTTCCTGAAAGCATATCAAGACTTTGGGCCGTTGTTTATCTTCCCAAAAGTTATAACTTCCTCAGGACGTTGTTTATCCTCCTGAAAGCATATCATGACTATTGGGCCGTTGTTTATCTTCCCAAAGGTTACATCATTTCCTCAGGACGTTGCTTATCCTCCTGAAAGCATAATCATGACTATTGGACCGTCTTTTATCCTCCCGAAAGTTATACTTATACCTCAGAACGTTGTTTATCCTTCTGAAAGCATATCATCACCTCAGGACGTTGTTTATCCTCCTGAAAGCATATCATTACCTCAGGACATTGTATATCCTCCTGAAAGTTATCATTATATCTTCATATTCTGGACTGCTTTATCCTCCAAGAAATGTATCTAAAGAACTTTTCTCCAAGTGGCATCTTTAAGCCCACTCAAGCATATACAACTAGTCATCAGTACCACTCTACGCACCGGTGAGTGCAAATTTTTGGGCTTTTGTGTTCAATCCCCTTCAACCTTCCAGGTCACGACTGGCAAATATACCAATCTAACCCCTCAGGTTTCAGAAAATTGAACAGGGGAAGCTGTTGCACCCCAAAATTTGCCCTCACAATATTAGACTTTGTGTGCTAAGAGGGTTCACAAAGTTCACAAGACCTTTCATGAGGTTCATGAAGTTTACAAGACACTTTATGAGGTTCACAAGGTTCACAAGACCTTTCATGAGGTTCATGAAGATTACAAGACATCTTACAAGGTTCACAAGACACTTTATGAGGTTCACAAGGTTCACAAGACATCTTATAAGGATCACAAGGTTCACAAAGTTCATCATGGGTCAGAAGATTTGACAAATCCTTCAGGCAAGGCATTCTCCTAAGCAGTGCATCCAAAACTAGGGTTTTGACTTTAATCAGGCTAAATGGACTTCCAAGACTTCAAGTGAGCTTCATAACATCTTATAAGTGTTTAAGAATCCCCATGACAAATTTCAGAACTTTTCCCAAAGGTTTGCTCAATCAAATGATCAAATAAGTCAAAATCAGTCAAAGCAGTTAAAAAGTCAAACTGAGGTCAACTGTGGTCAAACCAAAGTCAAACTTCATGATTTTTTGCCAAAATCAAGTATATGAAGTAAAATTCATCATTTGATCAAGGGTTGATCATGATTCATCAAGGATATTTCAGATCATCAAGAATCAGAGGTTTCTAAATTAGGGTTTCTTCAGGAAAAGTCAACTGAACTTTGACCAGCCATAACTTTCACATGCTTCATCACATTTTTCCCATACAAAGCTCATTTTGAAGGAAATTGAATTCTCTACAACTTTGTGTCTCACAAGCCAAGCCCAAAAATGCTTCATTTGGAAGGTATGAGCTAAGACATTATAGGTCCTTTTAAAAGTCAACAAAAAGTCAACAACTTCAAAAGGGCATAACTTGAGAATGGTAAATGATATGGACATGAAACCAATGGGGTTGGTTATAGGACTCTTCAAGATTTCCAAAATGTCCAAGAACACCCTCATAGCATTAAAATTGAAGGATTTATGCCCTTGTAAAGTTGGGAAATTTTTGGGGAATTTATGAAGCAAATAAGGCCTTAAAACCAATTTTTGCTAAATGAGCCCACCAAATTGCCATCCAACTTTATAAAAACATCAAGCATGACCCAACCCATTCATTTTATGATTTTTTATATTTTATTTAATATTTATTTGAATTTTATTCATTAAAATACAAATTAAATTAAAATAAAATATGAAAATCATATATTTGGAAGAGATTGTGATTCTAGAAGGTCATAAACACCATTCAAGACCAATTATTCATATCCAAATTCGTGCTAGACCAAGATAGTAAGGATATATTGGATTTTTTGATATTTTTGGATGAGAGATTTCTTCATAATCAAGTAATCAATTTTCATGATACAAAGCCCATTCTTTTTGACCTAATTCAATCCTTATATATACACAAACATAACACAATGCATAGGGACGGAATTTACAGCCTCCAAGCATAAGATCAAACTCCAAACTTTTCAAGAAAAAGCTTCAATTCGGATTGCAACCTAGAGGCGTTTTCAAAGCTTTCTGAAGGTGGCATTAGCTTGCTTGAGCATCACTGAACACAATTCAATCATCATAAGCATCTAAAACATCCTACAATCGTCCAACCGAATCGTGCTTTGTTCTTGAATGTGAATTTTTCAATTTCATATATTTGTTTGTTTTAAATGATATTTGATGATTGCTTGATGTTTGTGATAGTGCTAGGAACGTTTCTGGACTCTCAATTTGAAGAATCGTGACCTTAATCTCCAAACGCCATTATTAGGGTTCTTGTTCCATGAATGGGGTTTTCTAATTTAACAAATATAAATATATTCTAAATGTATAAATGAACTGGTCTTGTTGTGGGGAGTACAATGGTACCCTCAATTTAGTGAAATTTTGCAGGTTTGATGTTCTTGACATAAGGCTAGGAAATCCTACGAAACCAGGTTCGCAGGAAAAATCGCAGGAAACATTGAAAGAAAATTCGCAGGAAAATCCAAGGAAGAAGATGAAGTCAGCGCGCCAAGTTTTATTTTTAAAAATTCACTATAATATTTTATGTTATGTTGTTGGTATTTTATCAGAACGGATTACTAGCTCAGTTGGTTGATGTGTGCACGTTTGAGGTTGAGGGTCCTGGGTTCGAAACCCCCCAGGCCCTTTTGCTTTATTTTGTTTTTTTTGTTATGATTGTACAGGATATGAAACAAAACACATTGGTATCCATTATGTATCACCTGCGCGCGCATGGTCTAGTGGCTGGTGTATTGGTCCAGGCGTTGTGAAAGCTCAGGGGCTGGGTTCGAATCCCAGCCCAGGTAACTTTTTTTCAATTTATTTTGTTTATCTTGTTTATTTGTTTATAATATAATTAAATAAGTTTGAATAATAAATTAAAATGTTAATAGTTTTATTTTCTTTTATATAATTTAGAACTCATTTTTTTTTTCAAATTAAATCTTATTAAAACTTTTTGTTTATTTTTATAAATATTGTATAATTTTGTATAATTTAATTAATCCTAATTTATTTTAAAAGCATATAAACCCTAAAATATTTTTAAAAAAAACCTAATTATTTCTATAAACTTTAATTATGAATATTAGTTTATTTGTTTATTTTAATTTTTTATAATTCTTTTCAATTTAATTATAACTTCTAATTTATTTATAAAACTTTAATCATGTACATATTTTTTATAATTTGTTTATAATTTAAAACTTGTATAAAAATATGCTTAAAATATGATTAAAATTCTTAATTTAATTTTGTAAATATAATAATTCAATATGTATATATTTTATAATTTGTTTATAATTTAATTTTTGTATGTAAATAATTTTTATAAATATGCTTAAAAATAGTTAAAACTTGTTAATTTAATTTTGTAAAATTTAATTTATTATCATAATATGTTTATAATTAACCTAATTTTTATAATTTGTAAATAATTTAAATTTTTATGATAATTAGTATATAATTGTTTATATTTTCTTAATCTTAAAATAATTGTTTATAAAAAAATTGAACTATGCTAATATTCTTATTTATTTTATTATTAATGCTATTTATTTTCATATGATATTTATTTTATTACTAACCCCATTTATATATTGTGATTTATTATTATTATTTATTTTTACTAACCCAATTATATTATTATTATTTATTATTTTGCTTATTATTTAATTTGCTTTAATTATTATTATGTAATTGTCTCCTGGATGTAATATTTTAATAGTAATAGTTAATATTTAATATTTAAATGCTATGGTTAGTAAAATAGGGAGTGTAAACATGTTTGTATCTTAAAATTGAATTTAGATCACTAATTTAAGAGATAAATATTTAAAATTGTACACTCACACACGTAAGTCGATCTTTGATCGCCATCTCACTTCCATAAGGATACCTCTCATGTTGCCTATTACAAAAGGGTCAAGTAGGGTGTATAAAGCAAAGTCCCTCATTCCACATCATCTAGTCCCTAAACAGATAAAAAGATCAAATCCCTTCGAATGTTGCCTTCGTAATGATCTTGTCCCTTTCGAATAAAGATGATAAGTCCCTTCGAATTGCTTATACACCCCACAGTTGCCTAAATAACAGATGTCCCTTCAGTTGTCCCTTACATCCAAAGTAATGACTACCTATTCCTTAATAATAGGGATAGTCTTACCATTTAAAAGATTCAAGAACAGAAAAGACTTAAGCTTAGGGTAGGTTCCTCTTAGATGCTTGCTCACTCTTCAAAACATTTCAAACACTTCACAATTTCAAACAAATTTTCAAAACAAAGGTTTTATACGCATCCGTACATGGATCATTATAAAACACTTAAGAAAATTTCTATTCACACACTTCACATTTCAAAAAAAAACATTTTAAAGTGAGTTAAGTAATTAAGAGCCCATGGATAACCATGGATGTAAAGGGTGCTAACACCTTCCCTTTACATAACCTACCCCCCGGACCCAAAAATCTTTTAAAAGGTCTTTCCTGTTCTTTTATGCCTTTCCTTTTGGATAAAATAAAAGTCGGTGGCGACTCTTGCTATCCGCAACATGACTAAAGTCAGTTTTCCCACCGTGTTACAAAGTGTAGCAACATTGCTTCGGCACATTATTCTGATTGGTCTCGTACCAGAGCTCAGATCAATCGGATGCCATTCACTTTAGAAGATGTGCCTGGACCTTCAACAGTGCAACCTGCAGCTACTGTCAGTCTGGAAGAGTTTGAGAAACTGAAAGAGAGGAATATTCAGCTCTCTGAAGCCTTGAAGAAGACTCTCTGGGAGAGAAATGACAGCCTTCTGGATAATGAGAGGTTAGAGAGACTCAGGATTGAGCACTTGACCAAGATTGAGAAGACGAATGACTACATCAGAAAGGCTAGAGCAGGGGAGTTAGTACTGAAGAATGCTTGCAAGGAAGCAAAGACTCAAACGGCTAGGGCAGAGCATTATCTAGAGGAGAGCCAGGCTAGGTGGATTAGGATCACTGAAGCCCATGCACAAGAAGATCAGAGAACTCAAGCTAAGATAGACCAACTGGAGGCTAGTATGAAGAAACATCAGGCAACTTTGTTAGCAGCACAGAAGGAGATATCTGAATTGAAACTCCGGGCGGGGTTAAAGAGATCAAAGGATCAGGATAAGCATAAGAAATTGACCAATGCCATTGCTACCAGGAATCTCCTCATCAGGACTATCACAGAGCACCCGGTTGGTCCAGTGACTGAGGGCCTCCTGAAGGAAGTCAGAGAAGATGACTTTGGATTGGATGTTTGACTCTTTTGCTTGTACTTTTCTTTTGTTGTACTTTTCTTTTGTTGTTGTATTTTGACCCACCATGGAGGTGTATTGTAATCAAACTATGTATTTTCACCCTTTGTAATATATGTGGTTTGTATCATTAGTGGGCTTTATCTATCTCTACAACATCATCAGCATTTCCTCGAGGTCTGGGAAGGTCAAAACCAAAGAACCAAACTGGATACCCTTGGAAGACAAATAGGCATCCTGCATTGCATACTAACATTTTCTTTGTTTTGTAGGTTTTTGTTTGTTTTTGTTTCTCACTTTGTTGTGGTTTCAGGAAACATTGCTCGCATAAGAGTGTTCCCTGTCAACAGAACACACCGGTACCCGACAAGAAACAACCTTTCAGGACTCCAGATGGATCAAGTTCAGCAAGACTTGAATGAAGTGAGGGCCCAGATGGCCAATGAAAGGGTTGAGATGAGAAATTAGATGACTCAATTCATGACAGTGATGACTGTCCTAGCTCAAAGCCAGGAAACACTGAGGGAGTTGGTTGAGAGGCAAACTCCTGAAGAACACCATCCAGGTACAAGAGGTACTAGTAACAACGATCACGTGCAGCCTCGCACTGATCCACCAGAGTTTGGGCCTTATCTGAACCCAGAGATCAATGCCATAAGAAATACTCAGGGTAACACTGCTGGAGGAAGGGTCTTGCAGGAAGATCCTCAAGAAGAGCGGTTTACTGTGGTCGGGGCTGGAGACGAAGTTTATGACCGTAGGCTGGATGAGATTGCAGAGAAGCTGAGGTCTCTTGAATCCCAAAACTCCCTAGGTTTTGATGTCATGGACATGGGATTGGTGGAAGGGGTGAGAATTCCTCACAAGTTCAAACCCCCGTGTTTTGAAAGGTATAATGGCACATCCTGCCCATGCACCCACCTTCAATCATTCTTGGGAAGATTAAAATCATACACCATGGACGAGAAGCTGTGGATGTGTTACTTCGAGGATAGCCTGACAGGGGCATCTCGAGAATGGTATTCCCATTTGAACAGAGCCACAGTAAGGAACTGGAAAGACTTGACTGAAGCTTTTATCTGCCAGTATCTGTATAACCTAGACATGGCTCCAAACAGGACCCTTCTAATGGGAATGTCTCAATCTTCCCGTGAGAGCTTTAGGGAATATGCCCAAAGGTGGAGGCAACTTGATGCTGCTGTTCAACCCCCTATGTCTGAGAGGGAGATGGCAGACATGTTCATGAATACCCTTCAGGGTACATATATTGACAGATTGGCCGCATTTTCTTCCACCAGCTTTGCAGATGTGGTGATAGCTGGGGAAATAATAGAGAGCCTACTGAAGATGGGAAAAATCTCCGACAACGGTGCCAGTTCAAGCAGTGCAAGGAAGCCATTTGCTGGGCCCCGTAGATCTGGTGAGACAAACTATGTGCACATGGGAAGAGGGAGACCCCAATACATGCCCAGAACAGTTGCTGCTGTCACCATCCCTGCTCCACCTCCTCAGTATGCTCAACAACCACAACACTTTCCGCAACAACAATAATTTCCTCAACAGATATCATACAACAACAATAACAATAATCAACAACAACGCCCGTTTCAACAGCGGCCATCTCAGATCAACAGGGTGGTTGACCCCATTCCAATGCCATATGCTACACTACTGCCATAACTCCTAAAGCTCAATCTTGTTGAGTTGAGGACATTGGCTCCACTTGATCCTCAGAACCTTCCGAGAAACTACGATGTCAACGCTAGGTGTGCTTTTCATTCTAACGCACCTGGTCACTCTACGGAAAAATGCAGAGCTCTGCATATGAAAGTCCAGGATCTGGTAGATTCAAAGGACCTGAACTTTGCACCACCTCCCAATGTCATGAAAAATCCTATGCCAAGCCACAGTGGGCCAAGGATTAATGCTGTAGAGGATGGATCACCCATGAGTTTAATAGAAGACATTGCATGTATTCAGACACCTCTGGCAGAGGTTAAAGCCCAGCTTTTAAAATGCCAAGTGTTTCCAGGTTGTGAGGCCTGTTGTGAATCATGCAAACTTTCCGAGAATGGGTGTGCAAGCTTGAGGAATGACATTAATGGCTTGATCCAAGAGGGCATTCTGCAAATTACAACCACTGCTTCTACAACACCAGCAACTATTTGGTCAACAACAAGTGAATCTTCTACAATTGCAACAACCATTGTTCCTATTGATTCTTCTACAACTGCAACAACCATTATTCCCACGGACTCATCTACCACTTCAGCAACCATTTCTTCCATCACTTCAACACACAACAATTCATTTGCACCTGCTACTACAACTTCAACAACCACCAACAATGATGTTTCTACTGTCACAATTTATTATGACCCGACAACGGTCCCGAACTCCGGCAACTTTCAACAATCTCAACAACAGTTTCAACCAAGCTTCAATTCACCACCACCAACATCCACAAGAAGTCCTGTCACTATCTTCTATGACCCACAGACAATTACGGTTCCAACATCTATTGCAGTAAGCCTAGTCACCATCACGGTTCCCAGGCCAATTCCATATGATAAAGACAGTGCTATACCATGGCATTATGGTGCTGACCTTTACTACAACGGAGAGAAAGTCCTTCTTGATTCTCCAGTTCTCACTCCCCAAGTGGATAATATCGGGGGAGGCGGAGGTTTCACCCGAAGCGTACGCCTCTTCGTGTCACAAGCTCCAAGAACCAACACTGAGGCAGAGGCTACTGCCAAAGCCAAAGGGAAGAGTGTGATACCAGAAGAATCTGCACCGAAAGAGACTCATAAATCATCCTTCGATCAGGATGTGGATGAGTTTATGAGGATTATTAAAATAAGTGACTATAAAGTTGTGGACCAGCTCCACCAGACTCCTTCTAAGATCTCTATACTATCCCTGCTGTTGTGTTCCGAAGCCCATCGGGATGCACTACTCAAAGTTCTGCACGCTGCCTATGTGCCAGAAGAGATCACAGTGAATCAGCTGGAAACAATGGTGTCAAATGTCAATACTAGCCATGGGCTAGGTTTCACTGATGCTGATTTAACAACAGAAGGACGTCACCACAACAAAGCTTTGCACATAACCCTGGAGTGCAAAGGAGTTGTATTATCTCATGTTCTTGTAGACATTGGGTCCTCACTCAATGTCTTACCCAAGAAAGCTCTTGTCAAGCTCGAATATGATGGAATATCTCTCCGGCCAAGTAATCTTGTGGTCAAGGATTTTGATTGCTCCAAAAGATCTGTTCTTGGGGAGGTGGAGCTGCCAGTGATAATCGGTCCACAGGTCTTTAAAACCATTTTCTATGTGATGGACATACAACCTACTTACAACTGTTTGTTAGGTCGACCTTGGATTCACTCCGCATGCGCAGTAACGTCGACCCTTCACCAGAAACTGCAATATGAATGGGAAGGACAAATTATCACCGTCTGTGGTGAGGAGGACATCTTTGTTAGCCATCTGGCTACATACAAGTATATTGAGATGGATGGTGAAATTCATGAAACTATGAGCCAAGGGTTTGAGGCCTTGAACATCAATGAGGCGACAATTGAAGTATTTGATGCATCCCAGGAGGATAGAATGGGTACTTCAATTGTCTCTTATCAGCAAGCCCGGAAGGTTGTTGAAGATGGTAATGCCCAAGGCTGGGGCAAGCTGCTGCCAGTGGAGAAAAAGGAAGATAGATTTGGTTTGGGTTACAGACCATTCCAACAAGATCAATCAAAGGCTGCCAAAGAGCCCAAGTTCATCAGTGGGGGGATGCTCACCCCAGATGCTGTTAACAACCTGGAAGACGAGGCGGAAAGCGACCGCAATCTGGAGAGCTGGATACGTACAAGGATCCCGGGGAATCAAGTCCTTAACTGGTCTTCCCAGGAAATTATAAGGGTTACTCCTGCAGAGTAATTATTATTTCCTGTCTTTTTAGCATGCATCAAGTCCTGCATCTTGCCCAAGGTGTCAGGACTCATTTTGTAATAGGGCCATATTGTAATTTTGTGCAAATGATTAATCAATGAATACCGGACATCTTTTGCAAACGAGTCTCTTTTTCGCTCACAGTCTTTTCATTTTTCACTTTTGTACAAAATAATAAAATGGCAATGTTTTCAAAATAAATAACTTCATTTTCACTTTTTCTAAACAAGATTAAAACTGATCACTAAAACGAACCAATCTCAACCCTTGCAGAGATCATCCTCCAGATTGCACCGACAACGGCACTGCTATGACCTTGTATGACTTCGACAATCCAATTAATCAAGCCGATGAAGGGGTTGAAGAAGACTATGAGTTACCGGAAGAGTTAGCCAGGTTGTTGAGGTAAGAAGAGAAAGTGATTACTCCTCATTAGGAGGAGGTTGAAACAATTAATCTTGGTACCGAAGAGGACTTGAAAGAAGTGAAGATTGGGGCCGGTCTGCAGGCTTCAGTAAAAGAACAACTTATTGACATGCTTCAAGAATACGTCGATGTCTTTGCTTGGTCCTATCAATACATGCCAGGTCTGGATACAGATATTGTTATGCACAAGATGCCTTTGAAAGAAGATTGCCCTCCAGTGAAGCAAAAGCTACGCCATACCCGTCCGGATATGGCCATGAAGATTAAGGAAGAAGTACAAAAACAGTGGGACGTCGGTTTCCTTGCTGTGACTAGTTATCCGTCGTGGGTCGCTAATATTGTACCAGTGCCTAAGAAGGATGTCAAAGTACGGATGTGTGTGGATTACCGGGATCTGAATAGAGCTAGCCCGAAGGATGATTTCCCTCTACCTCACATTGATGTATTGGTCGACAACACATCTCAGTTCTCGGTGTTTTCCTTCATGGATGGTTTTTCAGGGTATAATCAGATCAGAATGTCACCCGAAGACATGGAGAAGACAACTTTCATTACACCTTGGGGCACCTTCTGTTACAAGGTAATGCCTTTTGGACTGAAGAATGTCGGTGCTACTTATCAACGGGCTATGGTAACATTATTCCACGACATGATCCACAAAGAAATTGAATGCTACGTGGATGACATGATTGCCAAGTCCCTTACTAACGAGGATCATTTAATAAATCTGCTAAAGTTGTTCAAGCGTCTGAGAAAGTACCAATTGAAGTTAAACCCCAACAAATGCACATTCGGGGTACGTTCTGGTAAGCTGTTGGGATTCATTGTAAGTGAAAAGGGAATTGAAGTTGATCCTGACAAAGTCAAAGCCATTCAAGAGATGCCTGCACCTAGGACTGAAAAGGAAGTTCGGGGTTTCTTGGGTAGATTGAACTACATATCAAGGTTCATATCTCATCTCACTGCAACCTGTGAGCCCCTATTCAAATTGCTAAGAAAGGAACAGACAGTCAAGTGGAATGAAGATTGTCAGAAGGCGTTTGACAAAATCAAGGAATACTTACTAGAACCTCCAATTCTTATGCCTCCAGTTGAAGGAAGACCTCTAATAATGTACTTGACAGTATTAGAAGGATCAATGGGGTGTGTGTTGGGCCAGCATGACGAGTCTGGTCGAAAAGAGTATGTAATATACTACCTAAGCAAAAAGTTTACCGACTATGAACAACGTTATTCACTGCTCGAGAAAACTTGTTGTGCTTTAGCGTGGGCTGCTCGCCGACTAAGGCAGTATATGTTGACTCACACTACCTTGTTAATCTCAAAGATGGACCCCGTAAAGTACATATTTGAGAAGCCAGCACTTACCGGAAGGGTTGCAAGATGGCAAATGATTCTGACAGAGTATGACATTCAATACACCTCTCAAAAGGCCATCAAAGGCAGTGTGTTGTCTGACTATCTAGCTGAGCAACCCATTGATGATTACCAGCCAATGAGATTTGACTTCCCTGATGAAGACATCATGTTCCTGAAAGCAAAAGACCATGAAGAGCCTATTCACACTGAAGGGCCTGACCCGGAAGAAGAATGGACAATGATGTTTGATGGGGCTGTCATATGCCTTTCTCGGCAAAACTCACATTTGCATGCACCAACAACGAAGATGAATACGAAGCGTGTATCATGGGTCTTGAGGAAGCCATTGACCTCAGGATCAAGACTTTAACTGTATTCGGAGATTCAGCTTTGGTAATCAATCAGACCAACAGAAAATGGTACACTCACCAAGAGCATCTGATCCCGTACCGTGACTATACGAGGAGATTATTGACTTTCTTTACAATAGTCAAACTTGAGTATATCCCTTGAGACAAAAATCAGTTCGCAAATGCTTTAGCTACCATTTCCTCCATGATCAAAGTTCAAACTGCAAATTATGTGCCTCAGATTTCGGTATCCAGACTAGACCGACCGACATACGTATTCTCTGTGGACATTGTTAAAGATGACAAACCTTGGTTCCATGACATCAAAAGCTTCTTAGAGGATCAAACATATCCACCTGGGGCATAATCCAATGATAAGAAAACATTAAGAAGGTTGGCTGGTAGTTTCTTCCTTAATGCTGATGGTTCATTGTATAAACGAAACTTTGATATGGTTCTGCTCAGATGTGTTGACAAGAAAGAAGCTGACTTGCTGATGCACGAGGTGCACGAAGGATCTTTCGGTACCCATGCTGGAGGACATGCAATGGCTAAGAAATTGTTAAGATCAGGTTACTACTGGATCACAATGGATGCAGACTGTTGTGCCTATGCCAGAAAATGCCACAAATGCCAGATTTATGCAGATAAAGTGCATGTGCCTCCAAATCCTTTGAACGTGATGTCTTCACCTTGGCCCTTTGCCATGTGGGGCATTGACATGATTGGAAAGATTGAACCCACTGCTTCAAATGGCCACAGATTCATCCTGGTAGCCATTGATTACTTCACCAAATGGGTTGAAGCAGCGTCGTATGCAAACGTCACCAGACAAGTGGTAGCCAGATTCCTGAAAAGAGACATCATCTGTCGATATGGAGTTCCCGAGCGAATCATTACTGATAATGGTTCCAATTTTAACAACAAAATGATGGCGGAGCTGTGTCGGGACTTCAAAATCCAACATCACAACTCTTCTCCTTACAGGCCAAAGTTGAATGACGCTGTTGAGGCGGCTAACAAAAACATCAAGAAGATTGTGCAGAAGATGGTGGTCACTTACAAAGACTGGCATGAAATGCTACCGTTTGCCTTGCATGGGTATCAAACCTCAATCAGGACATCTACTGGGGCAACACCTTATTAGCTTGTGTATGGTATGGAAGTTGACTTACCTGTTGAAGTTGAACTACCCTCCTTACAGGTACTAATGGATGTTAAGCTAGACGAAACAGAATGGGTCCGATCTCGGTACAATCAACTGAATCTGATCGAAGAAAAGAGATTAGCTGCAATCTGTCACGGGCAGTTATATCAAAAAAGGATGAAGAAAGCCTTCGATCAGAAAGTCGGGCTTCGGGAATACCAAGTGGGAGATCTTGTGCTGAAAAGACTCCTCCCTCCTCATACAGACCACAGGGACAAGTGGACTCAAAATTACGATGGTCCATCCATAGTAAAGAAGGTTTTCTCTGGTGGAGCATTGATGCTCACCACTATGGGTGGTGAAGATTTCTTGTCCCCTGTGAATTCAGATGCCGTTAAAAAATACTTCGCATAAAATGACCCGCTGGACATAAAAACATAATGTAAGTCTAGGCAAAAATAGGGCATCCCGGCAAGTCAAAAACAAAATAAAAGACTCGGGCAAAAATAAGGGAAAATTGAAAAAAAAAATGTACACCCGCTGAGTTGAAGAGCCGCATTGGACAGCTCAGGAAAAAAGGGGTATCCCGGTGGATTGAAAACCTGAAAGGGCGATCCACGCAAAATAAGGGAATAAACGAACAACTGCATTCTGAATTCGTCTGTATTATTTACAACACGGCAAGCCGCGAAAGGATAAAGAATCAGTCAGAATCAACCTTCTTCAGAAAGCAAGATAAGAAGAGTGTCAAGGTCATACGGGTCATAGCAAAGGAAGCTCGCCGGAGCATCGTCAACATTGCCAGCACTTTTACTTTTTTAATTTGTAACAATCTCCTCATTCTAGGGGATCCGTTCCTTTGACTATATCTTCCAATTCAGGGCATCCAGATTAATAAAATCAGATTTTCAGTCACACCTCGTTTCGTACATTTTTGTTTCGTTTGCAAAATGTCCAATATCCATGATATAATATTTGCATAAAACAAATGAGCCGGTTTTAATAAATGCTTGCAGGAAATGTATTTACTCTCAGGAATATCTAACTCCTATGAAGGAATCCTGTAAGGGATACCTCGGGATACTCGTGCGTTTCTTTGTCTTAACAGGTTGCAGGTATTCAATACACAACACGGGGCATGCCAAGCACCCTTCCCCAGCATACCTCCTCCAAGCAGCACCTGGAATGCTTTTCCCCAGTGGAGTTGTCTAAGCCTCTTCATCCCCAGCATAAGTCTATTCAACAGAAGCTTCTCCAGTCGGGTTCCCCACAAAATTCTCTAGGAAGATCGTTCACTGATTTTTCTTCCCCAAACAGAGTGTCAGGTCTCTCAGAGACAAAAGAACCATCTCCCCACAGAGTTCCAGCCTCTCCCCAGAAGAGCAATGCCTGAAACTCTTACACAACAAAGTGACGGAAGTCTCCTCACCCCCAGCGGGGTTTCTCCTTACAGGATGGGTCTATCAATGATCTATTTCCCCAGGAAGAACTATATATATATCTTAACAAGATCTACCAATGATCTTCCCCAGCTGGGATATTCCTCCAAGCTGATGAGCCAGAGATCTTCACAGCAGTGGGATCCGAATCCTGGATCGTTTTCCTTTTGCATAATCATAGCATTCACATCATTTTTCCCCACAGAGCATAGCATTCCGTCTAATATGGAGCATTACGTAAAAAATCAAACATTTGCATGATCACAAGTCAGGTTCAAGCCAGTCACCTGCAAATACCCTTAGTACCTCATCAGCAATGTATATAAAAACTCACTTTCCTTGCAAGTAAAAACCAAAGCGTCCCCTTTGCACTCACCAACACAAATGCATGTCCATATATACCCTTTCGACACTTGTCTGTGTCATATCATTCCCCCGCAGATATAAGCCAAAACATCTACCTATACATACTCTTTTGACACTCGTCCGTGTCACCTTCCCTAGCACGGTTTCCCAAACACTCGTTGCAAACCAAACACTTCTCCATAATACACTCTTGTCGACACCCGTCCGTGTCATCCCATCCCCACAGGTCACCGAAACACCTTTTATACTCTCACATACAAATATACATTTTCTTTTGACACTCGTCCGTGTCATACTGTCCCCAGCAAGTTGAACACTCGTCGGTGTCTTGCTCATACTTCACCAACAATATTTACTCACACTTATACAGATACTCGTCCATATCTTGTATATATATTCATCATCCCGCAGATTCGGCACTCGTCAGTGTTCTTTGTTAACCAGTTGGTACTCGTCCGTACCATCATCTCTAAACATGCGTCAGTGTTTGTTTCTACCGATACTCATCTGTATCATGGTCTTAGGGATGCTCGTCCGCATCTTTAATCTATACACATCGTCAAAACACTTATACCTTTTATTTCTTAAGCGTAAGCACTCGTCCATGTTTACCATTCCCCTATAAGTCGCCAACAGAACAACTTTTCTCCTATCTGACATTTGTCCTATGTCGTGATACTATCGGAAGCTGTCCACTGCCAGGTGATCGTCCTTCACCTTTGGATGATCGTCCCTCATCCTTTCCCTAGCGGAGTCTCCATTATTGGAACCCTTGTTTATCCGACATTCATCCTATGTCGTGATATTTCGCAGCCGTCCCCTGCTAGGTGATCGTCCTTCACCTTTTGATGACCGTCCCTCATCATTTTATCCGATGTCATGATAAACCCCGAGAGCAGTCGTACCCTGCTAGGTGATCGTCCTTCACCTCTTGATGATCGTCCTTCATCACGCTTATCCGATGGCCGTCCCCATCGTCGACCTTTTCTATCCGACATTCGTCCTATGTCGCGATAAAGAGCAGCCGTCCCCTGCTAGGTGATCGTCCTTCACCTTTGATGTCTGTCCCTCATCATTATTTCATTTATTCTTTAAACCGATGGCCGTCCCCATCATTGCTTACTTTACTTTCCAATCCTGATGGACTTCCTCATCATTGCATTTACTTTAATCCCCATAGAATCTTGTTTCTTTACCTGATGGTCGTCCCCGTCATGGTCTCTTTATTTCCCCAGAATGTCGGTCGTCCCCGTCATTACTTGGCTTACCAATTTATCCCCAGCAGTCGTCCTCTGCTCGATGGTCGTCCTCCATCGCTATCATTTGGTAATCATGCTATACTATCTTTTACAATTTATATCCCTTTTCTTCTTCTATCTAGCGAGTGCAAATTTTGGACTGTCTTTGGTATTCAACTACAAGTTATCTTGTTTGTCTGTTAAGCCAGGCGCTTACATCCTGCACAGCTAACTCATGTTTGAATAGGGGCAGTTGTAAACACCCCAAATTTTCCCTCACTCATTTCACACCATGGCTTGTGATTTTTCATGTTTGCATTAGTATAAGCATGTCATCTCATATTGCATTTTTGTTTCACTGCATAGTTCAAGTTCATTTGCATCTAGGGTTTGTGATCTGAGCAATCCAAGGATCCATATGAGCCATTCTAAAGGTCTCCAATCACTCCAATAGGGTCCATGTGTGTTCCATCATCATATTATATCCCTCAAAGATCAAGGAAGTCAAGAAATCACAAGAACTGGCAAAGCATGGAAGCAGAGCTAGGGTTTCACTGCACAAATGACCTGAAATTAGGGTTTTGGTTTCAGAGGCCATAACTCCAAATTTTTTGGTCATTATTGTTTATAATAGCCTCAATATGTTATAAGTATCATATGTACCAAGTTTGATGAAGAAATTCATTGTGGAAGTCATCTGTTCACGGGGTAACTTCTTGAGCAAGTCAGAGCAAAATCAGGGCATCTGAGGCCCCCAACAATGGAACCAAGGTGGTATTTTCATCAAATTGAAGTTATATGATCTTTATTTGATCATTGAAGTGCTTGGAAGTTCACAAAATTGAAGAAATTTGAGCTAAACCAAAAGTTGCCAAAAATGGAAATGACTTGTAATGGAAACTTTCCATTTTGGGAAAGTTTTTCAACCTCCTCTTTCTCAACCAAAAATGCTTCAAATGAAAAATTGTTGATCATGAAAGTTGTAGATTGGATCATTCCCTTTTAAAAAAGTACAAGAACATGTTCTAATTCATTATGGAACTCAAGTTATGGCCTTGCAAAGTTGGCAAAAATCCTATAATTTTCACTTTCACACCAAAGAGGGATTTTTTGCAAAACCACTTGCCAAGTCATTTTGTGACCTCTAATCAACCTCTAAGCATCATACAAGCATAGTACAACTCATTGTGACCTGAATTGCCCAAAGAATCACTTGCTTTCATGCTTTGCATCACAAGATATTTCAAAATGGGCAAATTTGCAAAGTCTTGCAAACCTTATGAGATCTGTCCCTCCAAGCCATCCAGCTGCATAATTTCAATCCCATGGCTCTCCTTGATCAATGTTGAACCAGGACATGCCATAAAACAGCTGCTGCATAAGCTCATACCTCAAGTACACATAATGTTGACTTTTTGCAACTTGGCCCATACCAATCAGCTACAACCACCACCCACTCTCTAGCCAATAGGGACTTGTTATGTGGTCCAAAAGCAAGCCATAACACACATCACACAATCCTGAATCATCTCATACACCAAGTTTCACAAAATCACCCTCAACCTTCAAGCTTTCGATTCTCTCTTCTCAGCCACTCAAACCTCAAACAAACTTCACCATTCAACTCACCATCATCAATAGAACCTTTCCCAACCATTAAACAAGCTTGAAAGCCCCTGAAAGCAAAACACGATTTTGGACCAGCTGAGTTGCAACCTCTCAATCCAGCCATTCAAAACTCTTTCAAAGCCTTGCAACATCATCAGAGGATCAAATGAGGTGGATTTGCACAGGAGAAGAGGCCCAAAAGCTTCAGAGGTGAAAGCTCCAGCTCAGGTAGCCACCTTCAAAACAAATTCCAGAACTTGTTTTTTATGTTATAGAAATGATCTATATGCTTCACTGATCACACTGCACTTGTTGGTTTTGAAAATGGTTGCGTATTAAGAATTTCATGGTTGTTTGAAAGTTTTGTCATTTTTATGTTTTTCTTCAAATCTTGAGAATGATAATGAGAAATGAATTTTGAGGGTTGATTCGTGTTTGGGATGAGCTGGGGATTTGATCTGGAGCTTTAGAGCTCCTGAAATGACCTAGGGAAGAAGTTGTTCTTGGGGTCTCGCCGGAGAAGACGACTGGAACCACTGTTCCGGCCGTCTGAAGGTGATTAAGATTAGGGTTAGGGTTAGTGTGAGTTTGAATGAGGAGCGTTGGATCAGTTTTCCCGTGTGTCTTGGAGGGTCAGGATGAGTTCACTTAACTATAATTGTGATTAATTAGTTTAAATTAATTAAGATTAAATTAAAAAAGCCAGTTTGAATCTGGACTTTTGATCTGCTCGCCAGTCAACACCTTTTTCTCCAGTTTAAATCCCATCCATTGGATCCTCATACTTTCTATTTAAATTGATTTTTATTTCTTTTTTCTTGTATTTTCTTGCACATTTATTTTAAAATACCTAGAAAAATCACAAAAATATTATTTTCTGCATTTTAGTTCCAAATCTTTTTCTCAACTCAAAAACATTTTTTATTTTATTTTTTGCATTTAAAAAGAGTTTTAAAAATATTTAAATGTTTATTTTAATTAATTAATGGAAATTAATTAATTAAAATACCATTTAGGTTTCTAAAAATCATAAAAAAATTCACATTGCCTCTTAAGACATTTAGAAACATTGTCAAACCATTCATACAAATTTTTTTTTGGTTTTGAACATACTTTGACATTTTCTTTGAATTTAGGGTTCATAAAATTCCTTTTTTAGAACCCTAACTTTGAAAAATCCTTTCTGCCTAACCATGAATTTTTGATGATGAGTCTTTTTGCATTGTTTTCCATATAACATGTAGTTTCTAGGATATTTTTGGTTTGAATTTATCTTTCATTTTCAAATTGATTTGCATTTTTCCTTTTAAGGTACCCTAAAACCCTAGCAAACTTAGAAAAATCATAACTTTCTTTAGGTTAAGAGTTAGACCTCCGCCTTTGGGGTGTGATATCATGTGGGGTTAGGGTTTGTTTGAGCTCATTTACAAATTTTTATCATGTGAATTGCTTCTGTTTTGATCATTTGCATCTCACCCTTTCATGTAATCCTAGTTTTGCATCTTTACTTGCATCTTACATTACATTGCATGAACATATGGACTTGCCATGACATTCTAAGCATTTGTATGCCATCTTAGACATCTTAAGACATTGCTTGAACATTGCTTGGTCATTTATTCATACATTTGCTTTGCTTTGCATCCATTTCATTTCATAAACATCCATGTGCTTTCATGTTTCCTACATGCTTCATTTGCATCCTTCATCTTTGTATGAACATTCATAACACATGGTATGTCTTTGCATCATGTCATAGCATCATTTGCATTATGTGATTGCTTCTGGTTTTGTTTCTTTGTCATTTATATGCATTGTTTCATATCATTTCTTTCCTTATGCATATTGTGCTAACATTTTCAGGTGGTAAGTTAATTTGAGAAGTGAATTTGCCTTCACTTCTCATTTCTCTTCCTCTTCTTTATATGCATCTTTGCTGCATTTTTATTTGTCTTTGAGTGGGCTTGCTCATTCATGTTCATCTCTCACTTTCTTTCTCTAAGTCACTTATCTTCTTCAGTGAAGTAAGTAACTTATTCTTCTGCTTCTTCCTTCTTTCTTATGCTTCTTCCATTGGTGGCATCTTTGAAGATCTCTCTCAAGCCTCACAAACCATAGGAACATCCAAGCATGATAATAATTAGGGTTGTGATTAGTCCTCCTTAGTTTTCACCTTTGAGTCTTCTTTGTGTCTCTTTTCTCACTTCATCATTAGAGGCTAAACCTTTAAGGTTTTAGGACTTTGGTATTAGGGTTATGCCTGCATCCTTCTCTTAGGATGGAGTGTATAACTTTAATCCTAAGTGTTAAACCCTTAACTTGTTTAAACCTCTTAATCAATACATCTAATAAAGACATTAACTTGTAACTTGGGCCTTAAATTAGGGTTCTAATTCTTCCTTTATTGTTAAGAAGGACTAACCCTGGTGTTTAATGGACAAGTCCCCCTCAAGTTGTCTTACAAACCATAAAATCCACTTCTTAATATCATCTCTTAATTAAAATCCACTTAATAAAGGTTTGTCATCTAATGACTTTAATCCCTAATCATGGATTAAGTTGAGATATCTTCCTCAGCTTAAGTGTGCTCATCTATTATCCTTCTATTAGGATGGTGTAATGAGTTCACTAATCCTTGATTATGGCTTAAACTCATTACTTGACACTAAACAAAAACCAAAAACATCTAAATAATCACAAGTAGGCTAATGGTCTTAATCCTACATCATCATGGTGATTAAGTTGAGATGTTTATCTCATACTTAAAGTATTCTCATTATCCCTAATCTAAGGGGGGATATAATGAGTTTACTAACCATTGGTTTAGGCTTAAGCTCATTAACTTATGACAAACACCAAAAACAAATAAAAGATTAAAAACACAAAAACAAACAATAATCGTCTCCTTCGGGATTCTTTTCTCATCATCTTCATTCACAAACGAGAACCCGCTTCTTCCGTCTAATGCAAGACAGTTAGCACTCGAGCCAGACGAGTCATACACTTGAGCATAGACAAGCAAGCAGTTCACAGTCAACGGAAAAATCTACATTTCTGGAAGGGTTAAGAAGATGTCACGGTCGTGACAAGGGTCTCACGATCGTGACCCGCCTTTTTGATGTGTTACGATCGTCACAATGGTCTCACGACCGTGACGCGCGTAATATGAGAAATCTGCCCGTTATGCACATGTTACGACCGTTACAAACTTTATTTAATTTATTTGGATGTATATATGAAGACGTGCAACGAAAAGAAAGCTGCTCCTATTATTTCTCCACCTTCCAAGACCAAGCTACTACTTCATACCAAGTCATCCTTCCTATTTTCTCTCAACTTCCTACTGTGCCCACAACTCCTTATTTCTCTCCAACGGAAGTTACAGAAAGGGAAGCTTCTCTCTATAAATAGAGTCTTCGTAGTTTTGAGAAGGCATCCATGTTTTTGGGCGCGAAAGCGCTGCTTATTTTGTTCTTAGTTTTTTAGGAAGAAATTACTATTGTAAAAGGAGTAGTTTCTTACACTGAGGAACTACTCCACCATTAGTGTTTAGGCCAATCTATGTAACTGCTTGGATCAATTTATACAAGTTATTTCAATTCTGCATTTATTCCAAAGTCTCGCAATTTATCTTCGGCTTTTACAGGTTTTTATCGCATTTATTATTATTATTATTATTATTATCATTCTTGCATTCCTTAATTAATTATCATGTTTCTTTCAATTGATATTATCATGTTTGGTTTGTTTATTTTTTAATTCTATGTCTAGCTAAATAGTTTAGAGTCCGGCGTATGAGGACCGTCGTTACCGACGGGACTCGGTAGAAAATACTAGGTGCGAATTAACGATTAAAATTCTGTTTTGGTTATAATTTCTATGCGTAATTTAATTAGCATTGTCACGAGAGTGAGATGTTAGTTAACATGGTTTTGCCACGAGAGTGGGAAATTAATTAAGGTTAGAACCGGCACAGCGAGAGCGTGGGGATCGAACCGGATAGTAGAAATTAGGCAACTTATCTAAATACAGCGAGAGCGCTTTAGAGACGTTTAGGATATTATTAGCTTTCAAAACACGTTTCTTAGTTACCGGGCGAGCGAGAGCAAAATCTTGGGATTAGGAAGTGTGACTTTAGTTAAGACCGCGAGAGCGTGAGGCGGAGTCTTTAAGCTGATATATTCTACGGAACTAGCTATAGTCGTAATTAGTACCGAACTCTATAAAGTCCCTTAGGAGCGCGGAATCCATATCCCGACCTCGTTTTATTCTTATTTTCTTTCTTAGATTTATTTTAGTTTAAGTTCTAGTTTCCCTTAAACCATAAAAATATCATTAGCCTAAGCTTTACAACGCAACGATAGATAACGGTAGGTTGACATTGGTCTCTGTGGGTTCGATATCTTTATTACTACGCGATAGGCTGTGCACTTGCAGTTAGAAACCGTTAGACGTATAGTTTACCGCGATCAAGTTTTTGGCGCCGTTGCCGGGGACCAAAAGTCAATATTGTTATTCCGTTGTTGCACCGTATAGACTAAGGCATTTTCTTTTTTATTTAACTATGTTCCACCCAAATTTTTTCTACAATCCCCATTCCCAATATTTCGAGGAATTTCAAGGATACCATAATCCCAACCTCGAAATACATATGGAAAATTTCAATCCTTCGTCCATCCATTCTCACCCAAATAACCTCTATAATTATGAATTCCAAAATTTTGAGGAGCCGCACCCTAATTCTTTCTACAATTACCAACAACAGGACTCCCAATACCTTGAGGAATTGCACCCAAATCTTCCCGATGATTACCATTCCCAATATTTCGAGGAACCCCAGGAGTCGTACAATTCCAATCTCGAAATACTAATGGAAGATTTCCACACGACGCTATCTCATTTCCGCCCAAATTACCACTCTCAATATTTTGAAGAACCGCAAGAATCCGTTCAGTCCAACCTCGAAACATTGATGGAGGATTTCATTGAAACATCGACCAATGCTAGAATAAAATCTATGATGGAGCACTTTGTGGACGCACAAACTATCCAGAATGAAGAACTTAAAAGACAACATATCGATAATCATGAAACCCTTAGGCGGTTGAACACGATGGTCGAGTCCCTCGTGACTCACACTGAGGCATTGGAGACCCAAATTTTACTACTTATGCTGACACCTGTAGGTCCCTCCCTTGAGGAGAATTATGTTATAACAACCAGCAATGAAAACCAAATCGAAATTCCTGAGGAGAGTGATAATGAGGTTGATGAGAGTTATGGTGAGGAAAGAGTTGAGATTGAGACAAATTCACCAACACCATCCAAAAACGAGGTTGTCGAAGAGGTAGAGAATGAAGAGCGAATTGTTGACCACCCTCCGTATATCCCACCATATCTTTTCCCATATAAGTTTGCAGACTCTAAAACGTATGTGCATGTATGGAAAATTACCCACGCACCCTTGTCTGAGGTCTTACCTAAAAAGAGAAAATTTGAAGACCAAACTAAGGAAATCCTTAGTTTAAAGAGGGTAAGGTTAGACTTTAAGGTGATGAATGAAATAACTAAGCCTAAACTTGAAAAACTAATACCTAGCATAGATCCAAAACCACCACCACAAGCTCAAACGAATGAACCGCCCTACAGAAGGAAGAAAAGGAAAGGTGAGGGATATGTGAGATGGCTTGATAAGTGGAAATGGAAACCGAAGAGTAACGCTCATAACCGTCGAGCTATCAACGTTAAACAAAACTCCGAGAGGTGGCAACCCGCGGGTTTTTATTTAATGTTTTTTTTTCTTTTATTGTTTTTGTTTGCAGAAAAATAAAGAAATGTATGGTTTGTCACGTCTCAGCTGCCATTAGGCGAAAGATCTCTAGACGACAACCCCTCAAGATGAGATGGTGCCCACGCACATTCCTTTGAATGTCGCTGCTGGTGGTGACACCGATGTTGAGTATGATAGGAGATGGCATGTCTCTCCCGTCTATTACTCACCTTATCCTTGTTCTTTGCATGGTTTGGCTCCACCTGCACACACTGCACAATATTTTCCTAACATGTTTTGCAGGTACTTCCTTCGGAAATAGGCAATCTGATGAGCGACTTCAGGAAAGTGAAGCTTCAGCAGATTCAGATATCTCGTAGTACAAGACGTCGGAGAAGAGGTGATCAGCAAAGACAGGGACAACAAGGGAAGAATCAGAGCGAATTTGGCCGTGGTAGCAAACAAAGGCATCTATACAGGTTCTATCTTTCCTTTTCCACCTTTTATCAAAACATTGAGGACAATGTTTGGTTTAAGTGTGGGGGAGGAACTTTACCGTTTTCATTTTACTGTCTTCTAGCATATTCACTATTTTATTGTTTATTGCATGATGTTTTTCAGTTGTTATCAAATCTCCCCGAAATTTTAAAATTTTTCCATCAAAATATTTTCTTTTTTCGAGGCATGGCACACACTCTGGAAGTATATAGGCTGTCGCTTTAGGCTTGTTAGAGAAACTTGGGGACATTTCAATAACACGAATACTGTTTTGACACCCTAAACCCCCTCGTGATGAAAAATCGATTTGAGTAGACATTATGCTGAAACCTTAGTCTCCAAGTTTTCGAAAATAGCTTCTAAGTAGTTTTTATTAGCAGTCAGCACCATCCTATGAACAAACTAAGTAAGTAACCAATGCAAATATGTGTATGATCTCTAAACATGAAAAATGATTGAATTTGAAAAGCAAATGATAGGATAAGTTCCTTTTAAGTTAGGTGGCCCTTACCCGACCATTTAGCCTAACGGAGCGGACTCTTTAAATTCGATGAATTAAGAAAAAGAAAAGAAATGAAAAAGAATGAAAAGACGAGATCATTAGACACTAACAGGTTAACTTACCATGTACGAGCAAGGATAACGGGCTTAATGTGATTGCGCTCGAACGAAAAGGAGTGAAAGAGAGCAAGAGACTTAGGTTGAGTTATAATGGCATGATTCGGATTGGTCTGCATAATGATGGAGTTTTTGAAAATTGTGTCATTACGGTATCCTTGGTCTTGATTTGTCCAAATCGATTTGACATAGCCTAGTAGCCGCATACGATTAGAGTTCAGTGTGTTTGTGTTTCAAATTGCGCTTACCGTGATTTTTGATAAGTTGGTTTATTGCTTGAGGACAAGCAAAGGTTTAAGTGTGGGAGAGTTTGATGACGTGAAAATACATCGTTTATTTGACTTTATTAATGCATATTTTTTACTCGTTTTGACTTTCATTTGCACCATATTATGTTGGTATTCTGTTTATTTTGTTTATTTCAGGTATTCAACCATTTAAGAGTCGTATGCGAAGAAATGAAGCAAATCAGGCGAGAAATGGAACAATTCGCATATAAGGAGCTGTCTGACGAAGATGGCCATAACTTTTGAACCGTAAATCGAAACGATGCCCCGTTCAAAGCGCTGGAAAGCTAACGGAAAAATCTACATTTCTGGAAGAGTTAAGAAAATGTCACGGTCGTGACAAGGGTCTCACGATCGTGACCCGCCTTTTTGATGTGTTACGATTGTCACAATGGTCTCACGACCGTGACGCGCGTAATATGAGAAATCTTCCCGTTACGCACATGTTACGACCGTTACAAACTTTATTTAATTTATTTGGATGTATATATGAAGACGTGCAACGAAAAGAAAGCTGCTCCTATTATTTCTCCACCTTCCAAGACCAAGCTACTACTTCATACCAAGTCATCTTTCCTATTTTCTCTCAACTTCCTACTGTGCCCACAACTCCTTATTTCTCTCCAACGGAAGTTACAGAAAGGGAAGCTTCTCTCTATAAATAGAGTCTTCGTAGTTTTGAGAAGGCATCCAATTTTTTGGGCGCGAAAGCGCTGCTTATTTTGTTCTTAGTTTTTTAGGCAGAAATTACTATTGTAAAAGGAGTAGTTTTTTACACTGAGGAACTACTCCACCATTAGTGTTTAGGCCAATCTATGTAACTGCTTGGATCAATTTATACAAGTTATTTCAATTCTGCATTTATTCCAAAGTCTCGCAATTTATCTTCGGCTTTTACAGGTTTTTATCGCATTTATTATTATTATTATTATTATCATTCTTGCATTCCTTAATTAATTATCATGTTTCTTTCAATTGATATTATCATGTTTGGTTTGTTTATTTTTTAATTCTATGTCTAGCTAAATAGTTTAGAGTCCGGCGTATGAGGACCGTCGTTACCGACGGGACTCGGTAGAAAATAATAGGTGCGAATTAACGATTAAAATTCTGTTTTGGTTATAATTTCTATGCGTAATTTAATTAGCATTGTCACGAGAGTGAGATGTTAGTTAACATGGTTTTGCCACGAGAGTGGGAAATTAATTAAGGTTAGAACCGGCACAGCGAGAGCGTGGGGATCGAACCGGATAGTAGAAATTAGGCAACTTATCTAAATACAGCGAGAGCGCTTTAGAGACGTTTAGGATATTATTAGCTTTCAAAACACGTTTCTTAGTTACCGGGCGAGCGAGAGCAAAATCTTGGGATTAGGAAGTGTGACTTTAGTTAAGACCGCGAGAGCGTGAGGCGGAGTCTTTAAGCTGATATATTCTACGGAACTAGCTATAGTCGTAATTAGTACCGAACTCTATAAAGTCCCTTAGGAGCGCGGAATCCATATCCCGACCTCGTTTTATTCTTATTTTCTTTCTTAGATTTATTTTAGTTTAAGTTCTAGTTTCCCTTAAACCATAAAAATATCATTAGCCTAAGCTTTACAACGCAACGATAGATAACGGTAGGTTGACATTGGTCTCTGTGGGTTCGATATCTTTATTACTACGCGATAGGCTGTGCACTTGCAGTTAGAAACCGTTAGACGTATAGTTTACCGCGATCAAGTTTTTGGCGCCGTTGCCGGGGACCAAAAGTCAATATTGTTATTCCGTTGTTGCACCGTATAGACTAAGGCATTTTCTTTTTTATTTAACTATGTTCCACCCAAATTTTTTCTACAATCCCCATTCCCAATATTTCGAGGAATTTCAAGGATACCATAATCCCAACCTCGAAATACATATGGAAAATTTCAATCCTTCGTCCATCCATTCTCACCCAAATAACCTCTATAATTATGAATTCCAAAATTTTGAGGAGCCGCACCCTAATTCTTTCTACAATTACCAACAACAGGACTCCCAATACCTTGAGGAATTGCACCCAAATCTTCCCGATGATTACCATTCCCAATATTTCGAGGAACCCCAGGAGTCGTACAATTCCAATCTCGAAATACTAATGGAAGATTTCCACACGACGCTATCTCATTTCCGCCCAAATTACCACTCTCAATATTTTGAAGAACCGCAAGAATCCGTTCAGTCCAACCTCGAAACATTGATGGAGGATTTCATTGAAACATCGACCAATGCTAGAATAAAATCTATGATGGAGCACTTTGTGGACGCACAAACTATCCAGAATGAAGAACTTAAAAGACAACATATCGATAATCATGAAACCCTTAGGCGGTTGAACACGATGGTCGAGTCCCTCGTGACTCACACTGAGGCATTGGAGACCCAAATTTTACTACTTATGCTGACACCTGTAGGTCCCTCCCTTGAGGAGAATTATGTTATAACAACCAGCAATGAAAACCAAATCGAAATTCCTGAGGAGAGTGATAATGAGGTTGATGAGAGTTATGGTGAGGAAAGAGTTGAGATTGAGACAAATTCACCAACACCATCCAAAAACGAGGTTGTCGAAGAGGTAGAGAATGAAGAGCGAATTGTTGACCACCCTCCGTATATCCCACCATATCTTTTCCCATATAAGTTTGCAGACTCTAAAACGTATGTGCATGTATGGAAAATTACCCACGCACCCTTGTCTGAGGTCTTACCTAAAAAGAGAAAATTTGAAGACCAAACTAAGGAAATCCTTAGTTTAAAGAGGGTAAGGTTAGACTTTAAGGTGATGAATGAAATAACTAAGCCTAAACTTGAAAAACTAATACCTAGCATAGATCCAAAACCACCACCACAAGCTCAAACGAATGAACCGCCCTACAGAAGGAAGAAAAGGAAAGGTGAGGGATATGTGAGATGGCTTGATAAGTGGAAATGGAAACCGAAGAGTAACGCTCATAACCGTCGAGCTATCAACGTTAAACAAAACTCCGAGAGGTGGCAACCCGCGGGTTTTTATTTAATGTTTTTTTTTCTTTTATTGTTTTTGTTTGCAGAAAAATAAAGAAATGTATGGTTTGTCACGTCTCAGCTGCCATTAGGCGAAAGATCTCTAGACGACAACCCCTCAAGATGAGATGGTGCCCACGCACATTCCTTTGAATGTCGCTGCTGGTGGTGACACCGATGTTGAGTATGATAGGAGATGGCATGTCTCTCCCGTCTATTACTCACCTTATCCTTGTTCTTTGCATGGTTTGGCTCCACCTGCACACACTGCACAATATTTTCCTAACATGTTTTGCAGGTACTTCCTTCGGAAATAGGCAATCTGATGAGCGACTTCAGGAAAGTGAAGCTTCAGCAGATTCAGATATCTCGTAGTACAAGACGTCGGAGAAGAGGTGATCAGCAAAGACAGGGACAACAAGGGAAGAATCAGAGCGAATTTGGCCGTGGTAGCAAACAAAGGCATCTATACAGGTTCTATCTTTCCTTTTCCACCTTTTATCAAAACATTGAGGACAATGTTTGGTTTAAGTGTGGGGGAGGAACTTTACCGTTTTCATTTTACTGTCTTCTAGCATATTCACTATTTTATTGTTTATTGCATGATGTTTTTCAGTTGTTATCAAATCTCCCCGAAATTTTAAAATTTTTCCATCAAAATATTTTCTTTTTTCGAGGCATGGCACACACTCTGGAAGTATATAGGCTGTCGCTTTAGGCTTGTTAGAGAAACTTGGGGACATTTCAATAACACGAATACTGTTTTGACACCCTAAACCCCCTCGTGATGAAAAATCGATTTGAGTAGACATTATGCTGAAACCTTAGTCTCCAAGTTTTCGAAAATAGCTTCTAAGTAGTTTTTATTAGCAGTCAGCACCATCCTATGAACAAACTAAGTAAGTAACCAATGCAAATATGTGTATGATCTCTAAACATGAAAAATGATTGAATTTGAAAAGCAAATGATAGGATAAGTTCCTTTTAAGTTAGGTGTCCCTTACCCGACCATTTAGCCTAACGGAGCGGACTCTTTAAATTCGATGAATTAAGAAAAAGAAAAGAAATGAAAAAGAATGAAAAGACGAGATCATTAGACACTAACAGGTTAACTTACCATGTACGAGCAAGGATAACGGGCTTAATGTGATTGCGCTCGAACGAAAAGGAGTGAAAGAGAGCAAGAGACTTAGGTTGAGTTATAATGGCATGATTCGGATTGGTCTGCATAATGATGGAGTTTTTGAAAATTGTGTCATTACGGTATCCTTGGTCTTGATTTGTCCAAATCGATTTGACATAGCCTAGTAGCCGCATACGATTAGAGTTCAGTGTGTTTGTGTTTCAAATTGCGCTTACCGTGATTTTTGATAAGTTGGTTTATTGCTTGAGGACAAGCAAAGGTTTAAGTGTGGGAGAGTTTGATGACGTGAAAATACATCGTTTATTTGACTTTATTAATGCATATTTTTTACTCGTTTTGACTTTCATTTGCACCATATTATGTTGGTATTCTGTTTATTTTGTTTATTTCAGGTATTCAACCATTTAAGAGTCGTATGCGAAGAAATGAAGCAAATCAGGCGAGAAATGGAACAATTCGCATATAAGGAGCTGTCTGACGAAGATGGCCATAACTTTTGAACCGTAAATCGAAACGATGCCCCGTTCAAAGCGCTGGAAAGCTAACGGAAAAATCTACATTTCTGGAAGAGTTAAGAAAATGTCACGGTCGTGACAAGGGTCTCACGATCGTGACCCGCCTTTTTGATGTGTTACGATTGTCACAATGGTCTCACGACCGTGACGCGCGTAATATGAGAAATCTTCCCGTTACGCACATGTTACGACCGTTACAAACTTTATTTAATTTATTTGGATGTATATATGAAGACGTGCAACGAAAAGAAAGATGCTCCTATTATTTCTCCACCTTCCAAGACCAAGCTACTACTTCATACCAAGTCATCTTTCCTATTTTCTCTCAACTTCCTACTGTGCCCACAACTCCTTATTTCTCTCCAACGGAAGTTACAGAAAGGGAAGCTTCTCTCTATAAATAGAGTCTTCGTAGTTTTGAGAAGGCATCCAATTTTTTGGGCGCGAAAGCGCTGCTTATTTTGTTCTTAGTTTTTTAGGCAGAAATTACTATTGTAAAAGGAGTAGTTTTTTACACTGAGGAACTACTCCACCATTAGTGTTTAGGCCAATCTATGTAACTGCTTGGATCAATTTATACAAGTTATTTCAATTCTGCATTTATTCCAAAGTCTCGCAATTTATCTTCGGCTTTTACAGGTTTTTATCGCATTTATTATTATTATTATTATTATCATTCTTGCATTCCTTAATTAATTATCATGTTTCTTTCAATTGATATTATCATGTTTGGTTTGTTTATTTTTTAATTCTATGTCTAGCTAAATAGTTTAGAGTCCGGCGTATGAGGATCGTCGTTACCGACGGGACTCGGTAGAAAATAATAGGTGCGAATTAACGATTAAAATTCTGTTTTGGTTATAATTTCTATGCGTAATTTAATTAGCATTGTCACGAGAGTGAGATGTTAGTTAACATGGTTTTGCCACGAGAGTGGGAAATTAATTAAGGTTAGAACCGGCACAGCGAGAGCGTGGGGATCGAACCGGATAGTAGAAATTAGGCAACTTATCTAAATACAGCGAGAGCGCTTTAGAGACGTTTAGGATATTATTAGCTTTCAAAACACGTTTCTTAGTTACCGGGCGAGCGAGAGCAAAATCTTGGGATTAGGAAGTGTGGCTTTAGTTAAGACCGCGAGAGCGTGAGGCGGAGTCTTTAAGCTGATATATTCTACGGAACTAGCTATAGTCGTAATTAGTACCGAACTCTATAAAGTCCCTTAGGAGCGCGAAATCCATATCCCGGCCTCGTTTTATTCTTATTTTCTTTCTTAGATTTATTTTAGTTTAAGTTCTAGTTTCCCTTAAACCATAAAAATATCATTAGCCTAAGCTTTACAACGCAACGATAGATAACGGTAGGTTGACATTGGTCTCTGTGGGTTCGATATCTTTATTACTACGCGATAGGCTGTGCACTTGCAGTTAGAAACCGTTAGACGTATAGTTTACCGCGATCACATAGGCATAACTTAACTGTTATCGAACAAAAGTCTATGTGTCTTCCCCCCCTTTTTCAGCATTCTCTTTTAAGCCTCAGTTCTTGAGCAATTCACCCTCTTACACTGACACTTGTATATTCTTTCCCAGCTTTTGCACACAGATAGCACAGACACCTACCCCTTTTAAACACGATCTTTTAAGCGTGGATCCCGTCGAGTACGACAGACAATCTGGGTGCTAATTCCTTCCCAGGTTGTAACCAACCCCCTTTCTCAGTTTCTCTGAACCGTGTTATCCATCCTTTTTTAGGTTTATGCAGCATTACCTTTCCTTCGAGATAAAAATTCCTAGTTGGCGACTCTATTCATCTTCATTTCATTTTCTCCTTTCGCCGACCGTTCGTGTCTGTACCCTATCTGACCAGGTGTCTTTTCGGGGGAGCGACACAAGGATCAGCCGAAAATAGGAACGTCAATCTCTTCTTACAAAGATGCTCTCCAAGCCCTGGAAAGCAACAATATCAAAGGCTAAAGTCAAGTCGTAATTCCCGTCAGCAATGAATCAAGAAACGTTCTTGGTTGTTCTTTAGTAGCAACAAAACCTACAGCAAAGGACGTAAACTTTGGTCCTATTAAATACTTTTTCCACATTGGAGGTTTCCACCACCCGATCTCTTAAGAGGTTTATACCATCGAGGAAAACTGTTCGGAAGACTCCGAAGATCCCGATGACGAATGGAAAATATACTTCAATGAGGAAGGATACATTTCTTAGGACGAAGCGCACAATCCATTCGACTTTCCAATCTCTATTTCGAAGTACATTCTAGAGATCGAGGATAGAGAAATCTCTAAAGAACCTCATGCTCCTCATAATTCATTGAAAGAAACTCCAATGATCAACAACTTTGATTGTACGTTTGAAGATTTAGTGGACAATCTACCCATATGGGCCTTATCATGAAAATCCGAGAGACAAATAGTGTCATCTCGACTAATTTGCAAGGATTGCAAGACAAGACTTCCTCAACTTTGCACTACCAGAAATGAAGGTCATTACTGAAGATGACTCATCAACTCCCACAAAAATGTGGGACACCTTGGGACAACCAAGTAAGAAATATAATTACCTCGTAAAGTACAATGCTCCTCAAGTTCTTGCATCGATATCAAAGGAATCTGGTCAACTGGATGGGGACACTCTCTTAAGAGCATCGATGAAGAAATAATTGACAATTTCTTTCACAATCAAGCTGCATGGAAGGAAGACTTTGCAGATCATCCTTCATTAGAAATCAATGTCATCACAAAAGCTACTCCAGGAAGACAAGTTCCAAAATTATGAATCTCCAATGAAGTTCGTTATGATTAGGTTTCTGTTGATGTCCCAAACATCGTTCACATTCTAAAGTAATTGCTTAACTTTATTTTGACCTTTCATCTCGCCCGGATGACAAAGAATGTTTTACAGGGCTTACTTGTTGTAAATGTCCTCTTCACTTAGCCCATAGTGACAGAGTTTTGATTTATAGGGTTGTGTATTTCAAGAATCGAAAAATCATAAATAAAATATCATTATGTACTTCCGCATCAATTACTATTTTCCCTTTTTTCTTTTTTAGAAAATGGTAATCCCTAAAAAACAACCAAAAATAAAAACAAATGTTTTTCAAAACTAATCTGCATAACCTTTCTTTTGCATTCTCTAAATGTGTTTTCTCGATATCATCATCATGCATATTAACTATTTTAAACCCTGTTGAAACACGTGATCCAATGCCTTCTCCCAACTTTTATTTCTCGGTATTCGAAGCTGGAGAGGAAGATATTGAAGAAATTCCAGAAGAGATCTCCAAACTGCTCAGACACGAGGAGAATTCCATTCAACCTTACAAAGAACTGTGAAGACAAGCTTCCTCCAAATATCATGTTTTGATGAAGATAACAAATTATGCTCAAGATTGTGTGTGCAAAAGGAAGTGAATCATAAGTCTCAAGCTTCAAACATTATTCAAGAATTGAGCCATCTCTTCTCCCTCTAACTTCTCATTGTTTTCTTAAACTGTTGTTTTCTTGTTAGATTAGGGTTTTTGTTTAAATCTATCTTTCTTCATCTCATATTAGAGCAAAGATAATAAAACACTTCTTAATCATCAAAGAGGATACAATATAAAACATATATGTAATCTCTCTCTCCCTCGGGATTATAGGCATCTTCTTCCCAATGTAACTCCCAACATCATTCTTAAAAACATTTAAGAATATTCAAACCATAGCAATGACATACTAAAAAATGTTCAACACGTTCACTGACACATTTATTTGTCTGCATGCATCTTATCTGTATACATTTGCATCTTTGCTAGAATATCTAAGTGGTTAGGTTATCTTCATCCAAACAGATACACCATTCAAAACACTTAGGATCTTTCTTTACAACTTACTAGAAGTTTACATAAATAAGAAGTTTCCCGATGAAATGCTTCTTTGTAAACCATCCCCAGCTTCCTCTTGGGAATTTTTCAAGGACCCATGGGCCTCTTAAAGGTAACCTAGCCTCCTCTTGGGATTAAACACAAGGACTCTCAAAGGCTTCCTAAAAGCATAGGAACAAATCCTTTAAAATCAATTACATACAGTAGTCTCCCTCTCCCCGATGGATGACCAAGATAGCCTCCTCTTGGGCTTTGTACAATTGAACCTCCCAATAAAAACGAATGCCTGATGACCTCAAACCTTTTATCAAACAAACAGACAAAACACTCTTCATATAGAGTCAGTCTCCCATCAAAAGTCAGCCTATCATCTCGGGCTACATACAGGATACAAATAAATCTGAATCAGTCTCTCACAAATAAGCTACACACATGGGCTTCTAAATCAAGACACATATAAAACTTCCCCCCATAGAGTCAGTTTTCTTTGTTTAGCTTCAACCTTGGGCTTCAATAAAGGCACATATAAATCAACCTTTCCCTCTTTAGAGATGAAAAATTCTCTCTACTGAGCCTCTTTTAGCTTCAACATTGGGCTTCAATCAATGTACAAAAGTGAAACACTTACCAGTCAATCAAACAACAGTCATAGTCTTGGACTCTAACTGAGCTAAATTAATTCAGTCATAGTCTTGGAATTTAACTAAGCTAATTCATTATAGTCATGGTCTTGGACTTTAACTAAGCTAATCATTAAATCAACATTCATAGTCTTGGACTCTAACTAAGCATATCTCTTTCAGTCATACACTTGGACTACAACTAGCATCACTTTCCACCAGTCATTTTTTTACCCAGATTCAGCTTTCCTGAGCTATACAATTCAGCTCAACCTTTCAGTCCTCCTTGAGCTATGCAATTAAGGGTACTCATTCAACCTTTCTTGATCTATGCAAATAAAGATACCAGATTCAGATTATGCCTTGAGCTATGCAATTCAAGAACCCTATCATTTACAACAAACTTTTCAGCTTCAACCTTGGGATTTGATCAAGACACAAATACATACCATTTGAGCATTATCATCATGTGCTTTAACCGTGATACAAATCATCCCTCCTCCTATCCTTAGCCTTTGGGAGGAACTACGATGCTTTGATCCCTCAATTCTCTTTTTGGGGGTTACGTAGGAAAAATGTCATAATATCTTTGCAAGCACACCCAACAAAAAACAACAATTAGGTTCTCGGACCTATCAAAAACATTAGAAAATCATCAAAATACCAAAAACATAAATATCACTTATCTTACCTCATCTCAACACACTCTTAACCCCAAATTCAAGACCACACTAGATATCAAGAAAAATAGATATTTTATAAACTTATTGTGAATAAATCTAAAAGGGGACCCACACTTTTGATAGCATTTGTAAACCAACGGTTTTGACTGTAACCTCAGTTTGCAAGCAGGGTTAATTGGAGATTTCTATTACCCTTCTTTAATCAGCTTTATAGGATAAAAAGTGAATCGAACTGTTGATCATTGATAGTGCTTCGAAACCACTTTGAATATCAAATGAATTTAGTGATACAGGTCACAAAAATCACGCAACAACCATAAAGGAAGGGATGAGTCCACATCTCAGCACTGCTAGGAATCTGAACCAAGTAATGATCAACTTCATAACAAACAGAAAGGTAAGTTTATATCTGTTTCTAAGAGTCATATTTTGTATCCTAATATAGATGATCATGTTGCCATTAGAAAACATGTCAGATCTTTCACTAAACACCCCATGTCCAATTTTATATCATATTCAAGTTTGTCTTCATTTATGTCTGTCGTCACCTCAAAATTATCTAGTATAGAAATTCAAAAAATTGTACAAGTTGCTCTATAAATTCCAAAGTGGAGGGAAGTTGTAATTGAGGAGATGAAAGCTCTTGAAAAGAATAAAACTTGGAGTATTATGTCACTACCTGATGGTAAGAAGACAGTCGGATGCAAATGGGTGTTTACTGTGAAGTACAATTCAGATGATTCAATTAAAAGGTACAAGGCTCGCTTGGTCACAAAAGGCTTCACTCATACCTACGATATAAATTACTCAGAGACATTTGCTCCTGTTGCAAAATTGAACACTATCAAAACTTTTTTATCGCTTGCCGCTAACCTGATTGGCCCCTTACATCAGTTAGTTGTTAAAAATGCATTTCTTAATGGAGATCTAGAAGAAGAAGTATATATGGACATTCCTATTGGATTTGAAAATAAATTTGGATCAAATGTGTGTAAATTAAATAAATATTTGTATGGATTAAAGCAGTCCCTTAGAGCTTGGTTTGGAAAATTCACTCAGTCCATGAAGAAACAAGGGTACATCCAAGGACAAGCTGACCACACCTTGTTCATAAAGTTCTCCCATGATGGGAAAGTTATTGTCCTGATTGTTTATGTTGATGATATTGTCCTTATTGGAGATGATACAATTGAAATGGAAAGAGTAAAATAGAAATTGATAGTAGACTTTGAAATCAAAGACTTGAGATTCATGAGATATTTTCTAAGTATGGAGGTTGCTCGGTCAAAGAATGGTACTGTAGTTTCACAATAGAAATACATTCTAGACTTGTTGAAAGAAACAAGAATGAATGGATGTCGTCCTGCAGATACCCATATGGATCTTAATGCTAAACTTCGGGGAGAAGGTAATGTTCCTGTTGATACTGGAAGATATCAGAGATTGGTTGGAAAACTGATTTATTTGTCACACACCGACCTGATATTTCTTTTTCAGTTAGTGTAGTGAGTTAATTTATGCATTCTCCTTTCGAAGAGCATCTTGAGGAAGTCTATAGGATATTGAGATATTTGAAGGGAAATCCCGGAAAAGTATTATTTTTTAAGAAGACTAGTGAAAGAAATGTTTTTATCTTCACCGATGCTGATTAGGCAAGTTCAGTCACAAATAGAAGATCAACCTTCAGATATTGTACCCATGTTTGGGGTAATATTGTGACATGGAGGAGTAAGAAAGAAGGAGTTGTAGCAAGGAGTAGTACAAAAGTTGAGTTTAGAGCTATGTCTCAGGGTATCTGTGAAGGATTATGGATCCTTAGCGTTCTAGATGAACTTAAGATGAAAATTGAGCTTCCATTGAAATTTTATTCTGATAGTAAAGCTACTATTAGCATTGTTCATTATCCAGTTCAACATGACAGAACTAAGCATATCGAGATTGATCGACACTTCATAAAGGAGAAGTTAGATGCTAGAATCATATGTCTACCCTTCGTGACTTCAAGTCAGCAAACTGCGGATATCCTTACCAAAAGTTTGGCAAGACCTACTTTTTAGCATTTGATAGACAAGTTGGGCATAATAGATATCTATGCACCAACTTGAGGGGGTGTTGGAAAATATTATATTTCCAGTTTTATTATTGATATCTTTATTTGTCTTTATTTTCCTTTATTCTCCATTAAGGAGAAAATCAATTATATTAATGATACTTTTTATATATATACCAGTTTAAGGACAAGGAATAAAACACAACAACTTTTACCTATTTTTTCCATTATAATTAATGAAATAAAATCATACACGCAAGGAGAAAAAACAATATTTTCATCTCGACCAATATAAGTTTGGGATTGGGCTGGTCACACCAGAATGTTTTTCCAAAGTTTTGTGTCATGCCATTTATTTTTATTTTTATTTTTTAGAAAGAAACTAATATATTAGAAAAGGAGCAACAAAAACAAAAGAGGAGGGACTAAACCAAAACTCTCTCTTAGATTAACAAAACGATAATGTGGATGCCTCAACTTGTTATGCACAAGCAATGGCATAAGGGCTCCTAGATGCGTGTCCCAAGTCAGCGCCAGAGAGGAATTGATAGCCAAAGAAGCTAACAAATCAGCACATTGATTCCCTTCTCCATAAATATGAGAAATATGTGAAACCTTAAAAGCCTAATTTTGACTAAATAGCTAAGTCAAATGGTTATAATGTTCCAATGGGCCACCTTAGGATCATGAATAGCCAACAAAACAAAATAAGAGTTGATTTCAAGCCAAATACTATTCCAACCGAAACTGGAAGCAAAATTAATGGATTTTATAATCCCTAAAAGTTCAACCTGAATAGAGGAGGAACAATCAGGCATATTAGGGAACCTAAAAACAAAGTCACTCAAAGAGTTTCTGAACAAACCTCCACAAAAAGCCAAATATGTTGAGAAGGAGTCCTTTGTGTTACACTTAAGCCAACCAACAACCGGGGGTCTCCAAATAACTTCAATGATTTTATAAGCCTTAAAAGGATGCAACTTAAAATTGAAAGACTTAATAATGATGAACTCATGGATGGAGAAGTTAGCCATCTTTGAAGTACTATTTTCTATGAAGGCCACCTCAATGAGAATTTGGTTAAGCACCCTCTTCCAATGGGTGGAACCATTATAGAATTTGACCTGATTATGGGTCATCTATATGCAATTTTTAATGTGGAATATGGAAGCTCGGATGATGGTTTTGTACCAAGGACTCCAACTCTTATCACAAATTTCCAAAATATTAACAAAGTTAGACACCAGAAGGATCTTGATCATATTAAAAACTAAATATGTAAAGCAAAGGGAAAATAAAATAAAATATGGTTTAATGATTCCTGATGAGACTTGCACATATAACACATCGAAGGCATGTGACAACCATGCAACCAGAGATTGTCATCTGTATGCATCATATTATGAAACAATCTCCAAACTATGAAAGCTTTGGAAGGAGGGATATCGAGATTCCAAGTATGCTTATACCAAGATAAAGAAGAAGAACTATCAGATTTGAAGTTATCAACATCTTTAAGAGTCAAACTCCCTAAGTAGAATGAATCCATACTTTACTATTAGGAATGTTATCTAAAGGAATATCAACCCAAACTGCAAAAAAAAACACAAATTAGAAATCATGTTAGTAATAATAGAAGGAAACTTTAAAGAACCATTGTGTAGGAAATCATAACCATGGTGTCAGTATTTATACTCTCCTGGTTTTGGATGAGGTTCACAAGAGGAGGACCACACCATGAATCAAGCCAAAGATTAGTGTTACAACCATTGCCAAAATATCTATGTTGTTAGAAGTTACCAAAACCAACTCATTTTTTATGCTACTTCAAATAGAAAAAGTAATGTTGTACTTGATAGGCCTTTTGTCTCTAAGAACTATAGATTTTAATAGGATAATCTAGTTGTTAGAGGAACTCAAAAGATCATAAGCCAATTTCAAGTTAAAGGCTTCTTTGAGAGAAGAAATGGACATAAGTCCCAAACCACCTTTATCAAAAGGTCTACACTCCTCAGACCAAGCCATGGTAACCAACTTAGTATTATTGAGATCACCATATCAAATGAAGTTCTTAATGCTTCTCTCTAACTCTTTAATTATAGACTTAGGCCAAGAATTGAAGGTGAAACTATGCACCAACATAAAGGTAACAAATAATTTACCCACTTGAATTATTTCCACAAATCTAAGAAGAAAACCCTTCCACTTGGCTAACTTAGAAATAATTTTATCCAAGAGAGGTCTAAGATGCATAGCCTTAGGTTTACCCTTAAAGATGGGAACCCACAAATAATAAAAGGGAAGTCGGCCAATCTTAAAACCCAAATGATTGGAAATATGGTGAAGTTTAGCCTCAAAAACACACCCAACAAAGATGTAGGATTTAAGAGGATTCACCATTTGACCAGAGGAATTGGCATATCTATAAAAAAGGTTGATGAGAGAAGTTATGGAATCTTTGTCACCTCTATAAAAAATAATGACATTATCAATAAACAAACAATGATATTGAACTTCTAACCCTCTAGGACTCGGGATAAGCTTGATTTTCTTTTGGTTAATAAGGTTGGTTAAACTTCTACAAAGAACCTCTCCTGCTAAGCAAAATAAGATAGGAGACATAGGGTATCCATGTCTGACACCTCTACCACACTCAAAGAAACCATAGAGCTTCCCATTGAAGAAGATAAAAATATTGGAAGAAGAAAGGATGTTTCAAATCCAATTTGTGAAAGTATCATTAAAACCAAATTGCTTAAGAACTTGCAATAAAAAAACCAATTAATAGATTCAAAAGTATTTTTAATTTCCACTTTCATAACTAGATTGCCACCATAAGACTTCTTATGCATCAAGTTGACCGCTTCATCAATGAGTCTTATGTAATCCTTAATGCATCTCCCTTGAACAAACACTTTTTTTTCTCATTGGAAATGATTCAAGGTAAAATGGGAGAGTGCATGTTCTGGACCGGCCCAATCCCCACAATTGGGCCAAGCAAACCAATCCAATATCTATGCTTGACGTCGGGCAGAATTAGGAATAATGGTCTCTGTCGAGCATAAGCATTCCGACCACGACGAAGTCCCCTAACGGGTAGTTTTGACCGTTGCCTATTTTTACGGATTTCTCGATTCGCGCCTCACAATACGGACCAATGATCTTCCATTTAGCCCCTTATATAAACCCTCTCATCTGGGAGGGTCAGGTATTCAATCTCTCTGACCTTTATTCTTGTACTTGCCCACTCTTTGCTCGGTTACTTACTTTAGCATCGGAGTGCCTTGCAGGTACACCCCTTTTTCTCCTCACCGACCGTCTTTCATCATCTCTCGAAGCCAGCCGCATCGGATCCTGATTGTCACACCCCAAATTTTACCCCTAACTTTCATTCACGCATCGTTATGCATTTTAGTCATGTTAGGAATGTCAGGGCATGGATTTCGGCTGCGAAGTAAGAAGTGGGGTTTGTTTCGTTTGTGTATTCATTCATGATCTTTTTTTTAAAATGGGAGGTATACCTAATTCATGGTTACACGACCGAGACCATTTGACTCCATGCCAGTTTAGAACATATTGATAGTTTTAATTTCCATTCTATTTTCAAGATAATTTCAAGTTCATTTTTTTTATCCTTCATGATTCAAGTTCAATTCATGTTCCTTTACATATTCAATTGTTTTTTTTTAAATTTCAACTTCTACTCCAGGTTTAATTTTCAAGTCTAGTTGTCTTTTCTTTTTTTCCTTTTTATTATTCCAAGTTCAAATTCCAAAATTTATTCCAAATTACTAATCCCATTTTTTTAAAATTTTAGTTTATTCCTACACTTCAAGATTTATTTTCGTTCCAATTCATTTTTGATTTAAGATTCAAATTCCATTCAAGCCTAAATACAAGTTCTCAATTTAACCTTTTTGTCCTCATTTTCAAATCCCAATCCATTTCTTTTTTTATTCAATCCCAATTCTTATTCTAATTTTAAGAGTTCGTTTCAATTTCTATGTCCCATTTTAAGTCATGTTTCTATATCCCATTTTTCTTCCCCTCTTGTGATGTTGTCCCAAGAAGGGAATCATTTGTCACAAAGCAGTGTAACATTAAAAGTTTTAAAGTTACTACCGGACTTGGAAATATGGCTGAAGTTTGTATCAAGATTGAAGGCAAGGTGGGAAAACTAGTTACAATAAAGGAAGTACCCGAGGAGGTTGAAGCAGTAAAGTTAGACACGAAAGGTTGGATGTGTTAAAACACTACGTGGTAAAGCCAAGCAATAATAATGAGATAAAGACAAATAATGAATTAGAAATGCAGGATAGAAATAAGGAACATTCTACTGCATTGTCAAAATTTCAGAGTTCAAACAAGTGCTTATTCTAATTCAGTGCCCCTTCAAGCCGTTGTATCAAGACCGGCGGGCAATCTCTATCCAATTGGATGCTCGCCTCCCTTGCAGACAGTTGTAGAGAAAGATGGAACCGTTGGATCATCAACAGCACAACATGTAACTTCCGTCTTCTCTCAACCGCAACGAAAGAAATGTGCAACCCATTATACATGCTCGTAACATCCTACACCAGCAAGTTCACAAGGTCAGACCCAGTTATTCGACTTTCGCATATGGAAGCTATGGAAATACTGGAGGAATATGTGAATAATGTTAAGAAATTTGAGAATAAAGTAAGGTGGGGAATTGATTTAGCTTTTGAGCATGAAAGATACCTTACAGAAGTCAAGTACTAGAAACTTGTCACAATCTCTAACCATCCAAAGACTCAAGCTCAAGAGTGCGTTTGAGTCCATAATAACAGCAGCAAAAACTCCACCAATCCATAACCTGCCAAAAAAAGAGAAAGATCAGAACTTCTAAAAAACTACATTTAGATGTGGTGTCGTTATTACTACCGACAGCAGTAGTTACAGCCACGACAATATCCACGTTATGCAGCACTTGGTTTCCATGGAATGCTCCAAACATCTCTTGACGTCCAACTTGTGTCTTAGTTACACCATAACCTGTCATATGCAAAGAGGATACACCACTAAGTTCGAGTTTTACAGTGATTGAGAAATAAACCAGCAAAAATGAAGCACAATAAAAGACTCTTCCCGAACATTGTAATAAAGGTGATCCTCTGAAAATGCAGCCTGAAAAGAAGAAACAAAGGATCAGTTTATGATGCTTACAGAAACCAGAACTTGTTGACAAAGGATCAAACCGTTTCATCATCGTCAAATTACCAACTGTTGAGTGATGCAATGCTTGTGTCACTACAAACGTCTTTGTCCACCAGTTGATGCTCACATTGAAGATGGAAGCAAAAATGACCAAGAAAGGAATTGGCATTGGTCGCTGCTACGATTGAAAAAAGATCTCGAAAGACCCCTGGTGGTTCAACCAAAGGGACTTCAACTCAACTCAGCTTCAAATGCTGATAGCCCCTCTTCATGTACCAAGGCCCAGGTCTGGGAGATGATTCCGTTTCCCATATTTTGACCCTGCAAGTTTGGAATTTCCACAACAGTTAGCAAGATAACAAACAGTAAAAAAGGAGTTTACAGCAGTAAAAAGGGATAACTAATTCAGTTCGGATATAACTTATGAAATTCATTTCAAAAAAAATTAGTTTGAAACTAAGTTAACCAAGGCGCAGTAACCGAAGTGCCAACAAACAAAGCAGAGCAGAAATACAGCGGAAGGTGCAGAACCCAGTTTCACAAAAATGGCAAAAATAGGTTTTGATGCAAAAAGGGATGACAGACCTATTCCAAATTCCTTTTTCTCAGTAGAATTTTCAAAAGCAAAACCCTAATTTTTAGGCTATAAAAGAAGAGGATTTCATTGGAAAAAAAAAGCCGCATCCGAAAAAACTAAGTTCAGAGAAAACCCTAGCGGCGGAAATATCAGAAAAAACCCTAAAAAAGGGGATATTAGAAGCAGCAATACAAAGGATATACCTAGCCACTTACCCTCCATACATTCCTTCCCCAGTTCAACTCGCTCACCACTCCTCCAGCCACCACCAAATCGCGAACCCCACCATAACAACCGCCGCCGGTCATCGCTATTCTCAATCACCGAACACAAGAGAGGCCGAGAGAAACTTTTTTGAAATAAATCGAAGCGAGCGAGTGAGGGGGATTGAAGACTGAGCAAGAGTCGCCGTTACCGCCGTTCACCAAACGAGACACCGCAAATATTTACTCGGATCAGTTTCGAGTTTGTAAGTCTCCTTTCGTTTTTCTTTGTTTTGTTGAGGTGATGATGTTTTTCAGAGTGAGTGATAAAAAGGGGTTGGGATGACGATTTGAGATTGAGAGAGATGATGAGGTTTGAAGGTCATTGTGTTTGTTAATCGTTGTGGGATTCTCTCTGTGAATAATAACAATGATGTTGTGTTTCTAACCCTAACTGCTTTGCCTTCTTTTTAGCATTCAACCCACCTTTGTAAAACCGAAACGGGTAGGGTCGGGTTCGACCCGTCCAACCCAGCGTCCCTGTTGGGCCTCCATGGTGCATTCCCATTCCAGCACCCCTGTTTCCATCAGCCCATTATGATTTTGTTTTTGTTTTACTAGTTTATTTCCTTTAGGTTTTTACTTAATTATTATTTGTTAAAACTTCAAATACCCAAAAATATTTATTTTATGTATTAATTACCTAACAAAAAAAACATTAATATTTAGTTTGAGTGATAATTTTTCTATGTTAGAAATATTTCCATTTAGTTTAGAATTTATATCTTTACCTCTCATCCAATTTTATTTGTATGATATTATATTTTCTGTCTATTATCTAATCATATGACGATGACATATAGCTTGTTTGGTTTCAAATTTAATTCCTGCATTTTGGCTATAATTTGTTAAGCAAGACAATATCTTAAAATAAAATTTAATTTGTTGGCCCAACGCCAAATAAATCCATACACCTACACTGCACACACGTAAGTCGGTCACCAAGTGACCGCCATCTGCACGACTTCATTGCGTATTTTAATAACTTAACAAGGAATAGAACTCCGGAGTCTAGCATTCCGCACGTTCTAGAACGAACGGCAACTGGGCTAGCCCCACGCGTTTTGTTCGCTCAACCCTTCGTTATTAATTACACATTGGTTTTAAAACGTCTAAAAAACAGTTAATAAATCTTTAATTAATTTAAATTATGAAAAAAGGAACTCCGGAGTCTAGCATTCCGCACGTTCTGGATTGAACCGCAAATGGGCTAGCCTCACGCGTTGGTTCAATCACCTTTCATATATCAAAATATTCAAATCATTTATCTAATTAAATTACGAAAGAAGGAATTCCGGAGTCTAGCATTCCGCACGTTCTGGATTGAACCGCAAATGGGCTAGCCTCACGCGTTGGTTCAATCACCTTTCGTATATCAAAATATTCAAATCATTTATCTAATTAATTTACGAGAAAAGGAACTCCGGAGTCTAGCATTCCGCACGTTCTGGATTGAACCGCAAATGGGCTAGCCTCACGCGTTGGTTCAATCACCATTCGTATAAAAAATATTCAAATCCTTATTAATTAAAATTACGAAAGACAGAATTCCGGAGTCTAGCATTCCGCACGTTCTGGATTGAACCGCAAATGGGCTAGCCTCACGCGTTGGTTCAATCACCATTCGTATACCAACAAATTTAAATCATTTTATAATTAATTATCTAAAGACAGAATTCCGGAGTCTAGCATTCCGCACGTTCTGGATTGGACCGCAACATGGGCTAGCCCCACGCGATGTGTTCAATCGCCCTTTCGTTTAAAACATCTTAACAAAGTCAAACACTTCTTTCTTCTAAAACGAACATTGTTTAAATCATTCTATCTCTCGAACAAGCTAGCGCTTCAGCCTCCACCGCGAGTATAAGCCAATGCTTAACAGTAGAATGCGTTTTAAATAACTGTTCAATAAAAACCACAAACCGTAGTAGCACGAACTACGGAGCTCTGACTTTCCCATTGCACAAGGGAATACGTAGGCACGGGGATTTTAATCCTTCGCGAGCACCCTAATAAAAAATTTAACCATTTTTCCATTTAAAAACTTTTAATCTTTTCTCCGTCTTAATAATAATTTAGAACTTTAGAACAAACATAGTAATAACCATTTTGAAGACATAGACTTAAGATCAAACATTTAATCGCATAGTTAGCTAAGAGGTTCCCGTTGAGTACAACGGACGTGAGGGGTGCTAATACCTTCCCCTTGCGTAACCGACTCCCGAACTTAGAATTTGGTTTCGTTGACCATTTCTTATCCTTTATTAGGTTGTATCTATATCTCCCTTTTCTCTCGTAGAATAAATAGAATTAGGTGGCGGCTCTGTTGTTTTGTTTTAGGATCGTATTTTTCGAGGTACGACAGTTGGCGACTCTGCTGGGGATGACAATATGCTCCATGCTTGAGAGAGTCGAGCCTAACTTAGCTTTGTGTGTTTATTTGTTTGATCTTATCTTTTCTTGTCTTCTCTATGTTTATTATTTATGTTTGTTTATCTGTTCTTTTACCGCTCTACTTTATTGCTCAATATATTTGTTTGTGGGATCTCGAGGCCTTTACAAGTAATTTGAGTGGTGGAAAAAGCAGAGGGAACACCTAAGTTTAGAATTGGATGTTATTAGTGTTAGTCTCCAAGGACTCGCTCCTTGCACGCCTAACATGAAAGCTCCCCCAGATAGTTAGACTTTTCATAGATCTTGTCACAACGCAGTTAGCCTGTCGCGGGACCTGATTCATGAAAGGGCTGTGATTCTGGGACCCTTTAGAACCTGTTTCAATATTGGTAGTTGTGTAATGTTAGGCTCCAAGGACTCTCTCCTTGCACGTCTAACATGAGAACTCCACTCAGGGTAGACCTTATCGTTATTATCGTCACAATGCAGCTAGCCTGCGGCGGGGCGTTAGTACGATAAACGTCCGTGACCTTGAGTTTCCTTAAACCATCACCGTAGAAACTATCCTGTGAGTGGGACTTATGGGTAGTAAAACGTAGAACAACTCTCTTACAGCCCACCTGTTAGGAAGGTTCTAAATTTTCCCGCTACACCCTCACGTCCCTGCATCCTTGCATCTTAGCATCATATGCATCATTTTAGTAAATTCTTCAAGAAACAAAGAAATTTTGTTGCAAACCTCATAAACTTTACCTGGAATGGATTTCAGTTCATTAGTTTTGGGAAATAACAAGAAACTTTACCCATTTTGACATTTTGCAACAAACTTCTTAAGTCCCTTGAGGCATTTACTAATTTTTACTCATGTTTGCATCTCTGCATCTGCATTCTGTCAAAACTCATTCTCGTCAACTCCTTTCCAGCTGTCACACTGAGGATCTCACGCAAGTATTCAACCCGAGCCCAGGCCAAGAAGAAGATGGCTGACAGGGACCCCGAAATGGACAAAGTGAATGAAGAGCTTTCTGATCTTCGTGGAAATATGGGTCAGATGATGGAAATGTTGCAGGTCATCCGAGCAAAATTAGACACCCAACAGACTGTAGTGTCAGAGATTGTTACTGCAACGACTGAGCCTACGTCATCAGTCACCACTCCTGTGACCTGGCCTCCTTTTGGGCTTCCTCATGGATTCGTACCTCCTCCTCAGGGTTTCGCTTCTCAAAGTTTTATCCCTCCTTCCCAAGGACTTACTGCTCAGGGTTTTTTCCCTCCTTCCCAAGGTTTCGCTTCTCAAAGTTTTATTCCTTCTTCTCAAGGACTTACCGCTCAGGGTTTCTTCCCTCCTTCCCAAGGTTTCGCTTCCCAAAGCCTCGCACCTCCTTCTCAGGGTTTTGCGTTCACTTCCCAAGGTTTTGTACCTCCCCCTCAAGGATTTGCTGCTCAGCAGACTATTCCTGTGACTAATGAAGAGAACCATGTGGCTACTAATTTTACACCAGATATTGTGCACACCCGTGCCCAGCCCTACTTCAATGACCCTCAGGTGTATGACGTGCCAGATATGTCGGAGAACGGAAATAAGAAACATGAGAAGATGCAAGAGAATTTTGAGACTATTGAGAAAAGGTTAAGAGCAATCGAAGGCGACCAGATCTTCGGGGCTGCTGCTAGAGAGATGTGCCTGGTGTCCGGATTGGTAATTCCTCCAAAGTTCAAGATACCCACTTTTGACATGTACGAGGGCGCGACATGTCCTAAGAACCACCTCTTGATGTATTATAGAAGAATGGCCGCGCAGGTGGACAATGACAAATTAATGATCCATTGTTTCCAGGACAGTCTTAAGGGAATCTCCTCCAAGTGGTATCTAACGCTAGACCAGTCGAAGATTCGTAGTTTTCAAGACCTGACAGATGCTTTCATCCAACAGTACAAATACAATATGGACCTTGCTCCCGATAGAAGGCAGCTATTGAGTATGTCACAGAAGGATTCTGAATCATTTAAAGAGTATGCTCAGAGATGGAGAGGGACTGCTTCTCAGGTAGACCCCCCGTTGTCTGAAAAGGAGTTAGCTGATTGGTTTGTTGACACCGTGCGACCAGAATTCTATGAGAGAATGGTGGGGAGCATAACTGCTAGTTTCTCTGATCTAGTGGCCGTGGGAATCAAGGTAGAACTTGGTTTGAAAAGTGGAAAGATGAGTGGTGCGTCTGGCAGTTCCAGCAATGGTGGTGGAAATAATGTCAAGAAATTTACCAGTAACTTCCACAAGAAGAAAGAGGGTGAGACAAACGCAATAATGACGAGTCAAAGGAGAAATCCGCTTTGGCAGAGGCCTCCACCTGTGGCTCAACCACAGTATGTCTACCCACCGCAGTTTATTCAACATCCTTATGTGGCGGAAGTTCAACCGTCATACAATCCACAAACCCCGATATATCGGCCAACTCAAGCAGTACCAATGTATCAGCAAGCGGCTCCAGTGATTCTAGCGTATCAACCAATGCTCAACAATTCAGGCTATCAACGAGCGCCCAATGCTCCAGCCTACCAGCAGAGGACTCCAGCTCCTCATCCAAATTCCAACTTTCAGAATAGAAGGCCAGGAGGAAGACTTCCTCATCCTCGGATCCCTATGACCTATGCTGAATTGTATCCCTCACTACTGAAGAAAGGCTTGGTTACTCCAAGGCCTTTAGGTCCTCCACCAGATCCGCTCCCACCAGGTTACAACTCAAATGCCCACTATTTGTTCCATGAAGGTGCTCCGGGGCACGATTTGGAAAGTTGCATTGCTTTGAGGTATGTTGTGAAGGATCTAATGGATAAGAACATTTTGTCATTTGGAGATACTGGTCCGAATGTTAAGAATAATCCTTTACCTAAGCATGGGTCCATAAATGCCATTGTTGACGAGTCCGACGAAGATTTGATTTTCAACGCCACAGAGATCAAGACCCCGCTTAGAGACTTCCATGCGAAGTTAGTAGAAGTGGGTATGCTGAAGAACTGTCATAAGAATTGTGAAGATTGTGCGAATAATCCCAAGGGGTGTGAATTGGTCTTGAAAGATGTTCAAAGTTTGATTAATCTGGGTGTTTTACAAGTGAGTGGTCGTGTGAAGAGGAATGAAGTGGCAATGATTGAACCCATTTTCAACTTACCTGAATCTGATTCTACTTTGGTGCCAATGTTCAATCTGCCTGAGTCCTCCAGGATTCAACCTATCTTTAATATGCCAGAACCTGTGGTACCCATTTTCAATATACCTGAATCAAGATTTGAGCAGAGGAGTAACCCTTTCCTTTATGAAGATACCAAAGCAGTTCCGTGGAAGTATGGTACAGGAAGAATTCATCAGAAGTTTGAACAAGCTAGTTCAAAAGTAGCAAGTGCTGACATAGCAGGTGCAAGTCGTTTAACTCGCAGTGGTCGTGTCTATACTCAGCAAGCCAATACAGTTCCTCCTAAAGAAGTCATTCCAGCTGTTGTTAACCAGGATAAAGGGGTGGTCTTGGAAGAAGAAGATGCAGAGTTTCTCAGAATCATTAAGAAGAGTGATTACAAGGTTATTGATCAGCTGCATCAAACGCCTTCCAAAATATCTATCTTATCACTTCTAATGCATTTGCCGGCCCATCGGGGTGCTCTCCAGAAATTGCTAGCCCAAGCTCATGTTACGCATGATATAACTGTGAATCAGTTTGATGGGGTCATTGCCAATATCACTGCATGTAACAATCTCAGTTTCAGTATGGAGGATCTTCCAAAGGATGGCTTGGACCATAACCGTGCTCTCCACATATCTGTAAAATGTCAGGAGGATACTTTAGCAAGAGTTCTTGTGGATACAGGATCTTCATTGAATGTTTTGCCGAAAAGAACGCTTGCCAAGTTATCTTATCAAGGGGCAGAGATGAGGCCCAGTGCATTGATTGTGAAAGCTTTTGATGGGTCAAGGAGGACTGTTATTGGAGAAGTCGACTTGCCAATCTTGATTGGACCACAGGTGTTCAAGATCACTTTCCAGGTTATGGACATTAACCCTAATTACAGTTGTTTGTTGGGAAGACCTTGGATCCATGCTGCTGGGGCAGTCACTTCTACTTTACACCAGAAGATGAAGTTTGTAGTCGATAATAAGCTGGTAACTGTGTCTGGCGAAGAAGATCTCATGGTCAGCAACCTTTCCTCCTTTAGCTACATTGAGGCTGATGAAGATGCTTTGGAAACTGCTTTCCAAGCTCTAGAGATAGCCAATGTCGTCCTTATGGAAGTAGAGGAACCAAAGGAGAAAGGTATTCCATCTTTTGCATCATTGAAGAGTACCATTTCCACAATTGAAGAAGGAAGCTACCAAGGTTGGGGAGATGTCATTGAAGTCAAGCAGAAGCTAGATCGATACGGGTTGGGTTACAAACCAACTCAGGTGAAGGAAGGAGCATCAACCTCCGTCAAAGGACGTCCGAAAACCATTCAAGAAGTGTTTTCCAGTGCCGGCTACCAGGTCAATGCAATTAATGGGGATACTGAAGATGAAGATGTGGATCATTTGGTTTATCAGTGTGAAGCAGCTTTGGGCAATTGGGAGGCAGTTGAGATCCCATAATTTTTTCCATTGTCAAAGTAATTTATTGTTTTTCTTTAAGTGTTTTCAAAGTTCCCTAGCTCTGCCCAAGGCTATAGGATCATTTTGTAGGGCCCCTTCTCATTTTTCAAGTTAATTAATCAATGAAGGCATTTTGTTAAATTCTTACTTTGGTTTATTTACTGTTTTTCTCTTTTCACTTTTAAAAAGAAAATGGCAATCTTTCAAAGCTAAATAAAAAGTTTTCTTGCATCTCTTTGTTTTCATTTTTAATAAAAGCAAATCATTCCCATATGCAGAATAAACGAAAACCCTGTTGAATCCAATGACTCTATATTCCCTCCTAACTTTGATTCTCCCATCTACCAAGCGGAAGATGAAAGTGAGGAAGATTGTGATATTCCCGAAGAACTGGCAAGATTAGTTGAGGATGAGCACACAGATCATCAGCCGCATAAGGAGCAGGTAGAGACCATCAACCTTGGCGCCGATGAAGATAAGAAGGAAGTCAAGATCGGTACAACACTTGGGGCAGACGTCAGAGAAAGATTGGTCAAGCTTCTCAAAGAGTATGTGGATGTGTTTGCGTGGTCGTACCAGGATATGCCTGGTTTGGACACAGACATAGTTGTTCATAAGTTGCCGCTTCGACCGGATTGTCCTCCCGTAAAGCAAAAGCTCTGAAGAACAAGACCAGACATGGCTCTGAAGATTCGAGAAGAGATCAAAAGACAGTTTGATGCTGGATTCCTCGCAGTTGCAAAATACCCTGAGTGGGTAGCTAACATTGTGCCAGTCCCCAAGAAGGATGGCAAGGTTAGGATGTGCGTGGACTATAGAGATTTGAACAAAGCCAGTCCAAAGGATGATTTTCCTCTTCCGCATATTGATACATTGGTTGACAACACTGCTAAGTTTGCTGTTTTCTCCTTCATGGACGGATTTACGGGATATAACCAGATCAAGATGGATCCTGAGGATATGGAAAAGACCACTTTTATCACACCATGGGGCACATATTGTTACCAAGTTATGCCATTTGGTCTTAGAAATGCGGGAGCCACGTATCAAAGGGCAATGGTCACCCTTTTTCATGATATGATGCATAAGGAGATAGAAGTTTATGTGGATGATATGATTGCCAAATCACATAGTGAGGAGGATCATTTGAATCATCTCCTGAAGTTATTTGAGCGTCTCAGAAAGTTCCAACTGCGTCTGAATCCAGCTAAGTGTACCTTTGGTGTCCGATCAGGAAAGTTACTTGGTTTTATTGTTAGTCAGCAAGGAATTGAAGTAGATCCGGATAAGGTCAAAGCAATTCAAGAGATGCCAGCTCCAAAAACAGAAAAGCAAGTCAGAGGCTTCCTCGGGAGACTGAACTACATCTCCAGATTCATATCCAACATGACTACTACTTGTGAGCCTTTATTCAAGTTACTCCGGAAGAATCAAACAATCTCTAATCATCCAAAGACTCAAGCTCAAGAGTGCATTTGAGTCCATAATAACAGCAGCAAAAACTCCACCAATCCATAACCTGCCAAAAAAAGAGAAAGATCAGAACTTCTAAAAAACTACATTTAGATGTGGTGTCGTTATTACTACCGACAGCAGTAGTTACAGCCACGACAATATCCATGTTATGCAGCACTTGGTTTCCATGGAATGCTCCAAACATCTCTTGACGTCCAACTTGTGTCTTAGTTACACCATAACCTATCATATGCAAAGATGATACACCACTAAGTTCGAGTTTTACAGTGATTGAGAAATAAACCAGCAAAAATGAAGCACAACAAAAGACTCTTCCCGAACATTGTAATAAAGGTGATCCTCTGAAAATGCAACCTGAAAAGAAGAAACAAAGGATCAGTTTATGATGCTTACAGAAACCAGAACTTGTTGACAAAGGATCAAACCGTTTCATCATCGTCAAATTACCAACTGTTGAGTGATGCAATGCTTGTGTCACTACAAACGTCTTTGTCCACCAGTTGATGCTCACATTGAAGATGGAAGCAAAAATGACCAAGAAAGGAATTGGCATTGGTCGCTGCTACGATTGAAAAAAGATCTCGAAAGACCCCTAGTGGTTCAACCAAAGGGACTTCAACTCAACTCAGCTTCAAATGTTGATAGCCCCTCTTCATGTACCAAGGCCCAGGTCTGGGAGATGATTCCGTTTCCCATATTTTGACCCTGCAAGTTTGGAATTTCCACAACAGTTAGCAAGATAACAAACAGTAAAAAGGGATAACTAATTCAGTTCAGATATAACTTATGAAGTTCATTTCAAAAAAAATTAGTTTGAAACTAAGTTAACCAAGGCGCAGTAACCGAAGTGCCAACAAACAAAGCAGAGCAGAAATACAGCGGAAGGTGCAGAACCCAGTTTCACAAAAATGGCAAAAATAGGTTTTGATGCAAAAAGGGATGACAGACCTATTCCAAATTCATTTTTCTCAGTAGAAATTTCAAAAGCAAAACCCTAATTTTTAGGCTATAAAAGAAGAGGATTTCATTGGAAAAAAAAAGCCGCATCCAAAAAAACTAAGTTCAGAGAAAACCCTAGCGGCAGAAATATCAAAAAAAAACCTAAAAAAGGGGATATCAGAAGCAGCAATACAAAGGATATACCTAGCCACTTACCCTCCATACATTCCTTCCCCAGTTCAACTCGCTCACCACTCCTCCAGCCACCACCAAATCGCGAACCCCACCATAACAACCGCCGCCGGTCATCGCTATTCTCAATCACCGAACACAAGAGAGGCCGAGAGAAACTTGTTTGAAAAAAATCGAAGAGAGCGAGTGAGGGGGATTGAAGACTGAGCAAGATCCGCCGTCACCGTCGTTCACCAAACGAGACACCGCAAATATTTCCTCGGATCAGTTTCGAGTTTGTAAGTCTCCTTTCGTTTTTCTTTGTTTTGTTGAGGTGATGATGTTTTTCAGAGTGAGTGATAAAAAGGGGTTGGGATGACGATTTGAGATTGAGAGAGATGATGAGGTTTGAAGGTCATTGTGTTTGTTAATCGTTGTGGGATTCTCTCTGTGAATAATAACAATGATGTTGTGTTTCTAACCCTAACTGCTTTGCCCTCTTTTTAGCATTCAACCCACCTTTGTAAAACCGAAACGGGTAGGGTCGGGTTCGACCCGTCCAACCCAGCGTCCCTGTTGGGCCTCCATGGTGCATTCCCATTCCAGCACCCCTGTTTCCATCAGCCCATTATGATTTTGTTTTTGTTTTACTAGTTTATTTCCTTTAGGTTTTTACTTAATTATTATTTGTTAAAACTTCAAATACCCAAAAATATTTATTTTATGTATTAATTACCTAACAAAAAAAACATTAATATTTAGTTTGAGTGATAATTTTTCTATGTTAGAAATATTTCCATTTAGTTTAGAATTTATATCTTTACCTCTCATCCAATTTTATTTGTATGATATTATATTTTCTGTCTATTATCTAATCATATGACGATGACATATAGCTTGTTTGGTTTCAAATTTAATTCCTGCATTTTGGCTATAATTTGTTAAGCAAGACAATATCTTAAAATAAAATTTAATTTGTTGGCCCAATGCCAAATAAATCCATACGCCTACACTGCACACACGTAAGTCGGTCACCAAGTGACCGCCATCTGCACGACTTCATTGCGTATTTTAATAACTTAACAAGGAATAGAACTCCAGAGTCTAGCATTCCGCACGTTCTAGAACGAACGGCAACTGGGCTAGCCCCACGCGTTTTGTTCGCTCAACCCTTCGTTATTAATTACACATTGGTTTTAAAACGTCTAAAAAACAGTTAATAAATCTTTAATTAATTTAAATTACGAAAAAAGGAACTCCGGAGTCTAGCATTCCGCACGTTCTGGATTGAACCGCAAATGGGCTAGCCTCACGCGTTGGTTCAATCACCTTTCGTATATCAAAATATTCAAATCATTTATCTAATTAAATTACGAAAGAAGGAATTCTGGAGTCTAGCATTCCGCACGTTCTGGATTGAACCGCAAATGGGCTAGCCTCACGTGTTGGTTCAATCACCTTTCGTATATCAAAATATTCAAATCATTTATCTAATTAATTTACGAGAAAAGGAACTCCGGAGTCTAGCATTCCGCACGTTCTCGATTGAACCGCAAATGGTCTAGCCTCACGCGTTGGTTCAATCACCATTCGTATAAAAAATATTCAAATCCTTATTAATTAAAATTACGAAAGACATAATTCCGGAGTCTAGCATTCCGCACGTTCTGGATTGAACCGCAAATGGGCTAGCCTCACGCGTTGGTTCAATCAACATTCGTATACCAACAAATTTAAATCATTTTATAATTAATTATCGAAAGACAGAATTCCGGAGTCTAGCATTCCGCACGTTCTGGATTGGACCGCAACATGGGCTAGCCCCACGCGATGTGTTCAATCTCCCTTTTGTTTAAAACATCTTAACAAAGTCAAACACTTCTTTCTTCTAAAACGAACATTGTTTAAATCATTCTATCTCTCGAACAAGCTAGCGCTTCAGTCTCCACCGCGAGTATAAGCCAATGCTTAACAGTAGAATGCGTTTTAAATAACTGTTCAATAAAAACCACAAACCGTAGTAGCACGAACTATGGAGCTCTGACTTTCCCATTGCACAAGGGAATACGTAGGCACGGGGATTTTAATCCTTCGCGAGCACCCTAATAAAAAATTTAACCATTTTTCCATTTAAAAACTTTTAATCTTTTCTCCGTCTTAATAATAATTTAGAACTTTAGAACAAACATAGTAATAACCATTTTGAAGACATAGACTTAAGATCAAACATTTAATCGCATAGTTAGCTAAGAGGTTCCCGTTGAGTACAACGGACGTGAGGGGTGCTAATACCTTCCCCTTGCGTAACCGACTCCCGAACTTAGAATTTGGTTTCGTTGACCATTTCTTATCCTTTATTAGGTTGTATCTATATCTCCCTTTTCTCTCGTAGGATAAATAGAATTAGGTGGCGGCTCTGTTGTTTTGTTTTAGGATCGTATTTTTCGAGGTACGACACTGATCTCCAGGTACGATCAGGTGGCGCCGTCTGTGGGAAACTGATTTCCCTGTTCTTCTTTCAAAATCTTCAAAGAACCAAAGTTTTAACAAGATCCATGGCTGCTCGGGACAACCACGAAAACCGATCAAACGATGGCATGATTCTCACACAACGTGAGAGCAACATCCATCCTCCTCCGCATGAGGAAACAGTGCAAGACCACCCGGACGGGAAGACAGCATCGCCTTCACCCGATCGCGACCAACCTCTGGAAAGTCGCCCGGAAACTCTTTTTCCCTCGACTCCTTCAGGATCGGATTTCGCCGCGCTGGCCGAGATCCTGAATCAGACAAATTTGCTGCTCCTCGCCCATAGCGAGAAAATCGCCCGTCTCGAAGATAATTCTCGTCGACCACAGTCTCCCGCGAGACCCCAAAGAAAGCATACTCCTTCTCCTTCCAGGAAGAAGAGGAAGGGGCACGCTGACGAATCAACGGGCGACAAATGTCTCTGTCAGTCTTCCCCGCGATCCTCTCCTACTATAAAATCAAGAAGGAGCAGATCAAGATCTGCCTCTCCCCGACGAACGAAGAAACATACTCACAGGTCTCCTTCGTTCAACTCCAGCGACGACGAGGACGCTCGGGGTCCCCTCTCGTCTGAAATCATGGCAGCTAAGCTTCCAAGAGGTTTAGAGAAGCCCCCACCGCTAGGCTCGTACGACGGAACCACAGATCCAAACGAGCACATCGAGAATATCGATGCACTGCTCGACTATCGAGGTGTACGGGGGGCAATCAAATGTCGCCTTTTTCCTACGACGCTGAGGAAAGGAGCGATGACATGGTACAAAAGCCTCGAAGCTGAGTCCATCACCTCCTGGAAACAACTTGGACGCACGTTCTCCAGGCACTTCACCGCATCAAGGCGGCACCCGAAGACAGAAGCTTCGCTCGAAGCGATCATCCAGGGGAGGGACGAACCTTTACGAACTTACATCGAAAGGTTCAATAAAGAAGCGGTCCAAGTATCCACGACCGACGACATGAAAAAATATTTGCTGGAACGAGGATTACGCCCATCGACTGATTTTCATCGGGCGGTCAGTATTGAAACCCCGGCCACCCTCGACGCATTCCTACTGAAAGCCCAAGCTTACATCCAGTATGAGGAAAAACAAGCGGCCAGTTCGGTAAGAGACGCTCGACGCCGTGAAGATTCCAAGCCTCACCGAGTCGATGAACCTTCGACATCTCGTCGAGGAGGAGACAAAAGAAAGGACGATCGCTCCCGTGAACTGCGGGAGCACCAAGGACCCATCGGTCGGTTCCACGAGTACACACCCCTCCTGGCCTCCAGGGAGAAAATTTTGTCTGAATGTGCCAATTCGGAATTCAAACAAGCAGGGGTACGTTTTCCGAGGCAGCAACCCAGCAAGCCCGGCACGGATAAAACGAAATACTACAGATTCCACAAGAGTCACGGCCACAACACAGAGGATTGCATCCATCTCAAGGACGCAATCGAAATCCTCATCAAGGACGGGCACTTAAAACAGTTCACCGAATCCAGAGACACTCCTCGACAAGAAGCGCAGGAGACCCAAAAAGTCGAGGAAGCCATACCCATCCCTGCAGATGCTAACATGCAAGTCGCTCTAAGCATTTATCGCCTGGAGGATTTCTTCCTACCGGACCGCGCCGAAAATTCGGGGTACTTCTCATCCCATAGCCCATGGGAAACTTTCCCTTCCGCAATGGTCATCTCGGGAGGAGGGTTCAATAAAATCACGGTCGGATCCGTGAAACGGAAATTCGACCAGCTGATTGCGAAGGGGCCCGCGCAAAACGCCACCCTGGATCCACCAAGGGAAGGCTCGATACCCCTTGCCTTTTACCGAGAAGAGCTCCTAGGAGGGGCTCCCAACGCCAGCATTCCTCTGCTCATCCGGGCACGCATGGCAAATTTCGATGTGGGAAGAATCCTGGTGGACCAGGGCAGCTCCTGCGACATCATGTACTCCCACCTGTTTTCGACACTCCAGCTGAACGGGACACACTTAACTCCATACGTCGGATCAGACCTGCAGGGTTTCAACGGAGCAGTCTCCCGACCATGGGTTTATGTCGATCTATTTGTCACCTTCGGGGCAGGTGAGACAGCCAGGACGGTCAGGGTCCAGTTCCTAGTCGTAGACTGCCCATCGCTGTACCAATGCATCCTAGGACAACCAACATTAGCCGAGCTAATCGCCGTGCCATCCACCGTCCACCTGAAGATGAAATATTACACTACTTCAGGTAAGGTCTCCACATTACACAGAGACGTCGACGCTGCCCGCAGGTGTTTCGAAGCAGCATCAAAGGGTCTCAGCTCAATATCATACCAACCGAGTCCTCCAACATCAAATTCGCCAGATATTCCCAGGGCTTTCCCTCAGGTAGACTCGATCGACCTAGACTGCAGATTCTCGGATAATAGCGAGGGCGTCCAAAGGCCAACAAAGTCGCTATCCCGACCAATACCAGATGGAGAGTTCGAATTAATTCCTCTGGGAGAAGACCCAGCTCGGTGCATTAAAATCGGGGCACATATGCCCGACTTGGTGAAGCGACAGCTAGAAGCTTGCCTCAGAGGGAACACAGATCTATTTGCCTGGAGCGCCGCAGAAATGCCAGGGCTCGACTCCGAGACAGCCTGCCACCACCTCTCCATTGACCCAACACACAAGGCGGTCGCTCAACGCAGAAGGAATCAGTCGACCGAGAAAACTGAAGCAGCTGAAAATCTGCTGTTAAAGACCTCCTAGAGGCCAAATTTGTAACCGAGGCCAGGTACACGACCTGGCTCTCAAATGTTGTACTTGTGAAAAAATCTAATGGAAAGTGGAGAATGTACGTTGACTATACCGATCTCAATCGGGCATGCCCAAAAGATGCATACCCTTTACCTAACATTGATAAATTGGTCGACAATTCGTCCGGGTTCAAGCTATTGTCCTTCATGGACGCATACTCAGGATATAATCAGATACCCATGGCTGTGTCTGACAAAAAATACACGGCCTTCATGACCGAATCGGGCAATTACTTTTACAACGTTATGCCCTTCGGTCTGAAAAACGCGGGCGCGACATATCAGTGCATGATGAATAAGGTTTTCCGAGCTGAAATCGGAGATATGCTCAAAGTATACATGGACGACATGATCGTCAAATCTCAACAAGAAATGGACCACGCGTCCCACTTACGAAAAGTGTTCGATCAGGCACAAAAGTGCAAAATGCGTTTCAACCCTGAGAAATGCACGTTTGGAGTCCGAGTAGGGAAATTCCTCGGATTCTACTTGACTGAACGAGGCATTGAGGCCAACCCCGACATATGTCGGGCATTCACGGAGCTCCCAACTCCTACTTCTAAAAAATCCATACAATCACTAAACGGGGTCCTTACCTCCCTCGCTCGGTTCGTAGCAAAATCCGCTCAACACGCTCTCCCCTTTTACAAGCTCCTCCGCAAAAAGGCAACTTTCGAGTAGACGGAGGAGTGCGAGCTAGCGTTGTCCCACCTAAAAAAGGCATTAAGTGAACCCCCAGTCTTATCCAGACCCGAAGGGGGGGAGGTACTTTATCTCTACCTCGCCGTTGCAAATGAGGCAGTAAGCGCGACACTCGTGCGCGACCTACCCGAGGGGCAAAAGCCCGTTTATTTCACTAGTAAAGCACTCCATGGCCCGGAAATTCGATATCTCCAGATAGAAAAGGTGGCTTTGGCCCTCCTTCTCGCAGCCAGAAGGCTACGCCACTACTTCCTGGCTCACACCATCATCGTTAGAACCGATCAACCCATAAGACAATTGCTCGGTCGACCAGACATGGCCGGACGAATGTTAAACTGGTCATTAGAATTATCCGAGTTTGACGTCAAATTCGAGGGAAGACAAGCTCTCAAAGCTCAAGCGCTGGCCGACTTCGTAGCTGAACTTACTTTCACTGAGCAAGAGTCGAAAACCTCATCCAGATGGGTTATTTTCGTGGACGGAGCATCTGGTCCAGCAGGTAGCGGGGCTGGAATTATCTTGGAGAACGAAGAGGGAAACGTCATCGAAGTATCTCTAACCTTATCTTTTCCCACCTCTAACAACCAGGCAGAGTACGAAGCTTTTCTAGCAGGCATACGGCTCGCGACCGATTTGGAAGCAGAAGAGATCACAATCTGCACGGATTCTCAGTTGGTCGCAAGCCAAATTCGAGGAGATTTTCAAGCCAAAAACGATAACATGGCCGGATATTTGGCCCTCGTAAAAGGCGAACTGAAACGGTTCAAAAGTGTGGAAGTCAAACACATCCCGCGAGAGAACATCCGCGCAGATATCCTTTCCAAATTGGCGAGCACTAAAAGAAAAGGAAACAACAAATCCGTCATACAGAAAACGCTTCCCCGACCTAGCATTGGGCAAGCATCGGTCCACGTAGACATTAACCTCGTGGGCGACACAAGCTGCTGGATGACCCCAGTATTTAATTACCTAACTAAGGGAGAACTGCCGACCGACCCAAAGGCGGCCAGTACCATACGTCGAAGGGCATGCCTGTATTCCCTAGTAGGTGGACGAATGTATCGTCGAGGATTCTCTATGCCCCTCCTCAGGTGCGTAGAAGAGGAAAACATCCCGCACGTACTGAGAGAAGTCCACGAAGGAATTAACACGCAACATCCCGGCGGAAAGTCATTGGCTCGAAAAATTCTTCAGGCAGGGTATTACTGGCCCACACTTCAACACGACGCAAAGGAGCACGTGAAAAGGTGCGACAAATGCCAACGGCACGGGGACGTGCACGTAGCACCCCCATCCGAGTTGAAATCACTGTCATCACCTTGTCCATTCGCATGGTGGGGGATGGATATCTTAGGACCATTCGTCGTCGGGTCTGGTCAAAATAAGTACTTAATCGTGGGCGTCGACTATTTCACCAAGTGGATAGAAGCCGAAGCTTTGGCCAAAATCACTGTGCTCAACATACTACGTTTCTTCAAGAGAAACATCCTCGCGCGGTTCGGGGTACCGCTCGCCATCGTGACCGACAACGGGACTCAGTTCACGGACAAACACTTCAAAGAATTCGTCGCATCAATAGGAACGAAACAACATTTCGTGTCGGTCGAACACCCCCAAACTAATGGACAAGCAGAGGCCGCAAATAGAGTAATCCTAAGAGGTTTAAAACGAAGATTGGACGAGCATAAGAAACATTGGGTCAAGGAGTTACACAGCGTACTATGGGCATACAGGACCACACCCCACTCAACAACCGGGGAATCCCCATTTCGATTAGCATATGGAACCGAGGCGGTGATCCCCATAGAAATGCACGTCCTATCCAAACGCACGGAATTCCCTATGGACCAAGACACCAACTCCGAAGCTTTGAGGGACGAGCTCGACATGATCGAAGAAGTTCGGTCAGAAGCTGCCCTTCGAGAAACCATTCTCAAACAAAAAATAGCCGCTCGGTATGATTCTAAGGTCATAAGACGAACGTTCGAAGTAGGCAGTCTTGTCCTTAGAAGAAATCACAGGGATCCCCGCGAGGGAAACTTTACACCCAACTGGGAGGGCCCGTATCGCGTCCGAGCAAAAACCGAGAACGAAGCCTATTATTTAGAAAATTTACACGGGGAAGAGCTAGCTCGGCCTTGGAACACCGAGAAACTCAAACAATATTACAGCTAAATCACAAAGTCGACCTGCTCAACTTCCAAGCAAAGAGCAAAGGGACCGACTGAAAACTGCGTGCCTAGGTACGAGCACGACAACCCAAAAATGACAGCCAAGCAAGATCTCCTTTCGAGGGAAAGAGAAACTTGCCGCACGGACGGATACTCGAACGAGTCCGACGTCGCCTAAGTACCACGACCAGGCAGAACCCCAGCTCGCGATGGGATGTTCAAGCCACGGAGCCCGGGCCATTACCTTGGCCCGGGCACCGACCAGGAGTAAGACTCCAAAATTTGATTAGTCCCCCTAACCAACAGATCACATACACACCCCGTATTTATTCGATCACATCCAATTAATGCAAAGATGCATACCAAACACTTAATAAAAATAACAAGTAAATTATGTCCTCCAACGGACGCATCATTACGAACAGATAAAATATAGAAACCGACCATCAAGGTCGTACATATGAAATTAAAAATGCGACCCCGAAGGGCCGACTTGTTCAGGATTACATACAAAGGGGACCACGCCCCCAAAAAGAAACATAATAAATTATAAGGCACGCAGGCCAGAAACTAATTACCCTCGCCTTCCGGGCGGCCTTCTTCTCGGCAAGCTTCCTCCTGCTCCGGTTGCGCTTCGGGCTGTCCTGGCTGAGCAACCGACCCCGGCTGAGAATCATCTACCACCAGGTCCGAAGGAACCACAATCTGGCCGTCTTCTACCTTGTACAGATAGCTGATTCGACCAACGTCCAAAGCCAGGTCATGATGGAGAGCCTTCATCTGATCCACCGCATTCTAGAAGCTGAGCTCAGTTGATGAGTTCAGATCTTCCATGTCTTGGTCGATCCGAGCAAGCAACTGAGCCCTCGTTACCAGGTTTTTGGTTTCCTCATCCTCGTCCTCCTTAGGGCAGAAAGCGTCCTTCAGCTTTTTATTTTGCTTCAACACCCTTTTCTTGTCGACCTCCAACTTGGCGATGACGTTGGCCCGTTCAGTCAATTCCTTGGCCGTGACTTTAGCCTCCTCGGTGGCCGTTGTCAGTTTCGCCTTAGCAGCAGCCAACTGCTCCTTCAGCCTACCATTCTCTCGCTCCAGTCTGGGACTCCCTTCGGCCGTCAGCCAAGCCATTGTCAGGACCCGCATAACCGTGCTTGCGTCCTGGGCCAGAGATAATCGCCGGGCAGGACGATCCATGCCCTCCAAAAACAAGGAATCCGCACGGTCCACCTCCATGCTCGTTCCCTCGAAGAAATTGCGTTTCACGAAGCACGGAGGCAGCCCATGCTTCGGCTTCGGAGGAGCGTTGGCCGTCAAATCCACAATGGCTGCAGACTTATGCTTCTTCATCAAAGAGCCGGCCGAGGCGCTCGGAGAACCTTGGACCAAGGGGCCCGACCCCGAGCCACTTGTCTCCGTCAACTTGGTCTGCACGACCCTTGATCTTTTCTTCTACTGCTGAAGCAGGCGTTCTTGAATTTTATCCAGTGGGTTCGATAGAGAGCCTGAAAAAGGAGAAAGATCAGATTAGTCGTGGACAACAAAGTTAAAACAAAAATTTAACTAATACAGATAAACAGATACCAAAGAAGTCGGACACTTCCCGCCCGGTATGGCAGGCCAGCAACTCGGTAACATTAATCAAGGGACGCTCCACAGCTTCCCCCCCATCCTGCTCAAGTATAACTTTTCCATCTCCGTCCAGCAGGGGGTCGGAGTGAAGGACGCTATCAATTTTCTGAAGGCCTCGAAACTGGCCGCGTCATCATCATTCAATGAGTCCCCCACCTGAACGAACTCACCGACAGGTTTCTCATAGTGAGCATAGCTCCAGGAAAATGGGAACAACCACAACCTCCTCGGGATCACCTGCCCTTGATCGTCGAGCTTAGGCTCGTCATTCTCGTCGTTGTCTATTCCCAGGAAGCTCATTGCCCTCACGGCCACCGCGCTCGCGGGTTTGATCAGAAAGTAATCAGTTTTGAAGGCCCAGATAGATTCTGAATGGGCCTTAAAAATTTTCGTCCGCTGCTTGAAGGACACGAATCCCTTCCGGTCGGTTCCTCGCCCGACTTGGCGCTGCAGGGAGAACAGGCGAAAAAATAGAGGAAGCGTGGCACCAACACCCAGATGGGCTCACGTCATCTCAAACGCTCTCAGGAACGCATATGAATTGGGGTGCAGCTGGGAAGGGGCGACGTATAGGTGCCCGAGCACGACACTCACAAAGTCACTGAAGGGAAAAGTTACCCCCAGGACCGAAACTGCGTATTCATACATGGAGAAATCCCGACCGCGGAAATCTGAGAAGATGCAGTCATCGTCCCCCGGGCAGGTTACGACCCAATCGGCAGGGTCACCGACAACGGGCAATGGCTCCATTCGGGGTCTCGAAAATGAGGACACCTTGTCCAACAAATCCTCCACCACCCATTCTTCGGGCGAGACCCTCGTCTGGTCAGGACATTGGGGCGAATCTGTTGATGCTCCTGTAGTACTCGTGTCTGAATTCTCCGAGGAACTCCCAGAACCAGAAGGGACGGACGCAGATGATCCTGAATCTTCCGAGGACGTCTCTTCCGAAGACACATCCAATGGATCCACGAGCGAGTTTTCACCTGAAAAGCAGAGGAAAGGCGTCAGTGAATTCGATTAAGAATATCAAATCCACCCTTCCACCGCTCGACAAGTGAAAGGGCGCGCATCAGCTCAGAGACTAGGTCCCGAGCTATAGCCCTGGCTGACCATCGCTCGGAGCGACGGCTTACGCCCAACATTATAAATCAAGGGATCTAACCTAGGTATTTATCAAAACCCAAGTCGAGGTCGACCAGCACCTACGTCGACCCTGAGCTAGGGTTTGCAACCGACCGACTACGGTGGCAGAAGTCCTAGAGTTTACCGGTTCTAAATCTAAAAACTACCGTCAAAACTATCCTAAACCACATGCATTTCTACGAAACCTAAGCTATAAACACCTAAAACGGCGAAAAAGAACCGTACCTTGCGCTTGGGAAGACATTTTTAAAGAGAAAAATGTTCTGGAAGTGGTGGTCGGCAAGGAAATGCGGTGGTCGGCGGCTGAAGTGGTGGCAGTTGAACGAGCAGAGCGTCGAAGAAGATGAAACGAAAAGTTCAGAATGGGCCTTGAGAACCCTATTTATAAGAGGGAAAGCACGTGCAAGCACGCGTGACCCCTACACACTAGCCCCTAGGCTAGCCGTCAAATCATTAATAAGCGCGGATTCTCAGATATTCCAGCTTTTCGTTTCACATTCCCCTGTCGAGCAACGTACCAACTGCCCGTTCCCCGAAGATCTGCAGCGTAAATTCCTGGCCTTAACACTGCTCATCGCCGAGCACAAAATCATTTCTAAGTCACTGCTCTCCCACACGAGCAATAACTTGGGGGACTCCTGTTCTGGACCGGCCCAATCCCCACAATTGGGCCAAGCAAACCAATCCAATATCTATGCTCGACGTCGGGCATAATTAGGAATAATGGTCTCTGTCGAGCATAAGCATTCCAACCACGACGAAGTCCCCTAACGACTAATTTTGACCGTTGCCTATTTTTACGGATTTCTCGATCCGCGCCTCACAATATGGACCAATGATCTTCCATTTAGCCCCTTATATAAACCCTCTCATCTGGGAGGGTCAGGTATTCAATCTCTCTGACCTTTATTCTTGTACTTACCCACTCTTTGCTCGGTTACTTACTTTAGCATCGGAGTGCCTTGCAGGTACACCCCTTTTTCTCCTCACCGACCGTCTTTCATCATCTCTTGAAGCCAGCCGCATCGGATCCTGATCTCCGGGTACGATCAGTGCCTATCTACAATAAACTTAGAGATGATTTTAAATTTAAAATTCGCTAATTCAATCGGTCTAAAAATCTTAGTAGAATCAACATTAGGAACTTTAGGACCACTACTAAAAAACTCGCGTTTAGTGACCGAATTAGAGACTGAAAAAGCTTAAAAATCGGTCACTATAACGTTTTGCGACAAATTTGGAGACCATCATTTTCAGTTGTAAAAGTGATAGTCGCTAAGCTATTGCGACGGATTTAGTGACCGATTTTAGTATTCTTTTTTCAGAAAAATAAAATTCAAAACATGCTAGAGTTGGGAATCAAACTCACTATCTCTTGCAACTTCAATTTCAGTAAAACCTTACCACTTTACCACTTGATATAATTATTATGTTCTCTATATATAAATATATATTTAGAAAATCTAAATAATATTTAGAAAATTACTAATTATTACTTATTTAATTGCATGTAATTAAAATAAAATTTATTTTCTAAAAGGAAATTTTATTATGTATATATAAAAATTGCATACTGAAAAAAAATCATTTTTATGTATATATAAAAATAAAATAGTATAATTGTTTATATAATTATATGTTTTATTTGTTAAAATAAATAAAAAACGAATATCTTTCTAAAAAACAAAATTAAAAAATTAAAATTTTTAAACAAATTGAGAGAGAAATAGTAACATAATAAATATAATTAAAAAAATAAAGAAAAAAACTACAAAAATATCAGTGACCGAAATTTCGGTCTCTGAATTTTTTATATAAATTAAATATTGTATAAAAATATTTTCGGTGACCGAATTGGTGGTCACAAAATTTTGAAGGAGATAAAGGAAAAACAAAATAATTAGTGACCCATAAAATTAAAATCAATCAAGATACGAGATGATAAAATAAAATCATTAAAAAGGATAAATGATGAATCAGAATCATACGTGCAAGGAAGGAAAAACAACATGAATCATAAAGTAAGGTCAAAAGAAAATATTCATAAAATCTATACAATTAAAAACACAATGAACGAAAGCAGCCTCGTAATGTTAAATCTTCACATTATTACACAATAACGAAGTCTTGAAAGGAAATTGTTTCAAGCTGGCCAAAGACTCGAAAGACGAAAAGTCCAATAATAAAAGAGTCTTACCGAAAAGATACGTCCACAAAATAGTTTAAAATCGAATATAACAATACTGGAGAGTTCAACACTTAATTCTTATTATTCAAGAACCACTTCTGTACTTGTTTCTTTTAAATAATAAAAATAATATTTTAGCATTTTAAAAATAAATTTACAAAGGTAGACGTAACATCAAATTTTGTAAAAGAAGATGGTGAACAAATATTCTTAAAAATGTATTAGTTGAAGTGAAAATAAAACATGAAATATAAAGAATTCACATTTAGGTATTTATTTATTTAGCAAAAAATTGTGGTGTTAAGGAAGGTATGATAAGAGCATCTCAATATACATGAACGAATATGCTTTCTTTGCATATACTCTTGCAAACATATACATACCAAATGCAATTATGCAACAGAATGAGTGAATATCCATTCATTGTAGTATTAACTTGTGGATACAAATTACAACAACACATGTTAGTGTTCATCATATTTGCCTCTTCCAACGTTTAAAAGTCAGTTACATGTATCCAATAAAAGGGACAAACTTGTTAAGAAAACATGACCATTGAAATGTTCTAAGGGTAATAGCTAAGTGACACATGTTTTTGGTCCCAAAATTTGGTTCATATACACACAAAATGCCATGCAGTCTGAAATTGAGAAAATAAAATTGGATTGTGATTATTGGAGAAAATGAAGACCCAAAATGTCCGAAAAGTGTGAAATTAGTAATGTTTAAGTCATGTGAAATAAATTATGAAAGGACATAATAGTAATGTTTTTGACATTTTGATATAAGTAATACATATTTTTGTTTTACATTTGATAGTCAAAGTTTTAGTACTTTATAGTCAAGTTTATCGTGTTTTATGTGTCATAAAATGTTGATTTTGTGTGGAAATTATAGAGGTCGACATTCCTTAATGACATTTAAAGTGGTAGTTGTAGAGACGTGTACAGAAAGGTCCATATTTAAATTTAAATATTTTAACATTTAAATTCTTTTAAAATGTGTGTTTAATCACTGACTTATCTATTTAATCTAAATTCAAGATTATCATGATGACCAAAGTTGATAACCTTAACTCTAATTGTCTACGTAGCAACTTCTCTAACTCTAAATATATACGTAACATTTTCTTAGAATATTCAATAATAATAATAATAATAATAATAATAATAATATTTATGCAAAATAAGTTACAAATATTATTATTATAAATATTATTATTATTATTATTATTATTATTATAAATATTATTATTATTATAAATATATTATTATAAGTTACAAATAATTTATAAATACTATGAATATATAAAATAAGTTATAGATAAGTTACGAATATTATTATTATAAATAATAATAATAATAATATTATTATTATTATTATTATTATTATTATTATTATTATTATCTCTATTACAATAAATAAAATTAATAAAAAATATTACTATATTACTCTATAATCATACAAATAAAAATAAAAATTATGATAAAATTTAAGTTTAAACTTTTAAAAATTTATTATTATTATTATTATTATATAATAAATATTATTATTTTTCCTTAGATATAATATAAATATGTGTAAATTAATTTCACATATTATTGACTAAAAAGTAATTTATTCTAATTTATTGTCTTTCACATAGAGGTAAATTTAAATATTCTAAAATATATTTTAAAAAAAATTAGATATATAATTTATTTATTCTTTAAATGACTAATTAATTAAAATAGTATTTTTTTTAATAAATTAAAAACAATTTATTTAAATACGGGTCAATCAATATGTGTTTGTGAATTCTATGGTGCATTGATGTGGTATGAAGAACGCGCTCAAAAACGGTATAGACCACTAACACAAATTTTCAATGTGTTGCATGCAAGATAAGATTCTAATTGCTCCATACCTCATACTTTCTCAATCTTTGTATAATTTATATCACAAACATGATAGGATGAGTAAATTCTTTTTAGAAAATATTAGATCTTTCAATAATATGTTTGCTTTCACCTCCATGGGAGGAAAAATTTATAAGGAAATAAATAATGGTAATGCACCACCAATATTTGTGATGAACGGTGAAAACTTTCATCAAATTGGAAGTTTTGTTGCCTTTACCGGGGAACCAACCAAAATTTTCTCAACTGTACATCTACGACATTGATAATGAAATAACTAACAGAATGAGAGTTGTAAGGTATCAATGGAAACTTTGAGTTTATTATATTTTACTTCTAAAATTATTCAAAAACACTACTTCGATTGCATAAACACCAATATTTTTTACCTTCATATTTTACAGAATGGACGGTGAAGACTTTGAGTTGAAATCAACAATTGTTAACAATATAAGGGAAGTTCTTGACACTTTCAATCCCTATGTCAAAACATATAGGATAATTCGAGACACCATAACAACACAAAATACTCCAACTGTAAATTTAAGGTTATTAAGAAAGAGAACTTCTGATGGTCGGCATTACAATCTTCCAACAACTTCAGAGGTGGCGACATTGGTTGTTGTTCATTTTGATTCAACAGACTTTGATATAGATGTTATTGTTGAAACTCAGTCTGGATTGTAGCAATGTATTTCTGTATTTGAGCCAGCATATTTACCATTACAGTATCCATTTCTCTTTCCTAGAGGAGAATACGAGTTTCAAAATGATATTTCATATAATGAAGATACTAACACGTATATTTCAAAAAGGAAGTTTGTCACACAAAAAGAATGGGTTGCATACAAAATTCAACAAAGAGATACAAATTATTCAACATTATTGTTTTCTAAAAGATCATTCCAACAATTTTTGGTGGATTCATTTAGTGCAATAGAGTCTTCACGCTTGAAGTGGATTAGAGATCATCAAAAAGACTTAAGAGCTGAAATGCATGAGGGCTTAACTGAATCTAACTTTATCAGGAAAAAGAATTGTGTTGTCGTCTACTTTTGTTGGTGGAGCAAGATATATGATACAAAATTATCAGGATGATATGCCAATTTGTGGTTGGACGGGGTATACTGATTTATTTATCACATTCATATGTAACCATAAATGGTCTGAATTAGTTGATTTTTTGAAAACATATCACTTAAAGCCAGAGGATAGGCCCGATTTAGTAAGTCGTCTTTTCAAAATGAAACTTGATCAGTTAATAAAAGACATCAAGAAGGGCAGTATTTTTCAGAAAAATGAAATCAGGTAACAATATATGTAATTTCATTCCTAATCTAAATTTTTTATATAATTATTAATAAAATTTATTTTTAAGCAACATTTAATATTAATTAAAATGATTTACTTTAAACTTGCAGTGATATATACTATTCAGTTTCAAAAGAGAGGACTTCCACATGCTCACATATTGGTTTTCCTTCAAACTAATTATAAGTGTGTATATCCTAAAGATATTGACAAAATAATATTTGTTGAGATTTCAGATAAAGATAAAGAGCCCATGTTGTTTAAAGTTGTATAATCACTTATGATTCATGGCTCATGCGACACTCAAAATACAAAAGCTCCATGCATGCAAAATGGAAAGTGTACATAACATTTTCTGAAATTTTTTATTGATTCTACCATTATTGATGTAGATGGATATCCAGCATATAAAAGGAGAGACAATGATGTGTTTATTCTAAAAGGTGAATCATTTGTAGATAACAGGTTTGTGGTTCCTTATAATAAACATTTGTTATTAATGTATAATGATCATATAAATGTGAAGTGGTGTAATCAGTCACGATCAATAAAATATCTTTTTAAATATGTCAACAAAGGCCATGATCGTGTAACTATTTCCTTTTATAGCAATGGAAATGAGCAAAGTCAATCTGATTCTTTGGATGAAATAAAGATGTACTTTGACTGTAGATATTTGTCGGCATGTGAAGTTGTTTGGAGAATATTTTCTTTTGATATTAATTATAGAGACCCATCAGTGGAACGACTCATTTATTTAGAGAATGAGCAACATATGATCTATGATGATTATGCTGACATTCAAGACGTTATCAACAGAAAATATGTTCAATGCACAAATTTTTTGGCATGGATGAAGGCCAACAAAAAATATCCTGAAGGAAAAAACCTAACATACAGTCAATTTCCAACAAAGTTTGTGTGGAAAGCTGAAGAGCACAAATGGGCTCCACGAAAACAAGGATTTGCAATTGGAAGACTTCATTTTGTGCCCCCTGGATCTAGTGACAAATTTTATTTAAGGACTTTGTTGATATTAAAAACAGTTAAGGAGACTTTTAAGGAGGCTTACTATGCATTGGGATTTTTAGATTATGATAAGGAATACATATATACAATTGTAGAAGCAAGTCAATGGGGTATAGGATAATATTTGCGGCTATTGTTTACAACTTTATTATTGTATAAGCAAATATTTCGCCCAAACTTTGTTTGAAATAATACTTGGGAGTATTTGTGTGATGATATTTTACATAAGTAGAGACGTCTTTTACAAGTTCAAGGTAATTTGAATATTAATTTAAAATGTATTATTTTATTTTTGTATGTATTATGTATTTTGCTTACTAATTAATTAATTTGAATTAATTACATATTCCATTCAAATTTTAGATTTGGTCTTGACTCTCGATCAACTAGAAAGCTATGCTTTAGTTGAAATAGAGACGTTCTTGCAAACTAATAAGAAGAGTTTGGAAGATTATCCTGAAATGCCTCAAGTAGATGAATCATTAATACCCAAGAGAAATAATAGATTGATTTATGATGAGCTGGACTATGACAAACAATCTTTGGTTGAGGAGCATCTTAGATTGATGTCGACAATGACTGTTGAGCAAAAAGGAATATATTATCGTATCATGAAAAAGGTAAATGAAAATAAACCAGGAATATTTTTCCTTTATGGCTATGGAGGCACTAAAAAGACTTATATTTGGAGGTCAATGTCAGCATCTTTAAGATCAAAGGGTGAGATTATTATAACAGTAGCTTCAAGTGGGATTGTTGCATTGCTCATTCCAGGAGAGAGAACTTCGCACTCAAGGTTTTTAATACCTATAAAAGTTGATGAATGCTCAACGTGCGAAATAACTCCAAAAAGTGATTTAACTGAGTTAATAGCCAAGGCAAAAATGATCATATGGGATGAAGCACCAATGATGCATAAGCATTATTTTGAAGTTGTTGATTGTAGTTTAAGGAATATTCTTCGATCTTATAATAATGGAAGTTTAGATATCTCATTTGGTGGAAAAGGAGTTGTTTTCGGTGGATATTTTCGCCAAATCTTTCCTGTAATACCTAAAGGAAGTAGACAAGATATTGTTCATGCTACTATAAATTCTTCCTATCTTTGGAATTTTTGTGAAGTTATTGCATTAACTACAAACATGAGACTTCTAACTGGAAGTTCAATGTCTGAAATTGAAGAAAGAAAGGTATTTTCTCTGTGGATTTTAGGAATTGGTGATGGCACTATTGGAGAAATTAATGATGCAGACATCATAATCAATATACCACACGATTTGCTCAATCCAAGTTTTGGTGATCCACTTATTGTTATTGTTCAAAACACATATCCAAATCTTTTTCATAATTATATGACTGACCAATTTTTTTTTTTTAAGATAGGGCTATATTAGCTTCTAAAAATACAATTGTTGATTCAATAAATGATTATATGCTTGATTTAATAACTGGAAAATAAACAACATATTTGAGTTTTGATTCTCCCCATTAGAGAAACTCAAATATTGATATCCCAGATGATGTACACACTCCTGAATTTTTAAACACAATTGTTTCTTCTGGACTTCCAAATCACAAATTAAGATTGAAAGTTAGAGTACCAGTAATGTTATTGAGATATATTGAACAATCTTTAGGTTTGGTAATGGAACAAGGTTAATAATTACAAAATTGGGAAAATATGTCGTTGAAGCAAAAGTCCTATTAGGAAGCAATATTGGTCAAAAAGTTTATATCCCAAGGCCATCATTGACTCCTTATGATAAAAAAATTCCTTTCAAATTTCAACGGTGTCAATTTCCTTTGGTTGTTTTATTTGCAATGACTATCAATAAAAGTCAAGGACAATCACTCAAACATGTTGGAGTATATCTACCACAACCAATTTCTCTCATGGACAACTATATATGGCCGTATCAAGGGTTACTTCAAGAAAAAGGTTGAAGATATTGGTGACTAATGATGAATGTGAAGATATTAATACAATATCAAATGTAGTTTACAAAGAAGTATTTAATAATATTCTTTAATTTATTATTTTTCCTTTCTTCAAATTTATTATCATATAAATTTTTGTCTAATTATTTTTGTTTAACACATTTAATTGAAACAAGTTGGCCCTGCATTTGGACATGCATCCTTCATGTGACCCCTCTTACCACATTTGTAATATCTAATCACTGTATTAGTGCACACGTCTGACTTGTAACACGCTTCCCCACACTTATAGCACTTGAGAGGAGTGGAACTCGCTCCCCCACTTGGCTTCTTCCCATCAGTAACCTTCGGCTTCCCCTTGTCAGTTGGAGTCGCATAATGTTTCCCTCGAAATTTCCCATTATCTTTCTTCTCACTCACTTGCTTATATTGACAGATTGAGCTCGGCTATCCTCATCATAGATTCTACTTTTGTCCACTAATTCAGTGTATATGTGGATCTGCTGACACTCAATTCCCTGGTTGATCTTTGGTGTCAGCCCATTCTCAAACTTCAGGCACTTGGACAACTTAACATCATCACGGTTGTAGTGAGGACATAACTTCACTAGCCTCTCAAACTTGGCAACATACTCTGCCAATGTCATGCTTCCCTACTTTAGCTCTAAGAATTCAACCTCTTTCTTGCCACAAGCATCCTCAGGGAAGCACTTACTCAGAAATTCCCTCCTGAACATATTCCAAGTTATTGCAGCCCCAACTCCTTCCAATCTCTAGCAGGTATTATCCCACCAATCCTCAACCTCTTCATCCAGCATGTGGGTTCCAAACTACACCTTCTGAGCATCGGAGCATGCCATAGTCCTGAAAATCTTCTCAATTTCCTTAAGCCACTTATGTGTGTTCTCTGGTTCATGAGTACCCTCAAACTTAAGCAGATTTTTCCTATGAAATACCCCAATGCATGAAACTTATCACGAATTTGTTCTGTGTCGTAGCTTGAGCAAGTGCAGCTACCGCATCCGCAAAAGCACGATTTGCAGCCATTTTGCAAATCACCAACAACATTCAGAAGATCAACTCAACCATACTACACTCATACGCAATAACCTACACGACTAACAATGACACGACACGACTGGATAGACCGACCTGCTCTGATACCACTAATGTAACTCCATTTTTACCCCATCACGAATTTAATATAATTAATCAGAGTAAACTCATAAAAGGGTATCACATCTTCAAAAACAAACTTCTTAAACCTCATTGAAAGTCATGTCCCGTAACACGAGTTATAAACTCATTTATTATCAAATCTATAGTTCAACATTTACGCAGCGGAAAAACAAAACATCAACTTCTCGTCTTTAATTAAAAGAAATTTGCATAATTTAATCCAAAACATCATTAAGTTTCAAATATGCAAAAACCAACACTTAAATAAATTAAACCAAATAAACTAAAAAGTTCTCAAGTGATCCCATCCCGATGTTACTGGACACAGAGCAGGACTTCACACCTAACTAAACAACGAAGACACACTAACTCCAAGCTAGATCACATACCGAGCTAACCTTGAGTATTTGTAGGATGGCATAATAGACCATCATAAAAGGCAGGAATGGTGAGTAAATTCACATTCAATAAAGTAATATAAAAATGAGAATTCATAAACATAAGCTTCAAACCAAATTCAATCATCACAAGACTCATTATACACAACGTCAAATTCAACATATCACTACATAAACTCAATGAAAATTATGCTATGTCATTTAGAATGAAATGCAACCTCTTATTATGCATGTGGTACCTAAACATCCTCATGGATGGACACTGGGTCATCAACCCTCCATAAGGGAGCACATCATAACATCACATCACTTCAATCCGCATGATGGGATTGAAGCTACCAATGGACCAAAGTCCCCTAATAATTATGCCATGAATGCAAGACGTAATATAAACATACCTCATCAAGACATCTTAAGCATTGCATCTGCATTCATCCTCAATCATCATGTCAATCATTCATTTATCATCTTCCTCTAATTCATATCATCTTACTTCATAAACTCATAAACAAATCCAATCATCATACATCATTATTTATCACAATTTCCTACTCATATAGCCTCTAAGCACCTCATAACTTCGCTAAAACATTATAACATCTTATAGAAACAAGGTACATCAATTAAATAATTTTTCAGAATTAAAATAATTTTTCAAAACATGTCAGGTCTCACTAAGCGAGCTACCCTCCTCGCTAAGCGACTAACTCTCTATTTTGAGAGTGTCAAAATCTTCACTCGCTCGCTAAGCGAGCATCGCGATTCCTCAAGAAAATCTTGCGATCTCAGATCTCCCCTCTACGACAAAACCCCTTCCCAGTCAGTTTTTAGTAGTAGTAAAACAGAAAAATCATCAATACAACCCATATTCATCATGGTATCATCAAACATATCATATAACATCATTATTTATCATCAAATTCATCATAAATCAGCATCATATAGCAAATTCATCAAAAAAAAACCATAACCCTAAGACTCTCACTCAAAACCCCAAACCCTATCTCTACATTACAATATCGAACGAAATTACTCCCCATACCTTAGGTTTCGTGAATTCTTTCGATAACTTCTCGCAAAACCTCAAGCCTTCAACCTCTATCTTTTTCTTCAGAGCTCTCCTTCTCTTATCCCAAAGTATGATCGTTCCAAATGATCGTACTATCCAAACTTTACCCTCTTAGTTAATCTCACCCTTAGGACCTCATTAGACTTTTTCCATCTTACCCTCACTAATCTACTACCAAAAGAATACAATGCTCTCAACTCCTTATTTCTCTTATTTTATTTAATTAATCTCAATAATTAAATAATGTCACACTACTACTAAATTAATATTATCAAAATATTAATCTAAATCATCACAACATCATAACATCAAAGAAAATCCTCAAAATTTATAACAAATACATCCAAAAAATCAAAATCAACTTTGGGGTGTTACAAAGCATGGGTCGACGAACTAGTTTGATTTAAAAATAGGTATTTTTCAAGGGGATATCTTTTAAACTAAAAAAGACTGATATGCTGTTGAGCATGATAAACAATATTATTTGACATGCTGTTTGAAGTTTTTAACCAATTCAAAATATTACACCAAATACTTATTGAAAAAACACAAACAAATAATAATGATTATAATTAAAGTAAATCTAACGATTATAATTAAAATAAATAATATAGAAACAATGTTTATTCTTTTCATAATTGCTATGTATCTTAACATAAAGAAAAATAACTTTTCAATTATAACCGTGAGATTTAATTTATGAAATGAAATGGAGTAAATAAATAGAAGGTAAATGGAGCAAAAATGTACTCGTAACTAACTTGGCATTAAGAGTGTTAATTTTGTAAGTCCACCATAGGCCACCGTATCAGAGATCAACATCACTGCCACAAGGGTCCAAAATCGTCAATCAATATCAATTCTTGTTCCCTCCCAGAACAATGTTGTCGTCTATGGGAAACAACATCGAATTCCTGCAAAACTTCACAATCAAATCCCATTTTATCCAAAGCTAAATCAAGATAAATTGTATATGAAGCTCATTTTAATCCAAACCTTATGGCATAATACATTTCCTCCAGCTACTGATTCCAATGACTATAATTAAGAAGACCCGTAAGGAAACCTTAAAATGAAGATTATCCCTTCAGTATCACCAGATCTCGCTTTATCTAAAAGGGGAAACCGAACAGATTCACCAATTAATGTTATCACAATTGGAGAAACAAGTCCCTTTTGAGAATCCAATGTCCTTATTTATCATAGCGATAAGATGTATGACTTTGAGTACTTAATCTACATTGGTAGCTTGACAGATTTGAATATGGTTCAAGACAAAAATGAAATTAGTTATCTTACACCACACTTTCTCAATAAGGGTTCAAAGATTACAAATGAATACCAATAATTAACCTCTCTCAACTGTAACAACCTGGATTACTTTCAGGATTACTGATTGACCCTACAAACCAACATTGATGTTTTCAGCATGTTTTATCCTCACTCACACACTTTCCGAGAAATTTCACAGAAGGTGCCCCATCCCAAAATTCCTCCAAGTCAAACACACTTAATTGTGGAGTACTTATGGAGTGGACTACCGAAAAGAAGATGCATCTTGTTGGTATGGTAGTTGTTGAAATGCGGTACAATGGCAAGCAGCAAAAGTTTTGGAATTATTTTTCTAGGAATTTATCGTGTCCACAGGGATCGATTCTATTAAACAGTCGTTCGATAATCTCTTAATTTCTATGTTTGAGTTAAAGTGGGTTGGAATAGTAAAATATAAAATTAAATATAAACATAAAAAGAATTCATATTTCAGAGAGAAGAAACTTATCAAGCATACATATAATTCCCTCATCACAAATATAAATTTATTAATCATTTTCACTCTACCTATAATACTCGTCAAAATCATCCAGTATCACTCACAATAGTGTCCATCTCTGGCATACTGAGCTAAGAGAGAAACCGTATGACTCTCGTCGTCGCTCTCGTGCACGATTTCTTGAAACACATAATGAATTAAGTTCCTAAACCATAAATATTATTATCGAAATCTATCTCTAGCATCTAGACATAATAAATGTCCATCCTTAATTAAGATTCATGATGTTAATCTCTAACAAAACACAAATCCAAACATAAATGCAAAAAGATCAAGGAAGACATCGATAATGATTTATAAAGAAGATTTTATACAATATTATGATCAACAAAAATACATATGTTCATAGTAACTATTCAGCACCCAACAAATAGAGATTACAAAGAGAAGAGAAAAAGAGGAACCAAACATTTCTTGATTTGTCAACACCAATCGACTAGAGATTTGACTTCGGATCCTCCAATTGCAAGCTCCATTGTGTTTTTCTAAGGTAATTCTATGAAGAAATTAAGTTTGATGGAGTGAGAGCAAAAAAATACCCAAACCATGACCAAAAAATTGTGTTTTTCCCTATTTATAAGTTGTTAAAAGCACAGACCACACTTAGCCCAGTTTTGGGCGCTAAGCGCGCCCTCATAATGATAAACTTCCTTAGAACCGCTCTAAGCGCGCTACTTGCTTCCTTCAGCTTCCCGAACCATGCTACAACTGCGCTAAACACGGTTTTAGGCGCTTAGCCCAATCTGTGCTGAGGTGAAAAAAATTCAGCACTTGTTTTCTTCATAACTTTTGAACCGTAACTCCGTTCGAGGCCCAGTTTGAAGCGTTAGAAAACTTATTCAATGATGTTTATGAATATGACAAGATATAATTGTTTGAATACCTACAAAAATAAACAGAAAACAATTAAAGTCAATGATATTTATACAATAACGCAATATATATATATATATATATATATACTATAATGTAAATAACGTATTTACAAACAAAGCGGGGTTTATTCGAACGATTTTAACAAAAAGTATCGATAAGTGAAACAAAAATTATATACAAAAATATCTACAATTCGAACTTATCATTAGTACATATTAATCCTTATAAATCTTCATTCAACCTTGCAGTCCTATACATGCACAACCTCAGGATCCCTCTTATTCCGATGTGAATTCAATTTTTCCCTATAAGTTACTAAGAGTGTCTCATTATCACGCCTTGGGAACCGACAACCACTCCCTTGCCCTCGGGTGTTACATGTAACCACTTTGTGCCATCTTTAGCCTCAGGTGTTACATGTCCGCCAGCTTCCGCTTAGTTCATCCCCAAACCACATCGTATTGGGAGAGGTATGGCTCTGATACCATTTGTAACACCCAAGATTGGTTTCAGGATTATCGACTGACCCCACAAACCAACACGGGTCTTTTCAGCATACTTTGTCCACACTCACACACTTTTCGAGAAATTTCTCAAAAGGTCACCTATTCCAATACTACTTCAAGTCAAGCATGCTTAACTATGGAGTTCATATTAGTTAGGCTACCGAAAAGAAGATGCATATTGTTGGTATAAGTAGTACCAATTAATTCTTATAAGTATTCCTTCAACCATGAAGTCACAAACCTGCATAACCTCAGAATACCTGCAAGCTAAGAGTATCTCATTGTCATGCCTCGTGCACTGACAATCACTCTCTCGCCCTCGGGTGTTACATGTAATCACTATTTTCTCTCTTCACCTTCGGGTGTTACATGCCCACTAAGTTTCTCTTGGCTCGTCCTCGAACCACATCATAATGGGAGAGGTTTAACTCTGATACATTAGTAATGCCCCAAAGTGCTTTCAAGATTACTAACTAACCCTACAGATCAACACGGGTCTTTTCAGCATACTTTATCCTCACTCACACACTTTATTGGAAATTTCCCAGAAGGTCACCCATCCAAAAATTGCTCCAAGTCATGCATGATTAACTATGAAGTTCTTATGGTATAAGTAATACCAAATAATGCTTATAAACTATCCTTCAACCATGCAGTCTCGTACCTGTACAACCTTAGGATCCCTCACATTCCTATGTGAATTCGATTTTTCCTTAGAAGCCTCTAGGATTGTCTCATTATCATGCCTCATGTACCAATAACCAATCCCTCATCCTCGGGTGTTACATGTAACCACTTTTCACCCTCTGCGGGCTCAGGTGTTACATGCCCACCAACTTCCGCTTGGTTCGTCCCTGAACTACATCAGACTAGGAGAGTTGTGACTTTGATACCATTTATAACACCTCAACCTCCCAATGAACTAACACGAGTCTTTTTAGCATGCTTTATCCTCACTCACACGTTTTCCGAGAAACTTCCCAAAAGGTCACCCATCCCAAAATTTCTCTAAGTCAAGCACGTTTAACTATGTAGTTCTTATTGGTTAAGCTACCAAAAAGAAGATGCATATTATTGGTATATGTAGTATCATTCGATCCTTATAAGTCTTCTTTCAACCATGCAGTCCCATCCCTACACAACCTCAAGATCCCTCTCATTCTGATTTGAATTCATTTTTCCATAGAAGCTGCTAGGAGGGTCTCATTGTCATGCCTTGTGCAACGACAAACACTCCCTCGTCCTCAGGTGTTACATGTAACCACTCTCTGCCATCTTTAGCCTCAAGTGTTACATGCCCACCAACTTCCACTTGACTCGTCCCCAAACCACATTGTACTGGAAGATATTTGGCTATGTTACCATTTGTAACACCCTAGACTACTTTCAGGATTACCGACTAACCCTACAAACCAACACAATTATTTTCAGCATACATTTTCCTCACTCACATGCTTTCCGAGAAACTTACTAGAAGGTCACCCATCCCAAAATTTCTCCAAGTCAATCGCGCTTAATTATGGGGTACTTATGGAATAGGCTATCGAAAATAAGATGTATCTTGTTGGTATATGTAGTATCAATTAATCCTTATAAACCTTCATTCAATCATGTAGTCCTATACTTGCAGAGCCTCGAGATCCCTCTTATTCCAATGTGAATTCAGGTTTTCCCTAGATGCTCCTAGGAGTGTCTCATCATTATTCCTCGTGCACCAAAAAACACCCCCTCGCCCTCAGGTGTTACATGTAACCACTTTGCGCCCTCTTCGACCTCGAGTGTTACATTAACAACTTCGAGTGTTACATATAAGCCACATGCATCTAATACTCATCTTTAGGGGTTGCAGAATTTAAATCTCGAAAATCAATATAGACCCTTAAAGAACCATTCTTTTTTTTATAACTTGTACAATATTAGCTAACCACTCGACATGCCTGGAAGTACGGATAAACTTGCATCGAAGCAACCTTTCAATCTCCTCATTTATTTTTGAGAGGATTGTTGGGGCGAACCGTCTTGGATTTTTCTTGACAGGCTTCTTCCCAGGCTTGATTGGCGACTTATGTTTGACAAGTTCTCTCTTCAAACCAGGCATCTCAGCATAGTCTCAAGCGAAGCAATCCTTGAATTTCTTTAATAGTTGCATTATTTCGACTTTAAGTTGTTGGTCAATATTGGAACTGATGTAAGTAGGCCTTTCGACTTAGCCCTCTCCCAAGTCGATCTCTTCCAAAGGATCTTGTGCCGACATTTTAATGTTATCCGACAATGGATCCTTTTCAAAACTTAAAGGCTCATTGTCGTAAATGGTATCAAGCCTTTGGTCTTGTTCTTCACTTTGAGTCTTATCAGGTGGTTCAGGGTCGAAGTCTTTACCAGGACCTCCTTCAACAAACTCATTATTGGCTTCGACAACCATTTGATTTTGTGCAACCTCTAAAGCCGCTTGCATTTTAGTTTCAGCCACATAGGCCGAAATCCTTTGTAATGCGTCGAGTTCAGTCATTATTACTGCCCTTGCTTCCCCAACCTTGGGGGTGTATAACAGGTTCCCCAAAGTAAGGTGGGTAGTTTCCTTCTTCCCCTATTATCTCTCTGTCCCATCGAAAACCCTCAACGAGATGTATGTACAATGAGCAGAATGCATGATAAAGGGGTTAAGTCGAATTCTGCTAAGGCACAAGGCAAGATATATGCCAAGTTTTTGTCGAACTCAATTCCATCGACATGATTCACAGGCACCTTGAAGTATCCTTAGTCTCCTTTGATATTTTCTATTATTCCATCGGGTCTCTAGATGGTTACCCTTTGGTGCATTGAAGAAGGAACCGCTCCAATGCCATGAATCCATTCCCTTTTCAACAAAAGGTTTTAATTAGCTTTGCTTTCGATTACCATGAATAATGTGGGTCTTGTTACTGTCCTAATAGTAAAGTCAACTTGCAGGACACCCAAAGTAGCACCAATTTCCCCTTCATAATTAGAAATGACCATATTATAGGGTTTTAGACGAGTGTCGAACTTACCGATCTTAGCCAACAAAAAATGTGGCATCAAATTAACAATTACACTATAATCTACTAGTATCTTACTCACAGCTACATTCCCCACCTTTCCAGTAATGTAGAGAGGCTTCAAATGTCCCCTCATAGCTTCAGTTGGCCGCTCGAAGAAAGCATTTTGCTCCTCCACACAGCCATTATTCATAACATAATAACAAACAGGTTTGTGTGCTGCCATTTCTGCCTTAATATTGACATCCAAGTTATCGACTTCAGTTATCGGGTCGTATTCTCTTGGCATCACTGAGACCATATTTACAATCACATCAAGGGAAGCTTCTGAGTCTGAGTCAACTTTATACGTCATATTTTCATCTTCAGACTTTATTTTAGCCTCCTCTTCCTTAAACAGCTTTCGCCCCACAGGCACCTTGTCAGTTTTTTTGTCTTCATAACCTCTAACATTGCCAACCAACATATTGGTCCTAGTTCATCTTAATCTTTTTTCAAGGCCTCCCGTTGTGCCTTCCTTCACCTTGCTCCCTTCTCCATAGTCATATTGACATGGGGTTCTTACCCTTGTAGTTTTCAGAGACATACACAACTTTTTTGGATGATTTATACTCTTTTCTGTAGTCCATCAAAGAGCCCCTCTCTATATCGAACTTGGTCCACTTCAATTTTCCTTTTCCTCTAGTGTCGATGGGTTTAACTCGTTTGTCCCTTGGTACCTCACCACTAGGCTTGAAGGTAGGTTGTTTTGCTCCATGAATTTTAGGTCTTACAACATGTTGTCCTTGAGTAGATAGCCTTTGGTCGAAGCCCCTTGGCCTTTGAGCAGCTTTTTGCTCATGTCCATCTTTGGCTTTTCTCACTCCCTAAAGGTTGTGGGCAACCTTTTTGTTAAATATGGCACTGCACATGGGGCACAACATCACTTCAAAAAATTTCTTTTGGCAACCGTGTAAGAAATCAACAATAGTGTTTTCCTCCTTGGGGTATGCCACTTTGTTGTATTCTTCTTGACGAACCTGTTCGTCAGCATCTATGGCCTGCTCACTTTTGATTTCGACCATATTCACATTGACTTCATCATTCAGATCTAACTTAGAAAAGTCCATGTCAAGGCCTTAAGTAGCCTTGTCCATTCTAACGAAACTATCAGCAGTTTCCTTTGTCACTAACTGGAGATTCAACCCTTCAGATTCCTCATGGGACTTGACAGTCGTCCCCACATCAAAATTTTTGACATCAACTGATGTCTTGAAGAAGAATTCAACAGTTATGCATATAAAATGTTCCATCTGGCAGCCATCAATCTCTTCAGTGTAATTATAAAACACAGTATCATCGACGAAGTCCTCAGTAACTTCACCTATTACAACATTTCGACCCAAAGCCTCTTTAGTATCGACATTGCCTGCATTGCAGTTAGAATCTTCAGCCACTTCGAGCATGTGGACTTCATTGGGTTCAATATATTTTGCTTCTGCTACTTGAAGAGGATCAACATCAATCTTCATTTGGTTCTTTGTTTTGTCCCCAAATTTGAGTCTCCCTTCTTGAATAGCATTTTGCACCAAATCCCTGAAAAGAAAACATTGAGAAGTTTTATGACCCAAGAACTTATGGTAATTACTAAAACCTCTCTTTTTTCTTTATTCTAAAGGTGTTACTTTAGCACCTAGAGGAACTAGTATTTGACCATCTTTAACTAACAAATCAAAGATTTCGTCACATTTAGTGATATCGAAAGTATATATTTTCTTTGGAAACCTATCATTCTTTTCAGTTTTGATAGGGTTTTTTCCATTCGAATGAACTAATAGTTTACAGGAATAAGGGGGGCTTGTTTGAGTCCAACAAGGTCTACTTCATTTTCATGGAACTCTATGGGTTCGTCATACAATTCTTCGAACCCCTCATGAAATCCAACGTAGGTTATTCGTTTGTTCTTATTTTCCGTAGCCTTCTCGTCTATCAGACGTTCTACATGTTAAATTATATCAGTCAATTAGGCCATGTCCCTCAAGTACTGGGTGTCTATCTTCTTCCTAGTAGAGTAGTCGACATCACCAGCGACCATTTTTAAAAGTTCATGCTCACGCACCTGTGTAAAACACCTAGCCTTAAGTAGTTAAAACTTGTTCAAATAATCATCTAATGGCTTATTAAACTTTCATTTAACACTAGCCAATTCTTTCAAACTAATTTTAGTTTGACCCATGAAGAATTGCTCATGGAATAAACACTCTCATTTAGTTAGAGAGATAGGAAAGTATTTAATCCTTAAACTCTAATCATTTGCAATCTCCCCCGCTTCGATCAGGTATCATGCCACATGTTCGACGGTGGACTCAATTGTGTCTCCTGAAAACTTAGTGAACTTTGGGACCTTCGTCCTAGGGGGTAATTCCGACAGGAGTATATAGTCTACTATTGGAGAAGTAAAATTTGTCCTAACAAAGGCCATATTCATCCCACTTCGAGCCATTATCGTTTCGACAATAGTTGCCAGGTTATTCTCCGTTGCTTTGTTATTCTGTCGAACCTGTTGAACCATGTTGTCTGTGTTTTGGTTTCTATTCACCATTACTACTCTTGGTTGCTCTTCCTCAAGAATAGGGATTTGATTTCTTGGAGGTTCAACCACCAATTTTTTGGATTTGCCAACTGGACATTTTCCCTGAATTCGACACCTTGATTTTCTCTCATGTATTGTCTAGTTGGGAGTCGAACAAGGGTAAGTACTCCTATGAATTTGGATATTTGCGCCATTTGGGATTCCATTTTCTAATTAGTTTAAGTAGTACTCTGAATCAATGGTTGAAATACTTCCCCCATAGTTTGAGACAAAGTTTGTACCATCTACATGTTGCTTTCGTCCATTTGCTGCCTCAAATAGGCTGCAGATTCATTCGTCAAGCCAGGACATTGGACGGAATATCCCAACCATATGGATTGACTGTTTTGAACCATGTTTACTCCAGACCTTGATTCCTACAAGGGAAAATAAAATATGTTTTCTGAAAAAACTAGGGCGTGTTACGCAAATTCTGCATCACTGTCGTTGACATTCCATAGATTGGATTCTTAGGCAAAGGTTGTGAAAATCCTGGGGGAGGAAAAGACCTAAACATTGATGTATTTGGTGGTGGATTTTGAGAACTTGCTCTAATGTATTCCAACACTATTTGAGTATAAGGTCTATATATTGTCCCTCATATCCCTGGCATCAAAGAAACTGCTTCTGACACGATAGCGGGTGTTATTGACCCCCCTATCGAAGGATTTGGGGGAGGCACCACATCCCTCCTAGGCATGTCCTGTGGATTAATGTTAGTGTTTGGAGCAGTTAAACTGCTTGGTTGAGGATTCTACCCAGTCGTATGGGGATTTGGATCACTTGGATTCCATTGACCAGATGACATTTTCCTCGTATTTCTTTTCTTTGGTATATATTCATCTGTAGTGGCTACCTTCCCACTTCTCAGATGCATGCAACCAAATATTACACAACACTCTGACCAACGAACACATAAAGAAAAGGAAGTTATAAAACTTCTAAGAGTTGGTTATTTTAAAGGAAGTTACAAAACTTCCAAAAGTTGGTTACTATAACACTGGTCCCACCGAGTGTGCCATTGTTTACCCTGAAAAATAGTAAACAACTGCTGGTCCTCTATAAACACCAAGATATTATCAGTTACTCGCAGCCAGATTGATCCTAGGATATGTGCTATAATTGGTTTTAGTTTTTTTTCCAGTAAAAATGTCATAAACTCTTCGACAGACTTTATGAAGTGTTTTGATAAAAAGAGAAAATAAAGTAAACAAGACTCAAAGTAATTGAAGTCAAAAGTAAAATGAAATGAAAGGTAAATTGCAAGGAAATGTAAAGGAAAACAAGTAAAGAAAACAATAAATTGCTGAAGAGTGAACTTGCTTGAAAGTAAGGAAATACAAAGTAAATAACTTCAAAGTAATAACTTGAATAAGAATTGCATTGAAATAAAATATGGTGGTGATCTCATCAGGTACATTCTCTCCTTCACTCGTTTCTCTACACACGGGTACTTTGAGCGTTTATAGAGTAACTTGTACAATATGATTCACACACATTATAATACTAAAACTACATTATTTATACTAGTCGAAAATAACCACTTTTGGCAGTTTACTCTTAAAAATATGCCATTTGGCTCTTTGCATGTCTTGAACCTTCAATATGCACCACTTTTCTTTTCTTTTTTTTTTTAAATTCGAAAGAACCATAAGTTTCCTTCCAATATTGAACCTCAACTGCCGCACGTCGAATACCCTCATGGACATTCAGTCGAGATACATTTCCTATACTTAGAAAATATTCTAAGTCTACATCCTTCCTTTCTATGCATGTCTTCGACTCATACCTCTTTATCAAGATTTTAGTCGAAGCCTTTTAACTCTTCTAAAGAACATGATCCTTAAATAAGTATTTCTTGAAATCAAGTGTGCGTCGAAATTAGGATCTAACAATACCCCGCTCCCCCATTTCGATGTACGTCATTTAATTTTCTGTATTGTGGTTTCGTTTGCTATGAGCATCCTTAGGTACTAGGATCGATCTCACCTTGTTTCGAACCCTTCATCTAACGTCAAGTGGTTTCACTCATGCATACATTCACACATTCCTTCGTTTATGGTTTTGTTTACCAGGAGAAACCTTAGGGACTAGGAATCGACCCACCTAACCATTAAACAATTACACTCCATTTGCATTCACCCTTGTAAGTTGAGCTCATTGTGCCTCGCCGTCGGCCTTCTATTTGACCAAGACGTCTCTTTTAGACCCAAGCCCTTGATCCAACGTCAAGTGGTCTTAGGTAATAAAACACTTTAAAAATATGAGTAGAATTTTACGCCATGAGCCTTAAGTGGTAGAAAGGAGGATAATGGACATCCCTACACTCGCTCTGAATATTTTGACGCAAAACGTTTGGCTTGTTGGATCAAAATAGTCACCTTTACCCATAGTCTTTAGTACAATTCAACTCTTAAATCCTTTTTTGAAAGAAAGGTAATAAAATCAACAACCAACAAACTGTAGTAAGCCGAATTATGAAGCTCTAACTTTCCCATTGCACGAGGGAATATGTAGGCACAAGGACCTCCATCCTTTCTGAGCACCCTATGATCAATTAACCTATCTTCCCCTTTAGCAAGTAACTCATAGGCATAAACATCCTTTCACGCATGATAACTTAGATGGTTCCCTCAAGTACGATGGATGTAAGAGGTGATAATCCTTCTCCTTGCATAACTGACTTCCGAACCCAGACAATGGTTGCGACGACCCTTATCTTATCTTTTTTATCGACGGGATTTATCGATGCTTTACCTTTCCCCTTTTGGGAATAAATAAGGTTCGGTGGCGACTCTTGTGTCATTCATGTCGCGGTCTTTTATCGCAAGGTTGTATTTTTCGAGGTACGACACAACCTTATCACCAAATGAAACCCTTTCTGATCTATCTCCCACCTTCTCTTTGCTTCCTCTAACGTTGGTTGTGGCATTGGAATTCCATGGTGGTATCTCGATTCTCTCACAAGGAAACAACGATATCTCATTATCCACATCCACGACCTATTCCTTATGGTACAATACCTTAGGGGGTTTCAGAGGTATCTTTCCTTTCTCATTACATGGATCAGAAATTAAGGCATATGCACTTGAGCTTTCCTTCTTGAGTGTTGGTGACCATATGTCAATCAACCTTTGCAACTTGAGCTTAAAACTCTTGCATTCTTTGATAGAGTGCCCCACTGTCCCAATATGGTATATGCACCCGATTTATGGATGGTCCTCGTCGAAGACCAGGCTCTTGTTGTTGATTAATCTTCATACTAGGGCTTTCAGCGCCAAGCAAGTGTCCAAGTCGTGTCCCACTTCCCCTTCATGGAGTTTCCATATTGCATTTCCTATTGGTGTAGGCGTGAGATCCCGATGAATTACCAATGAATTCTAAATCATTTGCGGGTAGAGCTTATTATACGACACATATGAATCAAGTCGTATTAAGCTTTGTTCCCATCATTATGATTTAGACTCTTGTTCTAACTCCGACTTTGGTGATTTTGAAGAGTAATATATAGAGGACGTTGATATATAGATTTGGCATGTAAATGCTGAGGATGATATCTAGAGGGAGGACCATGTGCCGACAAATGATGGGTTGCCATGTGAGATTGCCATTGACTTGGGATAACACTATATGGATGTAGATCAGTAGCCCCCTCTCCTGCATCAATGGGTACGGGGTGGCCTTATTTTCTTAACAAGGCTTACAGGGTTTCTAAAACCCATCTCAATCGACCCTTTGAGTTCCTCTTTCAACGTTTCTTGACCTCTCTCATTAGTTCGTCTATCGCCTCCTGAGATATGGTTTTTCGTTCTAAACAAATGTCGGGGGATCACCTTGCTGTGAGGGTAGACAAAGACTGGAATGAGTTTTTTTTTTTTTTTTTACATATAAATGCATGAATGTAATTTGTTCATAACTCATCCTCTTTTGATCCAAATATATGCTAAACAATTTATATTAAAATTTGGGTCAAAAGAGGATGATATAATTTACTCTCTTTTTTTTAATCTTATTTTTATTAAAATTTGCTTTCTTCTTAAAATAACCACTTTATTAATAAATAAGATTAAAAAAAAGCATATTTTTTCAATAAGTTAAAGTTAAACAGTTTATTTTTAAATAAAGATAAAAAGTAATCTTTAATGTTTTCCAAATCTAGAACTTTCTACGTTCTTTTAACTAAACGAGAAAGAAAAAAGACTTGGCCTCTATATATTGAAAGTGAGAGAGTTTGTTTCTGTGTGACACCCCTCTCTCTATCTCCGTGATCAACGGCATTAGTTAGTTACATAAGTTTGTTTCTTTTTGTTACTTTTTTTCTTTGTACTTTCCCGTGCAGTACAGATACACAACACAACGCACCCCTATTAAATTGAAATCACCTAGATTTTCTCCACCTACCTTTTCACGAGATTTTTCTCTTCTTCTACCTTACTTCAATTCAGTGAGTGAGAGAAAAAAAACTATGACTACTCGTAACATTGAAAAGATGGCTTCAATTGACGCTCAGCTGAGACTACTGGCTCCAAGAAAAGTCTCTGAGGATGATAAACTTGTGGAGTATGATGCTTTGTTGTTGGATCGATTCCTTGACATTCTTCAGGATTTGCATGGCGAAGATATCAGACAAACTGTATTTTTTTTTTCAATTTGTTTCTTATTTATGTTAAATCTTTGTTTTTATGAACTTGTGGCTAAGATTTTTTGTGATTTGATAGGTTCAAGATTGTTATGAGTTATCGGCAGAGTATGAAGGGGTGCATAAGGCGGAGAAGCTGGAGGAGCTTGGGAGTATGTTGACTGGTCTTGATGCTGGAGATTCTATTGTTATAGCGAAATCGTTTTCTCACATGCTTAATTTGGCGAATTTGGCGGAGGAAGTTCAGATTGCGTATAGGAGGAGGATTAAGTTGTTGAAGAAAGGTGATTTTGGTGATGAGAATTCTGCTATAACTGAGTCTGATATTGAAGAGACTTTTAAGAGGCTTGTGACTGAGCTTAACAAGAGTCCTCAAGAAGTTTTTGATGCTTTGAAGAATCAGACTGTGGATTTGGTTTTCACTGCTCATCCTACGCAGTCCGTTAGGCGATCTTTGCTTCAAAAGCATGGGAGGTTTGTAGTAGTTATAGAATTGTGGCAGTTTCTGTAATAAGGATTAGTCTTTTTGGTAGTAATTATTGTGTTTTTGTGTAGGATAAGGAATAATTTAACTCAGTTGTATGCTAAGGACATAACACCGGATGATAAGCAAGAACTTGATGAGGCTTTACAAAGAGAGGTACATGCATTCAGATGAATCTCTGAGTTGATTTTGATTGATATGTAGTTTCTAGTGAATTTAGACATTGAACAAATGATTAATTTGTTATTTGACAGCGTTATTTTATATGATTAGGCTTAATTAATCTGATTAGTGTTACATATAGTTTGTGTTGAGTATTGTGGTTAGAATTATAAATGAGTTTTTTGCGGTAAATATATAGCTTTAATGATGTTTGGTCATACGCAGATTCAAGCTGCATTTCGTACTGATGAAATTCGAAGGACTCCTCCTACACCGCAAGATGAGATGCGGGCGGGAATGAGCTATTTTCATGAGACAATTTGGAAAGGAGTCCCGAAGTTTTTGCGTCGGGTTGATACAGCTCTGAAGAACATTGGAGTAAACGAGCGTGTCCCGTATAATGCTCCTGTTATCCAATTCTCTTCTTGGATGGGAGGAGATCGTGACGGTATACTTATCTTTCCAAAGAAATTAACACTGAATGCAACTTTCTTTTACAGAAGAACAAAGGCTTATGGTGTAGTTATAGTTTTTGTCTTACAATATGTCTAATGTGTATTACAGGTAATCCAAGGGTAACACCTGAAGTTACAAGGGATGTGTGTTTGCTGGCTAGAATGATGGCTGCTAATTTGTACTTCTCTCAGATAGAGGATCTTATGTTCGAGGTAATTGAATATGCCGGTGGACACCGTGACAATACATTAAGGAAATAGCTCTTAAATACTTTTATCTGCTTTTGCAGTTGTCTATGTGGCGTTGCAACGACGAGCTCCGTGTTAGGGCTGAGGAGCTCCATAGATCTTCAAAGAGAGATGCAAAACATTATATTGGTATGTATCATTATGCTCCAAATAACGCATGTTTTACATCATTATCGGAATTTCTATTACTGATCAAAGTTTCAGATCAGCACTTATGGACTATTTGTAACATATTTTGAAATTTTGCAGAATTTTGGAAACAGGTTCCTCCGAACGAGCCATATCGTGTTATTCTCGGAGATGTGAGGGACAAACTGTATAATACACGTGAACGTGCTCGCCAGTTATTAGCTAATGGAAACTCGGACATCCTTGAAGAGACAACCTTCACAAATGTTGAGCAGGTATTTTCCTCACAACTGTTCAATACACTGTTAAAAGATCTCGGAAATGGAACCTTTGCACCTGATTCGTGACACTACCTAACTTCCAATTTTTTGTTTTCTCTTGTAGTTTTTGGAGCCTCTTGAACTGTGTTATAGGTCACTTTGTGCAAGTGGTGATAGACCAATTGCAGATGGAAGCCTACTCGATTTCTTGCGGCAAGTTTCTACATTTGGACTTTCACTTGTAAGACTCGACATCCGCCAAGAGTCAGACAGGCACACTGACGTGATGGACGCGATTACAAGACACTTGGAGATTGGATCTTACCGAGAATGGTCAGAGGAACGTAGGCAGGAATGGCTCTTGTCAGAGCTTAGTGGAAAGCGCCCTCTCTTCGGCAATGATCTTCCTAAGACAGAAGAAATTGCCGATGTTTTAGACACTTTCCGTGTCATTTCAGAACTTCCCTCAGACAACTTTGGTGCGTATATCATCTCAATGGCAACGTCCCCATCCGATGTTCTTGCTGTCGAGCTTTTACAACGCGAATGTCACGTGAAGCAGCCGTTAAGAGTTGTCCCATTGTTTGAGAAGCTCGCTGATCTTGAGTCTGCTCCTGCTGCGGTAGCACGACTTTTCTCTATAGATTGGTATCGAGACCGAATCAATGGGAAGCAAGAAGTTATGATAGGATACTCGGATTCAGGAAAAGATGCCGGCCGTCTTTCTGCGGCTTGGGCACTATACAAGGCTCAAGAGGAACTCATAAATGTAGCAAAAGAGTTTGGTGTTAAGCTCACAATGTTCCACGGCAGAGGAGGGACAGTTGGAAGAGGAGGAGGTCCTACTCATCTTGCTATATTATCTCAGCCACCGGATACTATTCACGGCTCATTTCGAGTAACAGTTCAAGGTGAAGTTATCGAACAATCGTTCGGAGAGGAGCACTTGTGCTTTAGAACACTTCAGCGTTTCACTGCGGCTACCCTGGAGCACGGAATGCATCCTCCTGTGTCACCAAAACCAGAATGGCGTGCCCTTTTGGATGAGATGGCTATCATTGCAACAAAGGAGTATCGCTCAATTGTTTTCCAAGAACCTCGCTTTGTTGAATACTTCCGATGCGTAAGTTGTACTTACTCTCTCATTCTTCAATTATAATATACTTTGGGAGTTATAAAACTAATCTATTTTTGCTTATACTTTGAGTCATAAAACTAATGAAAATACTTACGAAACCGCAGGCAACACCTGAGTTGGAATATGGGCGAATGAACATTGGCAGTCGTCCATCAAAACGAAAGCCGAGCGGAGGAATTGAATCACTCCGTGCTATTCCTTGGATCTTCGCTTGGACACAAACAAGGTTCCATTTACCAGTATGGCTTGGCTTTGGTGAAGCATTCAAACATGCGATTGAGAAAAATCCAAAGAATCTCCAAATGCTTCAAGACATGTACAATCAATGGCCTTTCTTCAGGGTTACCATTGACTTGGTTGAGATGGTTTTTGCCAAAGGAGACCCTGGGATTGCCGCTTTATACGACAAACTCTTAGTATCACAAGAGCTGTGTCCATTTGGCGAGCGTTTAAGATCAAAGTATGAAGAAACCAAGAGATATCTCCTCAAGGTTGCTGGACACAAGGATATTCTTGAAGGAGACCCTTACTTAAAGCAAAGATTAAGACTTAGAGACTCATATATCACAACTCTTAATGTCCTTCAAGCATACACATTGAAGCAAATTCGTGATCCAGATTACCATGTGAAGTTAAGGCCACATTTGTCAAAGGAGTACATGGAATCAAGCAAACCAGCAGCAGAACTTGTTAAACTTAATCCAAAGAGTGAGTATGCTCCTGGTCTTGAGGATACCCTTATTTTGACAATGAAGGGTATAGCTGCTGGCATGCAAAACACTGGTTAATTAAGCTCTATATTTTGTGTATTTGTATAATTGGAGATTTGTACCTGCATCAAATCCTGCACTACTCTATAAGTACTCATAAAGAATTTGGTTTTGGATAAGGTGTTTCTATAAGTAATAAGCATTAAACTTTTTAGCTGAAGGCATACTTGATTCATTTGATTATATCTGAATCTTAAATTGACACTTACTCTTTTCAGTTAAGCAAGATGATTCTACATATTTTTTTATATTTTAAGTAGGGTTTGGCAAGACCCGACCCGTTTTTTTAGGTATGACCCGTTTCTTTTGTAGGTATGACCCGGTCTCCATAAAAATTATGGGACAAGACAGGGACATGGTAAAAATTAAGACGAGCTACTCTATTACAAATTTTACAAGATGTATGTGATAAAAGCTAATGTTTTTGTCTTATGATTCAAGTTAAGTATTAATTACTTTAAAAATGTTTATGTATGAGTAACTTGTCTAGTTACCAACATGTTCTTATCTTTGTTATGTCATGTCCTTATTGGACATGTATTTGATCATCTTTTATTGGATTTAGGACCCGTTCAGTTCTATAAAATTAGTCAGATCTAATGCTAGAGTATGGTTCAGATTACATAAAATCTGACTAAATTTTTTACTTAAACATCCCTATTCAGATAATCCTTTCCTTAAACATCCCTGTTTCAAAGTATACACTTTATATATATATATATATATATATATATATATATATATATATATATATATATATATATATATATATATATATATATATATATTTTCTTTCTAAAAGTCAATCAATATATAGAGCACTAGGGGTGCTCTAATCCAATAATGTTAGAACAACATTAAAAATCAGAATTTGAAGATGGTAACAATGGTGGAAAAGAAAATTGGGGAAGAAGATCAATATTAAGAGAGAAAGAGAATTAGAGTAGAGAGAGTAAATTTGGATAAAGTGTAGAATTGACATTAACCTTGAATTGGGATTATTACACTGTATTTATACATGAGAGAATACAATAGAAAAAACTAAAAAATTGCAACTAAATTGATACATGCTGTTAAAAACTGCTGCTGCTGTTTTTTCTACAAGTAACCGGTTACGCCCTGGGGAGTAACCGGTTATTGCTGTTGCAAAGGCAACAATAACAGCTTTAACCAGCATTCAACACACCACCTCACTTTAGTTGCTCCATGTCCATCATGTTCAAGCTCTTCAACAGTCTCTTGAACACCTCATTTGTCACACTTTTCATCAACAAATCGCAACTTGGTCCTCGCTTCGGCAATAGCTCAATTTAAGCTTCCCATCACCGACTAATTCTCTAAAGTAATGAAACTGCATCTCGATATGCTTGCTCCTTCCGTGTGCAATCGGATTATTCGCAAGATTAATCGCGGAAACATTATCCACATACAACGTTGTAACATCATCACCACCACATCTCAATTCCTTCATAAGATTCACAAGCCACGTAGCTTGGCACGCACTCAATGAAGCCGCAATGTACTCAGCCTCGCAAGAAGAGAGTGCTACGACTGGTTCCTTCTTCGAACACCAAGAGATTGGTGTACTACCGAACATAAAGATGTAACCCGTCGTTGATTTCCGATCATCTTTATCTCCGCACCAATTAGAATCGGTGTAGCCAAGTAAAGTACATTTGCGTCTCATATCCGACGCGGGAAATAAAATTCCACAACCAAGAGTACCTTTCACATATCTAAGAATTCTCTTGACCGCTGCCAAGTGTGACACCTTAGGTCTCTCCATAAATCTACTTCCAATACCGACACTAAAAGCCAAATCCGGTCGCGTATTGCACAAGTACCGCAATGATCCAATCAAACTCCGGTAAAATGTTGGATCGACATCATCCTCATAATCACTTTTGGACAGCTGCACTTTCGCTTCACAAGGTGTAATAGAAGCACTTTTTCAAGATATCTAGTGCATACCTCCTGGGGTGCATAAGTAGCCCCACTTTTGACTTGTGAAACTCTATGCCAAGAAAGTAACTCATGACACCAAGGTTTGTCATCTCAAACTCACTCATGAGCTCCACTTTGAACCTTGAAATACTCTTGTCATTGCTGCCCATAATCAAGAGATCATCAACATACAAGCATAGTATAATAACACCATTAAAAGTATCCGATCTCACATAAACAACATGTTCGGATATACATCATTTGAAATCGATGTCAACAAGAAAACCGTCTATACGTTTGTTCCAAGCTCTTGGAGCTTGTTTCAAACCATACAACGCCTTGTGTAGCTTGTAATACTTCCTCTCTTGATTTTTAATCATGAAATCGGGTGGCTGCCCCACATAAACTTCCTCATCAAGAGGACCATTCAAAAATGAAAATTTCACATCCATTTGGTAAATCACCCAATTGCTGCTATGCGCAACCCCAACAACCGAACGAATAGTCTCCAATCTAGCCACCGGTGCGAATACCTCCTCGTAGTCTATACCTTCACGTTGCAAGAACCCTTTCGCCCCTAATCGAGCTTTATGCTTGATTACTTCACCTTTAGGATTTGCTTTAACTTTATAAACCCATCACACTCCTATCAGTTTCTTCCCAAGTGGTAAATCGACCAACTCTCAAGTACCATTTTCTCAATAGATTCCAGCTCCTCTTTCATTGCATATATCCATTTAGGATCACTTAAGGCTTCCTCCTCATTTACCGGTTCAGATTCGGCCATAAGCGCGAAATGAACAAAATCACCATCATTATTCACTTCGTTATCTTGGAACCTTTCATAGTCTCAAAGTCTTTGAGGCAATGCTTTTTGCCTCACAGGTCTACCATTATTCACAACATTGTGTTCAGCTGCTGTAGGTACTGGTACAGTGGTATCGGACATCTCCGGATCAGAAATTTCAAAAATATGTTACTGCTGATTTTCTGTTGGTAACCGGTTACGCCTTAGGGAGTAACCGGTTACTGCTGTTGTTTCTGCACTTTTGATTTCATCAAAAGTCATGTCCCACCTTATCACGATCTTCCGATTCTTCTCATCAAACATATTGTAACCACCAGTAGAGTAATATCCAACAAATAACAACTTCTTTCTAAGTTGATTCAGTACATGGCGATATGCAATTGATCCAAAAACGCGCAAATGATTTACACTCGGTTTGAAACCACTCCAAACCTCTTCCGGTGTGATCTTCTCCAGCTTCTTAGTAGGACACCTATTCAACAAGTATGTGGCTGTAGACACGGCCTCACCCCACAACTCTTTAGGTAACTTCTTCCCACAAAGCATACTACGCACCATGTTCATTATTGTACGATTTTTCCTCTCGGAAGCTCCATTTTGTTGAGGTGTATATGGAGGGACCACCTCACGCACAATACCCTCAAAATCACATAACTTCCCAAACTCACTAGAGGTATTTTCACCTCCACCATCCGTTTTGAGAATTTTGAGCTTCCGGCCGCTTTGACGCTCCACCATGGATTTGAAACTCCTGAATACTCCATATACCTCATCCTTTCTCTTGATAATATAAGTCCAAAGCTTCCTACTAAAATCGTCAATAAATGTAACAAAATATCGATTGCCGCCATATGTCTCTACTTGCATCGGTCCACAAACATCAGAATACACCACCTCAAGTAAGCCTTTGGCTCTCCGACCTGCATCCTTGCTAAACACCTTCTTGTGTTGCTTAGATGTGACACATTCCTCACACAATTCTGTCGGAACACTCATATGTGGCAGCCCCATTATCATTCCACTTTGTTACAACATCTTAAGATCCCTAAAATTAAGGTGACCATGACGGTAATGCCATAGCCATTCCTCTCTACTTGCCGCAGTAGCTAAAAAACGATGCTCCATAACCTTTAACTCAACCTTAAAAGTTCTATTGGCAGCCATCGGTGCTTTTAGAATCAACACACCATTTGAATCTAAAACACATAACATCTTGTTCTCCAATCGAATTAAGTACCCTCTTTCAAGTAATTGGCCAATGCTTAAAAGATTGCACTTAATTCCCGATATGTATAAGACATCTTTGATCCTTGAATGTCCACCATTCTTCCTTCTGATCAAAACATCTCCTACCCCTTCGGCGCTTAAAGTGGTGTCATCGGCAAACTTGACTTTACTCTTTGCCGCTTGATTGATTTGCACAAACCAATCCTTTCGACCCGTCATATGTGTTGAACAACCGGAATCCAAGTACCATTCATCTTTACTTTGGACTCCCTCACGCACGGTAACTAATGCATTTCGATCCGAACACATTTTTTCGCCACTTTCCAAAACAGTACAACTGCTGTCCTGCACACTATCATCACAGTAGCTGCTATCCGGAACACCAACAGTGCCATAATTCTCCTCCGTGATCATCACTAGAAGAGTGTCTTCATCATTTACCTCTTCCCTAGCAACCTTGGCCTCATCCGCATCATTTTCTTTGCGTTTTAAGCGACAATCTCTCGCAAAATGCCCAAACCTTTGAAAATTATAACACTTCACGGAACTTTTGTCGAATGGTTTGTTGGCGCTTTGATTACCCTCTTTGGAGCTTCCTTCACCCTTTGGCACCTTAGAATTTTGTGGATCTTTTCCACCAAAATTCTGGAAATTCTTCTTACTTCTAGAAGACAACTTCCCTTTCGATCTCTTGTTTTTCTCATTCAAACGCGCTTGCAAAGCGATCTCCGCTTTGGCTTTGTCGGCACCTCTCTCATCCATTATTTGTTCATGCGCCTCTAACGAACTTTGTAACTCATCCTTGCTCAAAGTCATTGGGTCCTTTGATCCTTCAATAGCCACAACAATGTTATCGAACCGTGATGTCAATGAACGCAACACTTTCGATACAACATTCTACTCAAGAATCATTTCGCCACATGACTTGATTTGATTAACCAACCGGGTAATGCACATAATGTAATCGTCGATCGTTTATTTGTCATCCATTTGCGTTAACTCGAATTGACGTTTGTAATTTTGTAACCTTACCACCTTCGCTTTGACAACACCGACATATGCTTTCTCCAAGATTTCCCATGCTTGCTTCGCGGATTCACAATCACCAACCTTCTCGAAATTGTCGTTATCAACACAAGAGTTAATCAAGAATAAGGCTTTGTAATCCTTCTTCTTTTCTTCCTTGTGTGTAGCCCTACGAGCCTCGGTAGCATCAGCCCCTAACGGTGTGACTCCATTAGTGACAATTTCAAGCACCTCTTGATAACCAAACAAAACCTTCATTTGTTTCGCCTATTTGTCGTAATTCTTCGAATCAAGAATTTGGAGATTTGTGGGAATTCGATCATTGGAAATGGTAGCCATTGTTGCAGCGGAATATGATCAATAACCGGAGCTCTTGATTCCAAATGTTAAAACAACATAAAAAATCAGAATTTGAAGATGGTAACAATGGTGGAAAAGAAAATTGGGGAAGAAGATCAATATTGAGAGAGAAAGAGAATTAGAGTAGAGAGAGTAAATTTGGATGAAGTGTATAATTGACATTAACCTTGAGACGGGTAGAACACACGATTTTGATATGCCATGATGTAAAGAAAAACAAGAAAAATTACTCTGTCGGGAAGGTAACCGTGACAATGTCTTCAACAAACCAGTTTTGCACTTCTTGCCCCGACACACATGGTTGTACCCAATGCTCGAGGTCGCAATCGCTATCAATGTCGTCATCACTAACAACATAAGCCTGACCTGAATATATTATACCCACACTACTAAAAGTGATGGGTCCTTTATTTGTTGCGGAAGACGCCTGAGACGACTGATATCCAATTCCGAACATATCTTCTTTTACTGAAACATCAATGGGTCTGCCCCAGCCCCGGACGTTGCCTGCTTTTACCACCTCGACAACCTATTTGTAAGACGAGATAGAAGTACCCTTCTGAACTCGTGCTAAAGAAGATGTTGGTTGAGGAGACCCTTCAATATTCACGACCTCAAACGCTTGATATAACATCTCGTGGATCTCTCCGTCCATCTCTACATACTTAAAAGTTGACAGATGAATGACAAAAATATCCTCCTCCCCACATATTGTTACCACATCTGTCCACTATGTACTTCAGCTTCTGATTGAATATGGATGTGACAGCTCCGGTAGCGTGGATCCACGGCCGACCCAATAAACAACTGTAAGCAGGTTGGATGTCCATCACGTAGAAAGTGCACTTGAACACCTGGGGACCTATCTTCACTGGAAGTTCCAACTCACCAAATACTGACCTTTTAGACCTCTTGAAGGCTCGAACGATCAACTCGCTGGGTCTCAATACGAGGCCATCCAGTTCTAGTTTCATCAATGCCTTTTTGGGTGACACGTTCAACGATTAACCTGTGTCGACCAAAACATGCGACAAGACGGCTCCTTTGCACTTCATGGTTATGTGCAAGGCTTTATTGTGGTTCCACCCTTCGGAAGTCAAATCATAATCGGTGAAGCCCAATCCGTGACTAGCATTCACATTGGCCACGACACTCTCAAGTTGATTGACTGTAATTTCTGGAAGAACATACGCCATTTTCAAAACTTTCAACAGCGCTTCACAGTGCGCATCTGAACACATTAGTAATGGCGAGATGGAGATGTTAGATGTTAGATGGTTTTTGGTTCAACTGTTCCACGATCTCATAATCGCTCTTCTTTATTATCTGCATGAACTCTTCTACTTCCTTTTCAAAAGTGTCTATGGGATCATTCTCAGGTACGGGGACTTCTCCGGTCACCTGTTGTAACACCCCAAATTTGCCCTCTTCTTGTTTAGCATCGTTATCATATCATAATCATCATGAGCATACCATATTCTTATCATTTAGCATAGAAAAATGAGGCATAACACTCGCATGTTCCAGCATAAGGCATATGATCGGTCATCTGGGAAAATCTGAATCTGCAAGTCAAAATCAAGAGCATGGTGATCTGGCAAGAATCTCACAGGATTATTTTGCACAAGCCTGGTATCATGTTCAGAGCCCTAGAAAGAGAAGATGGATCAAAATTTGCTTGAAACGGTTGGCGCAGGTCTATTTTTGAAGGTTCCCACCAAAGGGAGGGAAATTCAAATTTTCCATGCGTTAACCGGTTAACGCATATGGTTAACCGGTTAACAGCTGCGAAATTTGAATTTCCAGCAACAATTTCAGCATGTGTGTTTTGGCCCCATTTTCCAATTTTTCTGATTTTTATTCATTTGAATTAAATTTGAATTTGAGAGAAGGATCTAGAGCATTTATCCAAGCCTCATTCCAACCCTACATCCTAATCACACTACCCAAACCATAATTTTGGATCCCAAACCAAAATTTTGGGCCCCAAACCTAAATCATATTTATTCCATTTCCTTCCAAACCAAAGGGGCTCTCACTCATTTTTCACTCTCATTTTCTGAATTTTCATTCCTCTCACTCACAATTCTCTCACTTTTCTCTCCCAATTTTCCAAATCACTCAAAGTTCCTCTTTGAAGATCACACAACCTTGCCTTGAGGTGTGTAGATCTTGGAACTAAACCTCCTTTCATAGCTTCTTTGCATCTTTTTGCTGGTTTTATTGGAGATTCAGATCTGGTTTGAGATCTAGAAGTGCTTTTGGATCCAAAATTCTGCACCAAGAGCTTGTTCTTGCATTTATTTTGCATGGAGTGTGGAGCTTAGCATCGGATCTTCAAAGTTTTGCGCGAGATCTACTGTTTTCAGCTCAATCAACAATTACCAAAGCATACCTCAGCTTTGTAGGTTGGTTAATTTCAGATCTAGCTCTGTTTTTAGCTTATTTGCATGCTTGTGCTTTAGATCCACCATGTGTTTGTGTATTTGATTGTGTTGCATGAATTGATTGTTTGATTTGTATCCGGATCCGAATGTTATTTGTTCATGAGCTTAATGATATGGATTAATGTGAATTGATCTAATTTTCCATGTGTAATTGATTGCTGGTCTGGTGCAAGCTTATTTGGATAAGCTGTTTTGAGTTGCTGTTTTCTGCAGGATTTGTTGCTGTTTTATCAGTGTTAACCGGTTAACGTATATGGTTAACCGGTTAACGCACCTGTTTCATGCGTATTTTGTGCAGGTTTGAGCTGGTTAACCGGTTAACGCATTTGGTTAACCGGTTAACACTGAAGCAGAATGGCTTTTTAGTGTTGTTTTGAGCTTGTTTGATCCCTTTGCTTGTTCTAATTGCCTTGGATCATTGCATGATCATTAAGCATGTTATTTTAGGGTGATTTGCTTGCTGGTTGATGTATGCTTTCATGTTTTCGACGCGTAAGTCGTGTATTTGCAATGCTTGGCATGTTGTTTGTTTCTTGTTTACAAGAACCTTTGAGCATGATTAATTCCATGATTGTGTTGGTCAATTTGCTGGATTTTTGCTAACATTTCAGGGGCTCATGGTAAGAGAAGTGTGGATGTTTATCCACCTTTCAACTTTTCATTTTTCCTCTTTTGCTTTGTTTTTTCTTTGTGGTGTTTGATGTGCTTTGTGCCATCATGTGGTTCTCTTTCCCCTTTCTAGTTTCCTCTTCTCTTTTTCTATCTTCTTCCTTCTTCATTAGGGTAGAAACCTCACTAACTCTTAGGACTTCCATGCATGTGAATACTTAGGATTATTTTAGTCCCCCTTTAGAATTTTTCCTTTGAGATCTTTTGGTTCTTCTTCTCTTCTCATCTCATAACTCTTAAAAAGAAAACACTTTAATAAATGTGAAGTGATGCATTGATCCATAGCCTTATTCCATGAGGTATGCTTGTAGTCTTCCCATCTTGGGATAGTACACGTTTACCTTGTGATGCACAAGTCTGATCAAGGTGTCTTCTTCATAAAGAAAAGCATAAAAAACACTTCTTCATGTAAATAACCAAAAAACACTTAATAATTAAGCAAGTTAGTGAGCCTAAGCCCTAATCTTTGGGTTCAAGTTTTGGGGATCTTCTCCTTACTTGAGTGTGCTTGTTCTATTATTCCATCTTGGAATGTAGTGACAAGTGCACATTCCATTGGTGAGAGTTTGAGTTCACTTCCTTGTGACACACTCATAAAAGCTTCTAAAAAACACAAAACAAACAATAAGCGTCTTTCCTTCGGGAATTCTTTTCTCATCTCCTTCGCTCCGTACACGAACTTGCTCCTACTTGTCATTTTGCAAGACGGTTACGCACTCGTCGTCCGAGTCTGCAACACCTGAGCAATGGCATAGGCAGTTCAAGCCTTAATTCACAAGCAATTTCCTTTTAGTACCCCTAGTTAGGGGAACTACGGCGTCTCTGATCCTCATTATCCTGATGAGGTACGTAGGCAGCGGGGTAGGGCCCGTTCGAGCACAATCTTTATTTTCCCTACATTTTTCCTTTTGCTTTCTTATTCAGTTCTTTTCCAGTTCCAGTTTTCATTTTCATTTCTTTAGCTGCAGTTTTCATACCCTCACCCTTTGAAACAGTTATTTTCGCAAGCGTGGATCCCATCGGGTACGGCGGACGATCTGGGTGCTAATACCTTCCCAGGTCGTAACCGACTCCCGAACTCAGTCTCTTTGGTTCGCAGGACCTGTGTCCTTCCTCTTTCTTTCTTCTGGTTTGTGCAGCATTACCATTCCCTTTCTTCGGGATAAAAATGCCTGGCTGGCGACTCTACCTTTTTCCGCGCCACTTTCGCGTTTGTACCAGGATGGAAATCCGGGGAGCGACAGCTGGCGACTCTGCTGGGGAGAGTGACCCAGAGTCTCTGGTTCCCCTGTGAGTCTCTCCTAGCGCTTGTGTGTTGCTGTTTCATTGGGTGATGTTTGTTTGATGTGGCTTGTTGTATTATATTGCTGTTTGTTTATTGCTTTATTTACAGCTTTATTTATAGCTTTATTTACAGTTTTCAGTATTTATTTTCTGCATCATATATCATACTGGACTGTCTGGACTGGTTTCCTTTGGTGGGATGGGAGTTACTGGTTCTTGAGAGATATGAGCCAAGTACCCGGCTCGAGTGCACCATAGGACTTAGAGTGGTTCCACTTTGGCCTCATGAGATCTTGTCATGGGGGTAGTAGTGAGTTCCACACCCAGGTTGCGATTGTCTTGGAAATGTCTTGATTTGGGGATCTTCCTCTCTCATTACATAACCCTGACAGTTATGTGCAGCTGGGGACCGATCATTGAGAACCTTTGTGGAAACAACCTTCTCCAGTGGTGACAGTGGCAGACCACATTTTGTGGCAAACCCATTCGCACCCGAAGGTCCACTGGGAACTCGCATAGGATGGCCTGGTTCTCTTATAAGAACTCAGTTAAAGCATCTGGTCATATGACATTAGTACTGTATCCTACGGGCTGAATGTACTATTGTTTCTTGATTTCAGCGCTTGAAGCTAGGGACTTATAAGGGATGCTTGTTTTTCCCGGACTCAGCTGAGGCCTCCCTGCATAGTACATAATGCCTAACCGATTCCCTGATTTGGTCATGAGCCATTTTTCGGAGATGGTGACAGTATTATTGCTATGTGGCTTTGAGAGTCCGTGATGTCTGACCCGGAGCCTTTTACCCGTGAGAATGGGGGGTGTGTACAGGTGTGCAGGAACCCATGACCTCAACATACACTCATCTGTTCAGTTATGATCTTTGGTCCTGTGAATATGACCGGTGGTTCTATTGATTCCATGGTTCCGAAGTTATGGTCCTGGAATTCTGGATTTCTTGATACTATGATTCTGAGATCTTCTATCAGAGGGTTGTGATTACCAGAGGGGGTGACTCAGTGAACTGTTGAGTTTGCCAGTTGTTCCGAGGGGCCCTTGTCAGTGTGCCAGTTCAGATGGTCCCAGTTGGTCATATGCTTGCATTGCATTGCATTTGCATCATTCTTTGCATTAACTGTTTATGTTTCCCATTTTTCAGGTCATTACTCACATCTGTTCCCGGTTCTGGTATTCTTATCTCCATGGCAGAAATCAGAAGCGATCCGAGAAAAAAGAATGTGCACTACACCTTTCTTCAGCCGGAAGTCAAAAGTGTTCAGAGGTTAGCAGATCTGATGAATGATCAAGTCTTAGGAAATTTCAGGAAAAGATATGGCCAGATACTGAAGTTTGTGGACAAGCCTACTACAGACCAAAAGGATAGCTTGCATACCTTGTTGCAATTTTATGATCCCCTGCTGCGTTGTTTTATTCTTCCAGGTTACATCTTAGCTCCGACATTAGAAGAGATCTCCAGCATGCTGAGTATCCCGATCAGAGAGACATTGCCGTTCTACGGGTCAGAGGTTGTGCTCAGAGATGAAGACATAGCCAAGGTTTGTAGGTTGCCAGTTGCTTCAGTCAGAAAGGCTTTGCAAGAGAGTAAAGGCAGAGGTCTACCATGGAGTGTGCTTATTCCAGAGGCTGAGAAGTATGCTACAGAGGCTAGGTGGAGCGACTTTGGAGCTTTGCTTGCATTGATGGTATATGGGTCTAGCTTGTTTCCCGGAGAAAAAGAGTTTGTCAGCTTAGAAGTGATCTCAATCTTCGCAAAAGGCAATCCGGTGCCCACTTTATTGGGTGACTTTTATTTTAGTGTCCATTACAGAAACGAGAAAGGTAGAGGTGGTCCAGTGGTCTGCTGTGCTCCTTTGTTTGCTGAATGGTTCGCTAGACAGTTGCCTAAATCAGGTGCCTTCAAGGATATACGAGACGAATGGAGATGGTCCAGAAGACTGATGGGATTGACTGAAGAAGACATTGCTTGGGGTTATGACAGGGATTTGCTAGGAAAAGAGGTGATGGTTAGATGCGGAAGGTTTGCCGGAGTACCTTTGCTGGGAAGGAAAGGTGTCATCAGTTACTACCCGACATTAGCCAGAAGGCAGTTTGGCTACCCTTTGAAGGATCCTCCTCAGATGGAAATGTTTGCTGAATCTTTGTATTTTCCTGTTGATGGAAACAGAGAGCTAGTCCAACAAGCAGTTCAATCCTGGGATCACAGGAAAAGGAAAGGGAAGAAGGACTTCGGCCGAGTTGATCCCAAAGCATATCCACCATACGTTGAATGGTTGCAAAGGCATATCGAGTCAGTTCTCATGCCTTTTTCAGTCGAAGCTCCACTTTATCCTCGAGAGGTACCAGGTCCGAGCAGTACGGTTTCCTTGGAGGAGTACAAGAAGTTAGAAGCTCAGCTGCATGCGGTCAGAGTAGAGAATGTTGAGATGGTAAGCTTATACCACCAGGCCAATGGAGCCAAGAAGGAAGCTGAAGATAAATTGCAAAAGCTCCAGTCCTCCTGGGAAAACAAAGAGAAGGATTTTGCCGAAAGAGAAGCCCATTTCCACCGATTGGGTATGATGGAAGCGCAAAGAGAAGCCAAGCACAAGGAGACTTTAAAGACTCTCAGGAGTGCTCGACAGTCCATTGTTTGGCTGAAAGGCCAAAGGGAGGAAGAGCAAAAGAAATTCAAAGAGAAGGAAGAGCTCTTCGAAGTTCAGATGGCTTTCAAGAAGGAGGAAGTGGAGCAAGCCCACGCCATCCGGAGGGAGAGGACCCAACAGCTAGTCCAAAGCCAATTAGCTCTGGAGGAGGCCAGGAAAGAGATTGAAGAGCTCAAGCTGAGAGCAGGCGTCAAGAAGAGCAGGGCAGAGGTGGCAGAGCCGGGGTCTTTAGTTTAGTTTATTTTTCAGACTACCTACAGGCTTGTTGTAGGAGTCTTGCTTTTATTTCTTTTGTCTTTATGTGCTGATTTGTAACCCTTCGGGGAATATTCTTGGATGTACTCTGACTTTTAGCCTATAGTGGTTTGTCCATATTCAGTATTAATGTGCAAGTTATCGTTTTGAATGTGCAAGACTCGTTTGTCTGGATACTACTAACGTCTGAACACTTATCAAAGAGAAAGTTCGAAAGCTAAACACTGAAAGTGATTGCCGAGATAGATACCAGAACTGGGGCATGCCAAATGCTTAAAATTGGGAACATGAACAGTTACATTGCATTACATATAACCTGTTTGTCTGTTTTGCAGGTGTTGCATCAATTACTAACGTATTTTGTGTTTCAGGCACTATAGCTCCTCGAAAAGTTCGAGAACAACCAGCAGTGCACAGATACCCAACCAAGATTAACAGAGAGCGGGCCATGGATCAAATGCAGGCAGATTTGGCAGACCTAAGGCAGAGAATGGATAACTTCATGACGTTAATGACCGGCATGGGGCAGAATCAAGAACGGCTGCGAGAGTTGGTTGAAAATCAGAACAGAAACGCTGTTGCTGCTGCTAATGCTGATAATCATACCGGTGCGGGCGCACGTCAGGGTGGACCTCATGTTATACAACCAGGGGCGACCGTAGTCAATGACGGGATGCATAACATTCATGTGGATCACCAGGAGGACCAGTTCACTTTACTTGATGAGACCGAGGGTCAAGGGGTCGAAATGAACAAGAGGTTTGAAGAGATGGCTGAGCAAATTAAAGCTATTCAGTCCCAGAGTTCTTTGGGGTTCGATATAACAGACTTGGGTTTGGTTCCGGGAGTCAGGATCCCGTATAAGTTCAAAGTTCCTACTTTCGAGAAGTATAACGGCACTGCTTGCCCAAGGACCCATCTGCAATCGTATGTCGGGAGAATTGCCGCGCATACAGACGATGAAAAGCTATGGATGTATTACTTTCAGGACAGCTTGGTGGGAGCTTCCCTTGAGTGGTACATGAAGCTCAGCAGGGTCAATGTTAAGAGCTGGAAGGATCTCGCTGAGGCCTTCGTGAAGCAGTACCAGTACAACATGGATATGGCTCCGAATCGCACCCAGTTGCAACATATGGCTCAGACAGCAAAAGAAGGCTTTAAAGAATACGCCCAGAGGTGGCGTCAGCTAGCTGCCAGGGTGCAACCCCCCTTGTTAGAGAATGAAATGGCCGATATGTTTATGGGTACCCTCCAGGGGGTATTTCTTGAGAGATTGGCATCGAGTTCTGCTACAAAGTTCAACGATATTGTCATTGCGGGAGAAAGGGTCGAAACGCTGTTGAAAATGGGGAAGATACAAGACCCCGGTGCTAGTAGTTCAAATGGAGCGAGGAAAGCTTTTAGCGGACCTCCAAGAAGGAGAGAAGGCGAGACCAATGCTGTATTCGGCCGAAGCCAGGGCCGTGGTTACAGAAGACCTTATGAGCATATGGCTGCTGTTACCATTCCTGCAGCTCCCGTACAGCAGATGTTACCTCCACCACAACAACATCAGCAACAACAACAACCCAGAGCCAACTACCAGCAAAGGCCTTATCAGCCAAGGCAGGCTCGTCCTGCTAACAGGGTGATTGAAGCTATTCCGATGACATATGCTGCCTTGTTGCCGAGACTACTAGATTTGAACCTTATTCAATTAAGGACTTTGGCACCACCACCTCCTGGAGAGCTTCCAGCTGGTTACGACGTCAACGCGCGATGCGCTTTTCATTCAGGGGCACCCGGGCACTCAACCGAGAAGTGCAGGGCGCTACATCACAAAGTTCAAGATCTCGTGGATTCAAAGGCAATCAACTTTGCGCCACCACCGAATATCAACTCGAACCCTATACCTAATCATGGAGGGGCAAGAGTTAATGCTGTTGAGCGTGATGACAAGTTGAGTTTGGTACTGAGAATTGATGAAGTCAAGACGCCGTTGAAGGTGGTGAAAGAGAGACTGTTGAAAGGTCAAGTGTTTCCTGGTTGTTCTCTTGATTGCGAAGACTGTATAAGTGCTGGGAACGGCTGCGAGAAATTGAAGATGGGTTTGCAAGAGTTGATTGATGATGGGTCTCTGCAATTTAGCAAGATTAGTAATGAAAAGGCTGATGTTGTGTCAACCATTACTATCTTCTACAATGAGGCTGACATGCCCGTTCGACAAGAGCCTGTTACCGTTTACGCTCCTCAGATTAGTCCTGTGACTATAACTGTACCTGGGCCAATGCCGTATAATGATGATAGAGCCATTCCGTGGCATTATGGTTCTGATGTCTATGTGGCGGGACAGAAGATGGAAAGTAGACCTGTTGCTGACTTGACCATTGAAAATGTGGGAGGTGTTGGAGGTTTTACTCGAAGTGGTCGTTTGTTTGCTCCCCCTGCACTGAGAAAGGATCCTGAGGCCGAAGCTTCGTCCAAAGACAAAGGAAAGCAGACTGCGAATGATGAGTCAGATACTCCTGTGGCTGGGCAGGGGACATTTGAAAAGGAGGTAGAGGAGTTCATGAAGATCATCAAAAGGAGTGACTATAAGGTGGTTGACCAACTGAATCAAACGCCTTCAAAGATTTCTATCTTGTCACTGTTGATGTGCTCTCCCGCGCATAGAGAAGCTTTACTGAAAGTGCTTCAAATGGCCTATGTTCCTCAAGAAATCACTGTTAATCAACTCGAAGCTGTTGTTGGAAGTGTTAATGCCAGCCATGGTTTAGGCTTCACTGACCGAGACCTTACTTCGGAGGGAAGGAATCACAATAAAGCACTGCATATCACGATGGAATGCAAGGGCGCTGTGTTGTCTCATGTCCTTGTAGACACAGGCTCTTCTTTGAATGTGCTCCCGAAGAAGGCGCTGATGAAGCTTAACATTGATGGGGTTATTCTGACGCCGAGTGATTTGGTGGTTAAAGCTTTCGATGGTTCAAGGAGATCCGTTTTCGGAGAGGTTGAGTTGCCTGTCAAGATAGGCTCTCAAGTCTTCAAGAGTGTCTTCTATGTCATGGACATCCAGCCTGCGCATAGTTGCTTGTTGGGCAGACCGTGGATACACGCAGCTGGAGCCGTCACTTCAACCCTGCACCAAAAGCTTAAATATGTGGTGGATGGCCAGGTCATCACAGTTTGCGGGGAAGAAGATATTTTCGTCAGCCACCTGTCGACGTTTAAATATGTGGAAATGGACGGAGAAATTCACGAGACTTTGTGCCAAGCTTTTGAGGCAGATGTCAGTATCTTGACTCCGGTGAAGGAAAACAACGAAGGCACGTCAATTCATTCCTACCGGGAAGCAAAAGAGGCCGTCCAATCAGGCAATGCCCAGGGCTGGGGCAAGTTGTTGGAGATGGAAAAGAAGGATGATAAATTCGGCTTAGGGTATCAACCTGGGGGGTCTATTCAGAGTGGTAAAGCTATCTCATTCACAAGTGCTGGGTCGCTCGACCGCGATCAAATCTGTATGGCAAGCCAAGACGGGGATAGTGACAGAGACTGGGACAACAATTGGATCCGCCCGTGTGCACCCGGCGAGGAGCTAGGAAATTGGTCTGCTGAGGACATTGTTCAAGTCACCTGGCTCTCAAAGTAATTGTTTTGTTTCCTTTTATGAGCATACTGCATTGTCAAATCCAGCATTCTGCCCAAGATGTTTGGATCCATTGTACTGGGCCACCATGTTTTGTATTGCATCGTTATTTTTGCCATGAAATAAAAGGACATTTTCAGACAAATTGTGCTCTCTTTCTTTGTTTTTAAACTTTTTCACAAAAAAACAATATAAAAATGGCAATGTGTTTTTTCATTTTTTGCTTTGTGTTAGCGTCTCTTTTCAAAATAAGCAGATTCTGAATAAGCACATCATTTGTGCAGTATTGATCATCCGGATTCCACGGATAACGTTCCTACTATGACTATGCATGACTTTGATAATCCAGTCTACCAAGCTGATGAAGGGGTTGAGGAAGATTGTGACCTACCTGAAGAGTTGGTCAGATTGTTAAAACAAGAGGAACGAGTTATTCAGCCTCATCAAGAGGAGATTGAGACCATCAACATTGGCAGTGAAGATGCAAAGAAAGAAATCAAGATAGGAGCCAATCTGCAGGCCGACGTCAAACAAGAGCTGATCAGTATGCTGAGAGAGTATGTAGATATCTTTGCTTGGTCATATCAAGATATGCCAGGGTTGGATACCGACATCGTGATGCATAAGCTACCTCTGAGAGAAGACTGTCCTCCTGTGAAGCAAAAGTTGAGAAGAACTCGCCCGGATATGGCGATGAAGATTAAAGAGGAGGTGCAGAAACAGTGGGATGCCGGGTTCCTTGCCGTGACTAGTTACCCACCTTGGGTAGCTAACATCGTACCAGTGCCTAAAAAGGACGGCAAGGTCCGGATGTGCGTTGACTATCGAGATTTGAACAGAGCAAGCCCAAAGGATGATTTTCCGTTGCCACACATTGACGTGTTGGTCGACAGTACTGCTCAATTCTCAGTATTCTCCTTCATGGATGGATTCTCCGGTTATAATCAGATAAAAATGGCGCCGGAAGACATGGAGAAGACAACGTTCATTACCCCGTGGGGAACGTTCTGCTATAAGGTCATGCCTTTCGGTCTGAAGAACGCAGGGGCAACTTATCAACGGGCAATGGTCACGTTGTTCCATGACATGATCCACAAGGAGATCGAATGTTATGTGGATGATATGATTGCAAAGTCCAAGGACGAAGAGGAGCATTTGGTTAACCTAAAGAAGTTGTTTGACAGATTGATCAAGTACAAGTTGAGGTTGAATCCGAACAAGTGCACTTTCGGAGTGCGTTCTGGAAAGTTGTTGGGTTTCATTGTAAGTCAAAGAGGAATTGAGGTAGATCCTGCTAAAGTGAAAGCTATTCAAGATATGCCTGCACCAAAGACAGAAAAAGAAGTGCGCGGGTTCTTAGGTAGATTGAACTACATTTCTCGGTTCATATCTCACCTAACTGCCACGTGCGAACCGATATTCAAACTGCTAAGAAAAGAGCAGACAGTCAGGTGGAATGATGATTGCCAAAGGGCTTTCGACAAAATAAAGGAATATTTGCAGGAGCCTCCAATTCTGATGCCTCCAGTGGAGGGGAGACCGTTAATCATGTACTTGACTGTGCTAGAAGGGTCGATGGGGTGTGTGCTTGGCCAACATGACGAGTCTGGTCGAAAAGAGTACGCCATTTATTACCTTAGCAAAAAGTTTACCGACTGTGAATCCCGATACTCACTGCTCGAGAAAACTTGCTGCGCTTTGGTATGGGCTGCTCGCCGACTGAGGCAGTACATGTTGACCCATACTACACTTCTCATTTCCAAGATGGATCCTGTCAAGTACATCTTTGAGAAACCAGCATTGACCGGAAGGGTTGCTAGATGGCAGATGATTTTAACTGAATACGACATCCAGTACACTTCTCAGAAAGCCATCAAAGGAAGTGTATTGTCGGAATACCTTGCTCAGCAACCTCTTGAGGATGACTATCAGCCGATGAGATTTGATTTCCCTGATGAGGACATCATGTGCCTCAAAACAAACGATTATGAGGAACCACTTCCGGAAGAGGGGCCTGACCCTGAATCCAAATGGAAGTTGATGTTTGATGGGGCTGTCAATATCAATGGTCGTGGAGTTGGTGCTGTACTTATTACTCCTGAAGGTGTTCACTTACCCTTCGCTGCCAGAATTACTTTTGGCTGCACCCACAATGAAGCGGAATACGAGGCGTGTATAATGGGAATAGAGGAGGCAATTGATCTTCGGATCAAGAACCTCGATATATTCGGAGATTCAGCCCTCGTCATTAACCAAATTACCGGCAAGTGGTATACACATCAAGAGCATCTAGTTCCGTACAGGGATTATGCTAGAAAACTGTTGGCATTCTTCACGACAGTTGAGCTCAAGTACATACCACGTGACGAAAATCAATTTGCCGATGCTTTGGCCACTCTCTCTTCGTCGATTAAAGTCATGCGTTGGAATTTTGTGCCCAGAATTGACATCTCCAGGCTTGACTCTCCAGCTTATGCTTTCTCTGTAGACGCCGTGTCTGACGAGAAACCTTGGTATTTTGATATCAAGTTGTTCCTGGAGAAGCAAGAATACCCAACAGGGGCATCTTCCAAAGACAAGAAGACCTTGAGACGACTTGCTGCTAGTTTCTTCTTGAACACAGACGGGGTTTTGTACAAGAGGAACTTCGACATGGTTTTGCTCAGATGCGTGGATAGACACGAAGCAAGCCTGTTGATGCAGGAAGTCCATGAAGGATCTTTTGGTACCCATGCAGGAGGGCATGCTATGGCAAAGAAACTACTGAGATCAGGGTATTACTGGATGACAATGGATGCAGACTGTTGCTCATTCGCTCGTAAATGCCACAAGTGCCAAATATATGCAGATAAAGTGCATGTTCCTCCTAACCCGCTCAACATCATGTCATCTCCTTGGCCTTTCTCTATGTGGGGCATTGACATGATCGGGAAGATTGAACCGACTGCTTCGAATGGTCATCGCTTCATCCTGGTCGCGATTGATTACTTTACCAAGTGGGTAGAAGCAGCGTCTTATGCCAATGTCACTCGTCAAGTGGTGGCAAGATTTCTGAAAAGAGATATCATATGCAGATATGGAGTGCCCGAAAGGATCATTACTGATAATGGTTCTAATCTCAACAACAAGATGATGGCAGACTTATGCCGGGACTTCAAAATACAGCATCACAATTCTTCTCCTTACCGACCAAAGATGAATGGTGCGGTAGAGGCAGCTAACAAGAATATCAAGAAGATTGTGCAGAAAATGGTTGTCACCTACAAGGATTGGCATGAGATGTTACCGTTTGCTTTGCATGGGTACCGAACGTCGGTCAGGACATCAACAGGGGCAACTCCTTTCTCTCTAGTGTATGGCATGGAAGCAGTCCTGCCTGTTGAAGTAGAGATTCCTTCACTGCGCGTGATGATGGATGTCAAGCTGGATGAGGCTGAATGGGTGCGTGCTCGTTACAATCAGCTATGTCTAATTGAGGAAAAGAGATTAGCGGCTATCTGTCATGGTCAGCTTTATCAGAGGAGAATGAAGCGGGCATTCGACCAACGAGTACGTACTCGAGAGTATCAAGTGGGAGAGCTTGTATTGAAGAGGATCGTTCCTCCAGGTTCGGATAACAGGGGCAAGTGGACCCCAAACTACGAAGGACCATTCATAGTGAAGAGAGTCTTCTCAGGAGGAGCGCTGATGCTCACCACTATGGATGGAGAAGACTTCCCATCCCCTGTTAACTCGGACGCAGTTAAAAAATACTTCGCGTAAAGAGACCCGCTGGACACAAAAACAGAATGTAAGTCCAGGCAAGAAAAGGGCATCCCGGCGAGCTAAAAACAGAATAAAAAGCTCGGGCAAAAATTAGGGAAAATAAACAAAAAAAATGTACACCCGCTGAGTTGAAAAGCCACATTGGACAGCTCAGGCAAAAAAGGGTATCCCGGTGGATCGAAAACCCGAGAGGGCGATCCACGCAAAATAAGGGAATAAGCGAACAATTGTGATCCAAGTTATCTGAACCACATCATCGTTTCGTACGGTTTGACAATATCGGAAAGATAGGAAACAGTCCCCTTGTCTTCTCAGAAAGCCAAAGCAGAATGGAGAGTCTTGAAGACATGCAGGTCATAGCAGAAATGGAACTCCTTGGAATGCCGTGTACATTGCCATTAGGATAGTTTCTTTTCTCAATTTTTATAGTGGCTACCTCTTTCCAGGTGGTTGCTTCCTGATGTAAATCTTTGCCTATTTAGAGGCCATTCAATAAAAATAATATTCAGTCAAAAAGCTGTGTGTGTTTATTTTTGTTTGCAAAATGTCCTGAACTTTTGGCAAAAATAGCATTGCATCTAAACATGGTGATAATCTTGAAAAGAAAACTGACATGCAGGGAAACTGTAACCCTCTTTGAGTGTCGGGTGATAATGGATGAACAGATCACGCCATGCAAATCCCCGGGACACACGTGTGTTTTCTGTTGTTGCAGGTTGCAGGATGGCGTCACATCAAGCAATTTACTCTCCCCCAGTAGAGTATCTCCCCAAGCAGAGATTTTTCTTCTCCAGCAGGTAGCTGAAAGCCTGACTTGTCTAAATAGATATTTTCCTCCAACTAGGTCTTGGCAGCAGCCCAAGCAGGTTCTTCTTCCCAAGTGAAGTAGTAGTCCATTCTTCCCCAGCGGAGTGTGCCTAGCAAGTACCTGAGAGCATGTCATCATCAGAGGTGGAATTAACAGTATTTTATCATCAGCAAGAGTCCTTCCCAGTAGGCGTGATTGAGGGCCTGATATCCCCTCAGAGTCTTGAATCATCGGATGCTCTCCCCAGCTAGAGTATTTGCCCAGGAAGCTTCCCCAGCCAAGTCTGAAGATGATCTGTCCCCCCACAGAGTTCATATTTGATTTTCACCTCCGTCCGTGAAATATTTCCCAGCGGATTTGCCCTATTGTTGGTTTATTTGATGATGCAGCCAGGTATTCATCACCTCAGTCGGAGTGGGTATCCAGACCTCTTGACTTTTTCTCCCCTGCAGAGTTGTATCTCTTGTTGCCGATCAGGCATTTGTTTATCGCTCGTCTGCAATCTTCAACACTCGTATGTGTTATCCCTAAGCAAGTTTCCCCAGCAAGGACATATCACTGCTTTATGGCTGCTCGACTGCATCTTTCAACACTCGTCTGTGTTAGCTCTGTGCTGCTGTTATTGCTCGTCTGCAATTTCCAGCATTCGTCTGTGCTTTGAAATGGTTACCTTGTTATTGCTCGTCTGCAATTTCCAGCATTCGTCTGTGCTTTGAAATGGTTACCTTGTTATTGCTCGTCTGCAATTTCCAGCATTCGTCTGTGCTTTGAAATGGCTACCTTGTTATTGCTCGTCTGCAATTTCCAGCACTCGTCTGTGTTTGGTTATGATAGTTGTTTTTGCTTGTCCGCAACTCCTCAACACTCGTCTGTGTTCTGAGATGATATTTGTTGTTGCTCGTCTGCAACCTTCCAACACTCGTCTGTGTTTGGTATTGGATCCTTCGCTGCACTCGTCTGTGCCTTGATATGTATTCTCTGTTGTTGCTCGTCTGCAACTGTCCAGCACTCGTCTGTGTGTGTTTGAAGCTCGCCTGCTTTTATCCCCCAGAAGTCGTTTGTGTTCTGAAGCTCGTCTGCTTTGCCTGGATACTCGTCTGTATCATCCTCAGCACTCGTCTGTGCTAGCTTGCACCTGAATGTGAAGATTTGATGTTTACCCTGATATCTCTGTGACTACTTCAAATGCTCGTATGTGTTTGAATTTCTGGTATTCGTCTATACCAGTGGCTGATACTCGTCTGTATCATCGCCTGAAGCACTCGTCTGTGTTTCTCAGATCATCGTCCGATACTCGTCTGTATCTTTGACTATTGGCACTCGTCTGTGTTCTCTTGATGATCATCCAATACTCGTCTGTATTGAAAAGGTTTAAAATCCTGACAGTGGGAATTAAATGTCGAAAGGGTTACCGGGCCTGGCGTAACAGGTAAATCCGAAGGAGGCTCGTCCGTCTCAAGCACCAATTATTATGGTTGCTGCACCTGGCGTAACAGGTTTGCTCAGAAGACTCGTCTGTCTTATGCCATATATCCGCGGATAATATATGAAGAAGGTTCGTCTACCTTGATTGCATGTCTATCCCACAGACTTATATGCATTCCCGGAGCTTGCGTAAGGGTTATCCGAAGAAGACTCGTCCGTCTTATTCCACTTATCTGCGTAAGGATTAGTGAAGGAGATTCGTCCATCTCAGGTTACTTTGAAGATCCTTAAGGGCTCGTCCGCTCTCTGTACCGGGCGTCACAGGTCATGCGAAGACTCGTCTGTCAGCATGATAGTATTCCAGATATCAGTTTCAACTTGGAAGAAGCTCGTCTGCTTTTTCTCTCCTTCTTATCCCCAGAGCGTCATCTGGTTGGGTTTATTTCCCAGTGTTGCATTCTTCGTCAGAGTGCAAATTTCAGGTCTTCTTGGTATTCAATCACAGTTTATCTCGAATGTCTGATAGTCGTTGCTCTCATCCTTTTCAGATTAACAGTTGATTGAATAGGGGCAGCTGTAACACCCCAAATTTGCCCTCTTCTTGTTTAGCATCGTTATCATATCATAATCATCATGAGCATACCATATTCTTATCATTTAGCATAGAAAAATGAGGCATAACACTCGCATGTTCCAGCATAAGGCATATGATCGGTCATCTGGGAAAATCTGAATCTGCAAGTCAAAATCAAGAGCATGGTGATCTGGCAAGAATCTCACAGGATTATTTTGCACAAGCCTGGTATCATGTTCAGAGCCCTAGAAAGAGAAGATGGATCAAAATTTGCTTGAAACGGTTGGCGCAGGTCTATTTTTGAAGGTTCCCACCAAAGGGAGGGAAATTCAAATTTTCCATGCGTTAACCGGTTAACGCATATGGTTAACCGGTTAACAGCTGCGAAATTTGAATTTCCAGCAACAATTTCAGCATGTGTGTTTTGGCCCCATTTTCCAATTTTTCTGATTTTTATTCATTTGAATTAAATTTGAATTTGAGAGAAGGATCTAGAGCATTTATCCAAGCCTCATTCCAACCCTACATCCTAATCACACTACCCAAACCATAATTTTGGATCCCAAACCAAAATTTTGGGCCCCAAACCTAAATCATATTTATTCCATTTCCTTCCAAACCAAAGGGGCTCTCACTCATTTTTCACTCTCATTTTCTGAATTTTCATTCCTCTCACTCACAATTCTCTCACTTTTCTCTCCCAATTTTCCAAATCACTCAAAGTTCCTCTTTGAAGATCACACAACCTTGCCTTGAGGTGTGTAGATCTTGGAACTAAACCTCCTTTCATAGCTTCTTTGCATCTTTTTGCTGGTTTTATTGGAGATTCAGATCTGGTTTGAGATCTAGAAGTGCTTTTGGATCCAAAATTCTGCACCAAGAGCTTGTTCTTGCATTTATTTTGCATGGAGTGTGGAGCTTAGCATCGGATCTTCAAAGTTTTGCGCGAGATCTACTGTTTTCAGCTCAATCAACAATTACCAAAGCATACCTCAGCTTTGTAGGTTGGTTAATTTCAGATCTAGCTCTGTTTTTAGCTTATTTGCATGCTTGTGCTTTAGATCCACCATGTGTTTGTGTATTTGATTGTGTTGCATGAATTGATTGTTTGATTTGTATCCGGATCCGAATGTTATTTGTTCATGAGCTTAATGATATGGATTAATGTGAATTGATCTAATTTTCCATGTGTAATTGATTGCTGGTCTGGTGCAAGCTTATTTGGATAAGCTGTTTTGAGTTGCTGTTTTCTGCAGGATTTGTTGCTGTTTTATCAGTGTTAACCGGTTAACGTATATGGTTAACCGGTTAACGCACCTGTTTCATGCGTATTTTGTGCAGGTTTGAGCTGGTTAACCGGTTAACGCATTTGGTTAACCGGTTAACACTGAAGCAGAATGGCTTTTTAGTGTTGTTTTGAGCTTGTTTGATCCCTTTGCTTGTTCTAATTGCCTTGGATCATTGCATGATCATTAAGCATGTTATTTTAGGGTGATTTGCTTGCTGGTTGATGTATGCTTTCATGTTTTCGACGCGTAAGTCGTGTATTTGCAATGCTTGGCATGTTGTTTGTTTCTTGTTTACAAGAACCTTTGAGCATGATTAATTCCATGATTGTGTTGGTCAATTTGCTGGATTTTTGCTAACATTTCAGGGGCTCATGGTAAGAGAAGTGTGGATGTTTATCCACATTTCAACTTTTCATTTTTCCTCTTTTGCTTTGTTTTTTCTTTGTGGTGTTTGATGTGCTTTGTGCCATCATGTGGTTCTCTTTCCCCTTTCTAGTTTCCTCTTCTCTTTTTCTATCTTCTTCCTTCTTCATTAGGGTAGAAACCTCACTAACTCTTAGGACTTCCATGCATGTGAATACTTAGGATTATTTTAGTCCCCCTTTAGAATTTTTCCTTTGAGATCTTTTGGTTCTTCTTCTCTTCTCATCTCATAACTCTTAAAAAGAAAACACTTTAATAAATGTGAAGTGATGCATTGATCCATAGCCTTATTCCATGAGGTATGCTTGTAGTCTTCCCATCTTGGGATAGTACACGTTTACCTTGTGATGCACAAGTCTGATCAAGGTGTCTTCTTCATAAAGAAAAGCATAAAAAACACTTCTTCATGTAAATAACCAAAAAACACTTAATAATTAAGCAAGTTAGTGAGCCTAAGCCCTAATCTTTGGGTTCAAGTTCTGGGGATCTTCTCCTTACTTGAGTGTGCTTGTTCTATTATTCCATCTTGGAATGTAGTGACAAGTGCACATTCCATTGGTGAGAGTTTGAGTTCACTTCCTTGTGACACACTCATAAAAGCTTCTAAAAAACACAAAACAAACAATAAGCGTCTTTCCTTCGGGAATTCTTTTCTCATCTCCTTCGCTCCGTACGCGAACTTGCTCCTACTTGTCATTTTGCAAGACGGTTACGCACTCGTCGTCCGAGTCTGCAACACCTGAGCAATGGCATAGGCAGTTCAAGCCTTAATTCACAAGCAATTTCCTTTTAGTACCCCTAGTTAGGGGAACTACGGCGTCTCTGATCCTCATTATCCTGATGAGGTACGTAGGCAGCGGGGTAGGGCCCGTTCGAGCACAATCTTTATTTTCCCTACATTTTTCCTTTTGCTTTCTTATTCAGTTCTTTTCCAGTTCCAGTTTTCATTTTCATTTCTTTAGCTGCAGTTTTCATACCCTCACCCTTTGAAACAGTTATTTTCGCAAGCGTGGATCCCGTCGGGTACGGCGGACGATCTGGGTGCTAATACCTTCCCAGGTCGTAACCGACTCCCGAACTCAGTCTCTTTGGTTCGCAGGACCTGTGTCCTTCCTCTTTCTTTCTTCTGGTTTGTGCAGCATTACCATTCCCTTTCTTCGGGATAAAAATGCCTGGCTGGCGACTCTACCTTTTTCCGCGCCACTTTCGCGTTTGTACCAGGATGGAAATCCGGGGAGCGACACCTGTTTCCCTTTAGCTTTCGCTGCAACTTCAATCTCCTTGTCATTGCGCAATGTCTGTGGAGAAAAAAGAAGACAACACCTCGAATTCTAACACTAGAACTTCAATTTATACTGAATGTATAGTAACTGCTTGTAACGTTCTCCTCTCCAGAACTTGACACTTATTTTCTGCATGCTTTTCTTCGTCTCTGAAATATCTTCTTCGTGTCCTTTTATATAAGGTTGAAAAGTAGTTACTTGTTTTGAAAACATTCCTTCGCGCTACACACTATTGGTTGATGTGTCTTACTGTCGTCGCAATCTTGAACCAAGTTAGTGCCGTAATATTGAACGAAATCTCTTTTTTTCTTTAAAAAAATACTAAGTCTCAATCTTTATCCTGCACTTGAGACTTAAACTTCCCCAACTAACAAACTTACGTCAAAATGCCTTTTTAAACTCAAACTTTTCTAATTCTCCTCGTTATGCTGAGATTTGACCTTGTCAAAAATCTCAACTAACACCACCATGCCAAAAAAAATTGTTTCTTTCATCTCATATTCCTAATTCCACCATATAATAGTAATAATTATATATTTTATTTTATTAATAGGAGATCCACTATTGAACGATGCATTTTCAATATAAATTTAAATGGTAATTTGAGAATGGGATTATCAAATAAAAAAAATATTTGTAGTTTTCAAAAGTCGTTGCTCACTATAATGAGTGATAAAGCTTAACACACTCCTTTTGTTACAAAATTAATGATTTTTTAAAAAACGCCCACCGTGGGGCTCGAACCCACGACCACAAGGTTAAGAGCCTTGCTCTACCAACTGAGCTAGACGGGCAAGTTGCATTCTATTTAACAAGTTAAATGATTTATAATAAAAATGGTTCATAATATTAGTTAGAAAATACTCGAGAAAAGTTGCGACCAATTTAACCTTAAAGAACAATATAAATTATTAAGGATGAGGTTTTTATGTTGGAAGTCCATCATTGGTATCGTAATGCTTCGATATATTCTTCTTACTTGAAAATTGTTGGGTTGCACCTCTTAATGACAAAGTTTACTATTACAAAATGTTCTTAACATAAAAATAAATAAAAACTATCACAAGTTAGTGAAATGCAATGTGTATTTATGAAATACTATCACATAAGATCATAGATAAATGTTACTGAAGTATCAAAAGTTCTCAACAGTTGCTTGATCTAGCCATTGTATTTTTACTTTTATATCTATAGTTTTCCCTTTATTCACACTCAATTGGCTAATCTTGGCTAATAATTTTTTCTTTTGAAATAAAACTATTAGTCAGTTGTTTTATTTAAAATAGTTTCAAAATTAAATGATTTTTTGAAATTTTGATATTCAAATTTTTTTCCGATAAAATGATGAAATATCTAAAATAATATTTATTTAAATAATTATTCAAATCAATTTTTTATTTGAAACTTTTTATAAAATGTTTCTTTGTAAAAAGAATTTCATAAAATTTTGTTACACTTTAAAAATCATTTTAGAAAAAAAGACAAAACAAACGGACCTTAAATTATGAGCTTGGTGAATCCTAGAAAGTCTGTTACAATCATCAACAATAGTGAGAAAAAGTATTTTACCCTAATGAATAGGTTTAATTAAAATGTTCCAAAGTATTAATATGTATAATATCAAAATGTGCATTGAAAAGTGATTATAAGTTCCAAAAGGTATCATTTTAAACTCAGCTAAAGGATAAATAAAGCAACATTGTAAATTAAAGGAAAAATGAATTAAAATAAGGATGTTACTACTCATACTTTTCAATACATTTGCCGGAATAATGTCATGGTCTAGCATTCTATATGTTGGTATTAACACTATTTACTAAATTACAATTATGAGTTATAGGATTATTTGAAAGTACATTTGTATCATAATAAAGGAAGGTGACTAAAATTGTATGTGGTGGTAAAATGGATCCGGTTCATCGAGTATGTCTGTTTTACTATTTTTTTGGGTCGAGTCTAAATTTTAACCCGCATATTTAAGTATATCTGCTCCGCCTCACACCATAAAAAAATGGGATGGGCGTGGGCAACCTGCGGGTATAATATTAAAAACAAAAGGAATTTTGGGTCATGACAAAAGCAGTCCTTTAACGAATAAAACTAGGGTTACACATACATCTCTTACTCATTTTCCTCTCCTTCACGTGTTCTGCTTTTGGAACTACTTTTCATGCACCACTTATCAAACTCCAAGCCTCCTTGTTTGAAATCGCCTGGTTCATCATTCTTGGTCAAAATTGCACCATTAAACTAACAATAGACTACAAGTAAGTATCTTTAATTGATTGTTGTTTGTCTCCTTTAATTGATTATGCCTTTGAGACTTCTCATTCCACTTAGGATATATATCTTAATGGTGTGGTTGACTACCATACAATTTACAATAGTACAAGGGAATGAAGGATACTAAATTAATGCACTGGTAATCATGTTTGACCAAATGTTGAGAAATGTTACCTGACAATGTGCAATTTGTCTTTTGAATAGGAGTAATACACTTTGAATTTGATGGTTCACTGGTATGTATAACCTTTTTTCATGTCTTTGAAGGTCACAACATTCTTTTCTTGATTAGATTTACCTTCTTCATCATTAGTGACATTAGAGATTCTTTTCTTTGTTTCCTTAAGACATTGAACCCCTTTGCACCTGTAAGAATTATTGAGATTTTGTGTATCATCATCTTTTTCTTATTGTTGAATGTTCTTGACATTGGTAGGGACATTAATCCAAGATCTTTTTTCAAGTTTTCTTAAGACTTTACTAAATATCTTAGCAAGCCTAGGTTTTTCGTCATATCTTAGAGGATAAATAATCTTTAATCTACAACTTCTCTTTTATTAAAGTTCTCTAACTTGAACAAAATAAGAACTCTGAAACTCACAAAAACAGAATAAGGTGTATGCTCTGATGCCCATTGAAATTATATTTCTGAAGGGACAGATGTTGGACACGATGTTGGGACAACTTAACTAACTTGTTAAGCCAGTATAATAGCAATATAACAACAACGATAAAACAATGCAGAAGCAATAAATAACACAAAATTAACACAAAAAACGACTCAAAATATAAATCACAGCACAAGGAATCTTTAAAACATGCACCCCACAAACATGAGGTTTGAGTATAGCAATTCATTTGTGGGCTTTTTCCATTGGGCTTTGGCAGATCTGATTTTGTCTAGAATTATATAAGATATAATTGAATTTGATTTGCTCCATAAAAGTTTCCAAATAAAGATATGATTTGTTATTAATTCAAATTTAAATATCTATTTAAATTGATTTGATCTTCAAACAGTTCTCAAACAAATCACACAAATACTGTTATACAGTCTACAATAAATTTGATAAATCTAATAAGAAAATTTATACCTAATAACATTCATAACGACCTGCTCACAAAAGCCAGATGTTGCATTGCACACATGCTGGAACATTTCCACATGTTACGCCCAAACATTCAAAATAACTCTCTTCATATAAATCTTCTTTGTAGAGTAAATTGTGGATTAAATTTGAACCAAATCATCCTTCAAAATAAATCCAATCAAATCTTCTTTGATTGAATCAAATCTAAATCTTTTAATTAAATCATATCATCCATATTCATGATTAAATAAAATCTTTTTCAAATTGATTTGGATTAACACACTCCTTCCAAAAACAAACTTATGTACTTTCTTAAGAAATTAACACTACAACAAATCTGAAGGCAATTTGAATATAATCAAAACACAATCCTTACACTAAGATGTCACACAACATGTGTTGAACATCTTGCTTACAACCAAAAAAAAATTTGTACTGAACATATCTTCTTAGAAATAAATACAATCATGCTCTTATTTATCCATTAAATCTAGCTAACAGATTGAGGCCAGATACTGTAACACATTGTAACACCCCAAAATTTGCCCTCATATTTATTACTAACATCAAGTATATTATGCTTCACTCATTTTCATTTTAGGTCATAACACATCATACATGCATCACAAGGTTTTAAAGGGGATGGGATCATCACCCACCAAAAGAAGAGCTTGTCCAAGCCATGAAACAATACTTTACATCAAAGACATTTCACAAAGTGCATCATTTCCTTGAAGAAGCCTTCAAATTAGGGTTTTGTAGAACAAAAGAGGAAGAGAACTTCATGAACAGAGGAATGAAAGTCTTAACAATATCTTGTCACATGTGGTATCTTATGTTCAAAGGATCTCAATCATTTCCCAGAGAATTGGAGTTTTGACCTCTAGTCAACCATCCTCACTCAATTGGTACAAATTAGGGTTTTGCTCAAGATCAGTTTAGTTATGATTCTTGGGCCAAAACTTGGTCTCATGGTGTCTCATATATCACAGTGTCTAAGCATGCATGGTTAGCCATTGGTTCTGATCAAAGGGTTTTCAATTGATCAAGGCTTCAAATATCAACTGTTTGAAGAAAAGTCAACCAAAAGTCAACTCTTGACTTTTTGAGGTCACAATGTATTATGACATCTCTGATGATATGGTCATAAAATATACACCTTAAAACTCTCACTTCACATATGGACACAAACATGATTTAATATATACCACTTAATCTTACTCTACAAATTCTATTGAGAAACCAAAACTCAAGCAGAATTATGTAAACACTAACAAACAAGGACCCAAAAAGATATGGGTACCTTAGGATAAAATATTTTATGTTGTAGATGTCTTTAACAGCGAGACTGAAACACCAATCATGGTACCTAAACTTTGGATGCTCGCAACACATGACGAGAAGAAATCATATGTTCCAAAGTCTAGAACTTAAAGCTGGAGGTTGCGTGGGTTTCGGAGGCAATCAGAAAGGAAATATTATTGGCTCTGGAACCATTGGTAAATGTGTTTTACCCTCTATAACTAATGTTTATTAGTAGATGGATTAATGCATAATTTGTTATCCATAAGTCAATTAAGTGATAACGATTATGATATAATCTTCAATCAAAAGTCCTGTTAAGCAGTTAGTTAGAAAGATAGAACAATTATCTTTAATGGAAAGAGAAATAATAACATCTATAAAATAAAACTTTCTAAACTAAAAATTTAGGTGTCAGTGCAAAAAGGTGAATTGCTCAGGAACTGAGCGTTAGAAAAGAATGCTGAAAGAGGGGGATGACAAAGAGACTTTTGTTCGATAACTGTTAAGTTATGCCTACGTATCCTCGCCTGCAATGAGGAAGTCAGAACACCGTAGTTCGTCTCAAAGAGACTGAAAATAAATTGACTGTGAACTGCTTGCTTGTCTATGCTCAAGTGTGTGACTCGTCTGGCTCGAGTGCTAATTGTCTTGCATTAGACGGAAGAAGCAAGTTCTCGTTTGTGAATGAGTGTGATGAGAAAAGAATCCCGAAGGAGACGATTATTGTTTGTATTTTGTGTTTTCAGCTTTGTTATTGTTTTTGGTGTTTTGCATAAGTTAATGAGCTTAAGCCTAAATCAAGGGCTTGTGAACTCATTATATCCTCCCTGATTAGGGATAATGAGCCTACTTAAGTATGAGATAAACATCTCAACTTAATTTCCATGATGATGTAGGATTAATATCATTAACCTACTTGTGATTATTAAGTGTTTTTTGGGCTTTTGTTTAGTGTTAAGTAATGAGTTTAATCTCTAATCATAGATTAATGAACTCATTACACCATCCTAATAGAAGGATAATAGATGAGAATATTTAAGCTAAGGAAGATACCTCAAATTAATCCATGGTTAGGGACTAAATTCATTATATAACAAGCCTTTATTAAGTGGATTTTAATTAAGGGATGAGATTAAGAAATGAGTTTTATGATTTGCAAGACAGCTTGAGGGGGACTTGTCCATTAAACACTAGGGTTAGTCCTTCTTAACCATAAGGAAGAATTAGAACCCTAATGTAAGGCCCAAGTTACAAGATAAAGTCTTAGTGATTATTAATGTGATTTGATTAAGAGGTTTAAACAAATTAAAGGTTTAACACTTAGGATTAAAGTTATACACTCCATCCTAAGAGAAGGATGCAGGCATAACCCTAATTCCAAAGTCCTAAAACTTTAAGAGTTTAGTCTCTGATTATTGAGATGAGAAGAGGGACTCAAGGAGACTCAAAGGTAAAAGGCTAAGGGGGACTAATCACAACCCTAATCATTATCATGCTTGGATATCCTATGGTTTTTCAGGCTTAGATAAAGATCTTCAAGGAAGCCACCAATGGAAGAAGCAGATGGAAGGAGGAAGAAGCAGAAGAATAAGTTACTTACTTCCTAAGAAGATAAGTAACTTAAAGGAAGAAAGTGAGAAAGATGGAACATAAGTGAATCAGATTCACTTCAAGGACATATAAGATGCACATGAATGAGATAAGAAGAAGTGAGAGGTGAAGGCAAATCCACCTCCCAAAATAACTTACCAAAGGTTCCTAAAAAGTTAGTATGGATATAAAGCATAAAGAAATGAATTGAAATGAGATGAAATGAGATGCAAAGACCAAAGTCAGAAGTTTTTATGAAATGCAAATGGAACATGCGATGATGCAATATCATACAAGATGCACATGAATGATTATACAAGGATGAGATGTTATGAAATCATGCTTTGAAGTTTGAAAACACATGGATGTTTATGAAATGAAATGAATGCAAAACATGGCAAATGAATGAAGAATGATCAAGTAAGGTTCTAACATGTCTTAAGATGTCTAAGGTGACATATGAATGCTTGAAATGTCATGTCAAGTTCATGTGATGATGAACATGCAAGGTGAATGCAAATGAACATGAGAAATTAGGGTTTTATGGACATGTGAGATGCAAATGACCAAAACAGAAGCAATCAACATGATAAAAATTTGAAATCAAGCTCAAACAAACCCTAATCCCATACTAGGTCACACCCCAAAGGGGAAAGTCAGAAGCCTAACCTATCAAAAGTTATGATTTTCATAGGTTTTCTAGGGTTTTTGGGTGATTCAAAAGAAAAAATGCAAATAAAATTGAAAATGCAAGATAAATTCATGAGAAAAATTACCTATAAACTACATGAAATATATAACACAATGCAAAAAGAATCAAGTTCAAACTCTTCTTAGTTAGGCAGAACTGATTTTTCAAAGTTAGGGTTTAAAAATGTGATTTTAAAGACCCTTAATTCAAAGAAAATTGGTAAACTATGATCAAACCTAAAAATAAATTTGTGTGAAGAGTTTGAAAATGTTTCTAAATGCATTGAGATGGTTCATGATTTTTTTGGTGATTTTTAGAAACCTAAATGCATTTTTAATTAATTAAAATACTTTAATTAATTAAAAATAACATTTAAATATTTAAAAATACTTTTTTAATGCAAAAAATAAAATAAATATTATTTTTGGATTGAGAAAAATATTTAAAGTCAGAATGCAAAAGGAAATATTTTTTGAAGTTTTTTTAGCTATTTTAAATAAATTGTGGAAAAGAAAATGAAATAAAAATAACTAAAATGAGAAGTATGTCAATCTGATGGCCAGGATTCAAACTGGGGATGATTTGGTTGACTGCGCGCACAATCTAATGGCCATCATTTAAACTGAGTTAATTAATTAATTAAACCTAATTATTTTAATTAAACTGAATTAGGGCTTAAGTGGATCAATCTGGACCCTACAAACACGCGCTAAACAAGATCATACGGCTGACATTCAAACTGGAAAGATTAGCCCTAATTACAACCCTAAACATTTTCAGGTGACCGGAGCAAGCTCCGTTCATCTTCTCCGGCGAGTCACTCATGCTAACTTCTTCCCCAGGCTATGTAAACCTCCCTAACTCTCCATAATTACTCCCCAAGCATCAATAAACAAGAATCAATCAACAAAAACAATTTATTTCAAGCATACATGATGAATCAAAGAAAAAACAATTTCACGGGCAAAGTTTTAGAAGAACAATACATGTTTATTTCTCAACCATTTTTAAAAATAAACATATCACAATGATCAGCTAAACATGTAAGATCATTTAGAAACTTAAAACAAGAGTTCTGGAAAAAATGTTCATCATGGCTACCTGAGTTGAAGCTTTGCAAACTGGAGCTTTCTGACCTCTTCCTTTGTGTAAAATGCCTCCAATGATCCCTCTGATGCTTCTGAAAGGCTTGAATGGAGTTTAAATGGGCTCCTTTGTGAGTTTCAATTCTGAGGAGTGAGAAATCGGGTTTGTGTTGTGGGGTGTTTCAGGCTATGGTGAGGGGTGGGAAATGATCCTTGGGTGTTTTTGAGTTGATTGGTGGAAGAGTTTGTGGTTTTTGTTGGCTGTGTTATGAAAATCGAAGAGAGGAAAGTGTGAAGTGATTTTGTGCAATTTGAACTTGTGAGAGGTTTCAGGCTTGTGTGTTGTGTTGTTTAAGGTCCATGAGGTTCACTTAAGTCATGCTGATTGGTTCAGAGAGTTGGTGTGGCATAGTTTGATTGGTATGAGCCAAAATGCAAAAAGTCAAGGTTATGTGTACTTGAAGCATGGCACGGGTCAGAGGTGTTTTCATGGGGTTTCTGGCCTCAGCTTGCATCAAGGATGGCCTTTGGATCAAAGTTATGCAGCTGGAAGGTTTGGATGGAGAGTTCTCATGGTTTATGCAAATTTCCCTCTTTGATGTTTCTTGTGATTCAAGCCATGGAATGCTTCAATTCTTGGGCCAATTTTGATCCTTTGAAGTTGTTTTGACATGTTGTAACATATTTGTGCACATTAGAAGTCATTTAGAAGCTTGAACATACCAAAATGCAAAATCCCTCTTTGACATGAAACTTGAAATTATGGGATTTTTGCCAACTTTGAAAGGCCATATCTTGAGTTCTAGGATGAATTAGGACATGTTCTTGTACTTTTTGAAAAGGGAAAGGCCTAATCTACAACTTTCATGACCAAGAATGTTTCATTTGAAGCATTTTTGGTCATGAAAGAGGAGGTTGAAAAACTTTCCCAAAATGGAAAGTTTGCATTTCAAATCATTTCCAAAAATGGCAAGTTTGCAATTGGCTCAAAATTCTTCAATCTTGTGAACTTCCAACCACTTCTAAGATCAAATAAAGGTCATAGAACTTCAATTTGATGAAAATACCCCTTTGGTTCCATTGTTGGGGGCCTCAGATGCCCTGATTTTGACTTAACTTGCTCAGGAAGTTACCCAGTGATCAGATGACTTCCACAATGAATTTCTTCATCAAACTTGGTACACATGATCCTTATAGCATATTAATAACATTAGTAACAAGAATGACCAAAAATTTGGAGTTAAGGCCTCTGAAACCAAAACCCTAATTTTGGTCATCTGTGCAGTGAAAACCCTAGCTCTGCTTCCATGCCTTTGCCAATTCTTGTGATCCCTTGACTTTCATGAACTTTAGGGGGGAATAATATGATGATGGAACACACATGGACCCTCTTGTAAATCTTTAATACCTTTGGGATGACTCAGATGGATTCTTGGATTGCTCAGATCACAAACCCTAGATGCAGATGAATTTGAACTATGCAGTAAAACAAAAATGCAATATGAGATGTAGTGCTTATGTTAATGAAAAAATGAAAGATCACAAACCAAGGTGTGATAAAAAGTGAGGGAAAATTTGGGGTGTTTACACTTGTGCAACCAGTCATGCTTTGTTTCTAACAACTTGTCCTTGTTCATTTAACTTGTTTCTGAATACCCATTTGGTTCTAATGATGTTGAAGCCTTTGGGTTTAGGAACTAGATCCCATACGTCGTTTCTGGTGAACTGATTTAATTCCTTCTGCATTGCGAGTATCCAATCATTGTCTAAGAGTGCTTCGTCAATGGAAGTGGGTTCAGTTAGAGATACTAATACCATGAAAGACTCTTCAGTATTTTTGAAGGAGGATCTTATTCTGATTGGATCATCTTTCTTTCCCATAATTTTGTCTTCAGGATGTGCTAGTATACTTCTAGATTTTCTTTTCTGGACGGGTTCTTCAGAAGTTGTTGTGATATTTGTATTGTCTTTTTATGTATTTGGCCATTCTTATGATTATCTGATTTCAGTACTTGTAATTTGAACTTTTATTTCTACAAGAGATTCACCATGCTTTGGATTTTGAAGGCCAAACTTATCATCAAATCTAACACAAACAGATTCTACCACATTTCGTGTTTCTGTGTTATATACTCGGTATTCTTTTGAACGTTCAGAGTATCCTAACATGAAACGTTTTTGTGCCTTAGAATCAAACTTGTTCAGAGGATCATTAGTGGTTAAAATAAAACAAGTACATCCAAATGGATGAAAGTAAAAAATGACGGGTTTTCTGTCTTTCCACAATTCATATGGATTCTTTTCCAGAATAGGTCTTATAGAGATTCTATTATAAATATAACACAATGTATTTACTGCTTCTGCCCAAAAGTGTTTAGCCATGTTAGTCTCATTGATCATGGTTCTGGCCATTTCTTGTAAAGTTCTGTATTTTCGTTCCACAACTCCGTTTTGTTGTGGAGTTCTAGGACAAGAGAAATCATGAGAAATGTCATTTTCATTAAACCTTTTTCTAGTTTTTTTTTGTTTTCAAATTCCCCACCATGATCACTTCTGACTTTTACAATTCTAAACTCTTTTTCATTTTGAACTAGGTTATAAAAAGTAGAGAATACATAGAGTGACTTGTCCTTGTGTCTTAAAAACTTTACCCATGTCCATCTGTTATAGTCATCTACGATCATAAATCCATACTTCTTACCAATGATAGATGCAGTTTTCACTGGTCCAAACAAATATATATGTAGAAATTCTAATGGTCTGGAGGTAGAAACAACATTTTTTTTATTTAAAAGAAGGTTTAGCAAACTTGTCTTTTTGACATGTTTCACATAGAGCATCTGAGTTGAACTTCAGGTTAGCAAGTCCTCTGGCCAAATTGAGTTTGTTAATCTGAGATATTCTCCTCATACTAACATGCCCCAATCTTCTGTGCTAGACTCATTATTCGTCGTTAACAGATATAAGGCATTCTAAATTCTACATCCTTATCTTAGGATGGAGTGTATAACTTTAATCCTAAGTGTTAAACCCTTAATTTGTTTAAACCTCTTAATCAATCCATCTAATAATCACTAAGACATTAACTTGTAACTTGGGCCTTACATTAGGGTTTTATCTCTTCCTTATGGTTAAGAGGGACTAACCCTAGTGTTTAATGGACAAGTCCTCCTCAAGTTGTCTTACAAACCATGAAATCCAATTCTTAATCTCACCCTTTAATTAAAATCCACTTAATAAAGGCTTGTTACATAATGAATTTAATCCCTAACCATGGATTAAGTTGAGGTATCTTCCTCAGCTTAAGTGTTCTCATCTATTATCCTTCTATTAGGATGGTGTAATGAGCCCACTAATCTGTGATTAGAGATTAAACTCATTACTTAACACTAAACAAAAACCCAAAAACATCTAAATAATCACAAATAGGTTAATGATCTTAATCCTACATCATCATGGTAATTAAGTTGGGATGCTTGTCTCATACTTAAGTATTCTCATTATCCCTAATCACAGGGAGGATATAATGAGTTTACAAGCCTTTGATTTAGGCTTAAGCTCATTAACTTATGCAAAACACCAAAAAACAATAACAAAACTGAAAACACAAAAAAACAAACAATAATCGTCTCCTTCGGGATTCGTTTCTCATCATACTCATTCACAAACGAGAACTTGCTTCTTCCGTCTAATGCAAGACAATTAGCACTCGAGCCAGACGAGTCATACACTTGAGCATAGACAAGTAAGCAGTTCACCAGTCAATCTTTCAGTCTCTTTGAGTCGAACTACGGTGTTCTGACTTCCTCATTGCACGCGAGGATACGTAGGCATAACTTAACTGTTATCGAACAAAAGTCTCTTTGTCTTCCCCCTTTTTCAGCATTCTTTCTAAGCCTCAGTTCCTGAGCATTTCACTCTTTTTTGCACTGACACTTGTATATTTCTTTCCCAGCTTTTGCACACAGATATCACATACACTACCCCTTTAAACACAATCTTTTAAACGTGGATCCCGTCGAGTACGACGGACAATCTGGGTGCTAATACCTTCCCAGGTTGTAACCAACCCCCTTTCTCAGTTTCTCTGGTTCGCAACCGTCTTATCCATATCTTTCTAGGTCTATGTAGCATTACCTTTCCTTCGAGATAAAAATGCCTAGTTGGCGACTCTATTCATCTTCACCTTCATTCTATCCTTTCACCGATTGTTCGCGCTTGTACCGGGATGCAAATCTTCGGGAGCGACAATATGATTTTTGGTTGGCTCTCGAGCGTCTGGTCGCGCTCGGGAGATGGTGAAGCTATCTTTCCGTCCTGGAGATCCTGGACAGTTTCTTCGTGTGAGGGGGTGAAAAGGTTGCTCCCCTGTTGAGTAATGAGGATACCATCAGTAGTACGGGTTTCGCACGGTATGTCTTTAGCGGCCATGGATATTTATGAATAATAACTTTGGTTCTTGAAGTTCTTTGGTTAAGAAGAACGGGGAAGTTTGTTTCCCACAGACGGCGCCACCTGATCGTACCTGGAGATCAGGATCCGATGTGGCCGCGTCGAGCGTGGATGAGTGCAGTTGATGATGGAGAAAAGAGGGGGTGTACCTGCAAAGGCACTTCGATGCTAAAGTCAGAAAGTGAGCAACGAGTGAGAAAGTATAATATTTTTGGGTCAAGATTTGAATACATGACCATCTCAAATGAGAGGGTTTATATACTGGTCCAAGTGGATGTTTATTGGCCCAAATTGTTAGGCGTAGATCACGGATCCCACAATAATCAACGATGGTTAGGAACTAGCCGTTGGGGCAAGAAAGAACCTGCTCGACAGGTCCCTCGCTCGGCATTGAAGTCATCCAACCTATGGCAAGTCGAGCAGTCGATTCTCAGGGCTCCGAGCATAGTTGGGTTTATTGGGTCGTTGGGCCGCGAGATAGATATGACCCAATTCTAAGGGTTGAGCCAGTCCGGAACAAATATATTCGCCAAAATATTTATGCATGTATGAGAAAAATAAAGTAGAACTTACAATAGAACCAGTTGAAAAAAAGCTTATGAGAATATTTAACCATGAGTTTGTCACTTGTTTAAACTGTGACAATTTTCTTAGCTAAGTAAGTTATCTTATGATTGTGTTCAAACATTAAAAACAATTATTTTTATAGAAGAAAATAAATACAATTGTGTTTTGTTTGTAGAGAATAAACAAGATAGAAAAGGTTTTGGTGACTAAAGAAAGTGACTGCTTTGAGATGAAGAAATGTGAAAAGGAAGCAACTTACAAACAATGAAAGTTACGAAGTAATTGTTTAATGGAGGTAATGCATGTGATAAATCAGCAAAAACTAACTAAAAATATTTAAAAAATTATGTGAAGGGTAAAATTTTGTAGACATGTATGATGTTAAAATTGGGGAAATTATGGTTTTATATTAGTTTAATTAAAATTATGATTCATTATGTCCCTTTTGTTCGAATATTCATTCATGATTTTGAATGTTTCTATGTTGTTCTTTCATATATGTTATGAGTCTTGTTTTTGTCACCGACTTTATCGTTATGTCGCCTTTCATACTTGTTGTATTGATGTGAGATATTTTATTTTTGTCACTTTCATGTTTTTGTTCTTTCAAACTTCTTTATTGTCTTTTTTTATTTGTAATGTGGTTCTTGTTTTTTTTTATATTTGTTTTCATTATATTGTATTTTATTTTCATTATTTTTTTTTGTATATTATTCTCAATTATGTATTTTGTTGTATTGTATAATAAATTTAAAATTGTATAGTGGTACATTAGTTCTTATGTTTTATTTTATTTTTCATATAAGTTTTATGTTTATGGAGTTTTTATTATCAAACAATGTTAATGACATTTTTATCTTTTGATATATGATTTGATGTATATTCAAGATTATGCTATATGTGTTGTTGTTATTATTAAGTTAATAATTTAAAAATATAATAATATTGTAACATTGTAAGAATAATAAGAAGAATAAGTTTTAAAACATATCATTTTTCTTTGTGATCCCATCATAAACCTAGTTAAAATCATTCATCTCATTCCCTATTTCTTTTTTTGAACCAAACATGCAACCAAGATTTCCCTCCTCCCATTTTCTTCCCTCTTCCTATTCTCTTTCCTCCTCTCTTATCTTTTCACCAAACAAACTCTTAACTAAGTGGTTAGAGTGTTCGATCTCTGATAATCTATTTAAGATATGTTTGATACATAAAAAATTAATGTAACACTAAAATAAATGAAAAATTAAACATACATTAGGGAAGAAAAATAATGGAATATTTACTAGTAAAATAATACTAAATTAAATGATATGTTTTACCAAAATAATTAATGAAATACTAAATTTTAAATAAATAAAAAGTAACATGCAAGAACCAATGTTTTCTTAATAAAATATAATAAATAAAGAAAATGATTGAAACAATTAGGCTCCAAACTTCATGAGTAAGATTTGCTATTTGTAATGTATGTTTGTGAATCTCACTCAAAGGTTGATCCTAATACACAATCACTCTAACTTTGTTATATTCATCTCTCTATTTTTTCAATTTCTTATCTTCTCATCCTCTTTGATCATAGTGAAGAAAAGTATAAAATCTTCTTACTCTTCCAACTTTCACATTCTAGGTCGCTCCTATTTTTAGTTACATTTTTCTTATCTAAGAAAAGTGTAATCATAATCATTATCATAATTTGTTGTAACAGTAAGAATCATATTAATTTTTTAAAATTTTATTTTGTTGATAGTAATAAATGTTTGTTATTATTTATTGTTTTGTTAGTGCGAGTGTTGATCGTAATAATGTGCACTTTTTTAAAACAATGAATAATCTAGAGGATGATTGACATGTATTCTTCGATTGTAGTGAGATGTCAGAGTGTTGGAGATCAGCAAGTTTGTTCTCTATTTTGGATAATCGTTTTAATTCTTTTTATGATGTTAAAGTTATAATACTTGATATCTGTAGTAAGGAGGATATGAAGGATATTGGTAGATTTGCGGTTATGATAGACGAGATCTGGAAAAATAGGAACGAACTTATTTGGAATAATGAGGTGGAGGGAGCAACCAAACTTGGATGGTTAGCTTTTCATAAATGGAACGACTGGTTTTTGGCTCAACATCCTTACGGTAACGAGGGTGGTCATCAATTTCCTACGTCTTGGATCCCGCCTCCCGTAGGATGGCTTAGGTACAATGTGGATGCGACCTTTAACAAGCACAGGTGATCGTCCAATAGAGGGTGGTGTGTTCGGGATAATCGAGGTCAATTTAGATTTGCAGGAGCAACGTGGGATTTAGGTAATCTTACAGTTATTGAAGCTGAAGCCTTGGCGCTTAAAGAATCTATCAAAGCGGCTATTGATTTGCAACTGGATAACGTCATTTTCGAAAGTGATTTTCAAAGATTAGTCCAAGCTATCCATTCAAATATTATAAGTGATTCCGTGTTCCATTTCCTTATTAGATCCATTATATTTTTTTTACATACTAGTCAAAACTTTGAGGTGAAGTTTGTTAAGCGTCAAGCGAATGTGGTTTCCCATTTCCTTGCTAGGGCGGCCACTTCTTGGTCTAGACGTTTAGTTTTTAATTCAGTTCCTCCTTGTATTGAACACGTTATTATGAATGAAATTCAGTAGTTTTCCTTTGGTAAAAAAAACAATGAAGCAACCTTGTTACATTTTGTGATTTGTTAACAAAATAATATCATAATGTTTAAGTTTTATGATGTTTTTGTTGCATATATATATATATATATATATATATATATATATATATATATATATATATATATATATATATATATATGTTTTTTGGAAGTGTAATATAGAATCACTTGAAAAGGTGTTGCAACTTCTATGGAATTTGTGACCAATTCTTCATAATGTTCATCATAGAATCACGTCACAGTCAGATCTCCACAGATCATGGCACAATTTTACCAGCATCATTCTTAATTTCTTTAGGTTTTTGTGTGTTATTTTTTACTTCACTTCTAGTTTTTGTAATCTTCACTATGCGTGAACATTCTAGAGTTGCCAAGTCATCATGATTCGATGTGAGTTGAGAATTTCTACAACAATGTTGGTTCTTTCTTAATTTTTTATAAATCACACAATATTAGCACAAAAATCAGTAAAAAGAATGTAAAGAATTATTTAAAATGATAGTATGGTCGAGTGACATTCGTAGTCAATATTATATGAACTAGTTATTAGAGTAAGAAACTTATATGAATATTGGAAAACAAGAAAAAGAAGTTATTACACAATCACTCTCATGAAAACTGACACTTCCCCCACCTAAAATACTAGAACTACCACAATCACCACTCTAGTTCATACTTATATCACGCTTCTTAAAATAAAAGTATAAATTTTCAACAAACTCTTTATTTGTAATAGATTAGTGGCTATTGTTGACTAAGTGACTCCAAACACAAGATGGGGTGAATTGTGATATCAGAGTTTTCAAAAACTTAGTTTATAAAAACCTTTGATTTTAAAATTGTTTATGTTAGAAGAATTAAATAGACATAGATAATGAAAAAAATAATGAAATAGAGAAGAGGCATAAAAATATGTAGTAAAATAGATAAATAACTAAAAGTAAAAGAGATAAGGGATAACAAGATCACACCAAAGAATTTTCCTAGTTCGGCCTAAACCACTTGACTTAATCCACTCGCTAAGAGTTTTCCCTTTAGATTTCCATTAAACCCAATCTTGAGCTTTTACATAGGATCAACCTAAAAACTTACAAAACAACTTGATCTTTCACATATGATCAACTCAAAACCTTATACAAATAACTAGAGTTTTTTACACAAGCATAACTCAATAATTTCAAACAACTAGAGCTTTTACACATGTTTAACTCAAAAAACTTCAACAACTAGGATTTGTAGCCTTCAAATCTATTACAAAGAGATCACAATAGAGCTACACACTTGAAAAAAATTACAACACACCACTAATACAGTATAACTCTCAGATGAAACTTTTCACTCTCTTGGCACTAATACAACTCTAGTGAAAACAAATTTTACAAAATAATGAGAGAAATAAAGATAGTAGAAATTTTCTACACAAGAACTGGTGCTTTTTGAAATAAGGAGAAACCTCCTTAATATAGGAAAAAATCTGGCTAAAAAAGGAAATCATCCATGAGCCTTGTTAATGATTTAATCGATTAAAACTACATACTAATCTATTAAACAAGCCCACATATGTCAACTTAATTTTTGATGTCACTTAATCGAATACGAACCTCCTTAATCGATTAGGAAGATTTGCACTTTTATTTAAGTGATTATAATAACATCTTAATTGATTAGCTAGTGTATCATATTTAATTAAATAAGGTTCTAATCAATTAAGCTCTTGTTCGATTTCATTTTAAGAAAGTTTTATCAAAAGAGAATAGAGGTTTGGAATACTTTGTGTGTGTGAGTATGTGTATGTGTGTGTATGTGTGTGTGTGTGCGTGTTTTGCTTTAGTACCTTAAGACTTAATCTTGTTTCGTTTACATTTAACTGATCAAAACAAGATAAAACGCTAAGTTCAAAATCAGGAGAACTTTCACACTTTCACATCTTTTACTTCAAGATTACAACTTCACAACTTCAAGTTCCTTTTTTTATTCAACAATGTCTAGATCTTTCACTTGTAACTTGATATATTTAATCAATGAGGCATATGATATATGTTTCTTTTTTTGATGCACCGTCGGGAACCTTTGGAAGAATTGTCGCAAGCAAAACCATTTGACAATTTCTCATCATCATAACCATTTGACAATTGTCATCCTCAAAACCATTTAAAGATATTACATGCACAACACAATACTCCATATCTAGATCACCCATATAACCTATCTCTTTTAGAATCACGATCAAAGAAAAAATTAAAATTAAAAAAAATCAAAACACAAGGTAAGAACGAGAATATCTTATAGGGAAATGGGGTACGCAATGAGGATGACACTTAACTTCTGGGAAAAAATGAAGACATCACCGAATGTCGAAAAAGAAAGCACTGAAGGAATGCTAATAAAACACTAGAAAAGGAAGGAAAGGAATGAGAACCAAACATCACAACATAAATTTTGAAATAGTGACTTATATCATGGAAAACATAACCTATAAAAATACTTAGGTGATCTTAGAGGACAAAGCGTGCAATAGAAAATCACACAAAAGACACCCCTCAGACATGCAACATAAACTTAAAATTGAAAATAAAAATGGTATGATGACATGAGTTTCCCAATAAATAAAAATACTAATACAAGTCAAATAGTATAAAGCATGGATGCGCTTCTTGATCCATCCCAAATAATAGAAAAAACAAAAAACCATTGTACTAAAGATATAAGACGTTGTGAGTCAAACGTTTGGTTAAATTGAATGAAAATAAAATCAAATCAAATTTTTATGTGGATGTTTTTAAAGCAAATTAAATCTGCTTTAGAACTAATTTTGTATCAAATCTAAATGCCCATTGGAGAAAAGCTCAGAATATGGTTTGCTATTTAAAGAGACTAATTCCTACCTTTGAAGACACACAAGTATTGAAGATCTAAGTACTAGGATTTTTTTCCTTGAGTATTTATATTCTTGTTATTAATCGTAAACCTCCAAAGAAGCCTAAATTGAATACTCAGGTCATATAAGTTAATTCTTAGTTGATTTATAATTCAACATCTGTAATCTTTTCAAAGCATTGATCACTAGGATAGTGATTGAGAGAAAGTGATACGGGTTCTCATATTTATGGGGATTCCTAAATATAAAGATACAAGTAGTAAATGAAGTAGGTATTGAACAAGATTTGTTCATCTAAGACTAATTGTACTAATACTATTGAGAGTGAATTTCCTTTCTTGGGTTGAAAGTTTCCCAGATGTAGGTGATTTTGTACTAAACCGGGTTAACAATTCTCTTGTGTTCTTTATTGCTTTTTGCTTTAAATTCATTAGCATGTTACAAATTGTTTTCTATGGTACACACTATCTAAGATATTGTATTGAACGTCTGTCTCCTTAGAACAAAATTTCAACACACTTAATGTGTTCCATCCAAAAAGATTGAGAAGACACAATATGAGATATGAAGTGGTAAGAAAAATATGTCAAACATTAATTGTCCTTTGGATCGATTGATACTCGCAAGGATACACACACAAGAAAAATATTTAACATTTCTTATAAAAAATCTTCAAAATAGATATTTCTTTAATGACATTTTATTTTAATCTACTCACTAAGAATATTAATCTTTGTATAAAATTACAAACTGTAGCCTAATTTGAACCAAAAAAAAAATGCCAAAAATATACTAAAAGTTAGACCCAACACGAAAGGATGACGAATCTTATAACATGCATGAATGCAAGTGTTTCATATATACACATAGTTATAAAGACATACATGTATCATATAATGAGATCTCATTGTCATAAGATAAATATATACATGAAATCTACTATCTACTATCTACATATCAAAAGTAGATTGCATACTTTGCTCATTATGCCCTTTTACCAAAATATTTTTACACTACATTATGGACACAATAGTAATTAACAAATGTTATAATTAAAACATCTTTAAACCTCTCTATGTATGACACATGTCATACACCTATTCTCTCTCTCTCTCTCTCTCTCTCTCTCTCTTCATTTAAATTTCAAATTTCAAATTTCAAATCTTCATTCAAATATTACATACACTCATTTTCTCTCTTCATTCAAATTTCAAATTTCTCTCATATTTTTTCCCACACTTTTTCATTTTCATTTTTATTTTTTTCTCTATTTATTTATTATCACTAAAAATACTAATAATCTATTTTTTTCACTATCAACATAATATATATATATATTATATTTTAATAAATATTTATCTTAATTTAAGAGACAAATTTCTTATTTTTAAATATTATTATTTTTTATTTCTCCATCTCATAATTCTTTTTTCTCTTTTTATATAATTATTTAATACAATTTAATTTATATGTATATCATTTTAAATTTTGTATTTGTATCTAATCGCATGAAATATTTTTTTTTAATTTTACGTCATTATTGCATCAAAATTTTCTTTGTTGTCTTCATCTTACGAGTCTTTTTTTTTCTTTTTGCATGATTATTTAATACAATTGAGATTGTATAATTATTTTTCAATTTACAATTAAATAACTCATTTCAAATTTACATATGTATATAAATACATTTCATATTGTATCAAATATTATTTTTATTTCATGGGTCACTATAATCACAATACATATTTTATTTTAATTAATAATTATTTTAATTTGAAAGATAAAATCATTATTATCAAATATTAAAAAAAAATCATCTCACGGATCATTTTTTCTGTTTGTATTTTAATACAATTGAATTTATATAATTATTGTTCATTTTAAAATTAATAACTAATTTTAAAATTTAGATACATATATAAATACATTTTATAACATTCTCAATTTACATGTACATTTCAATTTATTTTATACCGTATCATATATTTTACCCGTGCGGAAGCACGAGTATCTTACTAGTTAATTACATATATGTCTGATACATTGAGATCTTAAATTGGAGAAAAGAAAAATATTTTCAATAGTGTCGCACACCTCAAATTTCATTATAGAAGCACAATTAATTTTTTTTTCTAGAATCAATTCCAACAAAAGGCCCAAATTTTATGTGTTTTTTCCATCAAGAATTATAATTCACAACATAAAAATAAGTCTGACATAAATTAGAAGATTAAAAAAGGATCCAAAATTTGAACCATAATATAAAAAAAAAATCTTAAAATTCAAATTGAGTCAGACATGAGTGGCTATGATATCACTTATTTGATCTGTTCATAACCATATGATTTTTATCGATATAAAAATCAAGAACACAACTCTAAACTAATTTGTATGAGTCAAATGTATGCCATCAACTCATATCCCTTAAACCATACTAGAGTTCATTTAGTGAATGAAAGAGGAAATGTATCTGAGTTTGCCATTGAAATCATTGAAGGTTTACAGGTATGCGATCTTCCGATTTATAGAGTTTCTTAGGGTTATTTAAATCTCTTCTGATGGGGATGAGAGAATCCTAATAAGTCGTGTATTTTCATCATCTCTCCACAAATGAAGACCATAACCCATATAAATAACTTTAGCATTAATTTTTTAGTTTTTAATATTCTAATTTGCCCATCATCAAATTAGATATTGACTAATGGTATCTAGATAATACAATATCTTTCATGACATTTATGCTTTTAGTCACAAACTTAATATTAACTTGATTCCATTAAGTCTTAATCGTTACATTTGTGATCCAAAATTCTCGTGACGTGAAGGGTAAAACTTTTTAAACATGGAGTATATTGTTAAAATTGGAATAATTATGATTAGATATTAGTTTAATTATACTTATGATTCACTTTTTTCCTTTTCCTCAAGTCTTCATTCATGATTTTGTGTGATGTTATGTTGCTCTTTCATATTTATTATGAGTCTAGTTTTTGTCATTTTCTTTTCTTTATAATTATGTTGCCTTTCATACCTTTTTTTTTGTCACTTGCCTTTCATACTTGTTAGGTTGATGTGAACGATTTTATTTTTAGTCACTTTCATGATTTTGCTCTTTCAATTTTATTTTTTACCTTTTTATATTTACAATGTTGTTCTTGTTTTTGTTTTTTTTATTGTATTTTATTTTCATTGATTTGTTTTATATTCTTCTAAACTATATATTTTATTATATTGTATAATAAATGAGATATTTTCTTCGTCTATTATAGTTATTTTCTTTTCTATTTGTTTAAATTATTTGTCCTTTTAGTATATGAATATGATATTTATTATTATTTTTTTATTAATTTATTCTTATTTATCATATTTTAATTCATACAATTACCCCACTATCTATTATTAATAATAAGATTATTTTATTATTGAAATCAACACAATTAATTGCTACATGTAAGACAGACTTGTAAGAATAAAAGAAGAATTCGTTTTTAAAATAGGGCAATGTTGGGATATTGATTAAGGGTCATTAATTACATTAATATTTATTATATGAGTGGCAAATGTAATGTATTATACTATGTATTTTCTTTGTTAGTAATCCATAAATATAAATAAAATCTTCCATTTTTTTGCTTTCCTTTTTTTGAGTTAAATATGTAATTTAAATTACATTGGTACATATATTGTTAGAAATAATGAAAGATTATTTCTATTAAGTTGTTCCAATCATGACAAAGTGGGTTATAGTTAATTGGCAATAAATGCTTAAGTCCCACATTGGAAGTGGAGTAAAATTAAATAGCATTTATAAGACTCTTGGAACAATGTACTTTCCAAAGGAGCCAAAGAGGATAAAGTGCCACATAGTCATATGTGGTGGTCCCAAGCATTATGTCACTTGTCTCATACAAAACACCTCTCGCCGGTGTCGCCACCGGCGACACCGGCTCCGGCTCCGGAACCGGATCCGAGGGCGTGGGCGTAGAGGCGCTAGTGGCGACTTGTAGACGGCACTTGAGCACTTAGGCACGACGCATCGGAGCAATCGGGCTATTCGCGGCATTAATGAGGCGGCGCCGGTGGCGCTCCGGCCGCGTATCCTCTTCTATATAATTCCAACGTTTTCCTTGCATTCGAATCTTCACCGGTCTTGTGCAGTTTCGAGAAAAAGGCTGACTTATCCTGGGTATTCAGGCCGTTCCAACTCTAAGACAATTTGAGAGTGTGCTTGAAATACTTTTAAGGAAAGTGACTTCGTTCACGATTCAGTCTGGATCCATTAAACATTGTAGAATTATCTAACAATCTTAAAAGTATTTGTATCATGGATTCCGACGCTGCTGTTTCTAGCATCAAGGTTATGAATCAGGATCTGGTCAAATTGGATCGCTTTGATGGAAACAACTTTACCAGATGGCAAGACAAGATGACATTCCTGCTTACTGCACTCAAGGTTCACTATGTCTTGAATCCTGATCTACCACCGATTCCAGAACCAACTGAAGATGATTCTGACCAACTCAAGAAGGAGCGCATGCTGCGAAAGGAGGACGAATTACTATGCCGTGGACACATTCTGAACACACTGTCTGACCGTCTATACGACCTATACACCGACAATCCGTCGGCTAGAGACATATGGAAGTCACTGGAGTTTAAATTCAAAGCCGAAGAAGAAGGTACGAAGAAGTTCTTAATTTCAAAATATTTTGATTTTAAATTTATTGATTCTAAGCCCATACTTCCCCAAGTGCACGAATTGCAAGTCCTGGTGAACAAAATCAAGGCGGTGAAAATAGACATTCCTGAAACTTTTCAAGTTGGTGCTATCATTGCTAAGTTACCGGCTTCGTGGAAAGGCTATAAAAAGAAACTGTTGCACAGTTCTGATGATTTTTCTTTGGAGAAAATCCAGAAACATCTTCGAATCGAGGAGGAATCGAAGGAGAGGGAAAAATCAGAATCTGCGGGTCTTTCCAAAGCCAATGCTGTGTCCAACAAGGAAAAGAAAAAACATGATGTCAAGAAAAGTCACCTCGCACCAAAAAGGGAACATACCAAGTTTAAGAATTCTGGTGGTCCGAGGGGTCCTAAGAATGGATGCTTTGTATGTGGAAAACCTGGACACTATGCTCGAGATTGCAGGAACAATAAAGCAAAAAACGAGATCAATGCAGTTAATGCTAATGATGATATAATTGCTACTGTGAGCGAAATTATGGCAATCAAAGGCAAAGTCCAAGGCTGGTGGTATGATACGTGTGCTACGGTTCATGTCTCGTATGACAGGGCTGCATTCAAAACATATTCTGAGACAAATGATGGACAAGAAGTACAAATGGGAAATGAAGTACGATCTAAAGTTGTTGGAACCGGATCGGTTGAACTCAACTTCACTTCTGGAAAGAAAGTTACTCTTGTCAATGTACTTCATGTTCCAGACATGAATAGGAATCTTGTTAGTGGGGATTTGTTGGGAAAACCGGGTATTAAATCTGTGTATGAATCAGGCAAACTTATTTTAACCTGTAATGGTGTATTTGTTGGAAAAGGATATTCCGCTGAAGGAATGATCAAACTATGTATCACCAATAATATGATTAATGAAATTTCTAATTCTGCTTACATGCTTGATTCAGTTACTTTATGGCACAATAGATTAGCACATATTAGTATTAGTTCAATGAAGAGACTAATAAAATTTGGCTTGATATCATGTAATATCAAAAATTTCAATAAATGTGAATTATGTGTTAAATCAAAGATGATTAAGAAACCTTTCAAAAGTGTTGAAAGAAATACAAATCTGCTTGATCTTGTACATTCAGATTTGTGCGAATTTAATGGCATGTTGACCCGTGGGGGAAATAGATATTTCATTACTTTCATTGATGATTGTTCTAGATACACATATGTATATCTTTTAAAGCATAAAGATGAAGCTTTTAATGCCTTTAAAATTTATAAAGCAGAAGTGGAAAATCAATTAAGTAGAAGTATAAAAGTCCTTAGGAGTGATAGGGGCGGTGAATACTTTTCTACTGAATTTGATGCATTTTGTGAAGAACACGGTATAATACATGAATGTTCGGCGCCTAGAACACCACAACAAAATGGCATAGCCGAAAGGAAAAATCGAACATATCAAGAAATGATGAATGCAATGTTAATGCATTCTGAACTACCTTTCAATTTGTGGGGTGAAGCTTTATTATCCGCTTGTCACATAATTAATAGAATTCCTTTAAAGAAAACTGGAATTTCTCCATATGAAGTATGGAAAAACATGACACCAAATATTAGCTATTTTAAGGTGTGGGGGTGTGTGGCATACTACAAAAACATGGATCCTAAGAGAACCAAGTTGGGTCCTCGAGGGATAAGATGTGCTTTTGTAGGATATGCACAAAATAGCAAAGCATATAGACTTTTAAATTTAGAGTCTAATGTTATTGTTGAATCTCGGGATGTAGAATTCTTTGAAAATCTTATCACTAAGGATAAAGATTTAGAGTCGGCCATAAATAAAGAATCTTGTGAAAAAGATTCTTCTCGGATTGTAGAAATACAACCTGAAGGTACTTCTCGAATCATTGAATCACAACCTGAACCTAGGATAAGCAAAAGAGTCCGGAAACCAAAGAACCTAGGACCAGACGAAATTGATTCTCAATCCATTTCATTTTATCTGGTTGAAGGGAATAATACAAAATTTATTAAAAGCATTCCGGTAATTCTTCAAGTCGGGGAAGAACCCAAAACTTATAAGGAAGCAATAGCTTCAAGAGACTCCTCTTTTTGGAAAGATGCTATCCGAGATGAAATGGATTCAATTATGTCCAACCGCACTTGGGAACTTGTTGATTTACCAAAGGGATCAAGACCCATTGGATGCAAGTGGGTGTTTAAAAAGAAATATCATAGTGATGGTACATTAAACACTTATAAAGCTAGATTAGTGGCAAAAGGATTTAGACAAAAGGAAGGTATAGACTATTTTGACACTTATGCACCTGTAGCAAGAACAACCACTATAAGGTTGTTATTTGCTTTAGCATCTTTGAATGATCTGATTGTTCATCAAATGGATGTTAAGACAGCGTTCCTAAACGGAGATCTCGATGAGGAAATCTACATGGAACAACCAGAAGGATATGTCCTTCCTGGAAATGAACGAAAAGTGTGCAAACTTGTCAAATCTCTATATGGCTTAAAACAAGCGCCAAAACAATGGCATCAAAAGTTTGATTCTACAATAATGTCAAATGGATTTATTCCTAATTCTTGTGACAAGTGTTTGTATACAAAAGTGAATAATAATACTGTAATATTCTTGTGTCTTTATGTTGATGACATGCTAATAATTAGCAACCAACTTAATGGAATTTTAGAAACAAAAAGGTTTCTAACTTCCACTTTCAAGATGAAAGATCTTGGACTTGTTGACACAATTTTAGGAATAAAAGTTAAGCGAAATAGTGGGGGTTATGAACTTAACCAAACACACTATATTGAGAAAATGCTTGATAAGTTCAAACACCTAAAATTTAAGGAAGTCACTACTCCATTTGATCATGTAATCAAACTTGAAAAGAATGATGGAAGAGCAGTGGCTCAATTAGAATATGCAAGTGCGATTGGCTGTCTCATGTACTTAATGCAATGTACCAGACCCGATATATCGTTTGCAGTTAGTAAAATGAGTAGATTTACTAGTAATCCAAGTAATGAACATTGGAAGGCAATCACAAGGATTTTTGGTTATTTGTTGAAAACCAAAGATCTTGGCCTTCATTATGGTAGGTTTCCTGCTATATTAGAAGGATATACTGATGCGAGTTGGATCTCTAACGTGGGAGATCATAAATCTACAACTGGGTGGATATTTACCCTAGCTGGAGGAGCAATTTCTTGGAAGAGCAAGAAACAAACATGCATCACTCTTTCGACCATGGAATCAGAGTTCGTGGCTCTCGCTTCCGCTGGTCAAGAGGCAGAGTGGTTAAGGGATCTTCTTTTGGAAGTTCCTTTGGCTAAAGACAATGTTTCAAAGGTGATGATACACTGCGATAGTCAGGCCACTTTGGCAAGAGCATTTAGCGAAGTGTATAATGGAAAGTCTAGGCATATAGGACTTAGACATTCGTTCGTGAGGAAACTGATTAAGGATGGAATCATTTCACTCACGTATATACGAACAAACTATAATTTGGCTGATCCGTTTACTAAGCCACTGGCCAGAGACTTAGTAAAAACAACCTCGAGAGGTATGGGGTTGAAACTCCTTGAGTAAGAGTACCGACAACGACGGTAACCCAATCCTAAGTTAACAGAACATTAACTTTAAGATTTTCAATGGGTAATAACAAGTCGTTGATTTGGATAATTGTCTAACATTTCGTGATTATGTTGACCTTGGAAATGAGGGTTGAGTTTTATTTTAAACTCTTAATGAAGTTCAATACCGAGGGTACGTATCTATTGGAAACAGATACAATATGAACTTCACCTATGTGAATTCTGAGATGGTGCCGTCTCAAAGTGAGGGTTGGAGTTTCTCTCATAAAAATTCATGAAACAGGATAGCACATGGCCATAAATAAGTGCTAAGCGAGTTATGCAGAGGAAGAATCTTTAAGGAGTGTGTGTAAGGCGACACCGGTTTATTCATATGGATTCATGGTTTAAAAGCATTGCTACCTAATATTCCGATTAAACTTTGTGTTATCCTTACTAAGGTTAAGTTTAAAATCGAAAGATACTTAACTGTACTAACACTTCTTATATCTTATTTCTGGAATTATTATTTTGTCATTATTAGAACAAGTGGGGGATTGTTAGAAATAATGAAAGATTATTTCTATTAAGTTGTTCCAATCATGACAAAGTGGGTTATAGTTAATTGGCAATAAATGCTTAAGTCCCACATTGGAAGTGGAGTAAAATTAAATAGCATTTATAAGACTCTTGGAACAATGTACTTTCCAAAGGAGCCAAAGAGGATAAAGTGCCACATAGTCATATGTGGTGGTCCCAAGCATTATGTCACTTGTCTCATACAAAACACCTCTCGCCGGTGTCGCCACCGGCGACACCGGCTCCGGCTCCGGAACCGGATCCGAGGGCGTGGGCGTAGAGGCGCTAGTGGCGGCTTGTAGACGGCACTTGAGCACTTAGGCACGACGCATCGGAGCAATCGGGCTATTCGCGGCATTAATGAGGCGGCGCCGGTGGCGCTCCGGCCGCCGGCCCGGCCGAATTTGTTTTAATTATAGCTCCAGATTTTATTCGTTGCCTAGAGTTTGATTTTGAATTTAAAATTCGAAGTACATAACATTTCATGAAAGGGTGCATGACATTTTATTTGAACCATTGCAAATATTCATTAGAGAGTGTTGTTTCATGAAGAGTTGCAAACTTCTGAAACGACAAATGCATGGCTATAAATATATGATTGTTACTTCGAAATTGATTACTCCAAAATCTGATATCCTCTTCTATATAATTCCAACGTTTTCCTTGCATTCGAATCTTCACCGGTCTTGTGCAGTTTCGAGAAAAAGGCTGACTTATCCTGGGTATTCAGGCCGTTCCAACTCTAAGACAATTTGAGAGTGTGCTTGAAATACTTTTAAGGAAAGTGACTTCGTTCACGATTCAGTCTGGATCCATTAAACATTGTAGAATTATCTAACAATCTTAAAAGTATTTGTATCATGGATTCCGACGCTGCTGTTTCTAGCATCAAGGTTATGAATCAGGATCTGGTCAAATTGGATCGCTTTGATGGAAACAACTTTACCAGATGGCAAGACAAGATGACATTCCTGCTTACTGCACTCAAGGTTCACTATGTCTTGAATCCTGATCTACCACCGATTCCAGAACCAACTGAAGATGATTCTGACCAACTCAAGAAGGAGCGCATGCTGCGAAAGGAGGACGAATTACTATGCCGTGGACACATTCTGAACACACTGTCTGACCGTCTATACGACCTATACACCGACAATCCGTCGGCTAGAGACATATGGAAGTCACTGGAGTTTAAATTCAAAGCCGAAGAAGAAGGTACGAAGAAGTTCTTAATTTCAAAATATTTTGATTTTAAATTTATTGATTCTAAGCCCATACTTCCCCAAGTGCACGAATTGCAAGTCCTGGTGAACAAAATCAAGGCGGTGAAAATAGACATTCCTGAAACTTTTCAAGTTGGTGCTATCATTGCTAAGTTACCGGCTTCGTGGAAAGGCTATAAAAAGAAACTGTTGCACAGTTCTGATGATTTTTCTTTGGAGAAAATCCAGAAACATCTTCGAATCGAGGAGGAATCGAAGGAGAGGGAAAAATCAGAATCTGCGGGTCTTTCCAAAGCCAATGCTGTGTCCAACAAGGAAAAGAAAAAACATGATGTCAAGAAAAGTCACCTCGCACCAAAAAGGGAACATACCAAGTTTAAGAATTCTGGTGGTCCGAGGGGTCCTAAGAATGGATGCTTTGTATGTGGAAAACCTGGACACTATGCTCGAGATTGCAGGAACAATAAAGCAAAAAACGAGATCAATGCAGTTAATGCTAATGATGATATAATTGCTACTGTGAGCGAAATTATGGCAATCAAAGGCAAAGTCCAAGGCTGGTGGTATGATACGTGTGCTACGGTTCATGTCTCGTATGACAGGGCTGCATTCAAAACATATTCTGAGACAAATGATGGACAAGAAGTACAAATGGGAAATGAAGTACGATCTAAAGTTGTTGGAACCGGATCGGTTGAACTCAACTTCACTTCTGGAAAGAAAGTTACTCTTGTCAATGTACTTCATGTTCCAGACATGAATAGGAATCTTGTTAGTGGGGATTTGTTGGGAAAACCGGGTATTAAATCTGTGTATGAATCGGGCAAACTTATTTTAACCTGTAATGGTGTATTTGTTGGAAAAGGATATTCCGCTGAAGGAATGATCAAACTATGTATCACCAATAATATGATTAATGAAATTTCTAATTCTGCTTACATGCTTGATTCAGTTACTTTATGGCACAATAGATTAGCACATATTAGTATTAGTTCAATGAAGAGACTAATAAAATTTGGCTTGATATCATGTAATATCAAAAATTTCAATAAATGTGAATTATGTGTTAAATCAAAGATGATTAAGAAACCTTTCAAAAGTGTTGAAAGAAATACAAATCTGCTTGATCTTGTACATTCAGATTTGTGCGAATTTAATGGCATGTTGACCCGTGGGGGAAATAGATATTTCATTACTTTCATTGATGATTGTTCTAGATACACATATGTATATCTTTTAAAGCATAAAGATGAAGCTTTTAATGCCTTTAAAATTTATAAAGCAGAAGTGGAAAATCAATTAAGTAGAAGTATAAAAGTCCTTAGGAGTGATAGGGGGGGTGAATACTTTTCTACTGAATTTGATGCATTTTGTGAAGAACACGGTATAATACATGAATGTTCGGCGCCTAGAACACCACAACAAAATGGCATAGCCGAAAGGAAAAATCGAACATATCAAGAAATGATGAATGCAATGTTAATGCATTCTGAACTACCTTTCAATTTGTGGGGTGAAGCTTTATTATCCGCTTGTCACATAATTAATAGAATTCCTTTAAAGAAAACTGGAATTTCTCCATATGAAGTATGGAAAAACATGACACCAAATATTAGCTATTTTAAGGTGTGGGGGTGTGTGGCATACTACAAAAACATGGATCCTAAGAGAACCAAGTTGGGTCCTCGAGGGATAAGATGTGCTTTTGTAGGATATGCACAAAATAGCAAAGCATATAGACTTTTAAATTTAGAGTCTAATGTTATTGTTGAATCTCGGGATGTAGAATTCTTTGAAAATCTTATCACTAAGGATAAAGATTTAGAGTCGGCCATAAATAAAGAATCTTGTGAAAAAGATTCTTCTCGGATTGTAGAAATACAACCTGAAGGTACTTCTCGAATCATTGAATCACAACCTGAACCTAGGATAAGCAAAAGAGTCCGGAAACCAAAGAACCTAGGACCAGACGAAATTGATTCTCAATCCATTTCATTTTATCTGGTTGAAGGGAATAATACAAAATTTATTAAAAGCATTCCGGTAATTCTTCAAGTCGGGGAAGAACCCAAAACTTATAAGGAAGCAATAGCTTCAAGAGACTCCTCTTTTTGGAAAGATGCTATCCGAGATGAAATGGATTCAATTATGTCCAACCGCACTTGGGAACTTGTTGATTTACCAAAGGGATCAAGACCCATTGGATGCAAGTGGGTGTTTAAAAAGAAATATCATAGTGATGGTACATTAAACACTTATAAAGCTAGATTAGTGGCAAAAGGATTTAGACAAAAGGAAGGTATAGACTATTTTGACACTTATGCACCTGTAGCAAGAACAACCACTATAAGGTTGTTATTTGCTTTAGCATCTTTGAATGATCTGATTGTTCATCAAATGGATGTTAAGACAGCGTTCCTAAACGGAGATCTCGATGAGGAAATCTACATGGAACAACCAGAAGGATATGTCCTTCCTGGAAATGAACGAAAAGTGTGCAAACTTGTCAAATCTCTATATGGCTTAAAACAAGCGCCAAAACAATGGCATCAAAAGTTTGATTCTACAATAATGTCAAATGGATTTATTCCTAATTCTTGTGACAAGTGTTTGTATACAAAAGTGAATAATAATACTGTAATATTCTTGTGTCTTTATGTTGATGACATGCTAATAATTAGCAACCAACTTAATGGAATTTTAGAAACAAAAAGGTTTCTAACTTCCACTTTCAAGATGAAAGATCTTGGACTTGTTGACACAATTTTAGGAATAAAAGTTAAGCGAAATAGTGGGGGTTATGAACTTAACCAAACACACTATATTGAGAAAATGCTTGATAAGTTCAAACACCTAAAATTTAAGGAAGTCACTACTCCATTTGATCATGTAATCAAACTTGAAAAGAATGATGGAAGAGCAGTGGCTCAATTAGAATATGCAAGTGCGATTGGCTGTCTCATGTACTTAATGCAATGTACCAGACCCGATATATCGTTTGCAGTTAGTAAAATGAGTAGATTTACTAGTAATCCAAGTAATGAACATTGGAAGGCAATCACAAGGATTTTTGGTTATTTGTTGAAAACCAAAGATCTTGGCCTTCATTATGGTAGGTTTCCTGCTATATTAGAAGGATATACTGATGCGAGTTGGATCTCTAACGTGGGAGATCATAAATCTACAACTGGGTGGATATTTACCCTAGCTGGAGGAGCAATTTCTTGGAAGAGCAAGAAACAAACATGCATCACTCTTTCGACCATGGAATCAGAGTTCGTGGCTCTCGCTTCCGCTGGTCAAGAGGCAGAGTGGTTAAGGGATCTTCTTTTGGAAGTTCCTTTGGCTAAAGACAATGTTTCAAAGGTGATGATACACTGCGATAGTCAGGCCACTTTGGCAAGAGCATTTAGCGAAGTGTATAATGGAAAGTCTAGGCATATAGGACTTAGACATTCGTTCGTGAGGAAACTGATTAAGGATGGAATCATTTCACTCACGTATATACGAACAAACTATAATTTGGCTGATCCGTTTACTAAGCCACTGGCCAGAGACTTAGTAAAAACAACCTCGAGAGGTATGGGGTTGAAACTCCTTGAGTAAGAGTACCGACAACGACGGTAACCCAATCCTAAGTTAACAGAACATTAACTTTAAGATTTTCAATGGGTAATAACAAGTCGTTGATTTGGATAATTGTCTAACATTTCGTGATTATGTTGACCTTGGAAATGAGGGTTGAGTTTTATTTTAAACTCTTAATGAAGTTCAATACCGAGGGTACGTATCTATTGGAAACAGATACAATATGAACTTCACCTATGTGAATTCTGAGATGGTGCCGTCTCAAAGTGAGGGTTGGAGTTTCTCTCATAAAAATTCATGAAACAGGATAGCACATGGCCATAAATAAGTGCTAAGCGAGTTATGCAGAGGAAGAATCTTTAAGGAGTGTGTGTAAGGCGACACCGGTTTATTCATATGGATTCATGGTTTAAAAGCATTGCTACCTAATATTCCGATTAAACTTTGTGTTATCCTTACTAAGGTTAAGTTTAAAATCGAAAGATACTTAACTGTACTAACACTTCTTATATCTTATTTCTGGAATTATTATTTTGTCATTATTAGAACAAGTGGGGGATTGTTAGAAATAATGAAAGATTATTTCTATTAAGTTGTTCCAATCATGACAAAGTGGGTTATAGTTAATTGGCAATAAATGCTTAAGTCCCACATTGGAAGTGGAGTAAAATTAAATAGCATTTATAAGACTCTTGGAACAATGTACTTTCCAAAGGAGCCAAAGAGGATAAAGTGCCACATAGTCATATGTGGTGGTCCCAAGCATTATGTCACTTGTCTCATACAAAACACCTCTCGCCGGTGTCGCCACCGGCGACACCGGCTCCGGCTCCGGAACCGGATCCGAGGGCGTGGGCGTAGAGGCGCTAGTGGCGGCTTGTAGACGGCACTTGAGCACTTAGGCACGACGCATCGGAGCAATCGGGCTATTCGCGGCATTAATGAGGCGGCGCCGGTGGCGCTCCGGCCGCCGGCCCGGCCGAATTTGTTTTAATTATAGCTCCAGATTTTATTCGTTGCCTAGAGTTTGATTTTGAATTTAAAATTCGAAGTACATAACATTTCATGAAAGGGTGCATGACATTTTATTTGAACCATTGCAAATATTCATTAGAGAGTGTTGTTTCATGAAGAGTTGCAAACTTCTGAAACGACAAATGCATGGCTATAAATATATGATTGTTACTTCGAAATTGATTACTCCAAAATCTGATATCCTCTTCTATATAATTCCAACGTTTTCCTTGCATTCGAATCTTCACCGGTCTTGTGCAGTTTCGAGAAAAAGGCTGACTTATCCTGGGTATTCAGGCCGTTCCAACTCTAAGACAATTTGAGAGTGTGCTTGAAATACTTTTAAGGAAAGTGACTTCGTTCACGATTCAGTCTGGATCCATTAAACATTGTAGAATTATCTAACAATCTTAAAAGTATTTGTATCATGGATTCCGACGCTGCTGTTTCTAGCATCAAGGTTATGAATCAGGATCTGGTCAAATTGGATCGCTTTGATGGAAACAACTTTACCAGATGGCAAGACAAGATGACATTCCTGCTTACTGCACTCAAGGTTCACTATGTCTTGAATCCTGATCTACCACCGATTCCAGAACCAACTGAAGATGATTCTGACCAACTCAAGAAGGAGCGCATGCTGCGAAAGGAGGACGAATTACTATGCCGTGGACACATTCTGAACACACTGTCTGACCGTCTATACGACCTATACACCGACAATCCGTCGGCTAGAGACATATGGAAGTCACTGGAGTTTAAATTCAAAGCCGAAGAAGAAGGTACGAAGAAGTTCTTAATTTCAAAATATTTTGATTTTAAATTTATTGATTCTAAGCCCATACTTCCCCAAGTGCACGAATTGCAAGTCCTGGTGAACAAAATCAAGGCGGTGAAAATAGACATTCCTGAAACTTTTCAAGTTGGTGCTATCATTGCTAAGTTACCGGCTTCGTGGAAAGGCTATAAAAAGAAACTGTTGCACAGTTCTGATGATTTTTCTTTGGAGAAAATCCAGAAACATCTTCGAATCGAGGAGGAATCGAAGGAGAGGGAAAAATCAGAATCTGCGGGTCTTTCCAAAGCCAATGCTGTGTCCAACAAGGAAAAGAAAAAACATGATGTCAAGAAAAGTCACCTCGCACCAAAAAGGGAACATACCAAGTTTAAGAATTCTGGTGGTCCGAGGGGTCCTAAGAATGGATGCTTTGTATGTGGAAAACCTGGACACTATGCTCGAGATTGCAGGAACAATAAAGCAAAAAACGAGATCAATGCAGTTAATGCTAATGATGATATAATTGCTACTGTGAGCGAAATTATGGCAATCAAAGGCAAAGTCCAAGGCTGGTGGTATGATACGTGTGCTACGGTTCATGTCTCGTATGACAGGGCTGCATTCAAAACATATTCTGAGACAAATGATGGACAAGAAGTACAAATGGGAAATGAAGTACGATCTAAAGTTGTTGGAACCGGATCGGTTGAACTCAACTTCACTTCTGGAAAGAAAGTTACTCTTGTCAATGTACTTCATGTTCCAGACATGAATAGGAATCTTGTTAGTGGGGATTTGTTGGGAAAACCGGGTATTAAATCTGTGTATGAATCGGGCAAACTTATTTTAACCTGTAATGGTGTATTTGTTGGAAAAGGATATTCCGCTGAAGGAATGATCAAACTATGTATCACCAATAATATGATTAATGAAATTTCTAATTCTGCTTACATGCTTGATTCAGTTACTTTATGGCACAATAGATTAGCACATATTAGTATTAGTTCAATGAAGAGACTAATAAAATTTGGCTTGATATCATGTAATATCAAAAATTTCAATAAATGTGAATTATGTGTTAAATCAAAGATGATTAAGAAACCTTTCAAAAGTGTTGAAAGAAATACAAATCTGCTTGATCTTGTACATTCAGATTTGTGCGAATTTAATGGCATGTTGACCCGTGGGGGAAATAGATATTTCATTACTTTCATTGATGATTGTTCTAGATACACATATGTATATCTTTTAAAGCATAAAGATGAAGCTTTTAATGCCTTTAAAATTTATAAAGCAGAAGTGGAAAATCAATTAAGTAGAAGTATAAAAGTCCTTAGGAGTGATAGGGGCGGTGAATACTTTTCTACTGAATTTGATGCATTTTGTGAAGAACACGGTATAATACATGAATGTTCGGCGCCTAGAACACCACAACAAAATGGCATAGCCGAAAGGAAAAATCGAACATATCAAGAAATGATGAATGCAATGTTAATGCATTCTGAACTACCTTTCAATTTGTGGGGTGAAGCTTTATTATCCGCTTGTCACATAATTAATAGAATTCCTTTAAAGAAAACTGGAATTTCTCCATATGAAGTATGGAAAAACATGACACCAAATATTAGCTATTTTAAGGTGTGGGGGTGTGTGGCATACTACAAAAACATGGATCCTAAGAGAACCAAGTTGGGTCCTCGAGGGATAAGATGTGCTTTTGTAGGATATGCACAAAATAGCAAAGCATATAGACTTTTAAATTTAGAGTCTAATGTTATTGTTGAATCTCGGGATGTAGAATTCTTTGAAAATCTTATCACTAAGGATAAAGATTTAGAGTCGGCCATAAATAAAGAATCTTGTGAAAAAGATTCTTCTCGGATTGTAGAAATACAACCTGAAGGTACTTCTCGAATCATTGAATCACAACCTGAACCTAGGATAAGCAAAAGAGTCCGGAAACCAAAGAACCTAGGACCAGACGAAATTGATTCTCAATCCATTTCATTTTATCTGGTTGAAGGGAATAATACAAAATTTATTAAAAGCATTCTGGTAATTCTTCAAGTCGGGGAAGAACCCAAAACTTATAAGGAAGCAATAGCTTCAAGAGACTCCTCTTTTTGGAAAGATGCTATCCGAGATGAAATGGATTCAATTATGTCCAACCGCACTTGGGAACTTGTTGATTTACCAAAGGGATCAAGACCCATTGGATGCAAGTGGGTGTTTAAAAAGAAATATCATAGTGATGGTACATTAAACACTTATAAAGCTAGATTAGTGGCAAAAGGATTTAGACAAAAGGAAGGTATAGACTATTTTGACACTTATGCACCTGTAGCAAGAACAACCACTATAAGGTTGTTATTTGCTTTAGCATCTTTGAATGATCTGATTGTTCATCAAATGGATGTTAAGACAGCGTTCCTAAACGGAGATCTCGATGAGGAAATCTACATGGAACAACCAGAAGGATATGTCCTTCCTGGAAATGAACGAAAAGTGTGCAAACTTGTCAAATCTCTATATGGCTTAAAACAAGCGCCAAAACAATGGCATCAAAAGTTTGATTCTACAATAATGTCAAATGGATTTATTCCTAATTCTTGTGACAAGTGTTTGTATACAAAAGTGAATAATAATACTGTAATATTCTTGTGTCTTTATGTTGATGACATGCTAATAATTAGCAACCAACTTAATGGAATTTTAGAAACAAAAAGGTTTCTAACTTCCACTTTCAAGATGAAAGATCTTGGACTTGTTGACACAATTTTAGGAATAAAAGTTAAGCGAAATAGTGGGGGTTATGAACTTAACCAAACACACTATATTGAGAAAATGCTTGATAAGTTCAAACACCTAAAATTTAAGGAAGTCACTACTCCATTTGATCATGTAATCAAACTTGAAAAGAATGATGGAAGAGCAGTGGCTCAATTAGAATATGCAAGTGCGATTGGCTGTCTCATGTACTTAATGCAATGTACCAGACCCGATATATCGTTTGCAGTTAGTAAAATGAGTAGATTTACTAGTAATCCAAGTAATGAACATTGGAAGGCAATCACAAGGATTTTTGGTTATTTGTTGAAAACCAAAGATCTTGGCCTTCATTATGGTAGGTTTCCTGCTATATTAGAAGGATATACTGATGCGAGTTGGATCTCTAACGTGGGAGATCATAAATCTACAACTGGGTGGATATTTACCCTAGCTGGAGGAGCAATTTCTTGGAAGAGCAAGAAACAAACATGCATCACTCTTTCGACCATGGAATCAGAGTTCGTGGCTCTCGCTTCCGCTGGTCAAGAGGCAGAGTGGTTAAGGGATCTTCTTTTGGAAGTTCCTTTGGCTAAAGACAATGTTTCAAAGGTGATGATACACTGCGATAGTCAGGCCACTTTGGCAAGAGCATTTAGCGAAGTGTATAATGGAAAGTCTAGGCATATAGGACTTAGACATTCGTTCGTGAGGAAACTGATTAAGGATGGAATCATTTCACTCACGTATATACGAACAAACTATAATTTGGCTGATCCGTTTACTAAGCCACTGGCCAGAGACTTAGTAAAAACAACCTCGAGAGGTATGGGGTTGAAACTCCTTGAGTAAGAGTACCGACAACGACGGTAACCCAATCCTAAGTTAACAGAACATTAACTTTAAGATTTTCAATGGGTAATAACAAGTCGTTGATTTGGATAATTGTCTAACATTTCGTGATTATGTTGACCTTGGAAATGAGGGTTGAGTTTTATTTTAAACTCTTAATGAAGTTCAATACCGAGGGTACGTATCTATTGGAAACAGATACAATATGAACTTCACCTATGTGAATTCTGAGATGGTGCCGTCTCAAAGTGAGGGTTGGAGTTTCTCTCATAAAAATTCATGAAACAGGATAGCACATGGCCATAAATAAGTGCTAAGCGAGTTATGCAGAGGAAGAATCTTTAAGGAGTGTGTGTAAGGCGACACCGGTTTATTCATATGGATTCATGGTTTAAAAGCATTGCTACCTAATATTCCGATTAAACTTTGTGTTATCCTTACTAAGGTTAAGTTTAAAATCGAAAGATACTTAACTGTACTAACACTTCTTATATCTTATTTCTGGAATTATTATTTTGTCATTATTAGAACAAGTGGGGGATTGTTAGAAATAATGAAAGATTATTTCTATTAAGTTGTTCCAATCATGACAAAGTGGGTTATAGTTAATTGGCAATAAATGCTTAAGTCCCACATTGGAAGTGGAGTAAAATTAAATAGCATTTATAAGACTCTTGGAACAATGTACTTTCCAAAGGAGCCAAAGAGGATAAAGTGCCACATAGTCATATGTGGTGGTCCCAAGCATTATGTCACTTGTCTCATACAAAACACCTCTCGCCGGTGTCGCCACCGGCGACACCGGCTCCGGCTCCGGAACCGGATCCGAGGGCGTGGGCGTAGAGGCGCTAGTGGCGGCTTGTAGACGGCACTTGAGCACTTAGGCACGACGCATCGGAGCAATCGGGCTATTCGCGGCATTAATGAGGCGGCGCCGGTGGCGCTCCGGCCGCCGGCCCGGCCGAATTTGTTTTAATTATAGCTCCAGATTTTATTCGTTGCCTAGAGTTTGATTTTGAATTTAAAATTCGAAGTACATAACATTTCATGAAAGGGTGCATGACATTTTATTTGAACCATTGCAAATATTCATTAGAGAGTGTTGTTTCATGAAGAGTTGCAAACTTCTGAAACGACAAATGCATGGCTATAAATATATGATTGTTACTTCGAAATTGATTACTCCAAAATCTGATATCCTCTTCTATATAATTCCAACGTTTTCCTTGCATTCGAATCTTCACCGGTCTTGTGCAGTTTCGAGAAAAAGGCTGACTTATCCTGGGTATTCAGGCCGTTCCAACTCTAAGACAATTTGAGAGTGTGCTTGAAATACTTTTAAGGAAAGTGACTTCGTTCACGATTCAGTCTGGATCCATTAAACATTGTAGAATTATCTAACAATCTTAAAAGTATTTGTATCATGGATTCCGACGCTGCTGTTTCTAGCATCAAGGTTATGAATCAGGATCTGGTCAAATTGGATCGCTTTGATGGAAACAACTTTACCAGATGGCAAGACAAGATGACATTCCTGCTTACTGCACTCAAGGTTCACTATGTCTTGAATCCTGATCTACCACCGATTCCAGAACCAACTGAAGATGATTCTGACCAACTCAAGAAGGAGCGCATGCTGCGAAAGGAGGACGAATTACTATGCCGTGGACACATTCTGAACACACTGTCTGACCGTCTATACGACCTATACACCGACAATCCGTCGGCTAGAGACATATGGAAGTCACTGGAGTTTAAATTCAAAGCCGAAGAAGAAGGTACGAAGAAGTTCTTAATTTCAAAATATTTTGATTTTAAATTTATTGATTCTAAGCCCATACTTCCCCAAGTGCACGAATTGCAAGTCCTGGTGAACAAAATCAAGGCGGTGAAAATAGACATTCCTGAAACTTTTCAAGTTGGTGCTATCATTGCTAAGTTACCGGCTTCGTGGAAAGGCTATAAAAAGAAACTGTTGCACAGTTCTGATGATTTTTCTTTGGAGAAAATCCAGAAACATCTTCGAATCGAGGAGGAATCGAAGGAGAGGGAAAAATCAGAATCTGCGGGTCTTTCCAAAGCCAATGCTGTGTCCAACAAGGAAAAGAAAAAACATGATGTCAAGAAAAGTCACCTCGCACCAAAAAGGGAACATACCAAGTTTAAGAATTCTGGTGGTCCGAGGGGTCCTAAGAATGGATGCTTTGTATGTGGAAAACCTGGACACTATGCTCGAGATTGCAGGAACAATAAAGCAAAAAACGAGATCAATGCAGTTAATGCTAATGATGATATAATTGCTACTGTGAGCGAAATTATGGCAATCAAAGGCAAAGTCCAAGGCTGGTGGTATGATACGTGTGCTACGGTTCATGTCTCGTATGACAGGGCTGCATTCAAAACATATTCTGAGACAAATGATGGACAAGAAGTACAAATGGGAAATGAAGTACGATCTAAAGTTGTTGGAACCGGATCGGTTGAACTCAACTTCACTTCTGGAAAGAAAGTTACTCTTGTCAATGTACTTCATGTTCCAGACATGAATAGGAATCTTGTTAGTGGGGATTTGTTGGGAAAACCGGGTATTAAATCTGTGTATGAATCGGGCAAACTTATTTTAACCTGTAATGGTGTATTTGTTGGAAAAGGATATTCCGCTGAAGGAATGATCAAACTATGTATCACCAATAATATGATTAATGAAATTTCTAATTCTGCTTACATGCTTGATTCAGTTACTTTATGGCACAATAGATTAGCACATATTAGTATTAGTTCAATGAAGAGACTAATAAAATTTGGCTTGATATCATGTAATATCAAAAATTTCAATAAATGTGAATTATGTGTTAAATCAAAGATGATTAAGAAACCTTTCAAAAGTGTTGAAAGAAATACAAATCTGCTTGATCTTGTACATTCAGATTTGTGCGAATTTAATGGCATGTTGACCCGTGGGGGAAATAGATATTTCATTACTTTCATTGATGATTGTTCTAGATACACATATGTATATCTTTTAAAGCATAAAGATGAAGCTTTTAATGCCTTTAAAATTTATAAAGCAGAAGTGGAAAATCAATTAAGTAGAAGTATAAAAGTCCTTAGGAGTGATAGGGGCGGTGAATACTTTTCTACTGAATTTGATGCATTTTGTGAAGAACACGGTATAATACATGAATGTTCGGCGCCTAGAACACCACAACAAAATGGCATAGCCGAAAGGAAAAATCGAACATATCAAGAAATGATGAATGCAATGTTAATGCATTCTGAACTACCTTTCAATTTGTGGGGTGAAGCTTTATTATCCGCTTGTCACATAATTAATAGAATTCCTTTAAAGAAAACTGGAATTTCTCCATATGAAGTATGGAAAAACATGACACCAAATATTAGCTATTTTAAGGTGTGGGGGTGTGTGGCATACTACAAAAACATGGATCCTAAGAGAACCAAGTTGGGTCCTCGAGGGATAAGATGTGCTTTTGTAGGATATGCACAAAATAGCAAAGCATATAGACTTTTAAATTTAGAGTCTAATGTTATTGTTGAATCTCGGGATGTAGAATTCTTTGAAAATCTTATCACTAAGGATAAAGATTTAGAGTCGGCCATAAATAAAGAATCTTGTGAAAAAGATTCTTCTCGGATTGTAGAAATACAACCTGAAGGTACTTCTCGAATCATTGAATCACAACCTGAACCTAGGATAAGCAAAAGAGTCCGGAAACCAAAGAACCTAGGACCAGACGAAATTGATTCTCAATCCATTTCATTTTATCTGGTTGAAGGGAATAATACAAAATTTATTAAAAGCATTCCGGTAATTCTTCAAGTCGGGGAAGAACCCAAAACTTATAAGGAAGCAATAGCTTCAAGAGACTCCTCTTTTTGGAAAGATGCTATCCGAGATGAAATGGATTCAATTATGTCCAACCGCACTTGGGAACTTGTTGATTTACCAAAGGGATCAAGACCCATTGGATGCAAGTGGGTGTTTAAAAAGAAATATCATAGTGATGGTACATTAAACACTTATAAAGCTAGATTAGTGGCAAAAGGATTTAGACAAAAGGAAGGTATAAACTATTTTGACACTTATGCACCTGTAGCAAGAACAACCACTATAAGGTTGTTATTTGCTTTAGCATCTTTGAATGATCTGATTGTTCATCAAATGGATGTTAAGACAGCGTTCCTAAACGGAGATCTCGATGAGGAAATCTACATGGAACAACCAGAAGGATATGTCCTTCCTGGAAATGAACGAAAAGTGTGCAAACTTGTCAAATCTCTATATGGCTTAAAACAAGCGCCAAAACAATGGCATCAAAAGTTTGATTCTACAATAATGTCAAATGGATTTATTCCTAATTCTTGTGACAAGTGTTTGTATACAAAAGTGAATAATAATACTGTAATATTCTTGTGTCTTTATGTTGATGACATGCTAATAATTAGCAACCAACTTAATGGAATTTTAGAAACAAAAAGGTTTCTAACTTCCACTTTCAAGATGAAAGATCTTGGACTTGTTGACACAATTTTAGGAATAAAAGTTAAGCGAAATAGTGGGGGTTATGAACTTAACCAAACACACTATATTGAGAAAATGCTTGATAAGTTCAAACACCTAAAATTTAAGGAAGTCACTACTCCATTTGATCATGTAATCAAACTTGAAAAGAATGATGGAAGAGCAGTGGCTCAATTAGAATATGCAAGTGCGATTGGCTGTCTCATGTACTTAATGCAATGTACCAGACCCGATATATCGTTTGCAGTTAGTAAAATGAGTAGATTTACTAGTAATCCAAGTAATGAACATTGGAAGGCAATCACAAGGATTTTTGGTTATTTGTTGAAAACCAAAGATCTTGGCCTTCATTATGGTAGGTTTCCTGCTATATTAGAAGGATATACTGATGCGAGTTGGATCTCTAACGTGGGAGATCATAAATCTACAACTGGGTGGATATTTACCCTAGCTGGAGGAGCAATTTCTTGGAAGAGCAAGAAACAAACATGCATCACTCTTTCGACCATGGAATCAGAGTTCGTGGCTCTCGCTTCCGCTGGTCAAGAGGCAGAGTGGTTAAGGGATCTTCTTTTGGAAGTTCCTTTGGCTAAAGACAATGTTTCAAAGGTGATGATACACTGCGATAGTCAGGCCACTTTGGCAAGAGCATTTAGCGAAGTGTATAATGGAAAGTCTAGGCATATAGGACTTAGACATTCGTTCGTGAGGAAACTGATTAAGGATGGAATCATTTCACTCACGTATATACGAACAAACTATAATTTGGCTGATCCGTTTACTAAGCCACTGGCCAGAGACTTAGTAAAAACAACCTCGAGAGGTATGGGGTTGAAACTCCTTGAGTAAGAGTACCGACAACGACGGTAACCCAATCCTAAGTTAACAGAACATTAACTTTAAGATTTTCAATGGGTAATAACAAGTCGTTGATTTGGATAATTGTCTAACATTTCGTGATTATGTTGACCTTGGAAATGAGGGTTGAGTTTTATTTTAAACTCTTAATGAAGTTCAATACCGAGGGTACGTATCTATTGGAAACAGATACAATATGAACTTCACCTATGTGAATTCTGAGATGGTGCCGTCTCAAAGTGAGGGTTGGAGTTTCTCTCATAAAAATTCATGAAACAGGATAGCACATGGCCATAAATAAGTGCTAAGCGAGTTATGCAGAGGAAGAATCTTTAAGGAGTGTGTGTAAGGCGACACCGGTTTATTCATATGGATTCATGGTTTAAAAGCATTGCTACCTAATATTCCGATTAAACTTTGTGTTATCCTTACTAAGGTTAAGTTTAAAATCGAAAGATACTTAACTGTACTAACACTTCTTATATCTTATTTCTGGAATTATTATTTTGTCATTATTAGAACAAGTGGGGGATTGTTAGAAATAATGAAAGATTATTTCTATTAAGTTGTTCCAATCATGACAAAGTGGGTTATAGTTAATTGGCAATAAATGCTTAAGTCCCACATTGGAAGTGGAGTAAAATTAAATAGCATTTATAAGACTCTTGGAACAATGTACTTTCCAAAGGAGCCAAAGAGGATAAAGTGCCACATAGTCATATGTGGTGGTCCCAAGCATTATGTCACTTGTCTCATACAAAACACCTCTCGCCGGTGTCGCCACCGGCGACACCGGCTCCGGCTCCGGAACCGGATCCGAGGGCGTGGGCGTAGAGGCGCTAGTGGCGGCTTGTAGACGGCACTTGAGCACTTAGGCACGACGCATCGGAGCAATCGGGCTATTCGCGGCATTAATGAGGCGGCGCCGGTGGCGCTCCGGCCGCCGGCCCGGCCGAATTTGTTTTAATTATAGCTCCAGATTTTATTCGTTGCCTAGAGTTTGATTTTGAATTTAAAATTCGAAGTACATAACATTTCATGAAAGGGTGCATGACATTTTATTTGAACCATTGCAAATATTCATTAGAGAGTGTTGTTTCATGAAGAGTTGCAAACTTCTGAAACGACAAATGCATGGCTATAAATATATGATTGTTACTTCGAAATTGATTACTCCAAAATCTGATATCCTCTTCTATATAATTCCAACGTTTTCCTTGCATTCGAATCTTCACCGGTCTTGTGCAGTTTCGAGAAAAAGGCTGACTTATCCTGGGTATTCAGGCCGTTCCAACTCTAAGACAATTTGAGAGTGTGCTTGAAATACTTTTAAGGAAAGTGACTTCGTTCACGATTCAGTCTGGATCCATTAAACATTGTAGAATTATCTAACAATCTTAAAAGTATTTGTATCATGGATTCCGACGCTGCTGTTTCTAGCATCAAGGTTATGAATCAGGATCTGGTCAAATTGGATCGCTTTGATGGAAACAACTTTACCAGATGGCAAGACAAGATGACATTCCTGCTTACTGCACTCAAGGTTCACTATGTCTTGAATCCTGATCTACCACCGATTCCAGAACCAACTGAAGATGATTCTGACCAACTCAAGAAGGAGCGCATGCTGCGAAAGGAGGACGAATTACTATGCCGTGGACACATTCTGAACACACTGTCTGACCGTCTATACGACCTATACACCGACAATCCGTCGGCTAGAGACATATGGAAGTCACTGGAGTTTAAATTCAAAGCCGAAGAAGAAGGTACGAAGAAGTTCTTAATTTCAAAATATTTTGATTTTAAATTTATTGATTCTAAGCCCATACTTCCCCAAGTGCACGAATTGCAAGTCCTGGTGAACAAAATCAAGGCGGTGAAAATAGACATTCCTGAAACTTTTCAAGTTGGTGCTATCATTGCTAAGTTACCGGCTTCGTGGAAAGGCTATAAAAAGAAACTGTTGCACAGTTCTGATGATTTTTCTTTGGAGAAAATCCAGAAACATCTTCGAATCGAGGAGGAATCGAAGGAGAGGGAAAAATCAGAATCTAAGGGTCATTAATTACATTAATATTTATTATATGAGTGGCAAATGTAATGTATTATACTATGTATTTTCTTTGTTAGTAATCCATAAATATAAATAAAATCTTCCATTTTTTTGCTTTCCTTTTTTTGAGTTAAATATGTAATTTAAATTACATTGGTACATATATAACTCTGTAACCAAAAAATAGTAATAATATATTACTTTTTTTTTCAAAAATATAATTCATATTTTTAATCTTTATTGTATTTTGATTTTGAAAGAAATTTATATATTATATCTATCATTTTCAAACTTTCAAGTTACATGAATCAACTTTTTTAGATAATTATATTAATAATTATTTACATTTATATTATTTGAAAAAAAGTAAATAAGTATGTTGACCCATAAAAATAATAATGAATTTGAAATTTATAAATTTGATTTCTTAAGATTATTATGTACAAGTCTAATTTATATACCTACATACAAGTACAATATTTTGTATAGTATCACTAGATTCCAATCATTTATGTGTATAAATTTTAATTTTTTTAATAATCTAACTACAATATTTTTTATAGTATCACTAGATTCCAATGTAAAAGTTATTTTAAAAATTAAACAAATATATTATGTATGGAAAAAAAATTGATTAAGTAATCTAGTGGCACAAGTTCATTTTATTAATGATGAATATACGAAAAGTTCATTAAAATGATGAATATATGAAAAGTTTATTTTATTAATGATAAATATATGAGTAGTCGTGAGTTTAAACTCACGTCTTTGCAACAAATATATGCTTTTATACGGTTAAGAACTAAACTCTTTTTGCGGGATATAATGTACTCATCTCACATATAAGTAATTTAAAAGAAAAAAAGAAATTCACATATAAGTAATTTAAAAGAAAAAAAGAAATTCACCCTTTAAGAAAAAGTATTTAAATGTATTTAAAGTTTACACTCTTTTTATTTTACCCTTATTTTTTTTTTTGAAAATTGTTAAAAGTATAGAAATATGGATTTTTTTGTCATGAAAATTGTTAAAAACATAAAAATATAAAGAAAAAAAAGTTGAGTTATACTTAAAATAATAATACTCCCTCTATTTTTTTTATTATAAGTTATTTTTTAATTTTCTCACGTATTAAAAAATATAATAATTATGATATAAAAAAGAGAAATTATAAAGCATTTTATAAAATTGTCATTTATTAATGGTATTGGAAAAATAAATATTTAAGAATACAATAAAAAATTAACATTAAGAATTTATTATTATTATAAAACTTATATTGTGATACGAAATATTTTTCTAAAATAATTTATAATAAAAAACGGAGATAATATCAATATAATAAATATATCTGAAATTAAAAATTTATTTATCTCACGGGTCACTATCAACATAATATATATTATATTTTAATAAATATTTATCTTAATTTGAGAGACAAATTTCATATTTTTAAATGTTATTATTTTTTATTTCTCCATCTCATAATTCTTTTTTCTCTTTTTATATAATTATTTAATACAATTTAATTTATATGATTATTTTTTATTTTACAATTAAATATATCATTTTAAATTTTGTATTTGTATCTAAATACATTTTACATCGCATGGATTTTTTTTTAATTTTACGTCATTATTGCATCAAAATTTTCTTTGTTGTCTTCATCTTACGAGTCTTTTTTTTTTGCATGATTATTTAATACAATTGAGATTGTATAATTATTTTTCAATTTACAATTAAATAACTCATTTCAAATTTACTTATGTATATAAATACATTTCATATTGTATCAAATATTATTTTTATTTCACGGGTCACTATAATCACAATACATATTTTATTTTAATTAATAATTATTTTAATTTGAAAGATAAAATCATTATTATCAAATATTAATAAAATTCATCTCACGGATCATTTTTTCTATTTGTATTTTAATACAATTGAATTTATATAATTATTGTTCATTTTAAAATTAATAACTAATTTTAAAATTTAGATACATATATAAATACATTTTATAACATTCTCAATTTACATGTACATTTCAATTTATTTTATACCGTATCATATATTTTACCCGTGCGGAAGCACGAGTATCTTACTAGTTAATTACATATATGTCTGATACATTGAGATCTTAAGTTGGAGAAAAGAAAAATATTTTCAGTAGTGCCGCACACCTCAAATTTCATTATAGAAGCACAATTAATTATTTGCCATTGAAATCATTTAAGGTTTACAAGTATGCGATCTTCCGATTTATAGAGTTTCTTAGGGTTATTTAAATCCCTTCTGATGGGGATGAGAGAATCCTGATAAGTCGTGTATTTCCATCTCTCCACAAATGAAGACCATAACCCATATAAATAATCTTAGCATTATTTTTTAGTTTTTAATATTCTAATTTGCCCATCATCAAATTAGATATTGACTAATGGTATTTAGACAATACAATATCTTTCATGACATTTATGCTTTTAGTCACAAACTTAATATTAACTCGATTTTATTAAGTCTTAATCGTTACATTTGTGATCCAAAATTCTCGTGACGTGAAGGGTAAAACTTTTTAAACATGGAGTATATTGTTAAAATTGGAATAATTATGATTAGATATTAGTTTAATTATACTTATGATTCACTTTTTTCCTTTTCCTCAAGTCTTCATTCATGATTTTGTGTGATGTTATATTGCTCTTTCATATTTATTATGAGTCTAGTTTTTGTCATTTTCTTTTCTTTTATAATTATGTTGCCTTTCATACCTTTTTTTTTGTCACTTGCCTTTCATACTTGTTAGGTTGATGTGAACGATTTTATTTTTAGTCACTTTCATGATTTTGCTCTTTCAATTTTTTTTTATACCTTTTTATATTTACAATGTTGTTCTTGTTCTTGTTTTTTTTTTATTGTATTTTATTTCCATTCATTTGTTTTATATTCTTCTAAACTATATATTTTATTATATTGTATAATAAATGAGATATTTTCTTCGTCTCATTATAGTTATTTTCTTTTCTATTTGTTTAAATTATTTATCCTTTTAGTATATGAATATGATATTTATTATTATTATTTTATTAATTTATTTTTATTTATTATATTTTAATTCATACAATTATCCCACTATCTATTATTAATAATAAGATTATTTTATTAAATAACACTTATTTTATTATTGAAATCAATACAATTAATTACTATATGTAAGACAGATTTGTAAGAATAAAAGAAGAATTCGTTTTTAAAATAGGGCAATGTTGGGATATTGATTAAGGGTATTAATTACATTAATATTTATTATATGAGTGGCAAATGTAATGTATTATACTATGTATTTTCTTTGTAAGTAATCCATAAATATAACTAAAATCTTCCATTTTTTTGCTTTCCTTTTTTTGAGTTAAATATGTAATTTAAATTACATTGGTACATATATAACTCTGTAACCAAAAAATAGTAATAATATATTACTTTTTTTTTCAAAAATATAATTCATATTTTTAATCTTTATTGTATTTTGATTTTGAAAGAAATTTATATATTATATCTATCATTTTCAAACTTTCAAGTTACATGAATCAACTTTTTTAGATAATTATATTAATAATTATTTACATTTATATTATTTGAAAAAAAGTAAATAAGTATGTTGACCCATAAAAATAATTGTAGATGTTTAGAATTGGCAGAATTTTTGACCAACAAGAAGTGTTGAACTTAGTTCAGGATGTCACACCAGATGTTGTGACATTATCAAACAGAGTATAAGTTAATGAACTTAGTTCAGGATGTCACACCAGATGTTGTGACATTGTATAAGTTAATGAATTAAGTTCAGACATCAGGATGTCACACCAGATGTTGTGACATCTCAAACCTGCTACCAGACTTAAATGATGCATAACAGAACTGAGTAAATTCAGGGAATTTATCTGGAATTAATTGTGAATGGATAAAACAGTACAAGGCGCATCTGTAGGGAGCTTAGTTATCTGATTTCAGTATAACAAAATAACTACCTCACCTAGAATCAAGGAAGTAACAAACCCTAATTCAAGGTGATGACAGCATGACTTATTAGGACTGGATAATCTACAGAAAGCCCAAAAATCCAAGCATCTATTTAAGGAGCAGAAACTCTCAGAATAGAGTACGAAATTAAGAAGACTAAATAGGGTGTTTGTGTTTAATAGCAGGTTTTAGTTGTGTATCACTTTATGAGCTTTTAAGCAAAAAATGTATTGTGTCTTGATTGAAACTGTGAAGTGAAATCAAGCTGTTGTGTTTGAAGTGTGACTTTAATTTTATTAAACATTGTAACATATCACTATGTGATTGAGGGGGAGTGAGTTGGTACTCATATCTAAGTTGTGTCTTAGGTAGAAATTGCATTGGGTAGATATTAAGTGAAGGATTAAACTGAGTGGTTTAAGTCCAGAATTAATATTACTTATATTGGATTTCCTTCCTGGCTTGGTAGCCCCCAGATGTAAGTGTGGAGATACACTGAACTGGGTTAACAATTTCCTGTGTTGTTTAATTTACCTGCACTTTAAGTTTTGTTTAAGTCTTCAAGTGTTTAAACATCTCATTCGACATCACGTACCTGATCCCAGAATTTCAATTGGCATCAGAGCAGGCACCCTGCCTGTTTAACTGGGTGAGATCTAGGGACTGCAAATTTTGGGAACATGGACATAGATGTAGGATCTGTGAATAGATCACCTATATTGGATGGATCCAACTATGACTACTGGAAGCCAAGAATTGTAGCATTCTTAAAATCACTTGATAGTAGGGCTTGGAAAGCAGTCAACAAAGGATGGGAGCACCCTGTCCAAGACAATAAGGATGAGGCAAAAGTGTTGAAGCCTGAAGAAGAGTGGAGCAAGGAGGAAGAAGATTCAGCACTTGGAAATTCCAAAGCCTTAAATGCCTTATTCAATGGCATTGATAGGAACATATTCAGACTTGTGCATCACTGTTAGCTGGCCAAAGATGTTTGGGACACTCTCAAAACCACTCATGAAGGAACATCAAAAGTGAAGATGTCAAGACTTCAACTTCTCACCACCAAGTTTGAAAACTTGAGAATGATGGAAGATGAGACAATTCATGAGTTTTACATGAACATATTGGAAATAGCTAATACTTCTGGTGCTTTGGGAGAGAAGATGAGTGATGAAAAGTTGGTAAGAAAGATTCTCAGATCTTTACCAAAAAGATTTGACATGAAGGTCACTGCAATAGAAGAAGCTCAGGATATATGCACAATGAAGGTTGAAGAGCTCATTGGTTCCCTTCAAACATTTGAGATGGGAATAAATGATACAATTGTGAAGAAAAACAAAAGCATAGCCTTGGTCTCAAATACTGATAAAGAAGAAGAAAATCAAGAAGCAGACTCTGAAGAAAATTTATCAGAAACAATTGCTATGCTTGGAAGACAATTCAACAAAATTCTCAAAAGAATGGATAGCAGGTCCAGACCAAGTGGAAGAAACTCAAACTCTTCTGAGAATAAAAGACCTTATGATAGAAGGACAAATTATGATGAGAAGACCAACCAAGAAAAAGGGATTAAATGTCATGGATGTGAAGGATATGGACACATCAGAAATGAATGTCCTACCTATCTAAAGAAGCAGAAGAAAGGTCTCTCTGTGACCTGGTCTGATGAAGACTCAGGATGTGATTTAGAAGAAGAATCTGCAAAGCACATCACTGCTCTAGCTGGAGTGTGTGAATCTGAAGGGGGATCCAGTGATGAGGAGCTGACTTTTGAAGAGCTTGAAGAATCATACAAGATGCTGTGTAAAAGGAGCACTGGAGTATGCATGGAGAATATAAAGCAGAAGAAGCAGATTGAGGCATTAAAGGTTGAAAAGACAAGTAATCTAGAGATCATTGACACTTTGAAAAGTGAAGTAAGCCTTCTCAACTCCAAGTTGGAGCATATCTCCAAATCTGTCAGAATGCTGAACAGTAGCTCAAACACATTGGATGTCATTCTCAACAACAACAAGCACTCAGGGGATAGAACTGGGCTGGGATTTAATAAAGCTCAAAAGTTTGAGGCCAGCACCAGCAAAACAACTTCAAATCCCATAAAGTCAAACAAGATGTCCCAACAGATGTCCCAACATCATGAAAAGAACATGATGGAAAAGAAGTATCAAAGATGGAGATGCCATCACTGTGGAAGGTTTGGTCACATCAAACCTTTTTGCTACAAGCTGCATGGACATCCAAATCAGAGGTATCAGCAACCCCCTAAGCAGAAGACAGAGGTCACCAAGAAAGTGCTGCATGGACATCAAAATCAAAGACATCAGCAACCCCCTAAGCAGAAGACAGAGGTCATCAAGAAAGTATGGGTACCTAAAGCTAGTCTTCATGCTGATCAAAGCTACAAATACTTGCCAAAGAACAAGTTCAACAAACAACCTTGGAGCTCTAAAGATGGACACTACACAGGACAGAGGCATCAAAGGAAACCTCACAACAAGCAAAAATGTTCAAAGAAGGTTGTTGCCTATATAGCTCATACATCTCTCAGAGTATCAGCTAAGGAAGACTGGTACTTTGACAGTGGATGCTCAAGGCACATGACTGGATTGAAGAATCTGCTGGTAGACCTAAAGTCACACTCATCCAGATATGTAACCTTTGGAGATGGAGCTAAAAGAGAAATCAATGGAGTTGGGACTTTGGACTGCCCAGATGTACCAAGACTAGATGATGTGCTGCTGGTAAAAGGATTGACTGCTAACTTGATCAGCATAAGTCAATTATGTGATCAAGGTTACAGTGTAAACTTTACCAAAACTGAATGCATAGTGTCTGATAAAGAACAGAAGGTTTTCATGAGAGGAGCCGGATCTAAAGATAACTGCTATATGTGGGAACCTCAAGATTTCAGTCTTACCTCAACTTGCTCATTAGCCAAAGAAGAAGAAGTGAAGCTATGGCACCAAAGACTGGGTCATCTTCATCTCAGAGGAATAAAGAAGATCATATCTATGGAGGCTGTAAGAGGTATTCCAAGACTGAAGATTGATGAAGGCAAAGTATGTTGTGAATGTCAAATAGGCAAGCAAACCAAGATGTCACATCCAAAGCTCCAACATCTGACAACTTCCAAAGTTTTGGAATTATTGCATATGGATCTTATGGGACCAATGCAGGTTGAGAGTCTTGGTGGAAAAAGGTATGCCTATGTGGTGGTTGATGACTTTTCAAGATATACATGGATAAGTTTCATCAAAGAAAAGTCTGATGTGTTTGATGTATTCAAAGATCTGTGCCAAAGAATACAAAGAGAAAAAGCAAGTTGTGTGGTCAGAATAAGGAGTGACCATGGAAAGGAGTTTGAGAATAAAAAATTCTCAGATTTCTGTTCTTCAGAAGGAATCAATCATGAGTATTCTTCTCCTATCACCCCTCAACAGAATGGGGTTGTTGAGAGGAAAAACAGAACTATCCAAGAGTCAGCAAGAGCTATGATTCATGCTAAACAATTACCACTGTACTTCTGGGCTGAAGCTATGAACACAGCTTGTTACATTCACAATAGAGTCACTCTAAGGAAAGGAACCTTGTCCACCATCTATGAAGTCTGAAAGGGCAGAAAACCTACAGTCAAGTACTTTCATGTGTTTGGAAGTAAATGTTACATTCTGGCTGACATGGATCAAAGAAGAAAGATGGATCCTAAAAGATCTGATAATTGGTGATCCCAACAGTGGTGTAATCACTAGATCAAGAGAGATGATTTCAGGCTCCTGCTTTGTTTCAAAGATAGAACCTAAAAACATCAAGGAAGCTCTGAATGATGAGTACTGGATCTCTGCTATGGAAGAAGAATTAGGCCAGTTCACAAGGAATGAAGTGTGGGATCTTGTTCCTAGGCCTGATGACATAAATGTGATTGGCACTAAGTGGGTGTACAAGAACAAGTCAAATGAGCAGGGAGTTGTTACAAAGAACAAGGCTAGACTTGTAGCTCGAGGATTCACACAAATTGAAGGAGTAGACTTTGATGAAACCTTTGCACCAGTAGCAAGGCTTGAATCAATCAGACTACTTTTAGGAATTGCTTGTATCCTGAAGTTCAAGCTATTTCAAATGGATGTGAAAAGTGCCTTTCTAAATGGATATCTTAATGAGGAGGTATATGTGGAGCAGCCTAAGGGATTTGTTGATCCAAGCTGTCCAGATCATGTATACAAACTAAGGAAGGCTCTTTATGGTCTGAAGCAAGCCCCAAGAGCATGGTATGAAAGATTGACCACTTTTCTCATAAAACAAGGGTACAGGAAAGGTGGAATAGACAAAACCTTGTTTGTGAAGGATGAAGAAGGAAATGTCATGATTGCTCAAATATATGTAGATGACATAGTCTTTGGTGGGATGTCAGACAGGATGGTTAAACATTTTGTTACTCAAATGGAATCTGAGTTTGAGATGAGCCTAGTAGGTGAACTAACCTACTTTCTTGGACTGCAAATCAAGCAGATGGAGGACTCCATGTTCATATCCCAAAGCAAGTATGTAAAGAACATTGTCAAGAAGTTTGGGATGGACAATGCAAGTCATAAAAGAACACCTGCCCCCACTCATTTAAAGCTGACAAAGGATGACAAGGGTGAGAATGTGGACCAAGGCTTATACAGAAGCATGATTGGAAGCCTATTATATCTGACTGCTAGCAGACCAGATATAGCTTTTGCAGTAGGTGTATGTGCAAGATATCAAGCTGAGCCAAAAGTAAGCCATCTAAACCAGGTTAAGAGGATTTTGAAATATGTCAATGGTACTTGTGACTATGGCATAATGTACTCTCATGGATGTGAACCAATTCTTACTGGCTTTTGTGATGCTGATTGGGCTGGAAGTGTTGATGATAGAAAGAGCACATCAGGAGGATGCTTCTTTCTAGGAAACAATTTGATTTCTTGGTTCAGTAAGAAACAAAATTGTGTATCCTTATCCACTGCTGAAGCTGAATATATTGCAGCTGGTAGCAGTTGTTCACAGTTGGTTTGGATGAAGCAAATGCTCACAGAATACAATGTCCCACAAGATGTCATGACATTGTACTGTGACAATTTAAGTGCTATTAACATATCAAAGAATCCTATCCAACACAGCAGGACCAAGCACATTGATATCAGGCATCATTTCATCAGAGATCTTGTGGAAGAGAAGGTGATCTCATTAGAATATGTAGCCACAGATCTGCAATTGGCTGATATATTTACTAAAGCTTTGGATGCTACCCAATTTGAAAACCTAAGGGGTAAATTGGGAATCTGCTTATGTGAAATATAGCAGTTATGGAGAAGTGTCAACATGTCATATGACATCGTGTGGCATGATCATCAGATGGCAGCACCAGTCTGGTCACTAACTCTGTGTATTCCACTTTTTAAAATTCCACCAGTAACGGATTTTATAAAAGCTCAAGCTTGCTCTCAGCTCTTCATCTCATCACTATCTTCTCAAAACAAATTGCATGCTAAAGCTGATTTTCTGAGCTCATCAAAATCAATCAAACCTAAACTCTTCTTTAACTACATTCTCAAAATGTCTCAACATCAAAACCCTAACCTCACTGATGAAAATCTCAACCAAGAAGATGTGGTGCATGCAACCCCAATCTCTATGGTACCAATGGATACTACTCCCATAGACGAAATCAGAGGAAGTGTTCCTCTTGCTCAAAAGCCTAGAACTCCAAATGTGAGAAGAGCAAAGGAACCTGTGTTCAGCAAAAGCAAAGGGATTCCTTCATCCTCAAACACCACCCCCAAAGCCTCTGAATATGTGGATGCATCCATCAAGCATCTTGTGAATAGGATTTTATCTGAACAAAGAGTAGTGCGTGGGGTATCTGTTCCCCTGAACACCATGCCTGCTCCACAAGAGGAACAGAGCAATCAGGCTGAAGAGGACACTCCTGCTCAACAGGATGTCCCAATAGATGTTGAAACATCTGAGGACCAGAACAAGGCCTCAACTGATGATGATGATGAAGCCACTGATGACCAAGCTTCTGTTGATCCACCTGCTGAAAAGGAGGCTTCCCAACCTCCTCCTGTTGAAGCTATAGATGATGACTCTGACACGGAGATCATTGCATCTGTTGACTCTAGCATAGCCAAAAGGCTTAGGGCTAGGAAGGAGAAGAAGTCTGCTGGACATGCAACTCCTGAAAAGAAACAGCCTACTCCAAAGAAAGATAAGGTAAAAGTTTCATTTGGACCTACTAAACAATGGAACAAGGTGAGTACCCAAAAGAGGAAAGCTGTAACTCCACCTGATTCAGATGTTGAAGAGGATGTCCCAACATCCCAACTAAGGAAGAAACCAGCACCTCCCAGGTCTACCTCTGCTGTTCCAGAAGCTCCTCTGGACAATGTGTCATTCCATCATGTGTCAAGTGTGAGCAAATGGAAATATGTCTACCAAAGAAGGGTGGCACTGGAAAGAGATCTGGGCAGCAATGCACTGGAGTGCACTGAGGTAATAAACCTAATATCCTCTGCTGGTTTATTCAAGACAATTTCAAATTTTTCACCCTGCTATGAGCTGCTAGTCAAGGAGTTCATTGTCAACCTGCAAGAAGACTGTGCTGATGGAAAGTCAGAAGGATTCAGAAAGGTTTATGTAAGAGGGAGATGTGTGGAATTCTCTCATAGGGTTATAAATCATTACCTAGGGAGAGAATCTGATGGGCCTAATGAGTTGGGGAAGGCTGACAACCAAGTTTGCAAGGTCATCACTGCCAACCAGGTCAAAACTTGGCCAGTCAAGGGCAAACTTTCTGTTAGCTTGCTAACAAGGAAGTATGCAATGCTGCATAGAATTGGTACTGTCAACTGGGTCCCTACCAATCATACTTCTTCAATAGCTACTGGATTGGGAAGATTCATTTATGCTGTGGGCACCCAAACAAAGTTGGACTTTGGGGCTTACATATTTGATCAAACACTAAAGCATGCAGGAACATCAGCAACAAAGCTTCCAATTGCTTTTCCATCTCTGCTCTGTGGAATCATCCTCAACCAGTATCCAGGCATCCTCACTGAAAAGGATTCAGTTTGCAAGAGAGAAAGTCCTCTGGCCTTCCACTACAAATTATTCTTAAGCCATCATGCTGCTGATGTTGAAGCTCCCACTGGGACATCTGCTGGACCATCAAAAGCAAAGACTCCCATATCCAAAGCTGCCTTGATTGCAGAACTGAAGAACACTTGCAAAGAGCTGGATGCCAGGAAGAAAAAGCTTGAGGAAGTAATTCAAAGGCTGGAGATGGAAGAGGGTGCTCAGAATGCTGCTAAATCTGATGATGACTCTGATGATGAATCTGAAGAGGAAGAAGATACTGAATATGAAGACTCTGAGTGAAAATGTGTACTGTCTGCTTCAGCATTGTATTTTGGTTTTGTAATTTTGAATATTTTGGAGATACACTGAACTGGGTTAACAATTTCCTGTGTTGTTTAATTTACCTGCACTTTAAGTTTTGTTTAAGTCTTCAAGTATTTAAACATTTCATTCGACATCACGTACCTGATCCCAGAATTTCAATAATAATGAATTTGAAATTTATAAATTTGATTTCTTAAGATTATTATGTACAAGTCTAATTTATATATCTACATACAAGTACAATATTTTGTATAGTATCACTAGATTCCAATCATTTATGTGTATAAATTTTAATTTTTTTAATAATCTAACTACAATATTTTGTATAGTATCACTAGATTCCAATGTAAAAATTATTTTAAAAATTAAACAAATATATTATGTATGGAAAAAAAATTGATTAAGTAATCTAGTGGCACAAGTTCATTTTATTAATGATGAATATACTAAAAGTTCATTAAAATGATGAATATATGAAAAGTTTATTTTATTAATGATAAATATATGACGTCTTTGCAACAAATATATGCTTTTATACGGTTAAAAACTAAACTCTTTCTACGGAATATAATGTACTCTCTTTGATCTCAAATATAAGTAATTAAAAAAAAAATCACCCTTTAAGAAAAAGTATTTAAATGTATTAAAAGTTTACACTCTTTTTATTTTACCCTTATGTTCTTTTTTGTTTTGAAAATTGTTAAAAATATAAAAATGTGGAATTTCTTGTCTTGAAAATTGTTAAAAATATAAAAATATGAAAACAAGTTGAGTTATACTTAAAATAATAATACTCCCTCTATTTTGTATTATAAATTGTTTTTTACTTTTCACACGTATTAAAAAATATAATAATTATAATATGAAAAAGAGAAATTATAAAGCATTTTATAAAATTATCATTTATTAATGGTATTGGAAAAATAAATATTTAAGATTATAATAAAAATTAACATTAATAATTTATTATTATTATAAAAGGATTTATATTATGATACAAAATATTTTTCTAAAATAATTTACAATAAAAAACGGAGATAATATTAATATAATAAATATATCTAAAATTTGTTTATATTTAAGATTATTACATTTTTTTGTTATATTCAAGATATTTTATTTTTAAAATCTTGATATTCGATCGACCGATTAATTCAAAAATATCAATTACGTTTAAAGACATTCAACACAGATTGATCGCATATTTAAATTTATAAAAAAAAAAAAGTCTAAGTAATAAGTTAGGCTCAGAACAACTTCCTTAGCAAGAATTGTCATTTCTAGTTTGTTTTTGTGGATCCCACTCACATTCCAACCCTCTTTCACAGTTACTGCAATTTTGCAATTTTTGTGTATCAATTTTTTTATTTCCATTATTTCTCACTCTCTTCGATCACTCTCAACAAAGTTCTAAAAATTTCTTTCTCTTTCTTCATTTCAAATTCTAGGTTACTCTCTCTTTTTTTTCTTACTTGTTTCTACACGAAAATCATTATCTTCACCGTCATCATTGTAACCGTAAGAACAAACCACCTTTCTTTTTTAATGTTTTTTTTTTAAATATATTTTATTTTGTTTTATAATAAATGTTTGTTATGTATATGTTGTTTTGTTATTGTTAGGGTTTCATTTCACTGTAACAATAATGTGCATTTTTGAAAAACAATGAAACAAGCTTGTTAGTGTTTTGTTAACAAAATAGTATCATGATGTTTTTGTTTAATAATGTAGAATCAATGATGATTAATCTTGAAATTTCTTTGAGAATGTTTCTTTTTTGTTTTTACAGGGTTTTATATGGTGTGAATTTAGGTGAAAAATGGCTGGTAAGGGTTCTGATAAGTTAAGGTTTTGTGGTGGTGGTGGTGATGGTGATGGTGATGGTGATGGGAACTTGACATTTAAACGGCACAACTCGTGCGAGAGAAATAATGCATGGCATTCAGGAGTGAGGAGGCAAGTTTCTTATGTTGATTCTGATAATGATGATGATGTACCTTTGGCGGTAAGGTTAACCCGAATGTCGAGTTCGGGAACACGGAGTAGTATCTGTGATGTTCCTGTTAAGAAGAAGGGTAATAGTAATACTACTAGAATGCCGGTTAAGAGGCCATTTTGTAATAGCTATGCCTTTCAGAATTCTGTTAAGAAATCGAAGGTGACAATAAATGATAATCCTTTGTCGATAAGAATCAAAATTCCGGGAAAAATTGCTGATAATTCGTTTTCTTTGCTGAAGAAAGATCTTGCGTTGGTGGAAAAATCGTTTGAGGAATGCAAAACGAAGAGGCAAGTGGAAGAGAAGAGATTGCTGTCTATACAGAGGGATATTGAGGAGTGTTCTAAAGAGCTTGTAAGTTTGAAAATGAAAAATAATTGTGTTGAAGGAATTAGCGAATCTCATAAGAAAATGTTGGGGAAAATTGATGAATGTGTAAAGGATTTTGTAGTCAAAGAAGCGCAGCTCTTTTTGATGGATGACTTGATTGGAGAGCGCAAGCGAGAGCTCAAGAAAAAAGAAAAAGAACTTCATCAAGTCGTGGATAACATCGATAAGCACCGTGAAGGGAAGGAAGAAGAACTCAAGGCTCTTTTCGGAAAAATTGCTCAATGTAGTTTGGAACTTAAGGCCAAAGAGAAAGAGCATGATGCGATGAAAAAACGAATTGATGAACAATCAGAGATTTTAAAGTCTGAAAATAAGAAGTTACTGAAGGTAATGCAGTACAGTCAGAGTAATCTGCGTGCTCAAATGAAGGAATTTGAATCAACCAAGAAGCAATTTGAAGAGCAGGTTAAGGAGCTTGAGTTAAAGGAGAAAAGGTGCGGAGAGTGGGCAGTGGAGCTTGAGTCAAAGGAGAAGTTCCTTCAAGGCCGTGTAGAGAAGCTCGGGTTAAAAGAGAAAAAGTGCCGAGAACGAGTGATGAAGCTTGAGTCAAATGAGAAACTCTTTGAAGGTCGTGTAGAGGAGCTTGAGTTTAAAGAGAAACAACTTGAAGGCCAAGCGAAAGAGTTTGTATTCAAGGTGGAGAGATTTCATAGCCAAATAAAGGAGCTTGAATTGGAAAAGAAGCATTTTGATCATTGTGTAAAGGAGCTGGAATCAAAAGAGAGGCAATTAGAAGGACAAGTGAAGCGGCTAGAGTTAAAAGAGGAGCAGCTTGAAGGCCGAGTGAAAGAGTTGGATTCAAAAGAGGAGAAATTTAAAGGCCAAGTTAAGGACCTTGAGTCAAAAGAAAACAAACATGAAGCCCGGGTGAGTGAGTTCAAATCAGAAAAAGAGGAATTCGAAGGGCGGTTGAAGGAGCTCCGGTTTAATGAAAAGTTGCTTGAAGACCAAGTGAAGAAATTTAAAGGCCGAGTAGAGGAAATTGAAACAAAAGAGAATGAATTCAAAGCACGAATGCAGGAGCTCAAGCGTTTTATAAGCCAAATGGAGGATTTCAAATCAGAAGAGAAACAATTTGAAGGACGAGGGAAAGAGCTCGTGTCAATAGATAAAATTTTCAAAGTACATGCGAATGAATTCGAGCAAAAAGAGAAGCAGCTTGGTGAACCCATAAAGGATCTTGACTTAAAGCTAAATAAATTTGACGGACAGCAGAAGTGGCTTGAATCAAGAGACGAACAACGCAATGCATTAATTCAACCATTCGAAGAAGAAACAGAATTGGGTAAATGTTATTTTTTCGTTCAGTTTTTGAAACAACTTTTTCAACTATTTCATTCAGTTTAAATATCTGCTAGCTAATTATGCAGTTATATCTTAAACAGGTAATCAACTAAGTCCCACCATTGATGACGGATGTTTGATGCTGGTCCCAAGTGAGCAAACTGATAACTTTGAGTCATTTGATTACGGCTTTAATCTACGAAGTTTATCTGATCCATCAAAAATTGTGTTGGAAATCATACAGAACCCGGTTATCCCAAAGTGTAAAATGGGAAACAGTGCTGTAATTATTGATGATAGAGACATTCTCCTGCTCAAAGAACTGATGAGAATCGCACCAGATGTTAAACCTCATACAAGAGAAAAAGCAATGCAGCTAGCACTTGAATTGAAAGCTAACATGGAAGAAAACAGAGAAAATTCTAAAGTGGTTTTGGGTTTTCTACTCCTTCTGTCAGTTTATGGACTGGTTCCGTCTTTCGATGAACATGAAGTTTTAAAGCTTTTTGGACTTGTTTCTCAGCAAAAAATAGCTATAGTGCTGTTTGGGGCCATGGGTTTCGCGGATAAAATATCCGGTAAGATATCTAAAATTTGCTTGTAGTTCAAATCTCTTCTAACTTGTATTTCAAGAAACTGAATCATCTAGAACTTATTTTATAGCTGTTTTGATGAAGTGAGATTTTTCTTGCACCGTGCAGATTTGGTTGAGAATCTTATCGCGAGACAACAATATGTAGAAGCTGTTAGATTCAGTTGTGCGTATCACTTGGGCGACAACAATCAACTAGTTACTCTCTTGCGTGAACATGTGCAGAATGCAAAACAAATTTCTGAGAGCAATTGCAATGAAGCCGACTCCATCGAGATTAAGGTCTCTTTCCTTTTTTATTCGATATCTATTTAACCAAACATTCCATCTTCATACCGCCTCATGATAGTTATTTACATACTTATAACATGAACACAGAATAAAGCAAGAGACCTAGAAATCGCAAGTCTCGGAGAGGTTTTGCAGTGTATTGAAGACAACAACCTAGAATCTGAGGATGCGCGTAACATGATTAACATGATTCACGGCCGTATTCTTGAGCTAAAGAGACACACGGGCGAATAGTGTTCTTACTAGAACCAGTGAGGGTCATCCTCTAAATAGCGAAAACCGGCTAACAACTTGCCTTGTAAATGAAGTAACAGGATAGGGATTCTCTCTGTTTCTTGTTCTTATGTAAAAAAATTAACAGGGTCATTTCATCTTTGACTCACTACTCTCTTTTTGATGTATATTGTTTTTGTATGAAGAAATTCTCAAAGGGTTAAAATGTTTATGTACAAATTGGTTATTTGGACTACATGCCAAATTTTTGTTCACAATGAGAAAAATCAATTCCAATATTATTAACCTTTGAAGATAATTTTATGTATGTTTATTATTTCTTTTGGACTAAAATAAATATTGGTAAAAGTTATTTTATTTTCACACAATTAATTATATGAAAATAATAGAGTATTAATATCTTCTATATATTATCAGTCAACAGACGGATAAATTAGATGATAGTTTATAGTTGATAGCTTATGTTAGATGATAGTTTATAGTTGATAGCTTATGTCTGATTGAGACTGATAATTGATAAACTAATTGAAGTGTTTGGTTAAATTAAGGGTTTAACTAATTTATAAATATAAAATGACATAAAAATATTTAATACATAATTATTTTATTTTAAATTATAAAGGATAAAAGTGATTTTTTTATATTTTAAATACTAAGGATAAAAAGGAAGAAAAAATGATAAGTTATAGCTCAAAATTGATGAGGACCCATTTTCTCATAAATAGCTCAAAATTGATTATAGTTTTTCTCATAGCTCAAAATTGATGAGGACCCATTTTCTCAAGTGACAGAGGAAAATATTATGAGCCTTCATATTTCTTTTACTCTAATTAAAAATTCGAATTCAATCAGAAATGATTGAATTTAAAATTTTAAAAAAATTATCATCTATTATAATTATTTTAATTTTAAAAATTAATTAAAAAGAAGATTAAGTACCACAAGATTACCTATCATTTTAATATTTTGTTTACCAAATGAACTCATTTTTTTGGAAGATAACCATTGCAAAATTTGCAATTTTTTAAATAAATATTTTTGAAATATTTCCTATAATATATCTACAAATATTTACTATGTTTTAAAAAACAAATATTCTATGTTAATTGTACTAAATTACTAAACACAAATTTGTAATTTTCTGAAAGAAAAAGAAACAAATTATGTACCTGGCTTCAATTTAGTGAGCAAGAATTTGCAGTTTGTAGTCGTTTTGTGGACCCCGCTTCCACACATAAGATTCGTTGCAATAAAAAAACTGAAATCACACATCACGCGTGGAGACCGTTAGATCAAAATCCGACGCCTCTAATTTAACTTCAATTTTTTCCGTGATATAAAATATAAATAAAAAATGTTTTCTTGAACCGTTAGATTAATATCGGACGGTGATGATCTTTTAACAGTGTGATTATGAGAAAAACGTGACTGTACGGAACAGTTTTCCCCAACAGCTTTCTCTTCAACTTTACCGTATGAGTTTCATTTTCATTTCATCTTTCTGTTAGTTCTTTGAAACTAAGAGCACTTCAAGCATGCATTGTAAGCTTACCAAATTCCTTTGTGGAATTTTTTTTCTTCATTTTTATTTTTATTTGTAACTCATTCACATTTCTGTTAATTGTGTATGTTTATGTGATTATTACCTGAAATGTATATTTTTGTTGCTATTATTTATTTATTTATTTTACTTGTGAAGATGGTGATAATTCTGTTAAGGAGAGGGATACTGTTGCATTGGCAGTTAAGAGAAAATTGTTAGTTAATCGCAATCCCTTGCACGGTTCGGATAAGAAATCCAAAGTGTTTCCATCACCGGTTGATGATAGTGATGATGACGATGATGATGTTCCGATTTCCTGGAGAATTAACATCAGGTCTGCTATATCGACTGATAAATCATTTTCGGTTTTGAAGGAAGAACTTGAGTTTGTTGAAAAGTCATTTGAGGAATGCAAAAGGAAGAGCAGAGAAGAAGAGAAGAGATTAGAGTCTGTAAAGAGAGATATTGTAGAGTGTGAGAAAGAGCTTGAAAATAAGAAGCAACTAGTTGGTAGTGCTCGAAGAATTAAGGAAATTCATGACAAAATGATGGGGAAAATTGAAGGGTGTGTTAAGGATTTTGTTGTAAAGGAAGCACACCTGTGTTTGATAGAGGACTTGATTCGAGATCGGAGGCAAGAGCTTAGGGGAAAAGAGATGGAACTTTGTCGAGTTATGAGTAACATTTCGAAAGAGAGGGAATTTGAATGCCAGATGAAGGAGCTGTTGGATGATTTGGTGTTAAAACAGAAGCATTTCGAAAGCCGAACCAAGGAGCTGGAATCTAAAAAGAAGCATTTTGAAAGGCAAGTGGATGAACTCAAAGCAAAAGTTAAGGAACTTGAGCCTAAAGAGAAATTACTTGATGGCCGAGTGAAGCAGTTTGCGTCAAAAGAGGATGAATTCGAAGGCCGAGTGAAGGAACTGGAATCAGAAAAGAAGCAACTGGATGGCCGAGTAAAGGAGTTTGATTCAAAAGAGGATGAATTCGAAGGCCGAGTGAAGAAGCTGGAATCAGAGAAGAAGCATTTCGAGAGCCCACTGAAGCAGCTCGAATCAAAAGAAAATCAATTCAAAGAACAAATGAAGGAGTACCAGGAAAAAGAGGAAGAGTTGAGAGGTCGAGTAAAGGTATTTGAATTAAAGGAAGAAGAATTTGAAGGTCGATTTAAGGAGCTCAAATCAAAAGAGAAGCAATTTCAAGAACGATGGAAAGAACTCGAGTCAAAAAAGAAGCAGTTTGAAGAACAAGTCAAGAATCCTGAATCAAAGCGGAGTAAACACGAGGAAAAAGAATCAGGTAAATATTCTTATGCATCCAATTTATTGAGAGATTTTCATTTCAACTGGTTCATTCAATAATGTGGATATTTTTAATAACCTGATTTACATATATGCTATCTAAATATGCAGTTACATCTTACATGGATGATGCATTAAGTCCTACCATTGATGAAACAAGTTTGCAGTTGGTTCTGTGTGAGCAAACTGACATTCTAGCTAATCTGCGAGAAATATCGGATCCAGCAAAAGTGGTTTTGGATATAATATTGAACCCTATTCTCCCACTTTATGATAAGAATGGAGTCAATGCTGTGAATATTGATAAAAGAAGCATCTATCTGTTAGAACTACTGATGAAAATCTCACCAAATATCAAACCTTGTGTAAGAGAAGAAGCAATGAGGCTAGCACTTGATTTGAAAGCTACCATAAAGGAAAATACTGAAAAAAACTCTTTGGCGGTTCTCGGTTTTCTACAGGTATTGTCAGTTTATGGATTGGTTACTTCTTTCGATCAAGACGAAGTTTCGGAGCTTTTTGCATCTGTTGCTCAACACAGGATAGCTTGGGAGCTGTCTAGGCCCCTTGGGTTTTGCAAGTAAAGCTTCTGGTATGTTAATTTTATATCCTAGTATCAAGAATGGTGAAGCTCACCATTGGATAGGGTGAAAAACAATTAGAAAGTTTGTTACACTCAAAAAGAAGAAAAGAAAACTTTATGTATTGATTAATTAATTATGAATACAATGAGGCTTATATATAGAAAAATAAGATCCATCTATCTCTAATATCCCCCCTCAAGCTGGACTTTGGATACTACAAAGACCAAGCTTGGACAATATAGAGCTGAAAGCAGGAGAATGTAGAGATTTAGTAAAAACATCAGCTAACTGCTCTTTTGTAGAAACAGACATAAGATGAATGAGGTTAGAGACAATCTTTTCTCGAATGACATGGCAGTCCAACTCAATGTGTTTGCTCCTCTCGTGAAATGTTGGGTTATGGGCAAGGTATATAGTTGATTTGCTATCACAGTATACAGAAGCAGGATCAGGAAATTTAATGAGAAAATCTTGGAAAAGGTATTGCAGCCATTGAAGTTCACAAGCTAAAGAAGCTAAGGCTCTGTATTCAGCTTCAGTGGATGAACGGGAAACCGTGTTTTGTTTCTTAGATTTCCAGCAGATGAGGGAGGATCCAAGAATAACACAAAAACCTGTAATGGACTTTCTGGTCTCTGAACATCTGGCCCAATCAGAATCTGCAAAGCCATAAAGTTTTAGAGAACTAGATGCTGAAAATAGAATCCCATTTGCAGGTGCAGACTTGAGGTACTTCAGTATTCTGGTGGCAGCTTGATAGTGGGGAGTGAGAGGCTTTGAAACATATTGACTGAGATGCTGAACTGCATAAGATATATCATGCCTGCTATTGGTAAGGTAGATTAACCTACCTATGAGTCTTATGTATGCAGATGGATCATCAAGAGGTAAGCCATCAGTAATGGACAACTTGATATTAGGATCAATGGACACAGATGAAGGTTTTGCTTCCAAATAACCAGTATCTTCAAGCAACTGCAGTGTATATTTCCTTTTATTCATGAAAATACCTGTAGTAGACCTGGCAATCTCAAAACCTAAAAAATACCTCAGCTGTCCCAAGTCCTTAATACTAAATTGTTGATCCAATAGATGTTTAACATTCTGAATTTCAGAAATCGAATCACCAGCTAAAACTATGTCATCTACATAGACAAGTAAGGCTGTAAAACTTGTGGATGTAGACTTGACATATAAGGAACAATCAGCTTGAGAAGGTGAATAACCAAGAGAAATAAAAAAAGAAGACAGTTTAGCATACCATTGCCTGCTAGCCTGCTTCAAACTATACAGAGATTTGTGTAGTTTGCATACTTGTGAACTGTTAGATGGAACCAGACCAGGAGGTAATGTCATATACACTTCTTCATGCAAATCTCCATGTAAAAAGGCATTATTGACATCTAATTGTTCTAGATGCCAGCCTTTTATTGCAGCTATGGACAATAAAACTCTGATTGTGGTAATCTTAGCCACAGGAGAAAAAGTATCAAAGTAGTCAACTCCCTCCATTTGTGTATAACCCTTTGCTACAAGTCTGGCTTTATATCTTTCTATGGATCCATCTGCCCTATATTTCACCTTATATACCCATTTGCATCCAATAGGCACCTTACCAGATGGAAGATCCACTAATGTCCAAGTATGATTATCAGCAAGAGCTTGCAATTCAACATTCATAGCATGCTTCCAACATTCAAGTTTGTTAGCTTGTGGGAAACTAGAAGGTTCATGATTAGAAGAGATAGAGCAATAGAAATGATGAAAAGTTGGAGAGCATTTACTGTAAGACAAAACTGAAGACAGGGGATAATGAACTTTTGAAGAGGGAGCATGTGTAGAAGTAGAGAAACAATGATAATCAGCAAGGTAAGATGGTGGATGAGAAACTCTAGAGGAGTGTCTAGTAGGTGGTTGAGCAGCAGAAGTAAGATCATTATGAGGAGAGCCAGTACTAGTAGTAGGCTCAGTAGCAGGACTGGGGGTCAGGTCATGTGCAAGAGGAGAGTTATGAGGAGGGGAGCTATTCTCATGAGGAAGAAGATTAGGAAGCAAGGTATTGTCTGATGGGTTATCAGCTGTAATGACAGGATGTAAAGGAGGGTCATTAGTTGTAATGACAGAATGTAAAGGAGGGTCAATAAAGATGTCAGAATGAGTACCATCATTATGAGAAAATTCAGTACTTGTGTTATCTTGGGAAGAAGAGTTGGATTTGAAATAAAATGAAGTTTCATAAAAAATAACATGTCTGGAAACAAAGATATTGTGATGATTCAAATCATAAAGTATGTATCCTTTAGTACCTTCTTTATATCCTATAAAGACAACTTTTCTAGCCCTAGGGTCAAATTTTGTCCTATGATTCATGAGAGAGGTAGCATAAGCCAAACACCCAAACACTTTAAGATGAATTAGTGAGGGAGGTTATTGATACAAAATTTCATAAGGGCATTTCAGTTTTAGCAAGGGAGTAGGAAGTCTATTAATTATGTGAATAGCTTGATGTACACAAAAATTCCACATAGTTAGAGGAACATTGGATTGAAAGTGTAAGGCTCTAGCAACATTGAGTATATGTTGGTGTTTCCTCTCAACAATTCCATTTTGTTGAGGGGTTTCAACACAAGACTTTTGGTGTAGAATTCCCTTAGAAAATAGAAAGTTATGTAAGGCTAGAAATTTTGTACCATTATCAGACCTCAAGCATTTTATGGTTTTATTAAATTGTTTCTCAACATAAGCTACAAAACTGATAAAACTACTGCTAGTTTGATCTTTGGTTTTCAAAAAAATCACCCATGTGAACCTAGAATGATCATCAACTAGTGTTAAAAAATACTTGTGTCCTAACATAGAGACAGTAGAGAAGGGCCCCCATAAATCAGCATGAACAAGTTGAAATATATCAGTGGAACAAGTAACACTATTAGAAAAAAGGTAACTTTCTTTGTTTGGCATAATGACAAGGATCACAAGGGGAAAGATTATCTTTACATGGAATAAAAGGAAAATGTTTTGCAATGGCTTGTAAGCCTTTGTGAGAGGGATGACCTAGCCTCATATGCCATATCTCACATTCATTATTAAAAGCAGAATTACAAGAATTTTGAGAAATATTTGAATGCAGAACATATAGGCCATTTTGCAGATCAGCTATACCAATCATTGCCATTGAAGGATTCTGCATAATGAAGCAAGAATTAGCAGAGAATTGAACAACACAATCATTGCTTTGAGACAATTTTGCTATAGAGACAAGATTAACATTAAAGGAAGGTATATAAAGGACATTGTGCAAGATTAAAGATTGTGTAAGCTTGACAGAACCAGATATGGAAGCAGACAATTGAGAACCATTAGGCAAAGTAACAGAAATTGGGACAATAGTTTGATAACTAGTCAAGGCTGACAGATTAAATGAGATATGACCTGTGGCTCCTGTATCTAGTATCCAAAGAGAAGAAGAGTTACCATTGGAATTAGAAGATAAAGAGTTTAGCACGAGGGGAGAAGTAGACACTGAATTGGCTGTGGAAACTGCTTTTGAATGTTGTAGCATTGCTATGATGTTATTGTATTGCTCTTGAGTCAAGCCATAAGAGGGATTGGTGGAACTGGAACCTGATGCAGGTGTCTCTGACACATTGTTAATTGTTGCAGCCTGTTGAGAGCTATTTCCACTGCCTTTGAACTTGTGCTTAAAACCTGGAGGATATCCATGTTTGATGAAACAAGTATCAATGGTGTGATTAGTTCTTCCACAGTGAGTACAGACACGATTTTGCCCTCTTTGACCTGCATTGCCTTGATACCTGCCTCTATTCACATTAGGTTTATTAGATTGAGCATCCTGAGATACATTCAAAACCACACTATCTTCAGAATTGCTAACAACTGGAATAGTTGCAGAAACAACATTGTTCATTTCTCTCTCTTGTTGAATTACCAAAGAGAAAGTCTTGTCAATATCAGGTAGAGGACTCATCATCATGATTTGGCTCTTGGAATGAGTAAATTTTTCATTTAAACCCTTAAGGAAACAAATCACATAGTCTTGATCTCTATACTTACGGATAGATGCAGAAGCACCACAAGAGCATTGAACAACACATGAACAAGACGAAATCGGACGATAAGTTTCCAATTCATCCCATAGAACTTTCAGATGAGTGAAGTAGTTTGATACATCTAAAGTTCCTTGACGAAATTTGTAAAGATCTTCTTGAATGTCAAAAATGCGGAAAATATCACTATGAGAAAACCTAACCTGCAAATTTTTCCAAACACTAACAGCTGAATCTATCCATAGAACCGAACGTGCAATCGATGGAGAAATCGAACGTTGAATCCACGCGAGAACCATCGTATTGCAGCGAATCCATGACGCATAAAGAACATCTGAAACTGCAGGCTTGGGAAGAGTTCCATCAATGAACCGATCTTTTTCTTGGAGATCAATGCTATTTGCATTGAGCGAGACCAGGTGTGATAGTTTTTGTCATCAAGCGGTGAAGAAACAAGAACAAGAGCTGGATTCTCGTTTGGATGCAGGTAGTAAGGATTGGCAGAGTTTGTAGCGAAATCGATGAAGCTCTGTGCAGCCATTGTTGCAGAGAAGCGAAGCGGAGAAAATAACAGAAAAACAGGGAACAATGGCTACTGGAGCTTGGTTAGCTCTGATACCATATCAAGAATGATGAAGCTCACCATTGGAGAGGGTGAAAAACAGTTAGAAAGTTTGTTACACTCAAGAAGAAGAAAAGAAAACTTTACTGTATTGATTAATTAATTATGAATACAATGAGGCTTATATATATAGAAAAATAAGATCCCTCTATCTCTAATACCTAATTTGAGAATGCTGAATCTTAGAACCATGTTTCAAAATTTGGTGTCTGATCCTATTTTAAACTTATTTAATGTCTGTTTTGATAAGTTGTGATGAAGTGAATTTTCTTGCAAATGTCAGATTTTGCTGATAAACTTAACAAGAAGCAATTTGATTCTGCTGTGCATGTTACTTGGCTTAGAAGAATCAACTAGTTTTGTGCTAGAAAAACTTGATGTAAGGAAATATGGGAATGGAAACATGCTAACATTATATACACTACTTTTTGTTGGGGCACATATTTTGACTTGACTCTCTCAAATATCTAAATGTATGAAATGAAAAACAATGATAAATTTAATAGGATTATCTCTATTTCTTATACTTTCTTTATCTTCAATTTTAATTTTTCAAAGGCTTTTAAATATTTTCATATTCAAGTGTAACTTGAGTGTTGTGGTTTTATTTTTCCTTTTTTTTTCAAAGAAATGAAGAATTCTATATTACTAAAGTTTTGATTGTATTAAGATATATTAAGTATATGATTGGTAAATGAGTTTGAAACCTCAATTTAACGCACGTTTGATGTGAAAAATTTCAAGCCACAATTTATAGCTTCATGAAATATGTACTTTTCAACCTTTCAAAATTGAGTTCCAAATATTCACTTAAATTTTCTATGTATCTATTTTTAGTGTTTATTAAATTAGAATCATAAAACCTATATAGTTGACACGTCATCAAAGTTTATTGAGAGACCAATGATTTTTTATCGCGGCAAAATACCATTTTTGGTCTCTTAATTATACCTATGAGTTCAGTTTAGTCCCTAATTTTTTTCATATCAGATTGGTCTCTTAACTCTGAAAATGTGTCATATTAGTCTTTTTGTATCTAATTAGCGACGAATTTAGAGACCGATATTTGACTTTTTTTCGTCACTAATTAGACAAAAAAGACTAACATGACACATTTTAACAGTTAAAAGATGAATCTGACACGAAAATAAATTAAGAGACCAATATGAACCCAAGAGTATAGTTAAGGGACCAAAAATAATATTTTACCTTTTATTGCCTCAAAGGTGACAAGGATTTTTAGTAGGTAATAGATATAATAGGATATTTTTTTGGATTAACCTTTTATATTGGACCTGTTTCTATCTTATATATCCCGACCCATATTCTTTGTATATAATATAAGTATTTTCTATTTTGTATTTACACATTTGTAAATTCATATTCATTCAATAACTTAAACAATTTATCTTTCCCTCCATGAACTCATTCATCTTCATCGTTGCAGTTATGTTGCAGCTGTAATATGGTATTAGAGGATATACACTGAATTTCTTTGCTTCCATTTTTCCTATATCTCTCTTTTCATCTCCCGTTTCTCTTCATGGCTTCCAATGATGACTACCCTAAAACCTCTGTAAAAATGATCCCAAGAATGCATCACCAGATCCCGTCTTGAACCCTCGAAACCCTCACTACCTCCATCCCTGTGAGAATCCGGGTGCCACCATTGTTGCACCACCTCTTGATGACAATAATTACCACAAGTGGAGCAAATCAATGAAGCGTGCTTTAACATCCAAGAACAAGACCGCGTTTATTAACAGTACTCTTCTCAAGCCTTCTTCATTCGATCCAAACTATGAACTCTAGGATCTCACTAACAGTATGGTGCTCTCTTGGATCAATCACACTTTTTCCCCACACATTGCTCAATCCACCATCTGTTTTGATTCGGTTTTCGATCTTTAGGAAGATCTTTGCGACCGCTTCACCAAAGGTAACCATTTTCGGTTCTTTGATCTTCTTCGTGACCTACATTGATTCAACAGTGTGATCGCTATCTTTCAACATACTTCACTGATCTCAAGATTATGTGATAGGAATTGGAAGATTTACGACCTACACCTTCATGTTCTTGCCAAATTCCATGTATATGTGAGTTATCCAAAGATGTGTGCAATTTCAAACACATGGAATACGTCTCATGCTTCTTGAAAGGATTAAATGACAATTACCAGAACATCAAGACTCAAATCTTGCTTCTCTGTCCTCTTCTTTCCATCAGTCGGGTTTCTTCCCTTATTGCAAAACAACAAATTGCTTCTGCAAACCCTACTGCAAGCAATCCTACAATCTTGTATGCTGGTAACAATAACATAAAGAATAAGACTAGAGCCACCTCTAAAACTCCTATAGTTTGCACCAATTGTAGCAAAACTAATCATACAGTGGATACTTGCTACTTTAAGCATGGGTTTCCACCTGACTACCGCAGCAAAAAACCCTAACCTTCATCGAAATCCAAACAACCATCTGCAAAACATGTTATCTCCAAGGAGGACTATCAACATCTCTTGCAGCTCCTTCAATAATCAACGAAATACCAGCAAAAATCCAAACATGTCAAGTCTGCAGATGATGATAAAGTTGTGATTTCAAGTATTGTCAATACAGATGGTACCCTTAACTCTTCCTCTATTTGGGTTCTTGATTCAGGCGCATCCCATCATGTATGCCCTTATATCAAGTGTTTTCTGATTTAACTAGGATTCCCCTGTTCCCATTTATTTACCTAATGACACCATTATAAATACCCATTATTTTGAACTGTTATATTGGATTCCTTTATGCATTTACATAATGTTTTTTATACACCTCATTTCAAATCCAGCCTTATTTCTATTGCTAAATTGTGTCATAACTCTCAATATAGTATAAAATTCTTACATAATTCCTGTTATATACAGAATGTGTCTACCAATCAGATGCTTGTCCAAGTCACCCAACATATATACAATTTTATTTCTTATTGTCAAAATCATTTTCCAAAATCAAGGTTCTTAGAAGTGATAATGGACTTGGTTTCTTACGCACTCTTACTATGCCTCTCTTGGCATTTTAAATCAAAGGAGTTATGTTGAGTCACCTCAACAAAACTCCATGGTAGAGAGAAAACATAAACACTTACTTCAAGTGACTAGATCCCTCCTATTCCAAGCAAAATTGCCTAAGTGTTTTTGGTCCTATGCAATATGACATGCTACTTATTTAATTAATAGATTATGCACACCTACCATAGATAATCATACACCTTATGAACTGTTGTTTAACACTCCTCCATCCTTTATCAACCCCAAAACATTTGGATGTCTTGCTTATGCCTCCACCTCTACAAGACATAGAGACAAGTTAGACCCAAGAGCATTCAAATGTCTCTTTTTAGGATTCACAATGGGAATTAAAGGCTACCTTCTATTTAATCTCCACGCTAGATCCACATTGACTTCTAGAAATTCTATTTTTCATGAACATATAATCCATATACACCTCATCCTTCTATACAACATAGCCCTGGCCACATAATTCCTACAGAACCATCCACCATACCTTTCTTATATGACTCTCCTCCCTCTTTAGATATTCCCATCATTACTCATCAACCTCCTGGAATTGATTCCACTCAAACTTCCTCATCCACACACTTTTCTCCCCCAATAATTCTCAATCACCCAATAATAATCATCCTCCACCGGATCCTTACATCCCTTTTGATCCTGACAATGACCAAGACATTCCAACCATCAGACAATCCACTAGAACCAAAATAACACCAACATATTTATAGGATTATGTTTGTCATGCATCCAATGCATCTAATCTTTATGACATATCCAATTTTATCTCTTATACCCACCTTGCAAATACATATATTTCCTATATTTCTGCCATTACTTTTGCTAGTGATCTTGTATCTTATAAAGCAGACTGTATTCACCCTCACTGGGTGCAAGCTATGACTGTTGAACTAAATGCTTTAATTGCAAACAACACTTGGATACTCACCCCATTACCACCAGGTAAGAAGCCTATAAGATATAAATGGGTATTCAAAACTAAGTTTCATTCATATGGTTCTATAGAAAGACACAAGGCACGATTAGTGTCTCAAGGTAATAAGTAAATACAAGGTATTGACTTCTTTAACACCTTTTCCCCGGTTATTAAACTCACCATTGTAAGAATTTTTCTCGCTCTTGCTTCTTCTTTAAATTTTTCCATATATAAATTAGATGTTCATAATGCTTTTCTTCATGGAGATTTAGAATAGGAGGTATACATGACCTTACCAAAGGGAATGTCTTCCTCCCCTCTAAACCAAGTGTGCATGCTCCTAAAATATATTTATGGATTAAAACAATCCAGTAGATAATGGTTTGGAAATTTGTCCACGATTTTACTCCAAAATAACTTTAGATAACTTTATTGTGATCATTCATTACTTATACACAGATCACAAGACAATTTCACTTTTATTCTAGTTTATGCTGACGATATTTTGCTTACAGGTAATAACATGGATCTCATAACTCAAACAAAACAACTTATGCATACTCATTTCAACATTAAAGACATTGGTACCTTGAAGTATTTTTTGGGTCTTGAAATAGTTCGTAACAGTTCTGACATTAACATCTGTCAAAGGAAATACACACTCAATCTTGTTATTGCCACTGGCTTGCTTGGTTGTAAACTAGCCAAGACTCCAATGGCCTGTGATACTCTTCTCACCATACATGATAACACTCCTCTCCAAGATCCAACCAAATATCACAGATTGGTTGGCCAACTCATATACCTCCTAAATATGCATCCTGACATTTCCTATTCATTTTAACAGATAAGAAAATACATGAGTTCTCCAAGTGACCTTCATTATGCTACTGCTTTGCGTATGCTACGTTACTTGAAATCCCCTCCAGGCCAAGGCTTGCTTTTTTCCCAGTTCATCCACTCTGCAGCTCAAGGCTTTCTCAGATTCTGACTAGGCGACTTGTCCAGATACTCGTAAATCTATCATAGGTTTCTCCATCTACTTGGGAGATTCTTTGATCTCATGGAAGTCCAAGAAACAACTGACTTTTTCCATAAGTTCAATTGAAGCTGAGTACATATCCATGGCTTCAACTATGTGTGAAATCCAATGGATAACCAATCTTCTCACCGGCCTTCATATTCCTTTTTTTAAAACCAACCAGCTTGTAATGTGACAATGCTTATGCTAGACACATAGCTTGCAATTCCTCATTCCACGAGCATACAAAACACATAGACTTGGATTGTCACTTAGCCCGCAAAAAGCTCCAACAAAAACTATTCCATCTTCTTCTTGTAACATAACAACAACAACTTGAAAATCTTTTTACTAAGCCGCTTGACACGACTCCTTTCTTATCCAATGTCACTAACCTTAGGTTATATTCCATATACCCGAAGCTTATGGGGGTATTAGATATAATAGGATATTCTTTTGGATTAACCTTCTATATTGGGTTTGTTTCAATCTTATATATCCATTCCTATATTATTTGTATATAATATAGGTCTTTTCTATTTTGTATGTACACAATTGTAAATTCATATTCATTCAATAATTCAAACAATTTATCTTTCCCTCCATGAAGTCATTCATACACTCATTTATCTTCATCGTTGTAACTATGTTGCAATTGTAATAGTGGGGATTCAACAATTTTTATTGTCTCTAAGGTCGTAAAGGATCATTTGTATGAATATTCCTTGATATATATTTTTCACTCACAGAAATATATAAGTGTTCACTAAGATGAAATGAAACTTAGATGAGATATATAAAATTTGTATTCAAAGTTTCATTCTCTTGAATTTTTTTGAATAAGTGCACTCAAAAGTTTTATGAAAATATGAACAAAAGTGAGTGAGAAACATAATTATGAAAAATATTGGAGGTATGTAAAAATTATGATGGAAATGAGTTTATATAATACTCAAGACACCCTTCTAAAAAGGTCTAACAAATATGAAGAGATGCCATAATTTTAAACCAAAGAAAATAACATTTTTTCATGAAAATGTGCAATTTTTCGTGCATGAACAGTGGTAACTGGTTACTACCACAATGGTAATCGGTTACATGTTGTAACGTTCCTTTTATTTTTCCAAATTTGCGCTGGAGTAACCGGTTACCACTTACTTGGTAACCGGTTACTTGAAGAAATTTCTGAAAAATACTTTTAGAAACCAATGTTAAAAATAAGAGTTAATGCACCCTATATGTTCATATGATATGGCATGAATGTATCCTATATTTGAACACTTATGTATATTTTTGCTTCATGAAAAATAAAACTATACCTTTTAATCAAGACTTTAATTAATCCATTCTTGTTCATACTTCATGGTCTTTGATCAATCCTTTTTATGCTTGTATGAAATAAATTGATGTAATGTTGTTGTCATCAAAATATGCTTGAGAAGCCATGCTTTCACAGAAGCTCGAACGTAGGCTTCGGAGGAGTCTCTGTTAGGTTCACGACGTCATATGCCCGTGATCTCTTTCCCATTCTAGAGTCTGTGCTCGGAGACCCTTGGGAGGCTGAAGTGGAGTTACCCAAACTTGTACCCGTTGTTACCAGACGATCTGCCAATCAAGTCTGCTTCAGTTTCTTTACCCCTCTCCTCTTGGCGTTCGCCATCACTTTGTCTTGCAGGTCCTACATTGAATATGGAAAATACAAAATAAAACGAGTTATAACATAAAAAGTATACGAGAAAAGAACTCAATACGCGCAAAAGTTTCTAAAATACTACCAAGGTAGGCCGAAACCTCCTCGTCCATATCGCAAGCGAGGAGCTTCACCACTTCTATAAACATAGGGGTCACTTTTACTCCCTCATCCTTATCCAAGAGATGAAGACCCCGATCGTCCATGTACTCGATCATAGTGAAACCAGAAACAAACTTCATTAAGACATTATAACTAGTCTTGTCCTCGACACTCAAGTCAGAAGCAATTGCTAGGTATTCGTCTGTGTCATGCAAAAAGTGGTCACGCGACCACGAGAAGTGGAAGTTCAACATAAGACGTGGCACCTCTCTCCCCAGGTCGTCAAGCAAGATCCTTTCCTAGTCGTCGGTGTCTACACCCCATAAGTGTACGGAGTCTCGACCACGCTCTGATATCGATTCTACCAAGTAGTACCTATCCTTGAAGTCTCTGAACGACTCTGAGTAAGCTTTGTAGATCTTTCTCTTCTGTTTAATAGAAACCCAACATACCTTCCTTGGACAACCTGCCTCTGAAGGTGAAAGATATGAAAGAACAGGGAAAGAGTTGCCCCAATCTTCAGGTACCCACAAGTCAGCTCGAAAGATCTCATAAAAGCAAACGAGTTTGGATGGAGTTGCGAGGGTGAAAGCTCCAAATGGACGAACATAGATATCTGGAAGTCCGAAAAAGGAAGTCTGAACCTGAGCTCCTTAAAAAAGAAGTCGTACATGGAAAACCTATGGGGACCATAAGACGAGCAGATGAGATCCCCATCACCAGGATACCTAACACGCCAGTATTTGGGGTCCCCAATTACCGGACTCAGGGCCTTCTTGGGGCTTAGCCCATACTAATTTGATATTTAAAGGCTCTACCGCAACCCAATATTATACGGGGACATCCTGCTCAACGTCATTTTCCTCTGGAGAGTCGTCCTTGTTCCGAGCAGAAGTGGTTTCCTCAGAATCAGTATGGGCAGAGGCAGTTTCCTCGAGGTCGTTTCGTTGGAGCCACTAGGAGATGAGGTTGTGTTGTCATAAAGTATCTTTACATGCATAAAGTCGGGTTCCTCCATAGACATCTTTGCACTTGAAAAGCAGTGAAAGAAAACGTGAATTCGATAATTTAAATCAAATCCATCCTTCCACTACTAATCAAGTGAAAGGGTGTGTAGAGGAACGAGGACGTTGTCCTCGGCCTGTGCCCTCGTTAAAAGTGACTTATATCCGTACCCGCAAGAGTACGCCCACATGTTCACATGAGGAGAGAAATTTGCAACCGAAAAACTCCCAACTCGTAAGGGGTCCAACTCCCTCGGTATGAAACCCAGAACTTCGGTTGAATTTCAATCGGAGTCGCCGTGAAAAGACTAGGGAAAACCCCCTCAGAAGCTTTGTTCACTACAATGATGACAGACAAAGCTTGCCCTCCACCAGACGATGGCTGGGACACCGCAACAGAAACCTTAATAATCCAAATTATAAGTCATTTTACCCCTAAAACTAGCCTTAACCACATACATTTCTACCAGACGAAGCTCATAGACTATCCTAAAGCCAGGAAATTAGGAAAACTTACACGTTTTTGGAGAGATGAAGATGTGGTCGGTTGGTTGTCCCCGGTAGCAGCGGTGATAGACGACGGTTTGCGGCGGAGTCTGAGAACTTGGCGTCGTCGAGCAGAGAAATGGTGAACGAAAAAGTGTGAAAATGGGTTCCAACATCCCATTTATAGCCTCCCATAGCACGTGCACGAGTACGTGTGGCCTAAGACCAATAAACGGTGCGCTCATGACCTAGGGACTGTCGTAGGCTAGTTATCTTTATGCATTAAATGCACACGCTTCCCAAGGCGCATGTGTGGCATGACATTTCTGCATACCTCCAACTGTTGAGGTCCTCGTCTGTCGACCACATCCTAACGCCCAGGTGCAACTGAGCACACCCTGGTCGAGATGATGACGAAAAATTATTACAAGCCTTAGTTTCCACCCCATACATGGCCAACCACCCTTAAGTCATCACTTCTACGACCAGAAGCAACGACTTGGGTGACTCCTGTTCTGGATTGATCCAATGACTTGGCATTGACCAATCCATTATTGCTTCCAAGATAGCCTAACAACCTAATGTCAAAGGGACCCACTGGCCTTGTACCCCTCAGCCGAGGAGGACCCGTCGACCACGGTCACTCGTGGTCGGTTTCTTCTGCTCCTTTTAGACTTCTACCCGGTGCCCGGAGAAGTCGCCCATATCCAGCCAATGGATAGATCCTGCTTGGATTCCCCTTTTCCCGACGTAGATATCATCTGACCAAGCATGCTCGTTCCAACGAATAGTTTCTGGCAGTTACCTATTTTTAGGGGATCCACGATCCAGACCTAAAATAGGGACCAATAGCCAAACATTGGATGCTCTATATAAACCCTCTCACTTGAGAGGGCCAGGTATCCAATATTCACTATCTTAACTCTTTTACTCGTACTTGCTCACTCTTTTGTTATGTTTTACTTTGGCATCAAAGTGTCTTGCAGGTACACCCCCATTCTTTCATCGACGACCGAACATTATCATCATCATCTTCATCAATGTCTGCAGCCTATTATAGTTTCTGATCGCTAGGAACGATAAAAAGCTCATTACTTTTTCATCAATTTATTTTTCAGTAAAAAAATCTCTTATCATTTTTCACTCGTGATATGCTTACTAATATTTGTTACTAGTAGATGACCCATACATCCACACGGGTAAAAATTGTTTGATTTAAAAGATTTAAATAAATATAAAAAGAATAATAAATATAGAACAATTTCATTCTATAATTTATATAAGTTGAAATTAGGAATTTATGAAACATAGCAAATTATCTTATAATGATATTTAGGTTTTATATGATTGCTAGTGTGACGTGTTATAATTGCATTCCATAAGTAATAATTCAAATGCGCAATGAGAGGAAAATTTGTGGTTTTTTCTGCCTGGATCTAACCGGCATTGTCCCATGTTATAATTTCATTTCATGCACAACAATTCAAATGCACATTGATAGCAAAATTTATGCATGTTTTTTTACCTGAATATAACAGGTAGTGTCCCGTGTTATAATTGAATTTCATATATAATTAAGAGAAATAGTTCATTTCGTAAGTAATTATTCCAATGCGTAATGGATATCATTAGGTAGTGTCCCGTGTTATAATTTCATTTCATGCACAACAATTCAAATGCACATTGATAGCAAAATTTATGCATGTTTTTTACCTGAATATAACAGGTAGTGTCATGTGTTATAATTTAATTTCATACATAATTAAGAGTAATAGTTCATTTCGTAAGTGATCTCACCTGATCAGAAGAGCCTTCCAGTGATTTGATGAACGGGCCAGAGAATGAAGTGAATGAGGGGGTGTACCTGCAAAGCACTCCAATGCTTAAGTCAGAAGAGGTACAGAATAATAAGGTTTTGTTCAGAATGAGTGAGAATACCTGCCCCTTTGTTAAGAAAGGGTATTTATAATGTGCCCTCAGCGCTGGGCCAAGGCCCCTCAATGGGCTTAATCTCGCTAGGCCCATGGAGGAGCTGCCAAGGGACGTGTAAGAAGCGTGAAGACCTAGACCAAAGGTCTGCCCCTTGGTCCAACTGCCCCTATCTTTCAGGAGATAACAAAGGGCAGTTGGGTGACGTGGCAGATGAGCTGGCAGACATGCTCTCTGCCTGTCTTCAGTGTATGCCCGTCGTATCAGCAGGTGATTTGTCCAAGAGGTTCTCCTGCCCGAGCATATGGGCCTTTTCCCGACATGTATTGGGTCGTACCCCTATATATCTTCGCGGCCCAGTCCAGAACAGGAGCCCCCCAAGTCGAGTCTCTGAGTCGGAGTGATGACTTGAATTGCAATCGGGCACATGCGCCAAGGATAAAGTAGCGGACATATGGTCGGGCACGTGATGTCCCAGTAGTGTTGAGGACGAAGGTCCCCGACGATTTCGTGATGTTTTCGTGGAAGTCGAGGACGCCATACGGGTCGGGGACGTCCCATAGAGTCGGGGAGGTGTATAGTTGCCCGACGTCGTTCCAGATTCTTTATGGATTGACGTGTTTCAGTGTTAATGGTGTCGCTTCGTTTAATGTGCAAACGGCGACGTAGGCAGTAGGTAATGATGACCTAGCGCGTTAATCCACGCGCCTGTGTCTATAAAAAGGGGCTGAGTGACTTCATTTACACTTTTTCGCTCAGACGTTAACCGGAAGCTTTAAAGATTTTTTCTCGTCTCCGCCCGTCACACTAACTGAACCACCGCTGTTTGCTCGAGCGCCACCGTTCCCCTTTGACTCTTCACTATGTCAGGTATTGTTTTGACTTCTTAATCCCTCATTTTTTCTGTTTTCCTGCGTTAATGGCTGTGAATGCATGTTTTCATCTGCATAGAGTAGTTAGATTTAACTTAGAAGTAGCTAAATAGGCTGTAGATGTGAAAAATAGGGTTAAGATTAGACTGTCCTGGGCAGCAATTTCATGTGCCGGGCAAAATTTTCATAAGCATGTATGAGATTTTTGTCCGGGTCATGATAATGTTCGAGTATGCATTGCTACGTCGAACACGTGCGAAATTTCTCAACTGGGTCTGGTGGCAGTGGGGGATGTTTCACACTGATGCCCGTGAACGTCGCCCCCACGCCCTTTCACTTGACCTGCGGTGGAAGGGTGGATTTGATATGACTTCGAGTTCACTCTTTCTGTCTGTGTTTTAGGTGCAACCGGGCGTCTACGACCGAGAGGAGAAGAAACCGAGCCGCGGCCCACGGATACGGACCTTACGCGTTTGTTCGTCGAGGAGGGGAACGCCCGAGATGGTACTGAGCATGTCTCGTCGTCCGGGCAAAATGACCTCTCTTGGGTTGCGGACGAACCCTTGGATGAGGAATCTTATTTCGTCGAGGAGGCGACCCATGCTTATGCCGTGGTGGAAAATAGAAGTCGGGAAGATCCTGAAAATTGGCAGTGCCATGCTCCCAAAAAGGCGGACCGGATATGTCATCGTTTCCCGGGGAAGCAGTTTGCCATGTACGAGTTCACCTTCCGAGAGGCGGGGATCAGGCTGCCCTTCAATTCCTTCCAGATGTCTATCTTCAAGTGGCTCCGGCTGGCGCCGTCCCAGTTACATCCCAATGCCCTTGCTTTTATGCGGGCGTTTGAGTTGGTCTGCCGCTTCCTCGGTATTGGGTGTACCCGAGCTCTCTTCTTCCATGTTTTCCATCTCCAACGGTCCGGTCTTCGGGGGCGTCACAGCTGGGTCTCTTTCAAACAGCTCGTGCGCTTGTTCAAGACGTACGTAGATTCTGCCCGTCATTTCAAGGGTCGGTGATATGTAGTGAGACCGATCACCTGTGCTGCTCTGCATTCCCTTTATTACTACAAACAGGATGCAAATGGGGAGGAGAAATTGATGTCGAAGATACCGCTGAGGTGGCAGTGCGGCCATTTTGATCTCACCACCAGCCACTATAGGATTAAGTTCTCGATACTGGGTGTCGAGGATAGGCTCGCTTATAAGAAGTTGGTTGAGTACGTGCAGAGCTTCAACCTAGCGGTCTGGACGGATCGAAAGGGTGTGCCTTATGTTGACGAGGCTGGGATGCCGATCTGCGAGGCCCGTCTTATTAACACCAAGGCTTTGCTCGAGTGTAGAACCGAGGAGAAAGCCATGGAATTGTTGGGTGGGTGTTCCTTTTATTCTTATGTCTTTTTGTTTATGTTTTCGCCCGCTGACGTATATGTCCTCGTTTTGCAGGTGCTATACCCACTGCTCGTGATTGGGTCCTCAAGCTGGCCAACCAGGCAGGTGCCCCGGACAGGGCTCCAAAGAAGAAGAAGACCGCGCCTCGTGTCCAGGAGATAGCTGGAGATTCCGGGGTTGGGACCTCGAACACAGCGAGTCCACTGCTCTCCTCCCCTCCCAGTGCATCCATGATTAACATACCAGACAGCCCGCCTCCATCAACCTCCCCTATCCACAAGCGGAAGCGCCCGGAGGGGACACTCTCGAGGTCGACCTTAGCGGGGAACGGCAGTCCGGGTGGCCCTGGAAGTTACTTACTGCCCCCCTGTTATGTAGAGCGGGCCTTTTTCAAGACTGAGGATGCCATTGTTGTGCCAGCACACGAAGCAAGGGTTATCCTGAACCAGGAGGCTGGTGTTCGACGCAAGGAATTGGCCAGGGACTTGGCTGCCGTCATCAGGGTGATGGAAACGGCTATGGTCCTGACCGACACCTCCGTGTCCACTGCCTCTTTGGAAGATGCCCTCCTGCGGGTCCGGTCTGAAAAGGACAAGCTGTCCAAGGACTTGTCGGACTATAAGGAGAAGCACCAGCTTCAGGAGGGGCTGAAGAAAGAGTTGGAGGAGGTCAATGAGGAGCGAGATATACTGAAGGCAGCCAAGGCGAGTTTGGAGGAACAAGCAGCTGGGCATCAGAAGGTGGCTGAGGAGAATGCTGGATTGCATGCTCAGCTTGCTTCGCTCGAGGACAAGGTCCGTCCGTTAGCTGATGAGACTGACGAAGAGCTCGCTCTCGGTTCTCGGGGTAAGTTGGTGGGGCACATTTGCTCTCTCAATCAGGACCTCGTAGCTGTATTTAAGGAGGGTTTTGACAACGCCGTCGAGCAACTGAGGGTTTTAAATCCCGAGTTGGTGACGGAGGGGTCAGCCCATAATTACCGTGTCCAGGAGGGGGAGATTGTGTGCCCGTTTGAAGCTGAGGAAGAGCTGGGGGAGGATGAAGGAGAGGAAGAGAATGTTGAGGAGGAGCTCCGGGCGGAGTCTTAGGAATTCTAATTTATTTTGTTCATATGGCATGTGTGCCCGCTCTGTATGGCCTGCGTGCCCGTTTGTATGGCCTGCGTGCCTTTTTGTATGGCATGTGTGCCTTTTTGTTTGTATTTTGGCCTTTGGGCGTACTTATCTTTGGCTTTGGCCGTTTTAATGAATGAATGTTTTGTTTTTGATTATTCATCCTGCTCGGTTTTTCTTTTATTATGGTTTGTTTCTTGTATTCACGAACTATTTTATGCTCGACCATGTTAGTCTCCTCGGTTTAGGGAACCGACGAGGTAGTGGGCGTCGTGCCCGTTCAGATCAAAACCGAGTTCGTGGTTTGGAACTTCGGCTCCGAAGGCTTGGGCATTCCCATCGCGAGCTGGGTGCCCTGCCGGTCTTGGTACTTCAACGTTGGTGCTCGATCGAGGTCCCAACCGTCGGGGAGGGTTGTGTTCGCTGGAGGGGTCAGTTCGTCCCCGGGTCGCGCGATTCGTCTCTGTTGTTTTGGAGACGAAGAGCGTGGTCGTACCTCCCACGTCTCCCCGTGACATATTCAACTGTAATATTGTCTAAGTTTCTCTGCGTTCCATGGTCTAGCGAGTTCTTCGCCTTGTAGGTTTTCTAAATAGTAGGCCCCGTTGCTCGTCTTATCGCGGACGCGGTAGGGGCCTTCCCAGTTGGCGGCCAGTTTACCCTCTCTTGGGTTTTTTTGGTTTCTTCTGAGGACCAGGCTGCCCACCTGGAACTCTCTTTTTATGACCTTCGCGTCGTGGTGCAAGGCTATTTTTTGCTTGAGGGATATTTCTCAAAGGGCTGCTTCGGAGCGGATCTCGTCGACGAGGTCCAGCTCGGCTCTGAGTGCTTCGTCGTTCATTTCTTCGTCTAGGGGTTCTTCCATGCGTCTCGTCGGCTCTCTTATTTCTACTGGGATGACTGCTTTGGTGCTGTATGTTAGTCGGAATGGGGTCTCCCCGGTTGTGGAGTGAGGTGTTGTACGTAAAGCTCATAGGACGCTATGTAACTCCTCGACCCACGCCCTTTTCGCTTCGCCAAGCCTACGTTTCAGTCCGCGCAGGATTACCCTGTTGGTCGCTTCTGCTTGCCCATTGGTTTGAGGGTGCTCGACGGATGTGAAATGCTGCTTAGTACCTAAGCTCGCCACGAAGTCTTGGAATCCCCCGTCCGTGAATTGCGTTCCGTTGTCCGTGATGAGGACCTGAGGCACGCCGAACCGAGCGAGGATATTTCGTTTAAAGAATCGAAGAATATTCTGCGTTGTTATTTTAGCCAGTGCCTCTGCTTCGATCCATTTGGTAAAATAATCTACCCCTACGATGAGGTATTTATTCTGGTATGATCCGGTCACGAAAGGCCCGAGGATATCCATGCCCCACCATGCGAAGGGCCATGGAGAAGAGAGTGTTTTCAGTTCGTTCGGGGGTGCGAGGTACATGTCAGCGTGTCGTTGGCACTTGTCGCATTTTTTGACGTGTTCCTTGGAGTCGTGTTGCATTGTCGGCCAGTAGTAGCCTGCTCGAAGAGCTTTTCGTGCAAGTGATCGTCCACCGGGGTGTTGGGCGTTTATTCCTCAATGTATTTCTCCAAGTATGTCGGGGATTTTCTCTTCCTCGACGCATTTGAGTAATGGGATGGAAAACCCCCTACGGTAAAGTTTCCCTTCGAGGAGTATGTACGAGCATGCCCTACGTTTGGTGGTGGCCGCCTCTTTTGGGTCGGCGGGGAGCTTGCCCTTCGTTAGGTAATTATAGATGGGTGTCATCCAACAATGAGTATCCCCGATTACGTTGACCTCGAGTGGAAGAGGTGGTTTTTCGATACTAGGTCGAGGAAGGATCTCTTGAATTACGGATTTGTTTCCGCCCTTCTTTCTCGTGCTAGCTAGCTTTGATAAGATGTTGGCCCGTGTGTTGTGCTCGCGAGGTACGTGTTGTACTTCCCATTTCTCGAATTTTTCGAGTCTTTCCTTGACCAAGGCTAGGTACTCGACGAGGTTGTCGTTCTTGGTCTGGTACTCTCCTCGTACTTGTGATGCCACGAGCTGGGAGTCTGTTGATATTTTTACTTCCTTTGCTCCTAGGTCTTCGGCCAATCTCAGACCGGCGATGAAAGCCTCATATTCAGCTTGGTTGTTTGATGTCGGGAAGGCTAGTGCTAGTGAGACCTCGATCAGGATCCCGTCCTCATTCCCGAGGATGATTCCAGCTCCACTGCCCGTCGTACTGGAGGCGCCGTCGACGAAGATCGTCCATTTATGGGCGCCGTCTGTCGGTGTCGGGTTGTGGGTTATTTCCGCGACAAAGTCGGCCAGTGCTTGGGCTTTTAAGGCCTTTCTGTTCTCATATTGTATATCGAATTCAGAGAGTTCCAGCGACCATTTGAGCATTCTGCCGACCATATCTGGTCGTCAGAGAAGCTGTTTGATTGGATGGTCGGTTTTTACTTTGACCGTGTGCGTGAGGAAGTAGTGACGTAGCCTCCTCGCCGCATTTATGAGAGCCAGAGCGACCTTTTCAATTTGCTGGTATCTGAGTTCGGGGCCTTAGAGCGCTTTGCTCGTAAAATAGACGGGTTTTTGTCCTTCGTCGGTCTCCCTTATTAGGACGGCACTGACGGCCTCGGTCGCCACAGACAGATACAGGTATAAGGTCTCTCTTTCCAACGGTCGTGATAAGACCGGGGGCTCGGAGAGGACCTTCTTCAAATGGAGTAGTGCCCATTCACATTCGTCGGTCCATTCGAAGTTGGCCTCCTTACGAAGGAGTCTGAAGAAGGGCAGTGCATGCTGGGCAGATTTGGCGATGAAACGGGAGAGTGAGGCGAGCACCCCGTTGAGGGATTGAATTGATTTTTTGGTCTTCGGGGTTGGAAATTCCGAGAACGCCCGGCATTTGTCGGGGTTGGCCTCAATGCCCCTCTCGGTGAGGTAGAAACCCAGGAATTTTCCTGCCCGGACGCCGAACGTGCATTTTTCAGGGTTAAACCTCATTTTACACTGTCCTGCCTGCTCGAAGACTTTGTATAGGTGTCGAGCATGGTCGAGCTCCTCGTGTGACTTGATGATCATGTCGTCCATGTATACCTCGAGCATATCCCCTATCTCTCCCTTGAAGACTTTGTTCATCATGCGCTGGTATGTGGCCCCGACGTTCTTGAGTCCGAACGGTATTACATTGTAATAGTAATTGCCGGTCGGGGTCCTGAACGCCGTGTGTCTCTTATCCGTGTCCGACATAGGGATTTGATTATATCCGCTATATGCGTCCATGAAGGATAGGAGTCTAAAACCTGTAGAGTTGTCAACGAGTTTATCTATGTTAGGGAGGGGGAAAGCATCTTTGGGGCAAGCCCTATTAAGATCGGTATAATCAACACACATGCGCCATTTTCCATTATTTTTCTTAACGAGGACTACATTAGAGAGCCAGGTTATGTACTGGGCTTCAGAAATAAAATTTTCCTCTAAGAGGTCTTTTACAGCTCGCTCGGCAGCCTCCGCCTTCTCGGGGGACTGCTTGCGCCTACGCTGTGCTATGGGCTTGACTGCCCGATCCAAAGCTAGTTGGTGACACGCGACCTCAGGATCCAGGCCGGGCATTTCTGCGGCGTTCCATGCGAAGAGGTCGGAGTTCTCCTTGAGGCATGCCACGAGCTTCTCCCTTGTTTCCTCGGGCAATCCTTTGCCTATCTTTACTGTTCTTCCAGGGTCGTCGCCCAGAGGAATGAGCTTGAACTCTCCGTCTGGGATTGGCCGGAACGGGTGTTCGGGAGTCTGCTCCTCGGTGGGCTTCCACTCTTCAATTTCGTCCTGGAAGATGCGGCAGTCGAGGTCGATGGCGTTGATTCCCTGGAGGGGAGGATCCTCGGTTTTGGGTTTTTTGTTGCTCTTTGTACTGACCGTGGCCTGTCTTTTTATCGCGGTGTCGTAACACCGTCGGGCAGCCTCAATGTCGCCGTGGACGGTGACCACACGACCTAGTTTGGTGTAGTACTTCATCTTTAGATGGACATTAGATGGGACCGCGGTCAGCTCGGCTAGTGTCGGGCGGCCGAGGATGCAATTGTAGAGAGAGGGACACTCTATGACTAAGAATTGGACTTTGACTTCCCTGGCCGTCTCCTGCTCTCCGAAGGTGACGAGGAGCTCGACGTATCCCCACGGTTTCGTTGTGGTTCCGTTGAATCCTTGGAGATCGGATCCGACGTAGGGAGATAGATTGGTCTTGTCCAGTTTCAGAGTCTTGAAAAGGTGGACGTACATGATGTCCACTGAGCTGCCTTGATCGACCAGGATGCGCCTGACGTCGAACTGGGCCATCTTGGCCCTAATCAGTAGTGGGATGCTCGAATTCGGGGAGCCGTCCGGAAGCTCTTCTAAAAAGAAGGATATTGGGTTGGATTTGCCCCGGTATTTTGTCAGCGTTGCCTTTTGCTCGGGCGCGGTCAGAAGGAGCTCGTCGAACTTGCGTTTAACTGATAGGGTGGCGGCCTCGCCGTAAATCCCTCTGCCCGATATGACAAGGGCGGTCGGGAAGTCTTCCCAGGGGCTGAGTGCGGTGATCCGGCCTTCGGGCAATGGCTCGGGGAAGATGAAATCCTCTAGACGTGATACGCAGAGGGCCACTTGATAAGGAGAGTCGTCGGGGGGTGTATCCTCTCGAGGTCTCTTCTTCTCCGGCTCTTCATGCTTGGAAGCTTCGTTCCTTCTAGTATACTGTTTAAGATGCCCTTCTTGGATTAAAATCTCTATTGCATCTTTTAGGTGAACGCAGTCTTCGGTCACATGCCCGTGGCTCCTGTGGAACCTGCAGTATTTGGACTTGTCGGTGTGAGGTTTTGGTGCAGAGGGTTTTGGGAACCTTACTCTGCCCTGTTTGAATTCGGAGTTGATGCATTCGACGAGGATACGCTCGCGGGGAGCTGTCAGTAAGGTGTACTCGCTGTATCGGCCCGTGGGGCCTCTTCCTTCTCGAGGCTCGCTGGGCCTTTCTTCCCTTCGCTTGTCCCCGTTTCGACGGGGAATATTCGGATCTTCACGCTTGGGGTGATCGGTATCCCCGATATTACGGCCGCTGCGAGCATTGTGGGCTACTTGCTTCTCCTCGTATCTGATGTAGGCCTGGGCCTTGTGCAGAAGTTCATTCAGGGTGTGGGGAGGCTCAATCCCGACAGCTCTGCTGAGTTCGCTGCCGGGAAGGAGCCCCCTCTCGAGGAGGTATTTCTTCATGGGTTCAGTGGTGTCCACCTCGATAGCTTCCTGGTTGAATCACTCGATGTACGAGCGTAATGTTTCATTCTTCTTTTGTACTATGGCTTCAAGGGTCGCCTCTATCTTGGGATAGCGCCGGGAGGCCGTGAAATGCCTCGTGAACATGGATCTCATAACTCTCCAAGACGTGATGGATTTGGGGGCCAAGCTTTTGCACCAGGCCATGGCCCCTTTCCTGAGGGTCGTCGAGAACAGCATGCACTTGAGATGCCCGGTGATGTCATTACGGTAGTCGAGCATCGCGTTAATGTTGTCGACGTGGTCGTCGGGGTCGGTAGTCCCGTCGTACACGGCCAAGTTAGGAGGTTTCTCCATGCCTTTGGGGAGCGGAGCCTCCATTATTTCCCGTGACAGAGGGCAGTGCAGGTCTTCTTCGTCGCTCCTTGGTGGAGAGAGCTCGTTTCGGTCGGGGCTACGATCGCGTCTTGGTGAGGTTCCCGATCGACCGGTGTCACGGAGGGCGCGTTCCCTACTGACGTTAGGCTCTGGGGAGCGACGTCCTCGTTTCTTTGTTGCTTCTAGACGTTGTTGTGTCCTCCTCTCCTTTTGAGGTCGGACCTCCTGTCGGTCAGCTTCTAGGGCCATGATTCTCTCATGCTGCTGGTAGAGCATAGAGCTGGCCTGGTTGAGGGCGTTCACCATAGCAATCATGGTGGCGTCTCCTTCGACGGGAACGGGGATGGGCTGAAACGCCTCAGTCCCCTGGTTTTGAACTTGAGGGGGATCCCCATTATTCCGGGGCTCAGGAGACGGGGTGGCCGGACGACCATCCCGGGCGTCTGCTTCATGGAACTGCAGGCCGTCGTCCATTGTATAGTCGACGAGGGGACGGCTGCGCTCGTTAGGTTGTTCTCCGGACATGCTGGAAGGACGATGTTTGAGCTTTGATCTTCTGTTGTGGAAGAATGGGGAGCTAGTTTCCCACAGACGGCGCCACTGATCTCACCTGATCAGAAGAGCCTTCCAGTGATTTGATGAACGAGCCAGAGAATGAAGTGAAGGAGGGGGTGTACCTGCAAAGCACTCCAATGCTTAAGTCAGAAGAGGTACAGAATAATAAGGTTTTGTTCAGAATGAGTGAGAATACCTGCCCCTTTGTTAAGAAAGGGTATTTATAATGTGCCCCCGGCGCTGGGCCAAGGCCCCTCAATGGGCTTAATCTGGCTAGGCCCATGGAGGAGCTGCCAAGGGACGCGTAAGAAGCGTGAAGACCTAGACCAAAGGTCTGCCCCTTGGTCCAACTGCCCCTATCTTTCAGGAGATAACAAAGGGTAGTTTGGTGACGTGGCAGATGAGCTGGCAGACATGCTCTCTGCCCGTCTTCAGTGTATGCCCGTCGTATCAGCAGGTGATTTATCCAAGAGGTTCTCCTGCCCGAGCATATGGGCCTTTGCCCGACATGTATTGGGCCGTGCCCCTACATATCTTTGCGGCCCAGTCCAGAACAGTAAGTAATCATTCCAATGCGCAATGGATGTTATTAGGTAGTGTCCCGTGTTATAATTTCATTTCATGCACAACAATTCAAATGCACATTGATAGCAAAATTTATGCATGTTTTTTACCTGAATATAACAGGTAGTGTCCTGTATTATAATTTAATTTCATATATAATTAAGAGTAATAGTTCATTTCGTAAGTAATCATTCCAATGCGCAATGGATATCATTAGGTAGTGTCTCGTGTTATAATTTAATTTCATATATAATTAAGAGTAATATTTTATTTCATAATAAATATAAAATAAATTCATGATATAATTTATAGTAGTTAAAAATAAAAATAAAATCTATTTAAGACCATTCATGAAATTTGCTTAAGTCCATTAAATTTTTTTTAAAGTAATATTTTTGTGACATTATAAAAATAATATCTATTTAAGACCATTGATTTTAATTTTGGCGGAAGTTAACGGGTTATGTTCTTTGAAGACATCTCTTACTTTTAATCTATGAAAAGATATGTTATGTCATGGTTTTATACTCCACCTCCGCCTTTTCAACTACTATCCACTATGAAAAATAAAACCAATAATTAATTAGGAAGGTATATAATTATGACTAATCTTGAAATTAGGTATATTACAATTAAAAAATGAACAGTTAAAGCATTGGGAACTAAAAACATTATGAATTTTCAACCCTTTTGTATTTCGTAATCAATACACATTATGAATAATTGCATTCATTTTCTATCATCAATTTTCTATCTATCTATTCAAAACTAATTTCTATTTAATCAACATAAATTTAACCCTTAAGATAAAGAAATTACATCCAGGAAAATTTAGATGTGGACTTACCATCAACACCTGCAAACACTCATCATCATCAACCCCTGCAAAGCCAAAAAATATCAGTTTTGGAGAGTGTATTGTTGCTAAAACCTATGGTATTTGTTAATAACTAAACATAAATTTTGACACTTATATGGGGTTACCATCCCTGCAAGTTTTTTTCCTCATAACTACCTACATCGATATCAAGACACTAAGATAATGCAATTGTATCAAACACCGATATGCTTGAAAGAAAATACCATTCACTGAACATTTTACCTGATTTAGAGCAAAAATCAATACCATTCATTTGACCTTGGGATATTTATCAGTTGCTGTACACAAATTACATGAAGCAATAAAAGGAAATTAGCATATATGAATACCATAAATTTACAGATTCTAAGAGTTGATTAACACTTATAATGGTAAGGTTATTGAATGGATATTGAAAGTGAAAGTGAATAAAAAGGCAAACAGACAAAGACAATAAATAATGAAAATCAATCTTTAAAATGAAGCTGAATAGAAATGACATGAAATGGAGATTGAAATAGGTTAGGGGAAGAAACTAATTACCATCTCCCTTTCATCAATTCCATGCATGCCTGAGCCCCATTCGTATCCTTAAATTTAACTAAAACAACACCCTGAGGATGATTCTCTCATTCTGCAGGTAACATGGAAAGCAAAGGAAAAATTAAAGGTAAAATACACTGAACAATAATCAATACTTAGTCGGAGATACATTCACTTAATTGGAGTCGACGTCTCTACCACCTACAAAAACCAACAACCACAAACAAAAATTAAACTCAACAACAACAACATTAATGGAAAAACCAGAAACAGAAACAATAACATAAATTTTAAACTCTGAAACACTCAACAACAACAACAACAAAACCAAAACCAAAACCAAAAATGCCAACAACCAATTTTCAAATCCATTATTTTAGAAACTCAGAAAAAGACACTTAAAAGGACGCAAAAAAGAATCAATTATCAATTAAACATTTTCATATATGGCTCAGTTAAGAAAAGATACATTTTTTGCTTCAAATCATTGCTGATGTATCCATAGTTGAAATATCAAGTAAGCAAAATATGCAGCCAACATCATAATGCTAGCAGCTCTTGAAATGCATAATACAACACACAATTTAAATGACATAATAAATATGGAAGAAAAAGTATTATTTCCATACAAACTGAACCCTGAAATATAACAGGTTTGAATTCATACCTTTGGAAGGTCTAGCAATGACAATGTCTTACAAGTCAAAGGCCAGACTTCATGACCTCTTAAAGTTTCCACTACAACTTCAACAACACAGTCAATTTATTGGACTCCTACAATGTTGATCCCTTCCATCTCTTCCACTTGTAAACTAAAATATTATTCAACAACATCAATAGACAAGTTAGTGAAAAAAATCCAGCGATACGCAACCGACAAAGTCTGCACCCCGCAACAAACTGAGAAACAGAAACATTAACAAACACGAAATGAAAATGAAATCTTGAGTAAATAACCAAAAGAAACATGATATAAATATACTTGAGAAGATATCAAAAGATATTCGATCTGGATGAAGGGTTTGTTTCCATCACTCCAATTTCATCAGAGTCGGCACAAAAGCTTCTGTAAAAAAATGGGGGCACAAAAATTTAAACTTTGAATCAAAACCATAAATAATACGAAATCAAATAATCAAATTAAGGGGAAAATAGAAGTTATTTTACAGTATTTAGTGAGAGATACCTTCACTTAGTCGGAGTCGACGTCTCTACCACCTGCAAAAACCAACAACCACAAAAAAATTTAAACTCAACAACAACAACATTAAGGGAAAAATCAGAAACAAAAACAATAACATAAACTTTAAACTTCAAAACTCTTAACAACAACAACAACACCAAGACCAGAAAATTATATTCTTTAAATCAAAACCAGAAACAATAAGAAATCAACTAATCAGATTAAGGGAAAAAGATAATGATTTTATCGTATTCATTAAGTAGTGACGATCGGAGAAGAAGAAACGGTAGTTGCGGACGAGTTGTCTCAAAAAAACAAATCAAACCGGTTAATTAGGAAGTCAATGAGATGAGTAATACAAATATGAATTTAGTTTTTGCATTGGAGGTGGTGGTGGCCGGAGAATGGGACGGCGGCGCTAGGGTTTTAATGAAAAAAGGGAAAGGAGAAAAACGTAGATGAGAGAGAGAGAGACAGAGGGGGAAAGTAGATGAGAGAGAGACAAAGGGGGAAAGTAGTTTGGAAAAATTATGCGCAAAAGGATTTTGATTGGTCATTGAATTTTGGTTTATTGAATTACCAAAAAATGGTATTTGGTAGTGTATTTTTTTTCCTGGAAAAAAGGATAATTTAGGGGTTCCCTAAGCATGTTTTAATCTTTGTGGGATAGTTGATTATTGTGTGATGAATTTTTTTTTCTCTTTTTATATAACCTTTTGCATTTTAATAATATTAAAATTTGTTCCTTCTAACATATAACTTTTTGTAGAAATTATATATTTTTAGTATTTATTTGTCATCTTTAAAATTTAATATAATATTATTAGATACAATATGACAGATATAAATAACTATAATATTATTAAAAATGGTAGTAAATAATAGTACACGCGTCATTGTGCTTATTCAGAACGGCCTCATTCCGTCAACTTCGAAAATACGTTATTTGCCTTTTTAGAGTCTGTTTTAAGTGGACCCCACTCACAACCCACTCACAACCCCACTCCCACCCTCACTCCTAGCGCTGCATTGCAACATTTTTCCTTCTATTCTTATTTCTTTCTCTCTTTCTCATTTCCTCAATTTCATTCTCACACTACTCTCCAAATGCATATCAAATTCTAGAAACTTCTTCTATCTTCATCACCTTCATCTACCTTTTATCAAACTTGTAAGAAACTTCTCTGAAATTAATCATGAAAACCTCACTTCTTTTGAATTTTTCATCATTTCTATGTATTTCTCTGTTTTACATTTACATTTTCGTGCCTTTCTCGGAACGAATTAACGCCATGCAATGTTAAATTTAAGCTGATAAATGTTTATATTTATATATTGAAATTGAAACGTTTACTGTGACATTGTTCTTCATGTAATTAATCGTTTGAGTTTGATTATCGAACTGTAATGTATTACTTGATGATTGAGTTTGACCTAGACATTTTTCAAATGAAGTTGTTGTTTATTTTTTATTTGTTTTTTCTTCACAGGAATTTTTTCTTCCAGTTTCTGTAGTTGAATATGATGGAATTTGAGGCTTCTGATAAGCTAAAAATTTGTGATGCTGATGGTAACCTACATGCTAAATGGCTCGCATCATGTGCGAAAAATACGTTGTGTTCGGAAGTTTCGGATGTGAAGGAACCTGTTTCTAGTGAAGATTTTGAACTTGAAGATGATAATGATGATGATGATGATGATGTTGCTTTGTTGCCAATGTTTACTCCGATTTCGAGTTTGGGAACATGTAGTGGTAAATCTGATGGTTCTGTTAAGAAGAGGCTATTTGATGACAGTGATTCCGTGCATATTTCTGTTAAGAAATCAAAGGTGTTATTGTATGATGATCACGACGTATATGAAAATGAAGATGGTGTTCCTTCGCCAGATGGAACTAAAAAGCTGGGAAAATCAATTGATAAATCATTTTCGACGTTGAAGAAAGAACTTGAGTTTGTTGAAAATTCATTTGAGGAATGTAAAAGGAAGAGGAGAGAAGAAGAGAAGAGATTGGAGTCTGTAAAGAGAGATATTGAGGAGTGTAGCAGAGAGCTTGTAAATAAGAAGACGCAATTTAGTTGTGTTAGAAGAATTAATGAAGTTCACAGCAAACTGCAGGGGAAGATTGAAGAATGTGTCAATGATTTTGTACTAAAGGAAATACAGCTTTATTTGATGGAGTGCTTGATTGAAGAGCACAAGCAAGAGCTCAAGATGAAAGTGACGGACCTTCATCAAGCGAAAGAAATCATTTCAAAAGAAATAGAACTACGTCAAGTTATTGATGAGGACCATGGACAGAATGAAAAGGAACTCAAGGCTGTTTCCCAAAAAATTGCTGAATGTATTGTCGAACGTGAGACCAAAGAGAAGGAGCTTGATGCAATGAAAATATCAATTAATGAACAAGCGGAAATATTAGAGTCTGAAAGGAAGAAGTTACTGAAGGTAATTTCAGTAAGGAATAATAGCCAAGTTCAAATGAAGGAGTTTGAGTCAATGAAGAAACGATTTGAAGACCAGGTTAAGGAACTTGAGTCAACAGAGAAGCAATGTAAAAGACGTGTGGAGGTGCTTCGGTCAAAGGAGTCGCACTTGGAAGAACGAGTAAAGGAGTTAGAATCAAGAGAGAAGAAGCTTGAAGGACATGTGAAGCGGTTTGAATCTAAGGTTGAGGAACTTGAAGGTCGTATGAAGGAGCTTGAATCGGAAACGAAGCATTTTGAAAACTGGGGGAAGGAACTTGCTTCGAAAGAGAAGCAAGTTGAAGGAAGAGCAATGGAGCTAAAGTCAAAAGAGATGCAAGTTGAAGAGTGGATGATAGAGGTTGTATCTAAGGAAGAGAAATTTGAAGGCCAAGTGAAGGAGTTGGAATCAAAACAGAAGCATTTTGAAATCCGAACAGAGGAGCTTGAGTCGAAAGAGAGGCAACTTGAAAGCCGGTTGAAGGAGCATGAATCAAAAGAGAGGGAGCTTGAAGACCAAGTGAAGGAATTGGAATCTAAAAAGAAGCATTTTGAAAGACAAGTGAGTGAGTTTGACTCAAAAGAGAACAAATTTGTAGGACAATTGAAGGAGTTTGAATCCAAAAAGAAGGAATTTGAAGTCAACCTGAATCAGTTGGTAAAAGAACTGGTATCAAAACAGAAGCATTATGATAATCGAACGAAGGTGCTTGAATCTAAAGAGAAGCAACTTGAAGACCGAGTAAAAGAACATGACTCAAAAGAGAGGGACTTTGAAGCCCGGATGAAAGAGTTAGAATCCAAAATGAAGCATTTTGAAATCCAAGTGGAGGAGTTTAAATCAAAAGAGACACAATTGAATGGACAACTTCAGGATGAATTTGAAGGACAAGTGAAGGACTTGGAATCAGAAAATAAGCAATTCAAGAGCCGGGTGAAGGAGCTCGAATGCAAAGAAAAGCAATTCGAAAAACAAATGAAGGCACTTCAATTAAAAGAGGCAAAATTTGAAAGGCAAGTCAAGGAATTTCAATCAAAGGAGAAATTTGAAGAACAAGTCAATGATCTTGAGTCAAAGCTAAATAAATTTGGTGGAAAACTTAAGGAGCCTGAGCTGACAAAGAAACAAGAACTGTTGAAAAAACATTTTGATAAGGGAAAAGAACCAGGTAAATATTCTTATTCATCTGGCTGGTTGAAAGGATTTCATTTCAAGTTTCAACTGTTTGTTTTAATGTCGATATTTTTAATAACCTGATCTATGTAATTCTTTAAAATAGTTTTAACCATGTTAATGTTGTATGCTTAGTCAAGTTGAAAAGCTTCTCCAGTTTTCATATCACACACACTGTCAAACTGTATTTGGATTAAAGTTTTATTACAATATTATGGTACTGCTAATGATAGATTAGTATATTAATGTAGTTTTATTTTTTCAAGTATATTGTAAATAGTGTAAATCTTGTGAGTCAAAACGAAGGTTCAGTATCCTGACAAACCATGAGGGGAACATATTAGTCCTATCAGTGCAACACTATATCCAATGATTCAGTTAAGGTTCTATTTTGACATTGATTGTAAATGTTCTTATAATGCTCTCCTCTGTCACCCATTCATTTAAATATAGGAGGTGTTTTACATTCTTTAATAGTGTATTGAGTTTTTTAACTGGCCTATTGTGACCTTTATTTACGAATGCTTCTATCAATATGATGGAGCTTAAATATCTGGCTATTCTATCTAAATATGCAGTTGCATCTTACATGGATGATCAATTAAGTCCTACAATGGATGGAACAAGCTTGCAGTTAGACACAAATGAAAAAACTGATGGAGTTGAGTCCCTTTGCAATGACATTTTAGTTCATCTGCAAGAGTCATCCGATCCGTCAAGAATTGTTTTGAATATATTACAGAACCCTAGTGTTCCACGGTGTAGAGAGGGAGATAATGATGTGACTATTGATGGTAGCTGCATATGTCTGCTAGAGCAACTGATGAGAATCTCACCAAATATTAAGCCTTGTGTAAGAGAAGAAGCATTGAAGCTGGCACTTGATTTGAAAGCTAACATGAAAGGACATACTGAAAGTTCTTTGATGATTCTTGGTTTCCTACTAATTTTGTCAATTTATGGATTGCTTACTTCTTTCGATGACCATGAAGTTTTGGAGCTTTTTGCATTTGTTGCTCATCACAAGATAGCTATGAAGCTGTTTGAGACTCTGGGTTTTGCAAATAAAGTTTATGGTATGTTAATTTATAAATGATTTGGTTAGTCACCACCAATATCTGTCCTTTTATCTTTATATGCTTTGGTAAGTTATATCATATCATATGATTATAAAATGTGTTCATATCTGTTGCTACTTTTCCTGCCATTCTATATACCCACACATTTTGAAATATCCATTCAGTCCAATCTGCTTAGTTTTTTGATTGTTAGAACTTATTTTATATCTGTTCTGATCTCTGAAGCACTCACATACATACCTCTGAAAATAGGCGTGTCCGTGTCTGTATCCGTTTTGGACACCGGAACTTGTAATTACGTTAAACTGATTCATTTTTTTAAATTGTTACCAGTGTCAACGTGACAGTGTTGGTACTATGTCAGTGTCTGTTTCCGTGAATCCGTGCTTCATAGGATCTGATAAGTTTTGATGAAGTGTAATTTCTTGTACTTTGCAGAATTTGTTGAAAATCTTATCAGGAGGAAGCAATTTGTTGCAGCTGCTAGATTCAGTTGTGCATATAACGTAGCTAACAAGAAACAGTTAGTTGATATGTTGCTAGAGCACATTCAGAATGCCAAACTGATTTGCAACATCAGTTGTGAGAGAACCAACTCCATTGAAATCAAGGTTCTTTTATTTTTCTTATTAAAACTCTAATTTATTAAACATTTCATTTGCATACATATACCCTGCATGATAGTCATAAATAAATAGCTATGAACTTGAATTCAGGATAAGGCCAGAGATGAAGAAATCACTAGTCTGGAAACTGTTCTTCAATTCATTTCAGATAACAAGAGCCCAGAGTCTGAGGATCTGCTTGACAAGATTCAAAATCGTATTCTTGAGCTAAAAGCACATAAAGGCAAATAGTTTTTTTGGTACTTAACCTAATGTGAAGAAATGTAGTAATGGAAGTCTGCTAACCTAATGTGAGTAAAATGTCTAGTTAGAAAGAATGAAAACTTTATGATAAAATTAACAGGGTGTTATCTCCATTTTTTGGCTCCATGATCTTTCTTTTTCTGGTTTTAGTTTTATAAAACTGCTCAGAAGCTTAAATTTGTTATGTTGAAACCTTTCGATAAGCAAACTAGTTATTTGTTGATTACTCTGTGTCATATGTTTACTTGAGTATTGATGCACTTCATTTTTCAAAAAAATTGGAGTTAGTCAGGCCATATTCTTTTCTAGTTGACACAATAGAAGGCAAAGTGGAGTCTGAAAATGTCATCATCAAACAAAACACTTCTGAAGCTCACAAGGTGGAGTCTCCAAAACATTAAAATTCATAGAATCCAATGAAACAAAAGACTTTTGAATCCAATCTAGTATATAGTAGGATTTGTTTTGGGGGGATTTTCTATGCACCAAGATCCATGATAACATTAGCCATCTCTTCGATAAATCTCTTACGTTATCTATCTCTTCAATAAATCTTTGATTATCAAAAGTAGATTTATATAACAACGAGAATATATTATTGAGAATGTCTTTAATAAGAAGATATAATAAAATATTCCCACCAGCTACTTAAACACTTTTTCTTTTATAGTTTAATTTGGTTCGGGAACAGTTTTAACAAGAAATGATTTCAGTCCCCTTTGGATCGTAATTGTAGCGGATTAAACTGCGGTCCTCTTTACCAAATTCAATTTCAATTACCATTAGACCAAATAACGATCGATTACTACCATTAGACCAAATAACGATCGATTACTTCAACATTTTACTAATAACTTATGCACCAAATAACAATCGATTACTTCAACATTTTACTAATAACTTATGCACCATACGAATAATATTAGTTGTGATATATTATATATTATGAATAAAGAGATTCATTTTATAAAAGAAAATCATATCAATAAACTCTTTAATTATTTACAAATAACTTATGCACCATACTAGGAGAATAATATTAGTTGTGCTGTATTATATATTATGAATAAAGAGACTCATTTTATAAAAGAAAGTCATATCAATCAACTCAATGAAACATCTAAAAAATGATAATAAATATAAAATTAGAATAATAAAAAAGAGAAATAATATATTATATTTTAACAATAAACTTAGCCATTAGTCTTCTTAATCTTCCTCTTATAAAATCCTTTAGATATTGGATTTGTCCCTAATAATTTTAGAGGGCTACATATCCTCCACCACTTATGAAAAGTCTCAAATATCTTAGCACTTAAATATGTATATCTGGACGTACCTTTTTCACACACAGATAAGACAAAAATGTTGAGATGCATCTCCGTGTGAACAAAAAAGTTATGCATCTCTACCCCCAAGTTCATTATTGTTAACTTTTCAGATATTCATCTCCAGAATATATTTTGTTAGTTTAAACCAGAAACAATTAGAAACAACGACAAAGTGAAAAAAAATTAACATCAAAATAAACATTACATAAATTGAACATTACATGTCATTTCAAACATGTGTTTCAAGATGTTGCAACATCCTTATAATATCTTCAACTGATCTTTGAATCGTTGTATCCACTTCAATTAGACCATTTGTTGAGTAACGGTAAAAGATACTCCACATAACCTTCAAATTACCATATGTCTCCCGTTCAAGCATGGTGAACCGTATTTTTCATTCGTTGTCAATCGATGGTGAATGGTACTCGAGTTTGACAACTCTTTAATTTTTTGAATATCGTGGGAGATTATTCCGTTTGTGTTTCAGATCAACGAGAAATATATCCTCGAAGACCCTAAACTGAAGTGGAATATTTGCGCCATTAAAATACACAAATATAAGATGAAGATAACGATTCATTCTGGTGTTTGTAAAGAAAATAGAATGAGAGACCCTATTTATAAAAATTGTAAATTAATAAGGACTTTACAAACCCTAGCATATAATCGGAATAAAATTCAGAGATGCATCTGAAATCGCCATTTTTTTTAAATAAATAATGGTCTATACGGAGATGTATCTCCAAATAACCCTTGTGTTGTTTTTTTATGATAATGGTCTATACATGTTACCTTGTTAGATTACAACTATAATGCATAAAAACATATGTGATTCTAAATTATTTGGTGGTTCATTCTTCGGTCTTTCCTTATTTACTTCTCTTTCAATATTGCTCAACTTGTTGAACTCTTCCATCCTTTATAAAAAGTGATCCAGCTAAGTTTCAACATCTTGTGTGAAATATGCCCTACACTCCAGTGTTGTCTTTGGTATATGACATCCCAATTTTAAATAAACATGAACAAAATATTATTTTTTTATAGCCAACCAATATACATGATGTGTTCGGATGGATTATGAGGTGACTTACTTCGAAGTGGAAAGAACATTTTCGAGAAACCATATTTTGTTAAAACCATGGTTATCAAAATCGGAATCTCGATAAAGATCGTTATGGTATGGAAAGATCGTAAATCGTAGGATCGTAAGTCGGATCGTAAGATCCCAACAAATAGACAAAATTACATAAATAAATAGGAAAAATAATTTTAACATTAAAGAATGATTTAATTTGAATTTATAGAGAAAATATATGAAGAGAAGAAGCTCAATCATCATTTGATTCATCGATGTAGAAAAAATAGATGAAAAGATATTGGAGTTCCAATCGTTTTGATGGTTGGGCGCTTTCACGTTTCAGTTCTCAAAGAGAGTATTTAATGTATTCATTCCCAAAACCCTAATATAAAAGAGTCGTCGTTAGGGTTTGATTAGTCACTTTTTGGGTCGGGTCAAAACAAATCCAAACCGAATCAAAAAGTTCCAAAACAAACACTAGAATAAATCGTTCCAACTCTTACGATCCCACGATTTTACGCTTTTCCTCTATGCTTTCATCGCTCCTTTCATTTTCACGATCTTTACGGAAATTAGAGCGGTGGATGGTCTCCAGATCGTAAGATCGTAAGCTTTTGGGAGTTAAAGCGCGATCATGACAACCATGGTTATAACAATACACACTTTATCATAAGCACTTGCTATAAGGTGTCAAATTTTTGGGAAGCACATCCATTTTTCAAACGGAGCCAGACTCGTAAGATAAGGAACTAGAGCATTGAAAATTGCATCGTAATTTGCTTTGTTCCGACATATATGTGTATGTGTTTACTGTTGGTGTAAGCCCTAGAGGTCAATACTTTTGGTACTTGTATCGAATTATTTATCAATAAGAAAAGGCATTTCCTTATTATGTTTGTTTTTCCAAAAATGATAAAGTCTCTAGAATAGCTAGTTCGTTTACTGAAATATTAAGTGTGACTTAATCATGAGATTCCATTAAACATAAGGAAAATATTCTTAAAGCATTTTGTAATACCCCAAAATTTATTTATTACGAATTTCAAGTAGCTTATGTTTTATTTATATGTCATTTAGAATACCCTTCATACATTGCATTTAAATCATAATAAAATAAATAAATAAAGCATACATCATCGGTCAAGGCATAAGGCATGTGAGTCAAGGGTTATTCGGTGAAAATATCAATTATCAGGACTCAAGGTCAAGACAGGGTCAGAACAGATGACACAAGTGCATTTTCAGGGTTTCCCACCAAACGGAGGGAAAAATTTAAATATTGTTTATGTTAACCAGTTAACACATTGGTTAACCGATTAATGCATGTTATTTTGGGCAAAAATTTCAAAATTCAGCTTGGGAGGATTTTTCTCACTTTTTCACTTCATTTTGCACTTCATTCCACAACTTTCCAAAGCTTCATCTTCCAAAATTCTTCAAGTTTTGCGTTGAAACTTGAAGAATTTGAAGCTAAACATCCATCATTGCATTGATTTCATGAATTATTGAAGAATTTTCTACTGTTTTGGTGTGGATTTTCTCATCTTGGAAGTGATTTTTGAAGAAGTTCATCAAAGTTCATCAAATCGCATTTATTTTGCGTATTCGTGCGGAAGAACTCCGGATCTACGGTTTTCTCTTCTATAGCGTGTCAATTCTCCATAGCAACGATTACCAAAGCAAGCCTCCGTTTTGTAGGTTGGTGAACTTTATAATCATTCTGTTTAATGTTATTTCGTGTTTTCTTGACATGTGCGTTCTTCGTGTTTTGTTGATGTTTAATGCGTTGATTAATCTGATTGTTAACTTTTAATTTCTTGATGTGTTTGTGGTTCCGATTAGTGATAGGTCGGTGCATTTAGGTGTTAATTTCGTGCTCACTTGATAGGGACTGTATTAGGAACTTTTGGAAATAAGTTGGTTGCTGAAAGTGCTTTTTTCTGCATTATTTTTTTATTCCGGTTCAGTATTAATCGGTAAATACGTCCGTTAACCAGTTAACACAGTGTGTGTTTTGACAAATCTGCATAATTTAGCAATGTTAACCGGTTAACACATCCGTTAACCGATTAACACTGGACAGTTTTGTATTTTTTGTGCATTTTCTTGCATGTTTGGATGTCATTCCATCTTTAATCGTCATGGACCGTTAGTTTATCATTCTAGGGAGTTTTTAGAAGTTGTTTTGGTGCAGATTCGTGTAGCTTCGACATCTTACGACATGCATGTTGCTTACTTCCGATTTTTTGCATAATTGTGAATTTGTGCTCATGATGAATTGTGAATGTTGATACCATGTTTGGACATCATTGTTTGCATGTTGATAATGATTTAAAGTTCTGTTTTGCATTGTTTTCATGATCGATGCATGTTTCAGATACTTGCGCGTATAATTAAATATGTTGCATATTGCTTGGTGAAAGTGCATGATCCATACATGTTTGTACTCATTCTTGATTATATGATTGTTCCATGATTGCACTTCATTGTTAATGTTTGCATCAAATTAGAATGTATTGTAATGCATGTTCACTTTGCTGCCTATTTGCATTAAATGTTCCCTTTTCAAAATGCACATATTTTAGATTATGGAAAATCCATTGATGCAAAATGATTGTAATGCTTGAATTCACATGTCCATGTTCATATTAATCATGTTGCATTGCTTGATGTTGTTATGTGATGCATATCCATGTATTGTTACTCATGCATTTACAAATGATTTAATTTTGTCATGCATTTCACTGCTGCATTTATGAACAGAAGTTGTTAAATGTATGTTGCATTGCATTATTTTGACACTTTTTACACCTATTGACATGTTGTTAGATAGTTGTAGTAGGCTGTTTGCATACCATTTAAATCTGATAACTGATTGTATGCAGAAGCATTGTTGTAGCTGCTGAGTTTGGGTTTTGCTTAGCTTTTAGGTATCTTTTGCTTTAGGTTTGAGTCTAGTTTAGATCCTAATCACTTTAGGAGATGTTTGATACATAATTGTCTTCTTTGTTATCCTTTTTTATTTCATAAATCATTGATTTTACTAACCTTTTCAGGGGCTAATGGTAAGTATGAAGAATGTGGGTGTGCGCCTGCATTCTACCTTCTTCCTTCCTCTTTTAAATCTTTCTCTTATGCGATTGCGACAAGCATGTTATACTTATTTGACATTTCACTTTCTTATCATCCCTTTAAGTTCTAATCTCATCTTCAATCCTTGAAGTGAGTTAGAACTTGTTTTTCTATGTTTAGAGTTCTCCAAACCTCATTAACCATAGGATCTCCATTGCATAATAACTTAGGGTGAGTCTTAGTTTCCCTTAGAATTCTCCCTTTCTCAACTTGAGTTTTCTCTTTCTCATCTTAAAACAACTCAAAAAGACTTAATAAATGATGAAATTACTTCTTGTGTTATAGACTTATTCAATTGGGCATTTGCATCTATCCCATCTTGGGATAATGTAAGCTTATCTAGCATGATGTACAAGTCTAAACTTGAAGCCATTTTCACGAACAACACCTAAAAAGCACTTCTTCATTGCAAAATACAAAAACACTTAATAAGTACAATGGGCTTGTGTACTTAAGCCATAATATTTGGAACCAAGTCTTGGGGATCTTCTCCTTACTTGGGTTTGCTTCTTCCTCATTCCATCTTGGAGTGATGTAAGAAGTACATACTCCATGGAAAGGGACTTGAATACACTTTCTCATGCCAAATTCAATAAAAACTTCAAAAAGATACAAACCAACAAAAGACGTCTTCCCTTCGGAAATTCTTTTCTCATCTCATCACTCTTAACGAAAGAACTTGCTTCGACTTGTCTCTTTGCAAGACGATAAAAACACTCGTACCAGACGAGCCTGCAACACCTGAGCATAGGCATAAGCAGTTCATTCATAAAAAAGACAAACAAACAAATTTCCTCCCTAGTTAGGGGAACTACGGCAACTTTGATTCTCATTTCCCATGAGATACGTAGGCAATGGGGTAGGTCCCATTCAAGCATATTCTTTATTTTCCTTACATTTTTCCCGTACCCTTTCGATCTCTTTTCCAGTTCCAATAGCAGTTTCAGTTCAGCAGCAGTTTATTCTTACCCTTTTAAATAGTTCAAGCAAGCGTGGATCCTGTTGGGTACGACGGACAATCAGGGGTGCTAATAACTTCCTAGTTCGTAACCGACTCCCGAACCCAGTCTCTTTGGTTCGTAAGACCTTGTTCTTTCCTTTTCCCTAGGTTTGTGTAGCATTATTGTAACACGGTGGGAGAATTGATTTTGTCATTTTTGTTTTCACAAAAACTATATTGCGGATAGCAAGAGTCACCACCGACTTTTGTTTTATCCAATAAAAAATGGTATAAAATAACAGGAAAGACCATTGAAAAAGATTTTGAGTTCGGGGGGTAAGTAATACAAAAGGATGGTTTTAGCACCCATTGTATCCATGGTTATCCATGAGCTCTTAACTTCTTAGCTCACTTTACTTTGTTTGAAAGAAAATAGTGTAGTGTGTGATTAGAAAACATTTTCATAAGGACTTTAACTTTGTAATGATTCTCGTACGAATGTATACAAAGTGTTTAGTTTGAAAGTATTTGAAAATGTGAGGTGTAAATAGTATTTTGAAAATTTGTGAGCAAGCACTTAAGAACTACTTACCCTAAATTGTAAGGTCTTTCTTGTTATTTTGTTTCTTTAGGGATAAAAATGTCCTTACTATTACTTAGTAAGTAGTTTTATCCTTGGATTTGAAGGGACGAGAGTAAGGTCATCGTATGGTCATAGAAGGCAACCTTGTAAAGGTGTCTTAGCAATTCGAAGGGACGATAATCATTTTTCGTAGGGTCATCGAGGGACGAGATCATTTATCCGTAGGCAACTCGAAGGGACTATGATCTTTATATCGAAGGGACCATGATGATTTTATCTTTAGGCAACCGTGCTAAGACACCCATACGTTCGAGGGACTTGACCAATTTCATATGGCAACAAGAGGAGAAACCCTAGGGGTGTATGTGTGAGAAGTGTGTTATATTCGATTATTTTATCTTTTAATTAATGGTCTAAGTCCATTTATTGTTCACATGCATTCTTTTCACACCCTATTATTACTAACCACGCAATTAATAATTTACGAAATTAAAAGCGGAAAATAAATCCTAAGACTATTACAGGGCTTTGGGGCAATTACATAAAAAGGTGCGGAAAGTAAAAGTCCTACGCTATTACATCCCATGAGCAGTTATATTATTTAGTAAAATCGGGCGGAAAAATAAACCTAATTATTACAAATTTCATGAACCTATACATTTGTTCTAAGAAATATAAATAGCGAAGAAATTAAAAAAAACGAGAATGGATAAAAACGAGGAAAGAAGAATATATAGAATCGGATAAAAAAATGATTAATTGAATATTTAGAAAACAAAGTGTTTAATGATTTTTTAAATTCGAAATTATTAATTTAATTAAAACAAAATTTGGTATTACAAGAAAATAAAAAAAGAAATATTGTTTTTTTTTATTTGATGATTAGTTAGAAAAATGTTTAATTATTAGTTAAAAAATAATTAATCATTAATCTAATTATTTAATTAATAATTAAAAGAAAATAATAAAAGTTAGAAAAACATAAAACAAAAAGAAAACAACAAAAAATAAAGGGGGGAGGGTCGTTGGGTATCGAACCCCCCCAAGGGTTAAACGCATGTTTCCCAACCAACTGAGTTACCCTCACATGCGTTGTCAACAAATGGAAAAGAAATATTATATAATAAAAAAAATATTTGAACACCAGAACGCGCGTCAAAAGCCTTCATCTTCTTCGTTTTGATTGCAAACTTTTACCTACAGCCATTGTTCGTCGCTAAAACCTTTAGTGACGGTTTTGTCTGTCACTAAATCCCCTGCACATTTCAAAATATCAAAACAAACATTATTAACACAATTTAAAGACATAAATCAACCGTATATCATCCCAAGAGTCCATTGGCACCATTGATTTGGCCTGAAATCGTCTCTAACCAAGACCCCCAAAATCAAAGTCGCAAACCCTAACAATGGTGGATCACCATTCCTGCACTTAAAACTCAATAAAATCACCCAGAAAGTTTGCAAACATTATCACAATAAAGAATATTCAATCAAATTATGTTTATTATGCATGTATATGTGAAATCGAAATTCAAGAAAAAGGTGGTAAACCAAGTGGCGGTTAGGGTGATTCACGAAGCTTTAGATGATGGTGATGATTGATACACGTTCAAAAAGTCATCAGGAATGTATTGGGACCTTTAAAACTCTTTGTAAGTGGCTGCAAGTTGGAAACCGAATTTGACTTTTCTTTGAATTTTTTGAAATGTGATTAGGGTTCTTAGATCAATTTTTCGTCCCCTATGCATCTGACATTATTGTATACTTATAGAGGAACAAATTAGGTCAAGCTTTTGGACTTGGATTTATCTCTTTTTGGATGATGAGATTTGATTGATTCTTAATATGAAAACTTTTTATTTTGGCCAATATCTTGCTTTCATGACTTTCCCATCTTGTGTGCGCGAATTTGGGATCATATCTCATGCATATATTACCAATATTTGATCCCAAAATGAGTTTAAAATCATATCTTTTATTTTCTAATATTTATCTTAATTTAAATTGAATTAAAAAAGATTAAATCCAATAAAAGTAAAATAAATAAAAGAATAGCAAGAGGAATGACTTGGAGGGTGTGGACCATCTTAGAATCAATTTAGGATCATAAAAAAATGGGCTCATTTGTCAAAAACTTGGGTTTTGGTCATTATTTGCCTTATACACCTCCTCAAATTTGCCCAACTTCAACAATGCATAACTCTCTCAATTTGTATCCCATGGGTGTGTTCTTTGACTTCTTAGAAATCTTAGAGTGTCCTATAATTATTCCTTTTGGTCCCATTTCCATTGGATCTTCCATGTTCAAGTTATGAGCTTTTAAAAAAAATTGACTTTTGTCACTACAAAAAAAACGTGTAAATTATGGCGGTTAACAAAAACCGTCACAATTTACGATTGATTATGGCGGAATATATGTATTAAAATGGCAGTTTCAATCGCCATTATTTACTTAACTAATTTTAATATCCACGTCATTTTAAATGACATTTTTTTATCTCTTCCCCTTTTTCTATAAAAATGAGGCGTTTTTCTCTCTCTCTTTTTTTCATATAATATTCACATGTTCTTATTTATTTATTTATCTATTAAAATAATAAAAATTTAATCAATATTAATTAAAAAAATATTAATGTTATACATTATAAATTAAACATAAAAAGAAAACATAAAAAGAAAACATAAAGTTGTTTCATAATAGTATTTTTTTCCTCAAAAACCTCTTCTTCTTTCTTCTCACCGTTCATCTTCCCATTTCAATATCAATTTTAACTTTCCCTTTTTCCTTGCAAAATCATTCACGCTTAAACCCTAAAAATGATTTGAAGTTTGAATCACACCTATTCAACATCAATATCAATATCGAACCCTAACAATCAACCCTCATTTTCGGTACGTTTTATCGCAAATATCCAATCCCAATTCCGCAACGGTTCGATCTGTCACAAATCTCCAATCACAATATTGCAATGGTTCGTTCTATTTCTCTGTTCAGGTCCACCGCAATTCAGTGTTTTACAATCGATCGTTCTTTTATTTCAAGGTAAAGTCGTGGTTTCTCTTTTCTATGCTAATATAGAAATTTCTAGACAAACATGTAAAAATTTAGATGAGTTAGGTTTTCTAATATCATGCTTTGTGTAGATCAATTTTCATAAATTTTGTTTGATTTTTTCATACTGTTACTTTTTTTTTGTTTTTAATTTTTGGATATTCTAAATATATTTATTATTAGTTTTAGTTTATAATTATATTGGATCATGTTCAACACAAACAGAACATTTTGGAGGACCATGTGTTCACTTTCAAAATTGGAGAAACTACAATGGAACACGATGACAAAGTTAATAACTGTTAAAATATGAGGTTAATTTAGGCGTTATTGTTTTGATTATCATAGTTCACCAATTAAGATAAAATCAAGATTGAAATAAGTTCAATACAACTTAGTATTTCCTGGTACAATTTAGTACAGATCAAATATTGAAGGTTCTCTAAGGTGTTGAGTCCATTCTTGACAAAATGAAAAAGTTTTAATGTCTGTTACTAGGAAAAAAACAAGCAAAGTTTTAATCTCCATTAGTTTTAAGCTTATCCATCTATATTACTATGTCAAACAAAATGTAAGAGAGTAAAATAAATAAAAATAGCTTAGGTAAGTTGTAGTCAAAATTCTTGTACTGTATATGAATATAATAGAAAATATTGAAGTTCGTTTAAGAAGTGTTTTGAAGATTTTTTTTTAAGATTATAACCTTTGTGTATTAAGTGTTTCTATTAGTTGTTAATTGTGTGATTACAAGGTGTTCAATGAGAGTTATGCACAAAAGACGAGAAGGGACTTCGTTGAAGTGATGACAAGCTTCGGAGAAATAATTTGACTATATGCTCAATTTCATTCATTTCTAATATTAAGGGGTGCAAGGATTACCTGTCAATGAAAATGGACAAACAAAATATTTCAACAATTATGAATACAGAGAATTCAATTCCATAATATCCTAATTGTAAGTTCTAACTCTTACCTTAAAGTATGTATAGGACTAAACGTAATATTTGATAATTAATTTTAATAACTTAAATTAACAATGCAACCTATTTACCTAAAGTAATTTGGTTGAAAGAACCTCAGTTGCAGCTGCTACCCAAAACATGTCTTCTACTTCTTTCAACCAGCAAATATAGTTGTAATGCGCTGCCAAAAAAATGTTTAAAAGGGAAAGAAAAAGATTAAAAAATGATTCTACTATCAAATCCTAAGTGTATAAGTGATAAATAAATGAATTAAAATAAGTACCTCGAAAAAATAATTTGGATTGAATGATTTTGCTGAAGTCTATGGATATAGAGTGCTCAATTTCATGAATTTCTAATGTTGAGGGATGCAAGGATTAATTTTCAATGGAAATGGATAAGTGCACCCACTAGTAACTTTTAGGTAAGTTGTGGTTAAAATTCTTTGCTGTATTTGAATACAATAGAAATTGATGCATGGTGGTTAAATTGATGCAATATAAATTCTCATTGATTTGAACCTTGTAATTGAAAAAGCATATATATCCTCTGATGAAAAATGGTTCATGGATGGTAAGATAGTATCCGTTTTCCTTTCAAATTTTTATTTTGATTATGTAATTATTTTTCTAAATTGGATAATGTATTTAGTTTAGTATTGATCTCTAGTTATTCAACACACAATTTTCCATGAGTGTTTTAAACTATATAGAATAGGTGAGGTAGTACCTAAAAACAAGACATTAGTAATACCTTAAGAAGTGTAATTCTTGTTAATTTTATTGATGTCAATCTTAGTTTTAGATTGTATGTTGCAATAGTCGCTTGCTAGGTCTCACTCCGCTTAAATTAACGGCAAATCGATGGAGTATTTAGTGTTTCACACAACCATCAACACGAATAGTAACCGAGCTCACTTGTAAATAGTTACTCATCAACTTCCTTACATTAAATGCAATATGCATGTTTTCTTAGTTTATGTTCTAAGTTTTATATATTTTATATATTGTTATTCAAATTTCAAATCATTAATTAATTTAGGAGTTTTATATAAGACACGATGATGGTACCCTATATATCGTGTCTAAAAGCTTCTGCGATGAGAAAGGCAACTGAGGTATATGTCTTTCAAATCATTTTTTTATGATTCTAACCTTTGTTTATGAAATGTTTAATATTTATTAGTTGTTATTTGTGTGATTACAAGGTGTTCAATTAGAGTTATACATAAAAGACAATAAGGGACTTCTAGCCGAAGTGATGAGAACCTTCAGAGAAAATTGACGTAATGTTACAAGAGTTGTAATTTGCACCATTGAAAACATGATTACAATTGTTTTTTAGGTAAAATATGTTATTGGAAACCAAGGTGATCCAAAAATCATAGTCTGTAAGGCATAAAATTGGGTCAAGCAGTTTAGAAGTGAAGGAGTTGCCATTGATATATCACGAGAAGGCAAAAGGAGAGGATCAATCAGGTGGAATTGGTGGTACAATGTTGTGGTGTATTGGGAGGCTTGTGAGAAAAAATATGTATAGTTTAGGATATTAATTAAATCATGATCTTGAAACAAATGCTTGCGTATGGTAATATTGTTTGTTTAATATTAGGTTTGTGTATATAAAAGTTAAGAATGATGGAAATTAGTGATAATTATTAGTAGTTGTTTTAGTTGGTTGAGAGATGAAAGTAGTATATAATTGAATTATTGGTTGCAGATAAAAAAAATTAGGTAGAAAAATGGAAAAAAAAAACTAATTTAGTTCATTGTTCATTTAGAACTTGGGTCATGTGTACATATATATACTTATTTTATAATTATTAATATATCAAATTTAATGGTCGACTTGATTCCAATTTATATTAAACTTATTTTAGCATATGTACAAAAAAAATTAATTAAATGAAAATTAGCAGTTTACAAATTACTTTGGCTGAATTACCATGTTCAAAAATTAAATAATAAGAAGAAAATTACGTCGGTTTTAACGGACGTATAATTTGCACATATATATTTTTATGCGAGATTTATGGCATTTGAAACCGCCATTATTTTCAATCATAAAACGCCTCATTAAACTATGTATAAAATGGCGTTTAGCACGTCGTTTAAATTGAAACCGCCAATATTTACCTAGCGGCAGTCAAATTTAAGGAGTTTTTGAAAACACCGTAATTGTAAATTGTGGCAGTTCAAACCGCCATAATTTGCATAAGTTAACCGCCATAATTAATGCGATTTTTTGTAGTGTGTTCTTTTTTAAAAGACCTGTAATGTCTTGGCTCATGTCTCTTAAATGAAGCATTTATGGCATTGTCTTGTGAGACACAAAGTTGCGGGGAATTGAATTTCCTTCAAAATGAGCTTTGTATGGGAAATTTTTGATGAAGCATGTGAAAGTTATGGCTGGTCAAAGTACAATTGACTTTTCCTGCAAAAACCCTAATTTAGTATCTTCTGATTCTTGATGAATTTGAGGTTTCCTTGATGAATCATGATCAACCCTTGATCAAATGATGAATCTTAATTCATAATCTTGATGTTGACCAAAAATCTTGAAGTTTGACTGTATGTTGACCACAATTGACTTTTTGACCAAGTTAATTGATTTTTTTATTATTTGAGCATCTGATTGGCCAAACTTGTAGGGAAAGCCTTGAAACTTAACATGAGGATCCTTTAAAGTATATGGGATATCATGAAGTCCAATTTAGTATTTGGAAGTCCAATTTACCTTGGGAAACTCAAAACCCTAATTTAAGATCCATTGCTTAGGAGAAGGCTTTGTCTGATGAAACCTTGAATAACTTTGAGCAATTGAGAATCTTGTGACTATTAGGAGACCTCTTGAGGCATATTATCTTGAAGATGTGAGGGAAAATTTTGGGGTATAACAATTACCTTTCCATTTCCTTGGGATAAAAATGCCTGGTTAGCGACTCTGTTTCTTTTTCCGCGCCACTTTCGCGTTTGTACTAGTATGTTGGGGATCGAACCCAGAATCTCTGGCGACTCTGTTGGGGATCGAACCCAGAATCTCTGGTTTCCCCTATGAGAGTCAATCCTAGCGCTTGTCTGTTTTTGTTTCTTAGGGTGTTTATTTGTTTATTGTTGTGCGCTTTAGTTTAACTTTACTGTTTTATTTACGGTTTATCACTTTACTTTATTTACTGTTTTCCGCATTTACTTTCCATGCATCATATATTGGACTGTTTGGACTGGTTTTTTGGCGAGATGTGTGTTCTGAGAGATAAGCCCACTACCAAGGCTTGAGCGTACACATAGATTTTAGAGTGGGTAGTCGTGTGGCCTACATGGTCTTGAGCACGTGTAGTTTTCACGAGTCTCACACCCAAATCAGGCTCTCTCGGGAGATGTTTTATACTGCCTAGGAAGACCATAGAATCATTGAGGACCTTTGTGGAAACATCCCTCTCCAGTGACAACAGTGGCATACCACATTTGTTGGCTAACCCCCTCGCACCCGAGGGCCCACTAAGAACTCGCATATGATGGTCTTGTTCTCTCGTAAGAACTCAGTCAAAGCACTTTTCGTATGGTGATAGTATTTTACCCTTCGGGATGAATGTACTATTACTTCTTGATCCCAGTGCTTGAAGCTGGGAACTTATGAGGGATCTTGTTTTTCAGGACTCAGTTGAAACCTCCTCTTTTAGTGTATAATGCCAAACCGTTTCTCGGAAATAGTGAATGTATTATTGCTACTCTACCTGAGAGTCTGTGATGTTGAACCTTAGTAGCACACCTGTGAGATGGGGGGATTGTGTACATGTGTTGCAGGAACCTTGACCTTCAACATACCCACTTCATCGGTGTTATTCTATGATGTGATCCAGTTCTATGTGGTTCTTTGGCTCTAAATTATGGGATTTTATGCAGAGAGAATACTATTATTATGACTCTCCACAGACACTTGGTTCACTGCTCAACACCAGCACCGACATATACCATTGATCACATGCCTGCTGCATACATGACATCATAACATTTTTGCACACATGTTCAGTTATTTCTAGGATCACATATCTGAATCAGGCCGTTGGGATTTTTCTGTATTAAAACTTGAACCTAAGTAGATAAATTCCTGGGAAATAACCGAACATGGCATTTGCATACATCCTTGCATTCATGACAGGTGTTCAGAGACAAACTCTTATCCTGACTTGCTTTCTTTTCAAAATGGCCAACTTGAATCACAATCATCGAGGTATGGATTTGGAACAACTCCGGGCGGAGGTAACCAAAATGTAGACCCAGTTGGGGCAATTCAGGGCAGAGGTGCAAGCTTTATTTCAGAGTCAGAAACTGCTGAAAGAGGAAGTCAACCAGATGAAGACTCAGATGAGCCTGGTTATGAAAATCCTGAATGCAGTGTTAAGGAAATAAATCTATTTTCATCCCTAGTAAGGGGAACTATGTCGCTCTGATTCTCCATTAGTCAATAGAGATACATAGGCAAAAGATCGCGTGAGATCTTTGCGAGCAACCTTATTTATTAACTTTATATATCAACCTCTTCCGTCCAGATGTCGTTTGTTAGCATCCAACCTCAGCTTCCCAAGAGAGTCCTAGGAGCAGAGCATATGGGTAAAGGCTAAAGCAGCTTGAGATGAAGTTTGGTCCTATTTTGAGGTTGTACACACAACACGTTTCCCCATTTGCTCAAATTCAAACCGGTTGATCTAGTCACATCAGAGTCATCTCTGAAAAAGCTTCCTTTGGGGTTTCACATCCAGGTATGACTACCATTCGGGGGCACCTAACCATCAAATTGAAGATTGCAATTCTTTCAGGGGCAAAGGTAAAGACAAGATCGCGAATTTGATTGACTCCAATACTATTGTGTTCACACCAGGAAAAGGTGTGAATAAGTCCATACGGAGTCAGGCCTCCTCAATAATGGCAACCATGATGTGAATTCTAGATACAAGTACTGCTCATGGGCATTTAGGCACAAAATTGACAACTGCAATGTATTCAAGCACAAGGTGCAAAATTTGATCGAATCAAAGGTCATCATGCCAGAAAATTTGCTCATACATTGGAATCTCATCATCAAATTGATCTCTTAGTTTGCAAGGGCATCTTCAGAAGCAATAAGTCCAGACGGAGTCAAGTCTCCTCAACGACGACAATGTTCATCTTCTTTACTGCATTTTCATTTGTAGTTTCTTTTGTTTGCTTAAACATTTGTATGCATGCATGAAACTTATTCGTTTGTGAATGTTAATCATAAGATAAACTCACATGTTTTTCTTGAAGTAATTCATTCGTATTTACTCATGATTTTGTGTATATGCATTGCAATGCCAACTGTTATGCTTAAACTCTAAGAAGGAGGATGACAAAATGAAAACGCAAAAATTTCTAATTGTGTGATTTTGAAAAAAGACCCCATTGAGAATGTACATGCATTATTTTAAATCCTAAACACCGGAGATATAAGGGAGATAGACCCTAAGTAACCCCTTTGAGCCTTGAAGTGGGAGTTTCTTTTCGCACGAAAAAACCATTACATTTAACCTAGGGGCAGGGTATGCGTCAGTGAGTTTGACTGAGCGTTCAAATTTCAAAAGGAGTGCACATCTGAGGATCCATTACCTTTCATTGTAGCACATCAAGAGGCCAAAAGATTGGAAACGACAATGGTTATCCCTAATCAACTGAAAAGTGAGACAATCACGACCCTTTCAAAGCAATCAAGACAACCAATATCACACGATTTGTTCAAAAAAAAAGAGAGAATAAAAAAAATGATGAAAACGACTGCTAAGTCGAAACTTGAAAACAATTGATTGGGAAAAAACTAGGGCATCCTGCTGGACTCCACAATCAAGGATTCACAAGAATCAGTCCAGGAAAAAGTTACGGATAAGCAAAAGAACACAAAAGCGAAAGATGAAAAGGATTACACAAGAAAGATCCTTAAATAAGAACAAAGTCGTGTGATACAGACACAAAGGACAATAGGGGTGACTGACTCCCAACAACAACCTGAGTGGTGCTTGAATCGTTAGTGTCATTGGTTCCTCAACCATCACAAAACCCTTATGAAAAGTGAGCGCTTATGAAAGATAGCTTGAACATAGGAATGGAGGACATCACGAAGGGGGGGGTACATATAAATTTCAAGCCTATAACCTTTGTTTCTATAACCGTGAACCAGGCCACGATACAACCCTCAAAAGTCCTAACTAAAACAAAGTTATTTTGATAGCATACTACCACGAGACCACGTTCCTAACTCCTATGAGTTGTGCTAAAAAATCTTTGTTGGTGTTGCATGTACATGCTTTCATAAAAAATCAATGTCGTATCTTAACTAGTGATTCGCTCAAAAAGGTTTACGATATCTTTTTCAGTAAAACTTGAAGATTAACATGTGTGTTGCATTAGAATTTTCATTCTCAGAATAAACATTTTCTGCTTGCATACATTTGTTTGACATCATAGGAGTTCACATACGGAACTTCAGTCCAGAAGTTTAATCTTGCCAAGTTGAGAAGTTTGAAAGTCCCGAAGGACCAACATATGAAGGTGCACTTTTCCAAGAAACTCTATTGAGTAGGGACTTTCCCAACATGTTGTGTTCAGGTGTAGCCAATCCGGGGCAGTTACGTCGATCAATTTCTTCAAACTTCAGCAAAACTAGGGCAATCACTTCGAGATTCAAATTTCTCTAAGAACAATTAGTTTGGGTATTCACTCGAACATCAGTCAGTTAGAGACAAAACTACTCAAAGGCTTGTACTAGGGCAGGCGACCCCAAGAGCACGAGAAGTCACTCTCTCCCGAAGACGGTTAATCAGAAGTCGCCTATCCAGAGTTCAGAATACTGGGGCAGAATATCTCACAATGATATGAGGTTTTTCATGAATCCTCGCGAGGAAAATTCTTTCATATACCATATAGTCTGGGGCAGTTATTTCGAGATCCGACAAATCTCTCCAAGAGTTTGAAGACATTGAGGCATTGTGGATGTCAGGTTTTCTGTAAAATCCTTTTGAGACAATTTCTCCCAATATCCCTTAGTCTGAGGCGATTTGAAAATTTCAAGGAACCATTATTCACTCATGATTAGTAGATAGTCGATCAACCCAAAGGATGGAAACAATGAAGGAAAATTGCGATCTAAACGCAGCGGAAAACAAAAATTTTCCTTTAGTGATCCTTACGAATGAGCATGGTCAGTGATAGAATCGTTACCTCTTTGTGGCGATTCAGATCTTTGATGCAGCGATCACAAGCGTTGATGAAGTGCAACGCCTCTACTCAGTCCACACGAACAGCTTCCGGTCACAGTGCTAGCTGCTTACGAACGGAATTATTTGAGTGAGAATCAAAAACGAAATTGCATCAAGTGAAAGCTTCATCACAAGGGTTCCTTTTATAGACTCTCTTGTGGGCTGCGGGCTAAAAGCCCAATTCACATGATCCATAATAATATTATATATTATTATAATAACTATTATTATAATAAATATATTTATTTTATTATTATTTTATAACCATTATAAAATAACAATAATTATTATTATATTATCCGAATTTCTATTTTCACTTAAGTGCACCGTACCTTACGGTGTTCCTTTGATTTCTCTATCTCTCATCAAACTGTCCTTATGTGTGTGACCCTGTAGGATTTCGTAACGTTGGTAATTATATTAAATTATATATTTAACACAATAAACAGTGAGCGGTATCTAGCAACACATCACTGCTACCCAAGTCACGAAAATGTCATGTGATCTGACAAAACCTTTTTCGTGATAATATATGTTTGTACAATTACCCTTTTGCCCCTATGTCTATATTGAACACAAGGCATACACTGTGTCATCCTTGTCCAGTTCAATATTGGGCCCTTAGACACTTCTCCTGTTATGCAGGATTGGCAAATTCCATCTAGGACACTCATGTCCCTCAGCATGCTTCGTGGAGTGCCCATCAACTGTCTTTATGATCATCCAGTTACGGATAATGTTTGATCAGCAATAAAGCACCCGACTCTACATCTAGGGTCCATAGTGGTTTCAGGTCGAAGGGTGGTAATACACCATTATCACCATGAGAATAACTTATGACACTTTGCATAACATACTATGTAGTATTCTCATAGCGGGTCAATCCGGTATAAATATTACTCCTAATATTTATACCTATGTCAAGACTTGATAACTCTTTATCCATGATCCATGAGATGTGATCATCAGTCTATCTTGATAATAGTCTCAATGCTTTAATGTTATCCCACTTTGCAATAAAGCTTGACTACGGATATTTTAAGAATAATGTCTTTATGTTTAATGGGATCTCATGATTAAGTCACACTTAACATTTCATTAAACAGACTAACTATTCTAGGGACTTTATTATTCTGAAAGACAAACATAATAAAGAAATGCCTTTTATTATTAAACGAATAATCCGATACAAGTACCAAAAAGTATTGGCCTCTAGGGCTTACACCAACAAACAAAGCCATTGCCAGCACAAGACATCAGGAGCTTTTTCCTCAGCAGGCTTCATTAATCATGATTCCTCAGCAAGTCTCATCAGACCATCTTTTCTCCAACAGAGCAACAAGAAAAGGGTTGGTACTTCCTTGGCAGAGGTTATCATTATTAAGAGAGGTTTTATATTTTTCATCCCTAGTATGAGACGCTTTATATCTTGTATCCCAAGCAAGAGATGATCTAAAACTCTTATTGTCAACAAAAAGCATTTTCATTAATGGTCTCCATCATCCCCAGTAGAGTTGGAAATTAAAATCTTCCCCAGCAAGGTGACAAAAGGTTGATATCCCCAAGCAGAGAGACCTCCTTCAACAGAGAGATATTCTTCACAAGAGTTTTTGGCCCCCAGCAGTATATGAGGCTCTTTATTCCCCAGCAGAATTTTTCCTCAGCAGAGTGTCAATAAACCCTTTCCTCAGCTGGGTCAGGAAGTTATCATTTCCCCAACGGATTTCTACGGGTGGCATACCTCCCAATAAAATTTATGCCAGTTAGGGCTTTCCCCCAGCAAGGTCTTCATCCTTCAACTTCTCAAAGTCCAATTTATTTTTGGAAATGGTGGCATTTCAGAGCCAGTGTATCATTAGCATCCTCACCAACATAGATGTTATTCTCCATCGGGATTCCTAAAACCAATTCAATGATTATTTCTCCCCGGTAAAGCTGCTGAGTTACATGTCACCTCCTCATCAGGAGATCACCTTTGCATTTGCAGCTAGTAATCATCATTACATTTGCATCCTCTAAAAAGTGTAGCATTTCCATCATTATGGAGCATTGCGCCATGGAAAAATTCAAACATATGCATATGAAGCATAAGTTAATTTCGGTACCTTACACGGGAGCCCGAAACATTATTTCTTCAATTAGACCGAAGTATCCCCACAGAGAATGCCAAGTTCATTCCTCAGTACTGTTACTCTTGCTAGTCAATACATGTTGTCCCCAATTGATTATGTCTTAGTACGATGGTCTCATTTCTTTCGATTCCATATAAGTATGATGGTCTCGTGCCTTTTGAGTTTTCATCTAAGTACGATGATCTCATTCTCGTTGATTCCGTCTAAGTACGATGGTCTTATTTCTTTCAATTCCATCTAATTACGATGGTCTTGTGTCGTTTGAGTTTTCATCTATGTACGATAATCTCATTTCTTCTGATTCCGTCTAAGTACGATGGTCCCGTGTCTTTTTAGTTTTCATCTATGTACAATGATCTCATTCTCATTGATTCCATCTAAGTACGATGGTTTTATTTCTTTCGATTTCGTCTAAGTACGATGGTCTCATTTCTTTCGATTATGTCTAAGTACGATGGTCTCTTGTCTTTTAATTTTTCATCTAAGTACGATGATCTCATTCTTGTTGATTCCGTCTAAGTACGATGGTCTCATTTCTTTCGATTCCATCTAAGTACGATGGTCTCGTGTCTTTTGAGTTTTCATCTAAGTATGATGATCTCATTCTTGTTGATTCCGTCTAAGTACGATGGTCTCATTTCTTTCAATTCTGTCTAAGTATGATGGTCTCGTGTCTTTTGAGTTTTCATCTAAGTACGATGATCTCATTCTTATTGATTATGTCTAAGTATGATGGTTTCATTTCTTTTGATTCTGTCTAAGTACGATGATCTCGTTCTTGTTGAGTAATCATCTAAGTACGATGATCTCTTTTCAAGCTCACTCACGGTATGTCTTGTTCGCTTTATCACCCAAGTGTGGTAAATGCTTTTCGATTATGTCCAAGTCTGGTTTCGTGTCTTTGAGTTATCATCCAAGTATGATATTCTCTTTTCAAGCTCACTCACGGTGTGTCTTGTTCGCTTTATCTCCCAAGTGAGATAAATGTTTTTCGTTTCTGTCCAAGTTCGGTTTCGTATCTTTGAGTTATCATCTAAATATGATGGTATCTTTTCAAGCTCCCTTACGGTGTGTCTTGTTTGCTTCGTCATCTAAGAATGACATTCTTCCTAACATATTTATTACCCACAGAGTACAAATTTTTTGGTTTATTCGGGTATTCAATCCCTCTATACCTCAAACGTCTAAAAGCAACGACTATCACCCATTCAGGTCTACAGTTGATTGAATAGGGGCAGCTGTAATACCCCAAAATTTTCCCTCTTATTTATTATCAATTTCAAGTAGCTTATGCTTCATTTCCATGTCATTTAGCATATCCCTTCATACATTACACTTAAATCATAATAAAAAAAATAAAGCATACATCATCGGTCAAGGCATGGGGCATGTGATCAAGGGTTATTCGGTGATAATATCAATTATCAGGACTCAAGGTCAAGACAAGGTCGGAACAGATGGCACAAGTGCATTTTCAGGGTTTCCCACCAAAAGGAGGTAAAATTCAAATATTGCTTGTGTTAACCGGTTAACACATTGGTTAACCGGTTAACGCGTGAAATTTTGGGCAAAAATTTTAAAATTCAGTTTGGGAGGATTTTTCTCACTTTTTCACTTCATTTTGCACTTCATTCCACTACTTTCCAATGGAATATTCTAGAACAATCCACCATATTCCAAGGAAAGGTTCTAGAAGTTTCCTAACTAACTCCTAAGCTAGTCCCTAACCCCCTAAGCTAGTGTCTAAGCCTAATTCCTAACCCAAACCACCCTCCAAGCCTAACATGTATATAACCATTTTTCCTTCCAAACCTCACAACTACCATTCATTTTCACAATTTCTCTCATCACTCTCAATTTTCTCTCAATTTTTCTCCCATTTTCCAAAACTCACACAAAAACTCATCTTCCAAAATTCTTCAAGTTTTGCATTGAAACTTGAAGAATTTGAAGCTAAACCTCCATAATTGTATTGATTTCATGGATTATTTAAGAATTTGCTACTGTTTTGGTGTGGATTTTCTCATCTTGGAAGTGATTTTTGAAGAAGTTCATCAAAGTTCATCAAATCGCATTTATTTTGCGTATTCGTGCGAAAGAGCTTTGGATCTACGGTTTTCTCTTTTATAGCATGTCGATTCTCCATAACAATGATTACCAAAGCAAGTCTCTGCTTTGTAGGTTGGTGAACTTCATAATCGCTTCTATTTTAAGTTATTTCGCGTTTTCTTGACATGTGTGTTCTTCGCGTTTTGTTGATGTTTAATGCCTTGATTAATCCAATTGTTAAGTTTTAATTTCTTGATGTGTTTGTGGTTCCAATTAGTGATAGATCGGTGCATTTAGGTGTTAATTTCATGCTCACTTGATAGGGATTGTATTAGAAACTTTTGGAAATAAGCTGGTTGCTGGAAGTACTTTTTTCTGCATTATTTTTTTATTCTGGTTCAGTGTTAGTCAGTTAACCGGTTAACACAATGTGATTTTTGATAAGTCTGCGGAATTTAGCAGTGTTAACTGGTTAACACATCCGTTAACCGATTAACACTGGACAGTTTTGGATTTTTAGTGCATTTTCTTGCATGTTTGCATGCCATTCCATCTTTAATCATCATGGACCATTAGGTTACCATTCTAGGGAGTTCTTAGAAGTTTTTTTGGTTTAGATTCATGTAGCTTCGACATCTTTCGACACACATGTTGCTTACTTCCGATTTTATGCAAAATTGTGAATTTATGCTCATGTTAAATTGTGAATGTTGTTACAATGTTTGGACCTCATTGTTAGCATGTTGATAATGATTTAAAGTTATGTTTTGTATTGTTTTCATGATTGATGCATGTTTCAGATACTTGTGCGTAAAATTGAATATGTTGCATATTGCTTGGTGAAAGTGCATGATCCATACATGTGTGTACTCATTCTTGATTACATGATTGTTCCATGATTACACTTCATTATTAATGTTTGCATCAGATTAGAATGCATTGTAATGCATGTTCACTTTGCTGCCTATTTGCATTAAATGTTCCCTTTTCAAAATGCACATATTTTAGATTATGGAAAATCCATTGATGCAAAATGATTGTAATGCTTGCATTCACATGTCCATGTTCATATTAATCATGTTTCATTGCTTTATGTTTTTATGTGATGCATATTCATGTATTGTTACTCATGCATTTGCATGTTAAATGAATTAATTATGCCATGCATTTCACTGCTGCATTTATGAATATAAGTTGTTAAATGTATGTTGCATTGCATTGTTTTGACACTTTTTACACATGTTGACATGCTGTTAGGTAGTTGTAGTAGGCTGTTTGTATAACATTTGCATGTGATAGCTGATTGTGTGTTGAAGCACTATTGTAGATGCTGACTTTGGGTTTTACTTAGCTTTTAGGTACCCTTTGCTTTAGGGTTGAGTCTAGTTTAGATCCTAAGCACTTTAGGAGATGTTTGCTCCATGATTGCCTTCTTTGTTATCATTTTCAATTTCATAAATCATTGATTTTACTAACCTTTTCAGGGGCTAATGGTAAGTATGAAGAATGTGGGTGTGCGTCTATATTCTACCTTTTTCCTTCCTCTTTTAATGCTTTCTCTTGTGCGATTGCGACAAGCATGTTATGCTTCTTTGACATTTCACTTTCTTGTCATCCCTTTGAGTTCTAATCTCATCTTCAATCCTTGAAGTGAGTTAGAACTTGTTTTTCTAGGTTTAGATTTATTCAACCCTCATTAACCATAGGACCTCCATTGCATAATAACTCAGGGTGAGTCTTAGTTTCCCTTAGAGTTTTCCATTTCTCAACTTGAGTTTTCTCTTTCTCATCTCAAAATAACTCAAAAAGACTTAATAAAGGATGAAATGACTTCTTGTGTTATGGACTTATTCCATGGGGCATTTGCATCTATCCCATCTTGGGGTAATCTAAACTTGTCTAGCATGATGTACAAGTCTAAACTTGAATCTATTTTCACAAACAACACCTAAAAAGCATTTCTTCATTGCAAAATACAAAAACACTTAATAAGTACAATGGGCTTGTGTACTTAAGCCATAATCTTTGGAACCTATTCTTGGGGATCTTCTTCTTACTTGGGTGTGCTTCTTCCTCATTCCATCTTAGAGTGATGTAAGAAGTACATACTCCATAGAAAGGGACTTGAATACAATTTCTCATGCCAAATTCAATAAAAGCTTCAAAAAGCTACAAACCAACAAAAGACGTCTTCCTTTTTGGAATTATTTTCTCATCTCCTCACTCTTAAAGAAAAAACTTGCTTCGACTTGCTCTTTTGCAAGATGGTAAACACACTCGTATCAGACGAGTCTGCAACACCTGAGCATAGGCATAAACAGTTCAATCATAAAAACACAAACAAACAAATTTCCTCCCTAGTTTGGGGAACTATGACAACTCTGATTCTCATTTCCCATGAGATACGTAGGCAGTGGGGTAGGTCCCATTCGAGCATATTCTTTATTTTTCCTGTACCTTTTCGTTCTCTTTTCCAGTTCCAGTAGCATTTTCAGTTCATCAACAATTTATTCTTACCCTTTGAAATAGTTCAAGCAAGCATGGATTTCGTCAGGTACGACAGATGATCTAGGGTGTTAACACCTTCCCAGTTCGTAACCGACTCCTGAACCCTGTCTCTTTGGTTAGTAAGACCTTGTTCTTTCCTTTTCCCTAGGTTTGTGCAACATTACCTTTCCCTTCCCTTGGGATAAAAATGCTTGGCTGGCGACTCTGTTTCTTTTTCCACGCCACTTCCGCGTTTGTACTAGGATGAAAATCCCAGGAGCGACACATCCATAGTTGAGCTTTAATGTGAAATGGGATAGCCTTAAAGCATTAAGACTATTATGTAGATAGACTGATTATCACATCACATGGATCATGGATAAGGAGTTATCAAGTCTTGACATAGGTATGAATATTAGGAGTCATATTTATACTGGATTGACCCACTATCAGAGTACTACATAGAATATTATGCAAAGTGTCAAAAGTTACTCTCATGGTGATAGTGGTGTATACCACCCTTCGACCTGAAACTACTATGGACCCTAGATATAGAGTCAAGTACTTTATTGCTGATCAAACGTTATCCGTACTGGATGATCATAAAGACAGTTGATGGGTACTTCACAAAGCATATTGAGGGACATGAGTAGCCTATATGGAATTTGCCCATCCTGCATAACAGGATAAATGTCTAAGGGCCCAATATTGAACTGGACAAGGATGACACAGTATATGCCTTGTGTTCAATATAGATACAAGGGAAAAAGGGTAATTGTACATACAAGTACTATCTTAAAAGGTTTTGTCAGATCACATGATAATTTTGTGACTTGGGTAGTAGTGATATGTTGCTAGATACCGCTCACTATTTATTATATTAAATACATGATTTAATATAATTGCCAATATTGTGAAATCCTACAGGGTCACACACATAAGGATAATGAGAGAAGAGGTAGAATAAATAAGGTACATTGTAAGGTACGGTGCACTAGAATGAAATACGAAATATGGTAAGGTACCATGTGCTTAATTAACATATGATATAATAATAGTTATTATTAATTTTATAATAGTTATAAAATATAATAATAATAATAAAATTATGTTTATTATAATAATATATAATAATATTATTATTGAGTTGGGTTTTTAGCTTGAAGCCCACACAAGTAGTTCTATAAATAGAACCCTTGTGCAAAAACTCAAATGTTTTTGTTGTTGAAACCCTGACCGTATTCTATTTTTCCTCTCCCTCCCTCTAAACCTTCAATTTAATCAGCTATCACTGTGACTGAAGGAAGTTGTTCCTGTGAACTGAGTAGAGGTGTTGTTCATCATACAATGCTCGTGATCATCCATCGTTTCAGATTCAAATGTTTCATCGCCACAAGAGGTAATTTTTCTATCACAAATCATGACCTTTCGTAAGGATCTATAAAGAGAAATTTATATTTTATGCTGCGTTTATATAGCTAATTTCCCTTCAGTGGTATCTAAGTCTGGTTACGAAACCATGAGTCTTGTAATTGTTTATTTTCTGTTATTTTATTTTAATTGGATTAAAACACGTAAAAAAAATTAAAACAAATCCGGATATTGAATTCTTGGCATCAGATTGTGTATGGTTTGGATGATTGATATTGACTATGCTTCGGAATCCGACAATAGTATGGTGAAACAGCGATATGTCAATCGTCCATAAGTTACACATATATGATCGATCTAATTCGTGTGTGATTTAATTAACTTTGATGAAAAAATGGTATATTGGATATACTATTTTATTTCATTAGTTCAAATCATGTAATGATTATCATTCGTTTGAGCGATTTGTGGTCACGTGCTTCAGAATCCGACTTTAGTATGGTAAAGCGATGACATGCGGATCAATCATACTAAATCATTAACCATGGTGTTTTGATGGTATGAAATTATAACATTAGGGTTTATGACGGCACAAGGGTTGCACCATCAATGATGTTTGCGGTAAAATTCATGTATTATGTAAGTGAGATGGTCTCAATAAGGGAAGCCCGACGATGTAACGGTCGTCGTAAACTTAAGTGTGACAGTCGTCACATAGTTAAGGATGATGGTTGTCATAAGGTCTTGATAGGTGATGATCAGCATATAATTTGTGACGATCGTAGGCAGTAAGACGGTGCAAATGTTGCGTTAATACGGTCTACACTTTAGGTTATGCATTTGCCAATAAATCAATTTGATTTATTTAATTAACAGGATTTAAAATAATAATAATAAAAATTTGTTTATTTTACTTGTGCTGATCAGTTATGGCCTTAGTTTATTTTTCTTTGTTTTGGATTTTATAAATACGACCTGAGTGTCATGCCTCTTTCTCATTCTCGTCATGTAACTTCTTGGAGAAAGAGAATACTACAAAACAAAGAAGGACAACCTTGGAGATCTTACTTGAAGAAGTGAAGATCGTTATTAGGTTTAGCTTAAATTCTCTCATTGGCTTGAGATAACAATTGCGTTAGGGGCCATAACTGTTTCATTTGTATGTATGTTGATATATATTGTATGTATGTTGATGCATGTGTGGGGAACGATTTATATGATAAATAAGCCGTGAGATCAAACTAATTAAAATTCCCTCAAAGCTAATATTAAGTTTTTTGGTTTCCAAGTTTTAGAACTCATCAAGACTAGTATTGAATATTGTAACGCAAGGTGTATGTTCTATATTAGTAAGGTGTGATGGGATAAATGTAATATCAAATTTCTAAAACAATGAGTCAAACTTAACTGAACAAAATATAATAAGATTATATACATTTAGAAGCAAAAGTTGGAAATGATCCATATGATGTATTGGAATAAGGAGTTATTCACCCAACTGAAATATTCGAGAATTGTATTGGATGCAATTTGAAGGAGTTCCTACCTAAATAGTCGAGTTTTGTGTAATCAGCCTAACGTTGAATTAAAACAAAGAGAAATATGGATCTCGATCCACTAGAAAATCTTCCAACGGGATTTTCCGAATTAAATGATGAGGGTCATTTGTTTTGAGTAAAATAATGGGAGCATATTTAATTAAATGCCTAATTAAATATGTTGTTTTAATGATACTTATATCATTACATTATATTTTGTAGATTACCATGACAACAAACACGTCTAATAACATTTTTGCGATCAATCCTTGATAAGGAAAAGTTGTTTGGGACAAATTTTCTTGATTGGCACCAAAATCTGAGGATTGTCCTCAAACATGATAAAAAGTTGTTTGTCTTAGAGACACCTGTTCTTGATGAGGAACCTCTTAGTTCTGCTCCTAAGGCTGAAAGATATGCTCATAAGAAGCGTGTCGATGATGCCAATGAAACTGCTTGCCTCATGCTGGCTACCATGAATTCTGAATTGTAAAAGCAAAATGAAAACATGGAAGCGTTCGATATGATCGAACATCTGAAGATGATTTATCAAAAGCATGAAAGGCATGAGAATTTTGAAGTTTCAAAAGCCCTTTTTCAAGACAATCTAGCTGAGGGAAGCCCAGTAGGTCCCCATGTACTCAAGATGATTGGGTATGTGGAGAATCTTGAAAGATTGGTTTTTCCCCTAAAAAAGGAGCTTGCAAATAATTTGATCATGCAATTGTTTCCAGAGATTTTCGGTCAATTTATCATTAATTTCAACATGAATGATATGGACAAATCTCTTCCTGAATTGATAAGCATGTTAAGAACTGTTGAGCAAAATCTAAAGTCAAAAGGGAAATCCATTCTGATGGTCAGTAATGGAAAGAAACAGAACAATAGGCCCACCAAGCAGGGTGGTAAATAGAAAGACAAGGAAGTTTCCAAACCCAAACATATTGCGCCTGCTTTGAATCCTAATGGAGGCATAACTAAGGAGGTCACTTGCTTTTATTGCGGTAAGACCGGACACTGGAAGAGAAACTGCCCAATGTACCTGGAAGATAAGAAGAATGGAGTGGATACTTCAACTTCAGGTATTTTTGTTATAGAAATAAATTTATCTACTTCAGCATCATGGGTATTAGATTCTGGATGTGGTTCTCACATTTGTACCAATGTGCAGGGACTAAAAGGGAGTAGAGATTTGGCAAAATGTGAAGTTGACCTACGAGTTGGCAATGGAGCAAAGGTTAATGCTTCAGCCATATGAATTTATGATTTGACTTTACCTAGTGGTTTAATAATCTAATTAGAGAACTGTTATTATGTACCTGCAATTAGCAAGAATATTATTTCTGTTTCTTATTTGGACAAGTTTAGTTTTTCATTTATAATTAAGAACAATTGCTGATCTATTTATTTAAATGATATATTCTATGCTAGAGCACAAATGAACAATGAATTGTATATCCTTGATCTTGAAATGTCAATTCATAACATTAATACTAAAAGGATGAAACCTAATGAGTTAAATCCAAGTTACCTTTAGAATTGTCACTTAGGCCATATAAATGAGAGGTGTGTCTCCAAACTCCATAAATATGGACTATTGGATTCTTTTGATTATGAATCATATGATATATGCATATCTTGTTTAATTGGAAAAATGACAAAGACCCCATTCACAAAAAAAGGTGAAAGGGCAAATGATCTTTTGGCCCGCATACATACTGATGTATGTGGACCACTGAACATACCATCCGGAGTAGGTTTTCAATACTTCATCACATTTACTGATGATTTAAGTAGATATGGTTATGTGTATTTAATGAAACACAAATTTGAATCCTTTGAAAAGTTCAAGGAGTTCAAGAATGAAGTACAAAACCAATTAGGTAAGAATATTAAAACTTTTGGATCAAATCGAGGCAGTGAATATTTAACCCTAGAGTTTGATGACCATCTAAAAGAGTGTGGGATTTTATATCAACTCACTCCTCCTGGAACACCACAATGGAATGGTGTATATGAGAGAAGAAGTTGAACCTTTTTAGAGATGGTCTGATCCATGATGAGTCACGCCAATCTTCCAAATTCCTTTTGGGGACACGCACTATTGACAACAACTTACACACTTAATTGTGTCCCATCCAAAAAGGTAGAAAAGACACCATATGAGATATGGACTGGTAAGAAACCATATATATCTTACATGAAGATTTAGGGTTGTGAAGTTTATGTGAAATGAAAAATTTCAACTAAGTTTGAGCCAAAATCTGGAAAATGCTTATTTGTGGGGTATCCTAAAGAAACAAGAGGATATTACTTCTACAATCCTTCTAAAGGCAAAGTGTTTGTCGCTCGAACTAGAGTCTTCTTGAAAAAGGATTTTATTTCCAAAGGAATCATTGGGAGGAAAGTAGAGCTTGAAGAAATTCAAGAATCACAAAGCATTGATACACCTATGGAGGAAATAGAACAGGAATCACAAACAGTTGTAGAAGACACAACCTGCTCAAGTAGAACAAAACCAGCATAGGTTGAGCATGATACATCACCAACCAGAGAGATATGGATATCTCATAACTGATCAAGGTGATGTTTTACTCATGGATCAACATGAGCCTGTAACCTACTAAGAGGCCATAACTGGTCTTGAGTCGGATAAATGTCTAGAAGCCATGAAATCTGAAATGGATTCCATGTACACAAACCAATTTTAGACCTTGGTAAAGCCTCTTGTAGGAGTTAATCCTATAGGATGCAAGTGGGTCTTCAAGAAGAAAATTGACATGGACGGTAAGGTACATACCTATAAGGCAAGTCTGGTTGCTAGAGGTTATAAACAAATTCATGGGATAGACTATGATGAAACCTTTTCACAATTGCAATGCTTAAATATGTTTGGATTTTACTTGCTATCGCTGCATATCATGATTATGAAATGCGGCAGATGGATGTCAAGACTGCTTTCCTGAATGGGAATCTTATTGAGGATGTATACATGACACAACCTGAAGGATTTGACATACCTGAAGAAGCCCAAAAGATATGCAAGTTACATTGATCAATCTACGAATTGAAGCTGTAACGCCCCAATTATTATTTTAGTTATTTAATTTGGATTTGTGGTATTTTGTGTGTGAAAGAAATAAATATTATTTAATATGATATTCAATTATATGAATTATATTATATTGAATAATTATTTGGTGAATAATTAAATAATTAGAAAATAAAGAGATAAGGGTAAGGTGGTTATTTGGTGAAAATAATGAGGGTAAATGTGGAAGACCGTAGATTGGGTCTAAGGGGTTATGTTGGAATTTTAAGGAAAATTGAAAAGAGAATCGTATTTTTAAAGCGATATACCGATCGTGAATAGAGAGAAGAAGAAGGAGAATGTGAAAGGCTTGAAGAAAAGAATCTGCAAGGAATAAGAGAATTCTCGTTGAAACCAAGGTAAGGGTGAGAATCTTTCGTCTCTTAAGAGTCCTATAATGAGAATTAGGTTGTATTGTTGATTAGAGGTTTGAGGGTTGAGTTAATTTGGATGAATTGATGTATTGTGATTGTTGTTATTGATGTATGTATTGTGGAGATATTTGTTGTAGATGGTTATATGTTAAAGATTATGATGTGGACACATTGAAGGGTTATGTTGGGGATTTGGGTTTTTAAGAGAAAACCTAAGATTAAAGATGTAGAATTGATGAATATGATGATTTGTTTTGTGATGTTTGATGTATATGTGTTAGATAGGGGTTTAAGGACTCAAATGGGGGTTATTGGGGTTAATAAGATAGTTTAAAGGTGTGAAATCGCAGTGGGAGAAGTTCTGTCACCGCAGAAACTCGTCGGGACAGTGAGTAGCTCGCTAAGCAAGCTCCAAGCTCGCTCAACGAGTGGCTCCTGACATCATTATTTCGAAAACTTCGAAGATTCATATCTTGAGCCTCGGGGTGTCCGATTTGCGCGCTGTTCGAAGATGTGCGAAGCTCAGACAATGTACTTTCATTTAAAAATAGTATCATGTTGCTAGAAATAATTTAAATTATATGAATTGATGTTGGAAGGTGATTCGTTGTATATTTAACTAAAGACATGTTGCTATAGATAATGAATCACGTTCTAAAT